>JANBXA010000735.1:5950000-6550000 GCA_030556225.1 Cricetiscus sungorus | reverse complement strand
ACAGATATCACATTCCTATTATCTGCTTGTATCCATTCTATCAACCCTTGTCTTTTGATTAGGAGACCCACTCCATTTGCCTTTAAAATAACTACCAATGCTGTTACATGTCTCATAGATTTCTCTCTCTCTCTCTCTCTCTCTCTCTCTCTCTCTCTCTCTCTCTCTCTCTCTCTCTCTCTCTCTCTCTCTCTCTCTCTCTCTCTCTCTCTCTCTCTCTCTCTCTCTCACTCACAGAGGGTTTCTCTGTGACTAGCTTTGTAGACCAGGATGGCCTCGAACTCACAGAACTCCACCTGCTTCTGCCTTCTGAGTGCTGGGATTAAAGACATGTGCCACCAATGCCTGGCTTCTTTCTGATTTTCTTAATTTCCTATTCTTTGGATCTGCCTACTGACTTCCAACAGAATCCATCAGCTAAACTCACTTCTTTCCAGTCTGTTTTTCTCTGTTTCTTAGACTCAATCATTTCTATTCTTTTATCTTCAAAAACAGTGATGAATTCTTCCATCTGCTCAAATCTTTTTGTGAAACCCCATAATGGATTTTACATTTCAGTCATACCTCACCTCCCAGATTTTGTTGCTATTGTTTTTTGTTTTATTTTTTAATATACTTTGTTTATTGGTTTCTCTTTTTCAATTCATTAAATGTTTTGCTTTGATTAGTTTCAGTTTTAAAAATTCCATAAGTTTACTTACAATGCCGAATGTATAACTATGAATATTTACTTTTTTGGCAACAGGGTTTCATTCTTGAGCAGCAATACAATTTAAAAATATAAAGATTTGATGTCATTTTTTATATGTATAGTTATTTTAAAACATCCAGGGTCTTAGTGAATTCACAAATCATAACAGGAAGTAAGTTTTATTAATTTCATATGTACATAATTAGCAAATTATAATACATAAAAATACATGGAAATTCCCAGACAAGTCAAAAGTTAATACACTATCTTGTTACGTTTCTAGTAACCTCCCACCATAACTATACAAAGCCCTTTGGGGAGATTCATCAAAACTGCACGCATGAAATGTTAGACCTTCTCTGAAGCTTGAAGTTGCTCTTCAATGGATATGAGCTTTTGCTGCTATATTTACTGGTTTCTATATTTTTTTTTTACTTCCTTTACATTTCTGAGCATCTTGAAGGCATTTTTTACATCCCTATAGAAGCCAAATTGGCAAGTCTTTTCATGGTCAGTTTTTGTCATATTTTTTTAGATCAGACCTCTGAAATTTTTTTTATTGCCCTATGATTTGTTGTTGAAACTGAACATTTTAGCCTAAAAATCCAGTGACTGTAGGAATCATATTCTCTTCCTCCATGGGGCTTTTTTTTTTTTTTTAACTATTTTGCTGTATTTTTAACTTATGATAGGCTCACTATTTACCTAGGACCAGCCTGAGGTTTAACCTTAATGTCTTCTCTGACACCTTATGAGCCTACATGTTCTGCTGGAAATGCACAGTCACTTTCTAACTTTTATTGTGTATAAATTATTGTGGGTTTGTTTGAATACTTACCTCACTTTTATTATCATTATTAATTTTCAGTTGGTGTCTTATTAGGGTTTCTATAGCTGTGAAGAGATACCATAACCATGCAATGCTTATAAAGGAAAAACATTTAATGGGAGTGGCTTACATTTTCAGAGGTTCAGTCCATTGTCATCATTGTGGGACATGGTAGCATTCAGGCAGATATGGTGCTGGAGAAGGAGATGATAATTCTACAGGCAACAGAAAGTAAACTGTCTTCTACACTGAGCATAGCTTGAGAAAATGAGATCTCAAAGCCCATCTCCACGATGATATACTTCTTCCTACAAGGGCACATCTACTCCAGTGAAGCTATGCTCCTAATAATGCCACTCCCTATTTTCTTTCAAACCACCACAGTTGGCATACAACCTAATGAGTTTCAATAAGACCTTTTCATGTATCTATAACACTGTAATTCATTCATTTTCTCCTCCATTTCCTTTGTTTGTCCCTACTCCCTTTTTCTACAGAATCTCAATCAGTGCTTCTTAGTTTTTGTCAACTTGTTGTAAACTAGAGTCACCCAAAAAGAGAAAGTCTCATCTGAGAAATTTCCTTCATCAGATTGGCTTGTAGGCATGCCTATAATGCATTTTCTTGACTTAGGGGAGGGGCCATATCACTGTGAGCAGTGCCACCCCTGAGAAGTGGGCTCCAGGAGATATAAGAAAGAAAGCTGAGCAGGGTCTGGTGGCTCATGGCTTTAATCATAAGACTCAGGAGGCAGAGGCAGGCGGATCTCCGAGTTCAAAGCCACCTTGGTCTACATAGCAAGTTCCGGGAGAGTCAGTACTACATAGACCTTGTCTTAAAAAAGAAATGAAAAGGAGGGAAGGAAAGAAGGAAGGAGGGAGGGGTAAGGAAGAGAAGAAAAGAAAAGGAAGGGAAGAAAAGCAAAGGAAAAAAGGAAGGAAGGAAGGAAGTCTTGCATCTCACATGTATTCTACTGTTCACGCAATCATTACTTTAATTGGGCCATGAGACAAAGACTTCTATGCAGCTTTTTATCCACTTCTTCTTTGGGTAACCCTGTCCTCCACCCTAACTTTCCATATACTTGCACACCCCTCCCTGCTTAAGCCTTTCTGGCCTAGTATTCTGCTCTCAATTTCATTTTACTTACAATCTTCAACCTCCCTTCCCTTACTGTGTCTTTCTCCAAAAAATGTTCCTTTCTAGTTTGTTGGCTTCCACTTGTGCTCCAAGTTAAGCACAAAACAAAAGATTTGGAGTTGGGGCTGCCCATGAGAGAACATGTGGTATCTATAGTTTGTTTTTCTGGGTCTGAATTACTTTGCTTAGTATAAACTTTTCCCAGTTCCATCCATTTACTTCAAGATTACATTTTTCTTTATAGCTGAGTAATACTCCATTATGGATACTCACAGTATTTTTTCTTATTCATCTATTTACCGGTGGATATTTAGTTTGGTTCTGTTTCCTAGGTATTATGAATAGAGCAGATATGAACATGGATGTGCAAGTATATCTTTGCAGGCTATGAAGTCTGTTGTATGCATGACCCAAGTGATATTGCTGGCTCATATAGCAGTTCTATTTCCAGTGTTTTTTTTTAAGAACCTAAGAACCTGCCAGACTGATTCCCAAAATGGCTGTATTAGCTTTCCATGCAACCAACAGCACACAAGAGTCTCCCTTTGACACATTCACACTAGTATTTGTTGTTGTGTGTTTGATCTTGATCTTGGCCAGTCTGACTGAAGTAAGGTAGAATCTTAATTTTAATTTACATTTTCCTGATAGCCAAGAATGTTGCCTTAGTTTTCTTTTCCACTGCTGTTATCAACAAGTGCTGACCAAAATAAACTCGGGAAGAACAGGGTATATTTTAGTTACATATCCAGGGTTATAGTCTACTGAAAGAAGCCAAGTCAATAACTCAGGACAGGAACCTGGAGCAGAAACTGAAGCAGAGACCATGGAGGGATGCTTCTCCGGGCTTTCTCAGATTGCTTTCTTGTACACCCCAGGACAACCTGCCCAGGTATGGCACCACATCCCTGGGTTAAATCCTTCCATGTCAACCATCAGTCATGAAAATGCCCCTGCAGATTTGTCTACAGGCCAAACGGATTGGGGAACTTTCTCCGTTGAAGTTGCCTCTTCTCAGATGACTCTAGCTTCTGCATAAAGTTGGCAAACAATTAACTAGCATGGACCTTGGGCACTTTAGAAAAGTGTTTCCTGACTATTTTTACTTCTTCTGAGAATTTTCAGTTTAGTTCTAGAGCCCATTTTTTAAACTGTGGTGTTTATTTTCTTAATGTTTAGTTGTTTGGTTCTTTGTATAACCTGAACACAGATCCTCTCTTAGATGAACAGCTGGCAAAGATGTTTCCTCACTTGGGGTTGCCTCTACTCTCTTGGCACTTTCCTTTACAGAAGATTTCAAGTAGCATGAGACCCATTTGCCAGTTACTGGTCTTATTTCATGCCCGGCCAGAGTCTGACTTAGAGGGGACTTGGACTATACTCCCCACTTTTCTTCTTCCTCTTAGATTGAGGTCTTTAAATCCATTTGGAGTTGGGTTCTGTGGAGAGTAAAACACAGGATGTAGTTTAGTTTTTCTGTATGTTGAAATCTAGCCTTTCCAGCATCATTTGTTGAAGATGCTCTCTTTTCTCCACTGTATATTTTTTTTGGCATCTTTATAAAAAATTTCAGTGCATGGACTTATATCTGAGTTCTCTGTTTTATTCCATTGATCTGTGCCTGGTTTGGGGCCAGTGACATGCTCTTTTTCTTACAATGTCTCTGTAGTATAATCTAAACTCAGGTTGATGATATCTCCCACCTTCTTTTTGTCTTCTTTGGTCTTTTGTGCTTCCATATATTTTTTTTAATTGTGCTTTCTATGTCTGTGAAGAATGGCATTGGAATTGTGATTGGAATTGCATTGAATCTATAGATTGCTTTTGGTTGGACAGTTGTTTCTTTATATGATGTCTTCTACTCCATGAGATCTTCCCCATCTTCTTTCTGGTTGGGGTTTAAAGTATACTTTTTCAGTTATTAAAATACTTGTGCTTGCTTTTTTTTCTTAGTTTCATTATCTCAGAATAACATTTTTTCCAGCCTTTTACTCTAAGACTGAATCGACCTTTAGTGGAGAGGTATGATTCTTGGAGGCAGGATGGATCCTGACGTCTAATCGAATCTGTTAGTATGTATCTTTTTGTTGGGTAATTTAAAACATTGATATTCAGAAATATTCTAGAAGGATGTATGTTAGCTCCTGTGGTTTTATTGATTTTGCAGTATTTTCTTAAACCATTTTTAGTAGCTATGCTGGTTTAGTTATTTATACTGTGAACTTAATGTCTTATTATTTATTATCTGGGTGGGAGACATTAAAGAGAGAAAAAAACATTGAACACTAACTTTTAAAGATGGTGGAAGTGACCCCTGTTTTATAAGGAAGTAATATAATGCTGGGTGGGGTAGGAGCAACTCAACAGCACTGATTTCTCATGGTTCTGAAGGCTGGGAAGTTCAAGATCAAGGTGTTAGTTGATTTGATGCTCAGTGAAGCCTATTCCTTGTTTGCACATATGTGCACATCTTCTTGGTGTGCCCCCCATATGTCAGGAAAGGGAAATATAGGCAAGCTCTCAGTGTCTCTTCTTTTAAGGATACTGTTACCATGGTGATGTCCTACCTTTACAACCTCATCCAAACCTAATTATTTTCCAAGGATGCATCTTAAATACCATCACATTGGGGATTAATCTATCAACAAGTACATTTTGAGAACGTAAAGATAAATTGTAGTGTGGCAAATCCCAGTTGCAGCACAGCCATTATGGACATATGGATTTACTTTGGCAAAGTTTACACTAACAAAACACAGAGCAAGGTAGTCATTCTAAATATGCAGGGTCAAAGACAAGGGGAATATTTCTTAGTCATTTTAAATTAATTAATTGAATAAGCAAGCAATGTTGTGAAGCTATTGAGTCAAACTCAGAGCCCCTTTGAAAGCTGAGCAAGCCACCTACCACTGAGCTACAGTTCTTGCCTTAGCCCATTCTCCCCCTCCCCTTCTTAAACCATTTATGATCTAGCATGTATTCAGTTTGAATATATAATGTATTCTTTGCTGTATTCATTTTTTGAGATGAGTAAACTAAGGTAGGTAACGTAAGGTCACACAGAAGGAGGCAAAGCAAACATTTGACTTTAGGTTCTCAACCCTTGAGTGTTAATTCATTCTATTTTTGCACTGTTCTTTGCAGAGTGGAGTTCACAAGTGCTAGCATTGTTCTTCTAATATTTGTAACCTCAATCAGAATGAACAACTTCAAGCCAAATAAATTTTAGGAGAGGTCTCGATTAGACTAGCATGGGTCACGTGCCAACAGACTGGAGATCAGAGTACTATGCTTGGATACTGTTAGTTTTTCAAAAGAGAAAATAAATGTTTAACATCAAATATCCCAAACAAGAGCTTCCCACCATTCCATGTAAGATTTAGGCCATGGCTTAAAATATACTTGGCAGATGACAAGATCCAATCAAAGGACAATAAACAAAAAGAACCGATTAGTTTCTTAGTCAATCCAGCCTATTTAAAGCAGATGGAAAGCCAAGGCATGATTGGTGAGCCACAGGTTTTGTTTGTATCCTGACATATATTCCAGCTGAGGCTTAATGTTCTCCTCACAAATGTAGAAACTGTCATAAGTCATTCCTAAAGTCCTCCCAACTCCCAGGTAGCTCTAATTTTTCTATATTTGGTCATGAATTTTGGATCCAAATTCCTAGAGAGCCAGGTATGGGAAAAAGGAAAGCATTTTATTCCGATTCAGTCTAAATGCCTCTTTCTTAATCCTTGTTTGGTCTTGCAGTGGTGACTTGCTTGTAGGACCATAGACAATTCTAGTTTTTCACGGGCATCACAGGGACTGTTCAAATACTGCCCAGCACCCAGCTTACTCCAACTAGAATCTCACAGAAAAATTTAAACAAACAAAAGCAGACAAAATGCCAAGTCAAGTACAGCAAATTAGATTCTGCCTAAAGGAAACTGAAATAAAGGTACGATTTGTAGCTTTCTCAGAGCCAACAAACCTTTAAAGAAGTAAAAATTGCCTAATTGCCAAGCTAATTGGTTAAGAGTAAATATAGGGTTTTGTAGCTTTCTGAGAAACACTCCACACCAACTCCCAGAGTTTCTGAAATTTCTACCCCTGTTGTGGAAAAGCCATCTTCTCGAAGGGTCCATGAATAGTCAATAAAGTCTCCAATCTTCCCATACCAGTTCTTGTAAGGACTTGTTTAAATATGTTTGTCCCACTATTAAATTTAAATGTTTTTGCCAATTAAATCAAAATATTAACTATGCATTTATGACCCCCTATCCAATCTATCATTTCCCTACCCATGGAAGGAGGGTCTAATATGGTCCCCTTTCTAGGCTAAAAGATGCAGCTATGAAACTCATGCTAATAATCCCCATTTACTACAGACTCTCCCTTTTTTTCCATATATTTTTTGTCTAACTTCTCCAAAGTGGTTTCTGAACCTGATTACTTCATGAATAAATGACAAACAGTAAAGTTCTTTGAAAACTGGTTGAGAAATTGCTGGGATGATTATTTGTGAAATATAATACAAGGCCAGTAGGTGTTAGATTGTGATGACCCACGCTGTTGTGTATGAGATGCTCACTGCACAGCTCCAGGGGCTGCAAACCTAACTCCAGTGCAAAAGATGGCTTCTGTGATACACAGGCAACAATATCTATGTGGACAGATGAATGAATGAGTGAGTGAGTGAGTGAGTGAGTGAGTGAGTGAGTGAGTGAGTGAGTGAGTGACTGACTGACTGACTGAGTGACTGAGTGAATGAGAATGGGCGGGGGGAAGACATATGGGAATTGATATTACTTTACATCCTCAATGATCTCTGTAAATTGCCCAAGACCAGGGTGACAGAATTACTCAGGCTCGTTTTCTGCTCCTGCTGCATGGTATCAGCAGCAGGGCAGGAAGTCCAAGCCAGCCAACTATGCAGTATCAGGCCATCAGGATCCTATCCAAGTGATTTCCAAGGCCAGCTTTTGAAAAGGAATAGCATTTGTGACCCACAACAAATGGGAGTGAAGACATGAAACATCCAGAAGGGGCCACATGAGGTCTCCTGCAACTTCTCAGGCTCCCAAGGAGAGGGCTCATATAATTTTAGATATTGGTTGTTTCGATCAGGATCACCAGAGAGCAGCTGCAGGGGTGTACTGAGCATACAGAGAAGGGAGCTCTCTCTGCTTCGGCCAGTGGTGAATGTCTGCTCTGCAGCCTGTGGGATGGAAGTATTTCATAACTGGGGATGCTTCAGTTCATGTTAGAGACGTGTGACCACAAAACAACTGGAAAGGACAGGACAAGTCAGAGCAAAGGGAGACTGGAGGATGTTCAATTCACTACAGGCTCCTGGACCATGTGTTTTATGGCATGAAACACTCTGAGAGGAATGTGACATTAAAGGAAATAAAAGGATCTGTGGCCAAACAATATTAGTGTGGAGAATTCTAATTGGGCTTTCTACTCAGAGAAGTTCAAATACTTGCATCTAGTGGGAAGTGTATCTCCCAGATCACCCACACGTGAAATGGTACTGCTAACTTTTGACCCCTCCCATCCGTTTCTTATTAACCTCAATACTGTCAGAGCTGGGTTTTCTCAGAAGGAAATATCTAAGCATTTGGTTCTATTTGAAAGGGCATTCATTGCCTACCTACTATGTGCTGGGTAAAAGGGTTGCAAAGCAGAACTAAAATAAAAAGAGGTACACTTTGAAAAGCACATGGAATGGTCAAGAAGCTTAGTAGGAAGGGAAATGTGTGCACAGGGACGAGTGTGCAGTCACTCAGTGACTATGAGAACCTATGAGAGTCCTATGAGAACCACGGGGAAAGTAAGACACAATTTGCCAGTTTATTCTCATAGGGAATTCAGAAAGAACATGATGACACAAAGAAATGGTGCATTTCGAACAGAATCCTATTTGCTCAGGGGAAGAGACCCAGGGCGTCTCCAGGGAGATGCCCATCCACAGCTTTTTTTTAAAGTTGTGTTTTCACCTGCTAAATGAAGTTTCTATCTATTTGGTTTCACCTCAGACACTGAATCCATGATTAATTAATTGATGAAGCGAAAATTCATGCTTTAGTTAGGTCTAATTTCTTCGCTGAACTCAATTTATTTGGGAGCACGTATGTCAAGAGAACCTTTTAAAACACTTCCGTCCATCTTAGTTTCTAACTCCACAAAGCCTTCACCCTGCAGAAGTCATCACCACTTTTAAGTATGAATAGGAAAAACTGGCTACACTTGAATCTGGACAAATGAAAGGCCATTTATGCCAGTTCAATATCTTTGATATTTTAAAAAGTGATCCAGTAAACAGTAACAGGATTGGAATTTTAAATTTTAAATTATTTTTTGAAATTAAATTTTTATAACATGATTTTCCCCCTCCCTTTCCTCTCCCTTCAGCCTTTCCCATGTACCCCCCCCACCCTGCTCTTCCTCAAATTCATGTCCTCCAGAGGACACGAATATCTATTCTTAATGTTATATATGTATTCATAATTATGTATAATTACTTATTAATACATAATTATATATTATACATAATTAAGAATACATATATACCATTAGAAATAGATATATTATTAATGATGGAGATATGTGTTCCTAATTATGTAAATACAATCTGCTCAGTCCATATTGTCTTACTTCTATGTATATGATTTCATGGCTGACCAGTTGGAATTAGAAAAGTGACTGAATATTTCCTGGGGAATGCAGTTTTTCTTGCTCTCTGCATTCCTTAATTGGCTGTAGTTTTTTTTTTGTCCAGGTTTGAGGCCCATGAGATTTTCTGTTTCCATGTTAGTAAGTCTATTGATGTCACTCCTGTTCAGGTGTTGTTTAGGTAGCCACGTTGCTGAGTCTTCATGGGTGTAGCTTCCCTGACATTTCTAGGAGGAGATGCAATCTCATAGCAGACATCCTGTTTCTCTGGCTTTTATAATCTCTCTTGACTCCCTATCTACAATGTTGCCTGAGTCTCAGTGTTGTGCCTGGATCAGCACCACATGGTCATCTGTTCTCTGCAATTTGACCAGTTGCTTTCTGTAAGATTTTTCATCTGTTGCAAAGAGAAGTTCCTTTGATGTAGGGTGAGAGCAACTGGGTATAAGGATATCTCTGGGTACAAGGATAAATATTTTAATACAGTTAGGAATAATGCTGGTTTAGTAAAGTATTAGGTTCTCCTCCAAGATCCATGGCATCACTAGCCTCAGGTACTTAGCAAGCAGCCTTCAGTACCAGCCCTCTTGTTTAGCAGGCCTTAAGCCCAACTAGAGAGCTGTTGGTTAGCACCAAGATATGACTGCCACTACTGCACCCTTGGAGTAATCATGCTGTGCATGATGCTGTGTAAGCTATTGTAGTTCATGGGTGTAATAGACAAGTAGGACTGCTGATTGCATTCTTTTCTTAGAATTTTGATGGCACCTTCTAGTATTGTAAAGCCTCAGGGAAGAGGCTTTGGATAAGATAGTGTGTGTGTGTGTGTGTGTGTGTGTGTGTGTGTGTGTGTGTGTATGCATGCATGTGTGTGTGCGTGCTGTGTGTTGTCATGGGTGTGTACATCTTCATCAATGTACATGTGTGTATATGAATATACAAACATCAAACATGTGGGTACCAGATGTCAATGTGTCATGTCTTTCCCCATGGTCTTTCATTTTAATTTTTTTTCATGCAGGATCTCTAACTAAACCTGAAGTTTACCATTTGATTGGGCTGAGTATCCAGAGACTTAGGGATTCACCTCCTCCCTTCCAACCATGCTACCCCTCTCCAGTGTTCTGTGCCCCTACCACCAGCATTCAGACTTCCTTTCCTTTACCTGATCTGCCTCCCCAAAACCTGTGCACCCTCGAACCCATGCTCCCTCTCCTGCCTCCATTTTACATGGATCTTTGCAAAGTCCTAGTATATTCAATTGTCTATATATGTTCTAGAAATGCAGCCGTGCTGCCCTCCTCCCTACACAAGTATAAGAGAAGACTCTTGGACCTTCAGCCACTCAGACTTCAGCACTCCTCACCTTCCAAACACAGGGAGCATATTTCATGAAGGCCCATGACCCCCCTCTCCACCAGCTTTATGGGGAAACCAGGTTTAGTCAATGTCTTCTCTCAGCTCCAAATGATAAGAATTGTAGGATATATGTACCACAGGGTCTTCACCATAGAGTCAGGGCAGTAACAGAGGATGCATGCACAAATGGGCATTTTCTGTGGTCAGAAACATCACAAAGAAGAATTTCAGCTGGAATCCAAGTTCATTTTCACATATTATAAAATACATTTTGTTTCCCTATGTCCCTATCTCAACTACTTGAAAAAAAAAATAGTTTTCATCTCACAGCACTAGAACAGCCAGTCAATTGGAGTTCAACTGAATTGGTTGGAACTTGCTACCCCTAGGTGGGAATGTAGAGCCCACCCGTTTCCCTACAGTAGTATCCACTGCCACATCTAATTGCTCACCTGGCCTTATTACCCCATTCTCCTCTTTCTCTTCCACACTTTTGATCCTCTCAAATGGTGGTTTTGGGTGGGACTAGGGATATAAGGCAATCTGCCAAAAACAATGCTAGTTACATCTGTAATCTCTGGGAAGAGCATGGGGGTTATGAGCCTAAGGCCAGCCTACAGTACATTGTGATACCCCATCCTAGAAAATAAAAACAAAATAAAACAATAGTAGCTCAATTTACTACTCACTGTATCTTAAACATCTCTTTATATTTATGTCTTGGTATCCAAGGAGGATTGGTTTCAGGACAGTAACCAATACCATATTCTTATGAATGGTCAAATTTCTTGTATAAAATGCTACAGGGTCTGCATATAACCTACACTTGTCCCTTTCTACACATCTATCCATCTGAACATTACTTATAATGCTGACTGAAATATAAATGCTATGGGAAAGTTGCATTGTTGCAGGAATAGCAGTAAAAGCCTAAACATGTTCTTTACAGGTACAACTGCTTCTTACATTTTTTGATCTGTGGTTGGTTGCAGATGAGGAACCCACAGCTATGGAGGGCTGATTCTATACAAGTTTATCCTACCCCTCCACTCCAACCCAGTGTTATGCTCCCACCGCTACTACCCAAGCTGCCATTATTATTATTATTATTATTATTATGACTGTTGTTTGTTATAATTATGTGTAAGAAATGGGGAGGGGAGCAATTCACACCCAAAGAATAACTTGGTGAAGTCTCCCCCACTCTTATGCAGAGTGTGGGGAAATTGAGTTCATGTCTTCAGGCTTACACAGCAAGTGCCTTTACCACTGAGCCTTTTCACTGGCCCCCTCTTATTTTAATCTGTTACATTCACCTATCAGTTAACATTGAAATAGAGTGTTCCCTTCTAAAATCTTGTTGCAGTATCCGTTGCTGTCACCCCCACCTTCACCATCTAGACTCTCTGATTAAAAGGCAGGGTGAGGCTTGTCAGGTGGGTAGGTAGAAAACTCTGCTTTAGGGAATAGGAGCTAATGCCACACCACAGAATCGGCAAGGCAGGCATTGTTTTTATTGCCTGTTATACCTTAGCACCTTCTCTCCTGTTGCCAGTGCAGCCTGTCCTAAGAATCTTGGCTTTGTGGAGTAATCCAGCACCATTCAGGTTCAGCCTTTGTCCGCCAGAACAGAATCCAACACTGGCATCAGTTTCCATAACTATTTATGGAGCCGAGATATTTCAGCTTCAGGTGGAATATCTTGTGAATTTTGTTCATCAACTTGGCATTCAGTCTATGTAAGTGACAAACAGACACCTACTCCCGTGAAAGCCAGTGACAAACTGACACTTACTCCCATGGAAGCCATTTTTGCCCAATGTGTTACATGTCAGCACCAAGCTCTTTTAGATCATGTTTTTAAACTCAGAGGAGACCATATAATTTACACAAAGAAAAGGTAAGGCTCAGCTTGAAAGAAAGCAAATCTGCAAATCTATATTTTTTTTTGTTTTTTTTGTTTTTTTGTTTTTGTTTTTTTGCCTTTGCTTTCTGGAAACATAGCTCTATTATAATACAGTTGATGCTGGGAACCAAACACATATTAAGTGGATCATACATGGAGAGTAATTTCCATACTTTATTTTTATATGAATACTTGTGCTTTAGAGTCACATACAGTCTGCTTCAGGACAAGTTCAAAGCCTGCCTTCCCCCCCGCACCAAACATTTATTAATGTGTTCCCTATTGCAGTCAGGAGGATACAGAACTAATTTTCCTTTCATTATAAAAGTGATTAAATGGGACCAAAGAGGCTTTGTTTGAAGTAGAAGCACACATGGACAAAGGAAGCACAAGCATGGCTTCATCCAGTGACCTCCTTATCATTTTCCTTATGTGACGGTGGACGTTCCTTACAGAGGGGCTGCAGGACAGTTTTCAGTGTATAGATGTAGTCACTGTTTCTATTTGTGAAGGTATTAATGTTCCAGACTCGTGAAATTGTGAGCAAGACTTCTCCAATAAGAACTCAAATGTCTAGACTTACAGAGACCTTAGCAATCAGAGCGTCTTGCTTATTTATTTAATGTCACGGAAAATGAGGCACAGGACGAATAAAGGAGGTATCTAGCTCACAGGTGGCAGAGAAAGTCGCCTGACACTGAGTGACCTTTCTACTTTCTGCTTTGGCATACTGACTCCCTGTTCCTTGCCTATTGTAATGAACATCAATATTCAATCCTACTGTTCTTGTCTGGACTAGTCAGTCTCACAGCCACTGCCAACACTTCAGCCACAAATTCATTACTGAGTTGTCACTAGGAATATAACACCTATTCTGCCCCCTGTGAGAGTGAATTGTTTAATATGATTTGGAAGCTTAATGATGAGCACATAGTGTGCAGCAGGCAGAGTACAGGCGATGTTTGGGGACCATCACAGCAGCCCTGTGAGGTTGACTGAAGTTAAGACATAGCCACACAGCCCGTTGGTAATAGAATGAAGATTTGACTCAAGGTCTTAAAAAAATAGTGTCCATCCATACATCGATGCATTTCATTTGAGCTTTCTCTGTGATGTTTCAATGCAGTTTTGATACCATCTTCATTTTGCTTTCCGGTTATCCTGATTCCAGAGAGGTGGGATCTCTCTGGAGATTTCCTTTCTGAGTTCAGCAATAAGATCGGATGTTCCAAGTTCACTGGCTTTGGAAATCAAAGCACACCTGTATCTTTGCCATCTCACCTCTGTTGTAACTTGCTGCAGGTCAGAAGAGATCTTTTCCTGAAAGTCATATTTGGCAAAATATAGACTGCCTTTTGTTCATCTTTGTTAGGGCTGTGCTTGCTGCACGTCCTGTTTTAGGCACTTCTAACCCAACTCCACCCCTCCCCCAACCCCACCGCCTTACACAGCTTCCTGACCATCCTTGTCACAGGACAAAAATGAATACATTCAGCCCTGCTGGGTCTGGCATTGTCCATAGAGTTAGAGCGAGGTCAGAATCAAATACGCTAGCATTTTCTAACAGTTCGCTGGCAAGAATAATAACTCAGCCAATTTATGGTTGCTTTCAGTTATGTATAAATGTCAACCATAGATTGAGAGACCTGGCATATATTCTAGGGCCTCTATATTTCTTAATCAAAAGTGGAAAAATAAAAACAAAGACCCAGGAGTGGTTTCTTAGCCACAACTTTGTTAGTGGCTCACCAAGTCTGGAGCGTGAAGTTTAAAGCTCACTACATTGTCCTTTTCAGAACATGGTAAGAATCCATAAAGTAGACCATTCCTCAACCAGTACAGCAAACCTTGAGTGGCCCAGCTTTGTTCTCAGATTAGAAACTGGGAATTCTAACTGATGCCTTCAGTATCAGTGTGGCCCTTGTGGCCTGATTTCAAGCCGCAGAGCCACTTATATCACCAGCTTTTCCCTAAGCTTCTATGTAAAGTCAAGGGCTATCAGTGGTACCAAATGATCATCTCAAAAGAGTAAACTTCATTTATCTTCCAGCTAGAGATGTCAAAAACAACTACCATTAATGTCTGTACACTGGGAGCTAAGAATCTAGCCTCTCTAGTGGAAGCCATACCCTTCTCCTGTTTCTGAACTGTCTAACCAACTTCTGATACTCACATGTACCTGTCCTCTTAGAGACAGGAGCAGACCACAGACCCCAGGGACATTGGCTATGATTGCTTGTTCTGCTAGCATGAAACGTAAGTTGCTAAAAAGAATTTTTCTTATCTGCAGCGAGCGACAGGAGTCACCAGTAAACAGTTTATTCTGCACCTTGTTAATACTAAGAGGTACTTAATATAAACTCTGAATTATTCAAGCTCTGTGCAATGTTTGGAAACACAGCTGCACCTCCTGGTGTCTTGCTGAAATTCCTCTGTTTGGTTTCCATCAGAACCACATAGCAGTCATGTCCTTAGAAGCAAAGGTAAATAGTTCTTGCTTTCATCATTTCTGTGCATCTGTGTTTGTAAGAACAGGGTTGTTTGGTGGTATAGGCAAATGCCATTTGAGGTTCTTTGGTTGAATTACATTAAAGAAGTGTTGTGTCCACACCAACTAAAGGTGAAATCTAACTAGTATACACATCCTAACTAAATAATGAAAGCAGTTTATAGCATGTGCAGACAATATAGTAGTTCTTAGCAAAGAGAGATTCTGGGGTCCAGGGAGATGGATGCTATACAAATGGGAAAACTTAGGGTCAAGCACCCCACTTCAAGCTGGGAGCATTTGGAATTCCAGCACAATGGCAAGGGAGGTAAAGACAGGAGAATCCTTAGGAGCAGCTAGCTTGTTAGCTTGACAAATACAGCAGCAAACAAACAGACCCTGTCTCAAATCTCAAACCAAGAAGAAGGCAAGGACTGACAACCAATGTTGTCCTCCACTGACCACATACACTCAATAGCACGTGTGCCTCCTCCCACCTCTCTCTCTCTCAACACACACACACACACACACACACACACACACACACACAGGGAGAGAGAGAGAGAGAGAGAGAGAGAGAGAGAGAGAGAGAGAGAGAGAGAGGGGGAAAGATTTAGAAAGAGAATATGCACTAATCTTGTGCACCTTCAGTGATGGCAAAGACATTCAAGGGGTGGTTCTGGCCATGGACACTAAGTAGCCTTCCACTAAACATGGATAAGTCAGAAAACCACACACACACACACACACACACACACACACACACACACACACACACGCACACCTACAATATTACAATATGACTTTCAAAACAAAGGCTTGAATGCAATTTGCATGTCATTTACATGTCTACTCTCCTATCTGAAACTTCCTGGCTTTATTTTCCCTATACTTCAATATCCTCTCTTCATTCTCCTTCCTAGGAGGTCGGTTCTTATAAGTATTAGTCATGTGTGCAACAATTATCTCTTACCCACTATCATTATGCCTATAGTACACGGTTCACATTTAGCAAACATTTCTTGAATTAAAATTCAATCCACAATCTATTTCTCTATTATATTTTCAATCTCATCCTATGAACTATTTGTTTTTACCTCTGTCTGCTCCTGTGTGCCTCTTATTTGCCTCAATTGTAACATTAAGTGTTATTGTTGTCATGGGAAAGATGTATGATTAGTGGGATGGAATTCTAATACTAAAGCATGATGAGGCCAAGTCCGTCTTGGGGGCGTTATCTAACTGAATCATCTGAACGGCACCATGAAGCTAGAAACCATTGCTCTCATGAGCTGCTGATGACAAAAGTAAGAAAAAGAAGGGAAAATGCTGGTTCAAAATTCACCCAGATCATATGTAGGCAATATACTGCTCACTTCATCTCTGCTCTCAGATCTGGAGCCCGGTCAACAATTAAGCCATTATTTCAAGATTCTGTACAACATAGTATGGCTAGGCCCCTTCTTCAAGACACCTCTGATTCCTATGAAGTATAGAAAAATACCAAAAGAGAAGGAAGGCTTAACTAGTGTAGCAATGATATCATGAAATTCATAAATGCTAGAAAACTATTATTGACAGATATGGATATTGGGAATTTGGGATCAAAGTATCAGCAGGTTTGGTGTCTGAAGAACACTAGTTCCTCACAGGTGGTACCTTCCATGTGGCCTTGCATGGCAGAAGGCCCAGAGTGCCCTGGAGCATCCTAAGAGACTAGCTTCCAGAAAGGCCCCAATTCTTCTACTGTCACATTGGGGGTTAGGCTTCAAGAAGAGAATTGTGAAGGAATATAGACAGCTTATAACAAAGTCAGAAGACAGAGGAGGGAAGGGCAGAGTCTGGATCAACCCACCACCAAAGTCAGCTCACATATGCATATTTCTCGGGAAAGCTAGTTCTCCTTGAATTGTTTATAATACTTACAGCCTCCAAGTGGGTAAGACAGTGCAGGAAGCACAAGTTTACAAGCTTATCACGTGAAGTCTACAGGGGAAGGCAAGAGGTGCTGGGTCACAGTCATCTCTGAAGGACTTTACTGTGCCGAGTTGTTCTTTCCCTTGCTTGCTGATGTCAGGGAGAGCATCACCAGTGGAGGGATTCCTTACCTCTCCCCACTTCCAGGCTACTGACTCTCCCACCAGAGCTGTGAACACAAGTTTCATGTGTATCTGAGTTCAGCTTCGACTGTCTACCAGTTTGTACCCATGTGAAAGGCGTGGCTACAGGAAAAATATCTGTGCTTCCCTCGCCATTCTAGTTTGGAACTAGTTTTAGCAAGTCAGTTTTCCAAGTCAGTAATTATATGAGTAAAGGACCCCCCCAAAATACTTCTGTAGCAAGATTGTTTTGTTCCTTTAAGGAAAAACTAGGCAATGATCCCCAAATACATTTAAGAATTTTCTTAAATTGAAAATAGGGGAGACATCTTAACCATTTCATGAAAGCATATCCTTACCCTCAAATAAATACAAAGTACTTTCTTCTCTTTGTCTTCCCCTTTGATGCCCTCTTCCCTGGGTCTGAAGTCTCTCCCCTTTTCCACTTGCCTTTCACAACTTGATTATTAAAATGTCTTCTTACAATCTGACCTTCTTGCCAGGAAAACCTGTGCTCCTACATCCCTGGTGACCTTCTATATCAGAATGCATCGAAAGGAAAGTCACTTTGAGAAAAGGGCATTGAGATTTGCACTAAACTCAGTTCTTCTGTTCCTAATAAATTAAAATGTTGATCCAATTACTGCCACTCCAATTTCTGTCTGGAGACTGAAGGGGCTGTGTAAGTGTCAAGGGAAGAGATCACCCTCTAAGCTTCCCCTTCCCCAGATCCCACCCTGGGCTCTAGAAGCAGGGGACCCCTGCATCAGGAAGCCAGACAGCCTATACCACAACATCAGAAGACCGTTGAGTACAGGAGGTCACAGGTAAAGCAATGGAAGAGGATCTGTCAATCATTCCATCAGTTTCCTATGAGTGACTTTCTTCTTCCACTGCCAGGGCCACTGCAGCATAGAGGAGCCATGAGGTCACATGGGTAAACCCAGGCCACCAGGGCCATGCTCCATCATTCTGGATGTTTATACTGGCCTGCTTCCAAGAGGCTAAACATTTTCAGAAGCGGAGGAGGGGAGACTTAAAGGAAAAGAAAGTGCCTCTAGTTATAGTTGTCTAGCACTTCCCTGCACAGTGAACTTGTAAAGAAGCAAACAGCCTCAGCCCATGCGGAATGGTGGGGTTCCTCCAGACTTGTGGGAAGATCCTGAGTGACCCCAAGGATGCTGAGTGACTCTGGCCTCATTGCTAGGTGACCCAGCATGGCCTGCAGTCATGCCATCTCTTCATGTTCCCTTCATTCCCTGCATAGGTACAAAGACATCCTCTGCCTTGGCTTCCCTGGATCTTCGGTCTTACTTACCTAATGCCCATGAATTCCTTGTGTCTCACCCTTTATTTGTCTCCTTTGGGGATACATTCCCACCTATCATCTCTAGCTGAATATTCTGGAATAGGTGCTGGGAAATTGGAAAGCTTTCATAAAAGGTCCAGATAGCAAATATCTTTGCCCTGGAAAAAAAAAAAAGAGGCTTTGCCTTACAACAACTGAAAACTGTCATTGGAGGCATAGTGAACATGAACACATCTGTGGTCTGTGTTCACTGTTTCCATGAAACTTTATTGACAGATACATTGATGAGTTGGATTTTGCCAACAATAAACTATGTTTTCTTAGTCCCTTTGTCTTTAGTCTGTCAAGGCACAAATAAGAGACCATGAGCATAATAAGCATATTAGATATGTAAATCTTTAATATATATACTCCCAGATAGCCTACACAGTATACAATGTCCAAGAGGAGTTGTAGGTGAAGAAAGAGATGGTTGGGAATCTATTGACCAATTAATTCATCCATCATTTTCCTGTGACTGACCTCTCACTTCAATAAACTGTCTTTTCTTCATAAAATATACCATAGACAGTTCCTTTTGTTGTTGACTGAGACAGAATCACATCTAGCCAAGGTTGATCCAGAACTTGCTATATAGCTGGAGATGATTTTGAATTCCTGATCATTGTCCTGCCTCCACCTTCCTACTACTGGGATTATAGGCATATGCCAGCAACCCCAACTGTAAAATGTTTTGTAAAGCACTAAAAACTGTGTTTGGGTTGGAGTGGTAGATATAATTAGCACAAAGTTTGCTGTGGCCAACTCTCTGAGAGGAGAGCAGGACTGCATAAAATGTCTTTTTTAAAATTGATTTTTTAAATGTACATGCATGAATGGTCTATCTGCATGTGTGTGCTTAGCCTGGGAAAGTATCTAGTGTTTATCAAGGTCAGAAGAGATACCAGATGCCCTAGAAGTAAGGTAGAGCATGGTGGTCAGCTACGATGTAGGTGCTGGCAACAGAACCTAGGTCCTCTGCAGCAACAAGAAGTGTTCTTAAACACTGAGCCACCTCACTAGCCTCAGAAAAGTTCTGCTTTACAAAGTGTCAGACCCTAAATCTCCAATTCTTCTGAAGATTCTAGATTCTAAGTGGTCCTCCTTCCAACCCAAGTTCTTGGAGTTCTTGGGAGCGTCTGATAAAAGCCACTCATTCCTTGAGATTTTGCACTGGGCCAGATGATAGCCTGCCCACTGTAGGAGCTTATTGGGACACTTCCATGAACTACCTTCAGCTCAGCATCCAGATAGCCTGGCTGGTCCTAGGCAAGCTTTTCTGGCTCTGTCACCAGAGCTGTGATAACTAGCTATAATGGCTAGGCAGAGCTGGATACCCTTCTGGACCCTTCATGCAGTGAGGAAATCCCCTTCTGTCCCATCAATAGTTCAAAGCATCCTATGTTTTCCAGTTCCCACCTCCTTTGTATGCCTGCAAGAAACCCCCTCTCTCTCCTTTAGGTCACAAGTTCTGTATGAGCTAAGTCCTGGGGGAGGGTACATGACCAGTCCTGTGTGTCCCCCTCCCTGGCCTGAGAGACTTCCTCAGAGCACTAAAACCTTGACCCAACTATTTCTGGAACTTCTGGAAGAGATACTGGGCAATTTTTGTGGAAGTTAGAAGATAACACGTGTGTAAGAATTGATTGGCAGCTAGTTAATCTACAGATACAGAATGAACAACAGGCAAGGTTGTGGTTGTTACTTTACGTTGTTTTGTGTTTTGTGTTTGTTTTTGCCTTTTTAAGACAAGGACCAGCATAGCCTAGGCTGGCTTGCAGCCCAGGCTTCAATTCACTATGTAGCAGAGGATAATCTTGAACTTCTGATCCTCCTCCAGAGCTAGGATTATAGACAGGCCTGTGGCAGAACCAGGGCTCCAGTGGGACTGTTTGGGCCTCTAATCCAGCCTGACCTGACACTTAGCAACTTCTCTGAAACTTCCTGGATTTGGAGTCAATAAACTATGATTATTACTTAAGTTTGAGTCTGGTTTTGGACACTGTGACTCAAGGAATTCTGACTAACACAAGGCATAAACAGTCCCACTAACTGCTTGAGAAAGCTGGGGACCATGGGAGCCCCCATTCTAAGAAAGGAATTCTACCATTGGCCCTGCTCATATTTCCTCTCAACACTTTCTCCTGTAGTAAATGTACTACATTTACTACAGGAGTAATGGGGTACTACAGGGGTAATGGGGTAGTGACCCAATTTCTCTAGAGTGCCACTTTCAAATTAGACACATACTGAGTGACACTCAATGTTGTCTTCCAATCACACAAGTACCGTGTCCCATTTGCACTCACACTTACACACACGCACACACCACACACACACACCACACACACACACACACACACACACACACACACACACACACACACAGGGAGGAGGGCCATTTTACCTTGTTTGAGGTGAGTTTTCTTTCTTATCTTTTGCCTCTGCATGATGCTGGTTAGTTTTCCTCAACTTGACATAAATTAATCTCTCAGGAAGAAAGAAACTCAACTGAGGAATTACACCTTTCAGATTGGCCTGTGGGCATATCAAGGGAACATTTTCTTAATTAATGATTGATGGGAGAGGGCCCAGAGCACAGTGAGTGTTGTCGTCCCTGGGCACGTGGTCTTGGGTTGTATAAGAAAGCAGGCTACAAGCCAGCAAGCTCCAAGCCAGGAAAGTGAGCAACTTCCTCCATATTTCCTGCCTCTGCTCCTGCTTGAGTTTCTGCCCTGACTTCTTTCAGTGATGTGGAGGTGTAAACCAAATAAATCCTCTTCTCTCCCAAGTATCTTTTTGTCAGGGTTTTCTCGCAGTGGCAGGGGAATACACTAGGACACACAAATTCAAGGCTTTGCTGGCTTGTGGGCTTTTGAGGATTCTCTTATCTCTGCCTCCATCTCAATGAAGGTGCTCAGGGATTACAGATGTGTGCTGCCATGCAGGTAAGCACCTGGACTCTGAAGATCTGAACTCAGGTCCTCATGATTGTGCTGTGAATACTTCACCCATGAGCCATCTCTTCGGTCCTGGGATACTCTTTCTTCAGAAGAAATTTTATCATAAATCACTTATATCCTGCTACTCTTAGTTTTTATTTCTGGACTCTTGTGGTAAGAAAATACTAGAATTAGAATGTATATATAGACTTGGCCTTTAAAAATATTCATTTATTTCAGCACTATTTATAGTAGTTCAACGTTGGAAACATCCTAAACATCCATCTGCTGGAAGTGGCAACTGTATGGAATTTCAGGAATGGCTCAGTTTGGGCTGAGTTGGCTGGAAGACCCATCCTTAGGAAGTTAGAAATCACTAGTTAGTAAGGATGAGTGCTGTCCAGCCTCTAACCACTAATAAGGATGCATCGAGACACATGCACTTGAGATAGCTGCCTTTTATCTGCTTATTTTGCTAGAGGTGGGTGGATTTAATTTAGTCTCTGCATTTGTGGTTAATAAAATTTATCCAAACAAATTAAACTGATGAAAACTTTTATTTATGTGAGATTTTTGAGAATAAAAGTATGAAGTGTATATAAGACATTATATATTATATGGCATATATAAGTAAAAGAAAAATGTAGAAGGGATATTTAAAGCAGTCTTTAAATATTCTGAGTTGTGGGCCAAGAGATGATTTTTATTTCATCTTTTGTTATCTATTTGCTATTAGTGAGTGTTTTGTTTGTCTTTTGAGAGCATTTCCCTGAGTAGCCCTAGCTGTCCACAACTCACTATAAACAGTAGGTTCACCTTGAACTTGCGATGATCCTAAAGTGCTGCTACTTTATTTATTGTTCTTTAAAAGTAATTTTGTTATACAAATTAAAATGTGCTCCCTGTTTAAAAAGAAAATCACAATACAAATGGAATCCAAAATAAAAACAACTCTAGGTCTTTTAAATAACTGCTTTTTCATGATTTCTTGAGTACTCTTTCAAAATACACATAAGCACATTGAGGAGAGCTGAGATCTTCTTAGTAGAAAAATGTCTTCTGGATACAGAAATAGAAGCAAGCCAACTACACTGCCTGTAGTTTGCTCATCTTTACAGTTTATCTTAAGGAGATTTTAGGACCAGTGCTTATAAATAAACCCATGCCTTCTTCAAATGGTTATAGATTGCTCCATTATCAGGACACCAAACCAGTTGTAATTCACTTGCAAATCTTAAATCCTATTACTATTTTTTTTCAATAGATTTGCAAATATTCTAGACAATATGTGATTGAAAATGGAATTGGGGGGACAGAGGATATAAGTGTGATTATCTTTGTTTCATATGTCTGTATTTAATATTTTCTAAGATTCCATGGTGCACGCTATAAATATATATATATATACATATATATATATATGTTACTTTTAAATGGCATTGGTGAGGCACAATTTCTTCATAAGTCCTTGTTAAGTTCAACTGGTTTTTCATTTGACCCACGTACTAAGCTTATTTGGTTGCCATGCCCAAAGGTCACATTCTCATTGAGATGATGGCTAGAGTCCAACATAACAGACTTAATATACAGTCCATGTTATCATCTCAGAAAATCACAGGGCTATTTCCCAACACTGTAAACCTATTTAACAAAAGAATCAGCCAAGAAAGGTTGGCTGGAGGAACTGGGGCTGTATTGCTGATGGCTCTAGTATCAAAATGCCATGGAGATGGACTTGAGAGATGGTGCAGTGGTTAAATACACTTACTGTTCTCCCAGAAGACGTAGATTTAGTTCCCAGCACCTACATGGTGGCTCAATATGTAACTTCAGTTTCAGGGAATACAACATCCACTTCTGACCGCTGTGGGTACCATGTGATGCACACACATACAGGCAGGCAAAATGCTTAGGCATATAAGATAAAAATCACTTTTGATGCTATTGAAAGGTGAAACGGTGAAAACCCTGCAAAACTTCCATACTTTATTAAGAATACCATGGCAAGCTTGGTAGAGGCTAGGGTCAAAAGAGGCAAACTTTCACAAAGGAGGGTGGGGTGGGGCGGTAGCTGCACTGAAGTTCCATAGAGTCTTTGTTCAGACAAATCAGCTTTAAGTCATTCCAGAATATTAGTCCCAAGCAACATCAGTGAGCTAGGGTTGAGGCAACATACAAATGACAGACAATAAGTCTCCTTGCAGTTGGAATCACAGTGAAAAAAAAAATCCATTAATTGTGTTCAGGGATAAGATCAGAAACAGACATTAAAACAGCCGTATACACAAGGTGATATGAAAGTGTACTTGCCATGTTTTCTCAAAGGGGATGATGTTGGCAACACTCCTCAAATTGTAGAAAATGTGTTTGCTTAGATCACCCAGACGCTGGGCTAAAATAACATCATCCAACTAATTACTTTCCATTCCTAAGTTTCCTATTCTAGTACCTTTACTCAGCTTGTTTTAAAATATATTGTTGACAGAAACGGAGCGATTATTCAGTGCTAAAGACTACATACTGCTCTTGCAGAGGACCAGAATATGCTTCCTAACACCCACATTAGCTGCATCACAACTGTCCAATCCAGGGCATCCAGCACCTTCTTCTGGAGTCTGCAGGCACTTACACTTATGTTTGCACAGCACCACACATATGTGCACAATCAAAAATAAAAATATAAATCATATATATATATGTATATATATATATGTGTGTGTGTGTATGCACATGTATATTTGTTTGTGGCCTATATGTTTATATATAAATAATATAATAATAAATTACATATAGTTTTGCTTTGTGATTCCACCTCTAAAATTGTTTGGATAATATTTTTTTTCTTTTTTTTGTTTTTTTTTCATATTTTACATATTGATCTCAGTTCCCTCTCTCTCCTTCCTTCTCTCCCTTCCTCCCATGCCCCCTGACCACTCTCCCATCCCATTCCCCCCCCCACTCCACAGGAAGGGTGATGCCTTCCAGGCAGGATCAACAAAATCTGTTCAGTCATTTGGAGTAGGGACTAAGCCCTCTCCTCTGTCTCTAGATTAAGAGAGTATCCCTCCATGGGGAATGTGCTCCCAAAGTTCTTTTGTGCACCAGGAATACATCCTGGTATGACTGTCAGAGATCCCTTAGACTGCACAGGCCTTCTAATTGAGACCCATGTTTAGAGAGTCTGAGTCGGTCCAATGCTGGTTTCATAGCTATCAGTCTGGTGGTTCATTAGCTCCCCCCTTTTCAGGTCAACTGTCTCTGTGGGTTTCTGTAGCCTGGTCTTGTCCTCCCTCTCTGCATCTGGATTCCAGTTTGGCTCAGTGTTTATCTGTAGGTGTCTGCTTCTGTTTCCATCAGCTACTAGATGAGGGCTCCATGATGGTGGATAAGTTAGTCATCAATCTCATTATCAGGGAAGGGCATTTATGGTAGCCTTTCCACTGTTGCTCAAATTGTTAGTTAGGGTCAGTCTTGTAGGTCTCTGGACATTTCTCTAGAGTCAGTTTTCTCTTCAAACCTATAATGGCTCTCTCTTTTATTCTCTCTCTCTCTCTCTCTCTCTCTCTCTCTCTCTCTCTCTCTCTCTCTCTCTCTCTCTCTCTTCTCTCATCTATTCCTCCCTGACTCAATCGTCTTAGTCCCACATGCTTTCCTGTCCTCCCCTTCTCTTTTTCCTAGCTCTCTCTTCATTCACTGCCCCCCACTCCCAATATGCTCAGATTTCTCCTTCTGTGAGGGACCTTTTATGAATCTCTTAGGTTCCTCCTTGTATCCTAGTTTCTCTGGCGGTGTGAATTATAGACTGGTGATCCTTTGCTCTATGTCTAAAATCCATATATGAGTGAGTACATACCATGTTCCTCTTTTTGTGACTGGGTTACCTCATTCAGGATGGTTTCTTCAAATTCTATCCATTTGCCTGCGAATTTCAAGATTCCATTGCCCCCCACACACAGAGTAGTATTCCATTATGTAAATGTGCCACATCTTCTTTATCCATTCTTCAGTTGAGGGGCATCTAGGTTGATTCCAGATTTTTGCTATTACAAATAATGCTGCTATGAACATAGTTAAACAGATGTCTTTGTTGCATGGATGTGGATCATTTGGGTATATGCCTGAGAGTGGGATTGCTGGGTCCTGTGGTAGACTGATTCCCATTTTTCCTGAGGAACTGCCATACTGATCTCCAAAATGCACTCTCACTAGCAATGGAGGAGTGTTCCCCTTTCTCCACATCCTCTCCAGCATAAGTTGTCATTCTAGTTTTGGTGTTTCTAATTTTAGCCATTCTGGCAGGAGCAAACTTTCAGAATACAAGATAAAAAAAATCAGTAGCCCTACTTCATTAGGATGACAAAGGGGCTGAGAAAGAAATCAGAGAAACATCACCCTTTACAATAGCCACAAACAACATAAAGTATCTTGGGGTAATGCTTGCCAAACAAGTGAAAGACCTATATAAGAACTTAGTGTCTTTATAGAAAGAAATTAAAGAAGATACCAGAAAATGGAAAGATCTCTCATGCTCTTGGATAGGTAGGATAAACATAGTAAAAATAGCAATCTTGCCAAAAGCAATCTACAGATTCCATGCAATCCCCATTAAAATCCCAGAATAATTCTTCACTGACCTTGAAAGGATAATAATCAAATCTATATGGAAAAACAAAAAGACCCAGGATAGCCAAAACAACCCTGTACTTCAGGAGGCATCACCATCCCTGACTTTAAGCTCTACTATAGAGCTATAGTTCTGAAAACAGCCTGGTATTGGCATAAAAATAGACAAGTAGACCAATGGAATCAAATCGAAAATCCTGGTATTAACCCACACACCTACAAACATCTGATTTTTGACAAAACATCTAAAAGCATACAATGGGAAGAGGAGAGCATCTTCAATAAATGGTGCTGGTACAACTGGACAATGGTGTGTAGAAGACTGCAGATAGACCCATGTCTATTGCCATGCACAAAACTCAAGTCCAAATGGATCAAAACCTCAACATAAATCCAGCCACACTGAACCTCTTAGAAGAGAAAGTGTGAGGTACCCTTGAACAAATTGGTACAGGAGACCACTTCCTGAACATAACACCAGTAGCACAGACACTGAGATCAACAATTAATAAATGAGACCTCAAACTGAGAAGCTTCTGTAAGGCAAAGGACACAGTTGACAAAACCAAACGGCAGCCCACAGACTGGTTTACATTTTTCTTAATGATGACACCAGAGATTAATCAGAGAAAATTAAGTTACATGAGGATATAATTCAGATATTAGATAAAATACAGTTAGAAGCCAAAGAATAGAAGAACCTATGGAGGAGTAAAAGTAATCAACAGAATGAATAACACAGAGGATGGAGGGGATGGTTCGGTCAGCATAGTGCCTGCCATGCAAGCTTGAGGACCTGAATTTATTCCCTAGAAGCTATGTTAAGAAAACACGTAGGGCCATGCCTGTCTTTAATCCCCATACTGGGAGATATGGAAGGGTGGAAGGGGGTAGCAACAGGTAGATCCTTGGAGCCCCCTGATCAACCAGATTAGCCAAATTGGTGAACTCCAGATTCAGTGAGAGACCCTGCCTCAGAAAAACAAGATGGAAAGTGAATGATGAAGCCACTCGGCATTGACATCTGACCTACACACATGTATACACACATGTGCAAACACATATGCACAATACAAAAAGAAGGAAGTTTTAGTGTGTATGTTTTCTGAGCTGTATCCATCAGCTTCTCCATCTGCTCAATCCTATTCAACAGCTACACATGGGCCCTGGCTTCTGCATTGAACAGTGTGCCAACATAGAACATTCTAGTGGAGCACACCTTGGAACTCATTCTCAAAGTCTCTCATTTGGCCTTTGTAATTCCCACAACTACCACTCAGGTTTCTGGATGTCACTCTTAATCATTCCCATGTCATTTTTAAGCCTCCTTTTCATGTCATCGGGGAAAGGAACAGGGATAGCTACAGCTAGTTAGAAGTTCTCAAAGGTCTGGAATAGAACTGCCTCTTACCAAATGTTTATTGACTACCTGACTGACCTGTTAAATAAGGAATGAAAAAATCTTCCAGACAAGCACTGGTCTTCTTAAAGGACAGCAAACAACAAACTACAGTCTAAATAAGAATCATTTTAGCAGTGAGACAATACTGGTCTCAATCTGTAGCACAGACTCCAGTTAGACTTCTGGACGCCATTGCATCTGTATACTCCCCGCCACCCCCCATGCCTGTAAGGCTTCCTGTTACAGACAATGCCATGTGTGGTCTGCAGGCTTGCATGCCAAGACAGTGTGCAAATGGCTGTGGGAAGAATATTGTCCACACATCAGCTTAAATCTTGTCTCTGCCAATGCCATCTTTTTAAATCTTCCCCTCCTCTGCAAAAAGAGGAGCCGCCCGAGTCAGCTGATTGCTTAACCATTGTTTCCCCCCTTAAGCTGAGGAGCAAAGCACAAGAAGCAAAATCCTAAGATGGTTCCATGGTCTTTGCCTTCCATGGTATGTAGTAAAACGGACTTTGTAGGAGAAATTAAGGTCAATAATGAGTAGACTTTACAACAGACTACCTGGAGAGGTTCAGCTCAGTCACCTGTACTTGAGAAGCAGAATGGCTTCCTAGAGGTTGGACAGGGGGAATCAGTGAGACTCAAAGTGTAGACCCACAATGCTGTGGGTCCAGCATTGTGAGACCAAAGCAAGAGGATTCTGCATCTGAGGTCAGCCTCAAACTATAGAATAAGACCCCATAACACCACAAAAATACAAGGAGGGTTCAGTGGAAAGGGGGCACTCCATCACTGGCTTTGAAGTGACATTGTAGGAAGTCACATGAAAAGGACATAATGAGCAGTCTTTTCTAGGAACAAATAGACAAATACCAAATTATCTCTGAGAGGAAAGGAGTCAAGAACATATCAGCAAAAGATGCAGTGAAGTCAGGGTAATCTCCATTCATTCCATAATGGGAAGCAAGTGAATTT
Source organism: Cricetiscus sungorus (assembly GCA_030556225.1). Lineage (NCBI taxonomy): Eukaryota > Metazoa > Chordata > Mammalia > Rodentia > Cricetidae > Cricetiscus > Cricetiscus sungorus. The sequence continues at coordinate 6,521,529 of JANBXA010000735.1, read as the reverse complement.
TGTCAACGGCCAGAACGGGCTTACAGTGGAGTTTTCCAGAATGTCTAGGAAGGCTGGAACCTTGATTTCAGTCCTGAGTAAAGAGACTTACTGAGGCCACCCAGACTCTCAATTTCTAGGACTCTGAGTTACTGGATGTTACTTTAGCAGAGGGCTGGGGAAAGACCACACTGTGAGTAAAAGTTCTTGCTGTGCAAGTTTGAGGTATTCTGCAGAATTATTTTAAGTAGCTTTGTGTATGAGCTGTGTGTGATGTGTTGTGTATATGTAGTGCATGTATGTGAGTGTGTGGGTGCGGATGTAGGGGCAGTGCATCTGGTGTCTTCCTCCCTTGTTCTTTGTATGGGACTCTCCTGTACTCAGTCAGAAGCTTGCCTTTATGTTAGCTAGCAGGCCAGGGAGCAATCAAGGTCCAGCTCCGTCCCTCACTGCTAGAGTTACAGGTAGGTGCAGCTAATTTCAGCTTATGTGGGTGCTGGGGGTTCTACCCAACTCTTACCCACCAACACACCCCCTTATCCTCAACACAACTTTTTGTTTACAATGTTTTATCTAGGTGTAGGTAGAACTACTTGTAGAGAGACACTGCGAATTATTTTTAAATGTTTTCACTCATGAACACAAAATCTATGAGCAACTTGGGCCAAAAAGGTGATTGAAGCTTTACACTATGAATCAGGGCTTAGTGGCCAATTTTCGGCAGAGAAAGAAAGAAAAAAAAAGAAAGAATAAAGTAACTGTTGGAACAGCTCAAGATTAGATTTAGAGCTGAAAGAGCTGGAATCCGCCTTGCTGATTCCTAATGACTGCTGAATAGAAGATAAGTGATCTGTGTCTTGGTTACAGACTTGGAGGTAAATTGGCCCCATTAAAAAATAATTCAGAGAATCGTATTGATGATGATAATGCTAATGCGGCAATAATAGCATTCCACTCTGACCTTGACTGGGTTTTGGTTCCAGCCAGCTTCCTTCCAGCCTAACCACTTAGCTGGCACTGGCTTTCAACTGCTGATCATCGTAAACATTTGTATCCACTCTTCAGGACAAAGGGCAGCCTCCTGCCTCTGAAGCAAGCAAATAAACATGACAGTCAGGCCTTCCACAGATGCCCACCCATGTGAGGCTTTTGGCCAATCTGACATAAGACTGCAGACAAACTTAAGGGGCCTTTGCCATTACTGGAAATCTGTGTAACAGGAAGACTTACTGAGGCCAGTGACTCTAAAACAATAAATACAAGAGACACGGACTCAAGTCCAAAACCATACAAAGCTGCCTGGCAGGTTGCAGAGAAAATCTAAACACTGAAAGAGAAACATGGACACAAACCACCATGCTCCTGTCAGCCCGTGTCAGCTATTTATAAACACTGCAAGCCAAACTTCAGTTTTAGCTCATTTTCAAGCAAGATTTCTATAGTTATCTGGAAACAAGCACAAAAATGAGCCCTTATCAAGGTACGCGAACAAATCTAGGGCTGTGTTTTCCTGGGGTCATGAGATTGGGCATAACTTCCACAGCAGTCATCTGAAAGTGTGGTGCAATAGTGGGTTTCTCTGACAGAGAGACAAATGCAACATTCATCTTTCATTATCTCTTTTCTCCATTCCCGGCTTTCTTCATTCTCTCCCCTTTGTAAGGTTCTGTTTGGGCTTGCACTTTTAAACAGATAGCTGCTTACTCACATATGCTACTTATCCTTAGTGAAGTTAAAAAGAAAAAAAAAAAAGTACAATACACACTCCCACCGGTGGAACTTGCCAATGAACTCGGCATGTGTTTGCAGCTGATCTCATCCTTAACCTCCCTCTAGGACCCATCAGAATAATGGATAGTGTGACTTCTTCCTGCTAATGTGTGTGCTGCAGTCAGGACTTTTGCTTCTCTGATTAATAGGTATTCAGGCCTTGCAATCCTTTCACTGTTTTCTTTAGATAAAGAACAAGCTCGGTGTCCAAAAGTGAGAGTCCAAAGGGAGGAGAGGGATGTTTTCAAGCCATAGTGGAAGGAGTTGCTATCATTTACTTTCTACTTGCTTTTCACCTAGTAGTACAACTACACACTGGTGGGGGGGGGGTGGGGAGGGCCACATGGCACTCACTGAATTCTTGCTGAGATGGCAGGAAAAGCCACTAGTGTCTTCTCAGCCCACCTCCTCTCTGGGGGGAAAGATTAAGAATCTCTGTCTCTCAGGGGCTGTCAGAGTCTGAATGCCATAAAGATGGACAAAATAACTGCATGAAAATTAGCATTTACTTATGTGAAAAGAGAGAGAGAGAGAGAGAGAGAGAGAGAGAGAGAGAGAGAGAGAGAGAGTGTGTGTGTGTGTCCTCAGGTGCCATCCACCTTGTTTTGTGAGACACTGTCTCTCATTGGCCAGCAGCTCACTGCTGCGGGTATACTGGAAGCCCAGGGAGCCCCAGGGATCCTTGTATTTCCACTCCTCTCAAGCACAGCATAGCTTCCTGAGCTCAAAATGGGATCTTTATACTTGTAAAGCAAGCGCTTTACCAACTGAGCTGCCCCCCTAACCCTGTGAGACATTCTCTTGCCACAAGACTCTATCTAATATTGCCAGAATTGTTCTTAAACTCTCCAGGTAGCCTCGTCAGGTCTCAAAATGTGCCTTGGCCTTGGTTATCTGGCTGCTCAGTGGAGGGCAAGGCATTACCAGATGTCAATGCAGGGACATCGGAGTAGTCTCCTTGAAAAAAGAATTTAAGAAGAGATTTGAAAGGAAGCTGGAGGAAATTTTATTGGAATTTTAAAGAAAGATCTCAGAGTCGGCAAGCTATAAGTCTAGGCAGCTACCAAGAGATGGCAGATTAAATACTGGACTAGAAAAAGCCATGCCATTTGAATTAGGCTTGGTGCTTAATCGGGTGGGGGACAAGCAGAAGACTGTCAATGAGGCTGGAGAGGGAGGGGAGTTTTAGAGAAAGTGCCAGAAAAGGGGGGGAGCGTACTTAAACTCTGGTCAGTATCTAAAGGGCAACAGAGAAGAAAAGGGGAAAGTTAGGACTTTGAATCTCATGGAGACTATACTGACTGTACTCAGGGGTGGAAATTCTGGGAAAGAAAGTACATTATCTCATTAAACAGACAATCGTTCCCTCTATCGCATTAGCATGACTTAAGGTGGATCTGCCTAGCGGAGGGGTGGCCCCTTAGTAAGGGACTATCTAGCCCAACTGGATTGTAAGGTCTTCAACCAGGCCAGAGATACTATTGTCTTGACCAGAATGAAATTTAGTAGTGTTTCCTTAATGGGTGCTTACTGATACTGTAACACAGATACACATATAGAAAGGCTCTCTTGGACACTAAATATAGTGGTAGAATTAACCCTCTGTGTTGACTTAATACCAGTGTTTACAAACTTACTTGGTGGACAAGAAATACATGTTTGCTAGATGAGCTCCTGCTCATGACAGTGTGCATGTGTCACATAGTAGTAAGCAACAAGTAACAGAAAAGGCTTGGGCAGGAAGTAGGGTCAGGTTTTACCCTTAAGGACTGTCCACCCCCACCCACTAATGACCCATTTCCTGTAACTATATCCCATCTCCTAAAGGTTCACAACTTAAACAGCTCTATCTTCGAGGAAGGACCAAGTGTTTACACTTTGAGCCTGGGGAGGACATTTCACAGGCAAACCATAACAAGTCCTATTTCTAATGGGACCTTGACAAGCCCGGAGAATCTCTCTTGCTACTACAACAGGGCCAGGACAGCTCAGAGCTTCTTAGGTTTGGTTCCAGTAGCAATAGGATCTCTCAGAAATGCAAAGTCCTAGGCCCCATTCTAACCTAACATTTTAAAATGATGATGGTGAAGCCCCTAAAATATGTGTTGAGAAATCATCCGTGTAAATGTAATAATGTAATGCACATTAGAGAGAAACATCCAGGCCTTCACTTACAGGCTATGGAATGAGATTGGCTATCTTTAGAGGAAGCTGTTAGAGGAAGTGAACTAAGGGAAGATCTCCACTCTGTGAGCCTGAAGACAAGAAAGAAGATGAAGTAAGTAAAAGGCTCTAATGTGCTTCTCTAAGGACACTATTTCAAAGTCAGGCCCAATGTGATGCAAACATGGCCGCTGGATTTCATTTCCTGAGAACACGACTGTGATGAATGCTGTTTTGTTCTTAATCATGACTGCTTCCCATCTCACATAAGTTGGATTGGCTCCGTGTTAGTTTCCCAGATAGACTGCCCCTTTAACATCATGTGGACCAGAGTTCCTTTCCTTATCATAATGACTGCTCAGGAAAACCCAGCTGGTCAGTGAGAACAGGTACATCCCTAATGGAGCGATCAGAGTGGTTCAAGCTGGAAATATTCACTGATCTGAAAGATGCACCTTTTCACTGCATGCATTGGAGATGGAGAAATAGTTTATTTCCACAACTGATGCTTACTTTGGCCAAGGCTGAGACACAGAATAGTAAGTATCAGGTATTAGTATTACTGGTTTCATCCTTCAGCTTGTTGGCCCAACTCTTACACAGTGTGGTATTTACAAGAACTTCTGAAGGAGGCTAGAGGGAGGAAGGAAGGAAAGAAGAGAGGAGGAAGGGTCTTGCTGATGAGACTAGAGATAAAGAAATACTCAAGAATTTCAAAACAAAACAAGAAAAAATAAAGAAGGAACATGACATAAATCACTACAGACAGGTCTAGTGGTGAAATGGTAAACAAATGGAGACTTCAATGTGTTAAACGTATCTGCCACCACTAGGGTCAGGGCTCAGAAAGGTGTGACACTTATCATGTAGGATGTAAATAATGAGGGTGGAAGGGAAGAGGCACATCAGGATTCTCACAGCAAAAGGAAATGAACTAAACAGAAAGAGCAAGAATAAGCATGGAACACAGGTGGTCAAATAATAGCAGTATGCCCCACTACGTTGAGATGGTTGCTTTCACTCTGTAGAGTAGCTGGCTCCTACAGGCATGTTAGCCTTTGGTGGACTTTATTCTGTGAGCCACAGGAAGCTACAAATTGAACTGTAATTCCCTGATTCATTTTGGAGAAAGACAAGTGCATGATCTGCTCTCCTCGTTTGCCTATGCCCATGCAAAGACCTGTGAGGGGGTCACACGGCTCCCATGATCTTGGCAGAATCCTCAGGGTTTCCTCAATGGCCATGGCAACTCTGCACACTGGCAGGCATTTGGGGGAAGGTAAAAGAAGAGCTCACACATTCGTTTTTATATAAAGGAAGCCCCCAAACAAAGCCCCAAGCTAAAACTGTGACACACCAACGCCTTGGAACTAGATTCCCAGTAGGCACTTCCCTCTGATACTTAGTCCTGCAGGCTGCAGCTGGTTCCAGTGCTGTGTCACCTGCAGGAACAAAGTATCCTGCTTCCTCCTGTGACCATTCCTTTCAACTGGAAGAAGCTTCCAGTGTTCTTTTAAAACTCATGTTTCTGAAACTAAGATAGGAATTAGAATAGACATTTAACATAAGATTTCATATTCTTTACCCTCTAAGATAATGTTAAATAAAAGGTGTGTCTTACAAATCATGTCTTAAGGAAATGCCATAGATATATAGATATAATACACTTCATGATAACTCTTTCCATTGATGTGTGTGTGTGTGTGTGCGTTCATGCATGCATGAGCATGCGTGCGAGTGTGTGAAGTGATGGTGCATATATGTGTATGCATGTACACTGATATGTGCTAGTGAGTTTACATGGGTGTGCCACGGGAAGACCAGAAGTGGATGTTGATTGTCTTCCTCTATTGCTCTCTACTTTATTTTTTTGAGACAGGGTCTCTTCCAGAGGCTTGAACTTACTGATTCTGCTAATTTGGATGGCCAGTGAGCCCTAGGTATCCTCCTGTCTCCTCCACAGTGCTGGGATCACAGATGTACAGATTTCTATGTGCTGGCAATCTGAAGTCAGGTCCTCACACTTTTGTGGCAATCACTTTACTGACTGATCCATGCCTCCAAGTCCCTCTCCTCTCCTCTTAGGTTAATAAAACTTCATAGTTTGCTTTTTTTCCTCGCTGACATATGATGCCTGTTGAAGTTTTTCCTTTTCCCACATGAAACAAGCTCCCCTAGGGCAGTGTTGCATTCCCTTGGGAACCTCTTCTGTCTCCTCCTCAAATATATTTAGTAGGCCCTAGCAAATACTAGGCATGAAACATTTCTTGAATTAATGGGTAAACCAATGGGTGGTTATATAAGTAATACCCTAAACATGTATGGTTCAGAAATACTTTTAAAATATATGTGGAGTACTACATGGTTCTTTTCCCCTGTGTAACCTGGGCAGAATCTATAATATTGAACATTTTTAAGGACCCACAAATGAATCAAACTCTGTGCTAAAAAGCATTAAATAGGACATCTCATTAAATTCAAATGAAGCTTCCATTGATAAAATGTCATTCTTTCCATCTTTTAGAATATAAAAGATGGGAGTCAGTATCCCCAAGTCACTAGCTTGAAAGTAGCAATGACATCTTTCATTCTTGTCAGCTAAGTCCTCAGATTGTCCTCCAAGTGACCAGAGCAACAATGTGAAACATCTCATCTCCAGATTTCAGTAATGAAGTTAAGGACCAGACTCCTCAAAACATTTAGCCTTTGCATCCTTTCCCAACACACTGGTAGTCATAATAAGACCTGGCTGCTGAGTCAGGAATGCCACATGACAAAATGTGCCTTACCTCCAACTCTTTCATTGTGTAAAAACCCAGCTCGAGAAAAGATACACATATTAATAGAACTGTTTGCAGATTTCTCTCTATCTAGGGGATTTTCTTTTATCCCATTTCAAGTGGGTGAGGTTTATCTGCTGAATTCAGCTTTGAATGTAAAAATGTGTTCTTACTAAATCAGACACATCTTTCCGTAATGGGATGGTGGTACAGATGAGTCAGCTGAGATAAAATTCAGAAGGAGGTATTTTTCCACTTAGATGAGAGTTGAATCACATTTGCTGGACCTGGCTGTATTGAGAACTGCTAGTTGTTTCTACTGTCTATTTTTTCCCCCTTTGGTAGAAAGAAAGATCTCAATTTTAAGTGGTTACCTGGACAACAGAAACAAAGGCTGTACTTCTTGGGGTGTCAGGGAGGCAGAGAGTTGGGGCTGTATGTTTAAATTCTACCCAAAAACATGTAAGTGAAAGGATCATATGGTAGACATCCAAACATGGCTTGAATGTCTGTTGCCATGCCTCCCTTGTGCTGTCTCTCTCTGTGTTTTTTAAATCTCTTTTCTTCTGGTGTCTGAAATTTCAATGTAGAAGGTGAAGTGGCTATTTAGGGCCATGGTTGCCTTGGGAATGAAAATTCTATACACTGAAATGAGAAACAATAAACTGGAGTTCACAAGGTCCTTGTAGAATAGAACCTTCATTCACAGCTCTGCACTGACCACATCTAGATTTTGTTGTTGTTGTTGTTGTTAATGATGATGGTGGTAGCAATGTGTGTGGGTGGAGGTATTCCTGTGCCATGACACAGAGATGGAGGTCAGAGGATGCCTCAGTTAGGGTTTCTATTGCTCTATTGCTGTGAAGACACACTATAACCACAGAAACTCTTATTAAAGAAAAACATTTAATTGGGGTGGCTTACATTTTCAGAAGTTTAGCCTATTATCATCACGGTGACACAGGGTGTCATGCAGGCAGACGCAGTGCTGGAGAAGTAGCCAAGTGTCCTACATCTTGACTTGAAGGCAACAGGAAGTGATCTGTCTCACTGGGCACGGCTTGAACATATATGAGACCTCAAATTCTGTCTCCACAATGACACATTTCCTATAACAAGAGCATACCTACTCCAACAAGGACATATCTTTTCAGGAGGTTTCTTTTGCACTATCATAGAGGGTGATTTTAAGAAATTGGTTCTGTCCTTCCATCAAGGAGTACCTGGATCAAACTCAGATCACTGGGCATGCAAAACAAGTACTTTTACCTTTTACAGTATCAAGCATTTGTCTAATTTGTATATTTGGACATGAGAGGAGAATATAACTTATGTTATATAAGCCATTGTCTGCAGTTTAATAGTTCAAGTTGGATTTTATTGTAACAGATACACATGCCAGCAGCATTCAGTAAGCTCTAATAGTAATGTAGGTCACAGGTGTGAATATCAAACATATACCAATCTTAACAATGGGATCAAATAGCTTCTTTTTAAGATATGGGCTTCTTATGCCTCTGCTATCTGGAATTTGATACAAATTCCAGTTATTTGATAAAAATTCCAGTTATTTATTTCTCAAGAGTTGACTTCTATAATCCTTAAAAAATAATAAGTAAAACACACACACACACACACACACACACACACACACACACACACAAACACTTCTACCTTCCTCATCTCCAACCCAAAACAAAACACAATGAACAGTTGAACTGCAAACTGCAGGAAAGGTATTCACCTAAGAACTAGAGAAGTAAGGTTATGGAAGAGGATATTTGGGAAAGCTGAACAGAAACCTATTCTTTTATAAACTTTATGTAAAAGACTCAGAGTTACCCTATCCAAGGGATTATACTCATCCCAGTAGCCATCGTTGGCCAAATAAAAATCCCAATGCTAAATGTAGGAATGTTCCCTTCAAGTTGTTGGTCAGAGGTGTCCTAGAGACCTCTCCCCAAACAATACAGACTATTGTCATTGCTCATGGTTACCTACTAGAACTTGATGACAAGACTGTTGCTGAGGACACACATACAGTGATCTCAGGACATAGCAAATCCAGGTCAATACAGATTAGAAAGCTCCTCCCTTCTGGCTAGCTCTCATTAGCCCAAAGCCTTTTAGACCTGATTTGACTTGAAGAAGCTATTCCCAAAATTACCTCAACCATATTCACTTACACTTCCAAAGTTTTAAGTAACCAAAAGGCCTAATTAAATTATATTTTTATCCTTTCTAATTACACTATTATCTATTCCTATTCTATTACTTAATTACCTTGAGTAATCTCAGTAATAATAAAAATACCTATAAATAAAGTTCAATCAGGCTCTACTATTAACCAAGCAGAGCTACTCCTGCACCCACTTCTTCCATCAACCCTAACTCATCACCATCAGAAAACCCAGCAACCTCTAAACCCTGTCTTTAAAAAATGTGCATTGACACATAATCCTTGTATATACCTAAAGAGGAAAGGGTAAAAAAATAAAAAAGAATCAATGCATACACAAAATAGGCGATGAGCCAATCAGAATATTTGGGATTTCTAGCTCCTTAAGCATTTGTCCCTTTCTCTTTGTAGCCTGGGAAATATTACCCCAGGCTTTGGAAATCTTATGGCTAGTTATCATAAACAACATTCACCCTGTTGTATATAGAAACATCTCATTTATTTCTCTTATTGAATTTTAGTAGTCACCATCTAACATTCCTCCATCTCCTAACTCCTCAGCCCTTTCAAATATCTTCTCCACCTCCCCTCTCTTTTCTTTGGAATCAATTCTATTTGCCTCTATATATGGTTGAGAACATGCAATATTTGTTTCCTGGCTTATTTCACTGCCTATAATGCTCTACAATTCTATAACTTTGGCCACAACTAATAGAACTTCAGTCTGCTTTAGTGACCAAATAATATTCCATGCTGTGTCTATGCCATGTTTTTGTTTGTTTGTTTTTTGTTGTTGTTCATTCATTTGCTGACAAGCATCATAGTTCGCTATTAGGGGGAATGTTACAACAAATACTGGGATGCACAGTCTTGTTTGTACCCTAGTTTCATTTTCCCTAAACATGTACTAAGAAGAGAGAGAGCAGGATTGCACTGGCAAAGCTTCCACACTGTTTCCTATAATGGCTGCATGGTGTACATTCTCACCAGCAGTCAAACCAGTCTTCCTTTGGAGCTCAATGATGGTGGTGTGCTGCCAGTTCACATATAGGTCATGTTCCAGTACAAAGGCTGCACCAAGTGCCAAAGAGGTCTCTGAATTCTCAAACAGAACACATCCATCTCTGTTTAAAGCCCTCCAATAGCTTCCCCTACCATGTCTCTGGGACCTACCATAACCTGATCCTGGCCACACAGCTGTCGCACCCCTCCTTAGTCCCTTGTCCACACTGTGGCTGCCAGAAGTGGATTTATTTCTGCCTTATAGCTCACTGCCCTCATCCCCTCACCATATTTAATTTTGTCTATATGATGTTTATGGGCATGAGCATTTCCTACTTATCTAATAATCCTGTGGAATGTAAGTTTCTGGAGCCACAACATTCTCAACACCTAGAGCAGCACCTCCTACAAAATAGGAATTCAATACAAATGAGTGATAAAGCCTGATGGTTGGGGCTGAAGAGATAGCTCAGTAGATAAAATACTTGCTGTGCAAGCATCCGTGAAGACCTGAGTTCGATCCCCAGAACCACTTAAAAGTCAGCTGTATTTGTACATGTTTGTAGTCCTGGTGCTGGTGGGGGAGACAGGGGGATTCCTGGAGTTCAACAGCCAGACAGCCTAGCCTAATTGGCAAGCCCCTGGTCCTACAGAGAGACCTTGTCTCACACAAAAATGCACAGCAAAAACCACAGTGGATGGCTCTAGAGAAACAATGGCTAAGGTTGACCTCTAACCCCCACATAGGTACATGCACCCATAAAAAATGACAACAAAAGTGAAAGTTAGACACCCAAACCAAAACTAGCAAAAAAAAAAAAAAAAAAAGAAAAAGAAAAAAAGAAAAAAAGAAAGAAAAAAAGAAAAAAAATCATCTACAAGAGCTACACAAATTGATGACCAAGAAGAGCTTAAAGACTGAGTAACAATGCCATTTCCTACCATACACCACACCACACCACACACACACACACACACACACACACACACACACACACACACACACACACATACACACACACACACACACACACACACACCACTAGCATCCTAGAGGAAGTGATTCTAATTTACAACAATCACCACAGATGGTGTGTCTCCAGCAACATCAGAAATAGCAAATGTCCAGGATAACACATGCAGTTGGGCACACACTCACTATTTGGTATAAAAGCCAGCCTTGGGTTTCAGAGAAGTTCTTTTGTTTTTGTGGCAAAGGAGCCTTGAGATGTGACCACAACAACTGAGAATCCTTTCCTACTGCCGGCCTCCTGAAGAGAGTGCATCTCACCCATTCCATCCCCCAGCCTCTTGTGATGCTATAAAATACAAACATGCACCATCCAGAAGGCTAGCCAGTTCGTGCCACGGAAAATGGCCCTCATGTGTTTTCTTTCAGATCACCCTTCATTCCCTCCACAAGGGTAGAAATAAAACATTTTGAAGGTCTGAGAACATTCAAAATGAGCCATCATTTAGAAGTAACGGCTGCTTGTGCTGTGCACATAAATAAAAATCCATTCTAAGCTTAAACACATTTACAAGGTCTATGTAAAGACTTTGCCTTTTCTCTATAAATGTCTGAAAAGATTAATTAAGAGCAGGATGACTCATCCATCTAGATTGATTTAATGTATATTTAAGGGTCAGACTGGAAACAATGCTTAGACACATTACCATACAATTTGCCCACAGCCATTAGTCTATTTATTTTACTTGCTGACAATATTTCTAGAATTAAGTCATTGTTAATCTATGTCTGGAAGGAGAGACAGGACCACCCAACTCCTGATCCAAGAAGACATGTCTTCTTTCACTTCTCAACATGAGCATACTTCTAAATTCCAGCCTTTTTCTGAGTTTGGGATGGGATCAAGGCATCACAATATACTGGGACTGTTACTAAAGATACCATCCCACCCTCAGACCTCTGTCTTCTACCAGGCTTCTGAAGCAATACCACTGAACTTCTCTTTCTTTTTTTAAACAATGTCCACTTGCACTGGGGCATATTTTCTGAAAACCTTCTGGGAACTGCATTAGTTACATTTCTGTTGCTGTGATAAAGTGGCATGACTGAAATCTGCTAATGGAAAAAAAGAGTTTATTTTGGCTTATGGTTCCACAAGGAGAGTCCATAATGGTGGGTAAAGCATAGCAGCAGGTGGCCAGAGCAGGAAGCAGAGCAATCATATTCACAAGCACAGGCACAAGGAAGAAAGAACAAACTGGAAGTGGAGCCAGGCTATGAACTCTCAAAGCTCACTCCCAATGGCATATGTCCTCCAGCAAGGCTGAACCACCATCTCCAATAGCACCCCAAACACAGGCTAAGTGTTCAAGTACCCATGACTAAGGGGAACAAGCCTTGTTCAAATCACCATAGGAACTAATGCCATCATATTCTGTATAGAACTAAAGAATAATGGCCACCTACTTGTAATGTATTTTTATATGCTTTATCCCTCCTTTATTTTAATTAATACACATTAAGTCTATAAAAAGTCCAAAATATATTCTTAGGTAAGAAAAACTTTTAACTGCTTACATGCAACTTGAAGGTCTGTAATCGGGCTTCTAGATATAGATATAGGCAGCTTAGTGTGTCAAATTGATACTCCACAAATTCTGTGTTAGATTTTGGTCAGTTTTGCTGCCCTGAGGTAAGTCTCCTGAATGAGAGCTAAGTTCCATCACTGTCCACACACCTAGCAGCAAAGCAGAATTAGCCCAGACCCCTCAAAACATTTGCTGGGGTTGTTGGAATGCATGGTATGTTGGTAATTTTTATTTGGCTGTCCTTTGATTATGGTGGCAAATTCTCAATGCTATGTTTATTGAAATAACTCCTAGGAGGATTTTTAAAGCTGATAATACTTCTAGGCTGACCACATAGTTCTAAAATGAGACTACCAAACAGAGCTAAGGAAAACAAAGCAAAAGGAACTAGAACACTGTTGTCCTCATGTGTAGGGTTGAGGAAAAGAAAACTTACACACTATCATCATTCTTGGGCAGGAGAGTTACCTCATTTGAATATCAGACTGAGGATAGTTGACTTATAGGGCAATTGAAAATATTAAATGAGATGATGAAGGTAAGGAAAGTGTGTCATATAACAGACTCCCACACACTAAGGGTTCTAGGATCCCTGCCTTAGATTTTATTTACGATGAGTAAGAATGCTGATTGATCATGATAGCTATTTGAAGGTTACCAATACACTAGGTCTTATTCTAAGCACCTTCCTCACTGATGAAGATGTATTTTATTAAGGTGTTGAAGTCTAGCTAATTCACCTATTTGCCCTAGGTCATATTGACCATCAGAAATGATTACAGTAAATGAAGCAAATGCTTCCAGGGCTCTCTCCATGCATTTATCTTCCCTAGCTTCCTTCCCTCTTGAATTCCACTGTTTGAGTTTCTAGATACCATGTAGCTATGGAGAACACATGTGGGAGTCTGTTCCACCTTAACATATTTCTCAGATATGCATCTCTCTTAGATATATCTCTATAGCTTTTAAGATGCTAGCATGGTGTAGTCATTAGTCAGTCTGGATAGCAATGAAATACAACACAGCATTATCAAAGTCAAAGTGTTACACCCAACAACTTTCTCTATTCCATTCCATCCACCAGACTTACTCTTCCAATGAAGGTATCTACTATCGTGTATACTTCTGCCACTACAACACATCATTCTAACTACCCACCTCTCCTCAGCTCTCAGTCTTACCCAAGTGATTCTACTTACCCACCATATTTCAGATCAGCCTTCAATTCTACAGAAAGCCTCCCTGAATGCCAATATTCACATCACTCTGTTGGTATTAAATAATGCAGCGTGAACGTGGAATATCCCCTAAAACTCTAGTATTATTTAGAAGATGGGTTATGAATGCCAGACGTGAGTCACTAAGGACAGGACTTTGAAGGAGACATACCCCTGGTTCTAGTCCTAGTTTCTAGTTCCTGGCCCATCATGTTATGAAGAATGCCCCCTTATACTCCTGATGTCAAGAGTCCCACCATCGTTTCCTGATGCATTCTAACTATGAGTCAAAATAGCTTGTTTCCTTCTTTGTTTCTGTCAAGAATTTTAATCACAAACCAGAAAAGTAGCAAATGGAAGTGGTCTCTGCTGAGCTGCTGTGGGATCCATCATAGTGAAAAGCTGCTCTCCCCCTTTTATGTTAACTCCGGGGGCCTGAAAATTCCTTAAGAAGGCAGAATCTATAGGCTTTATCTGCCACAGAGTCTATCATGGTGCTTGAGAAATATTTAGATGCCTCATCACATGTGTACCAAAGGGAACCGTGGACAACCACAAAGCATGATGCATCTTCTAAGATTCAGAACCAGGGAAACAATGTCCCTAAAAAGAGACAGACATTGTGAGAAAGTAGCATCTAATCTGTTTCCTTGGATTGTAACAATAGAGTAGAAACCCAAAGACGCTTTAATAGTTCTTGCTTCCTCCAAAAGATCCTAACCCCCCCTTCATCACCTATACACACCTTATTTGTTTGTTTATTTGGTTGGTTGGTTAGTTAGTTAGTTAGTTAGTTAGTTAGTTAGTTAGTTAGTTAGTTAGCTAGTTAGCTAGTTAGTTAGTCAGTTAGGTTTTTCAAGGCTAGGTTTCTCTGTGTAACAGCCCTGGCTGTCCTGTACCTCACTTTGTAGATCAGGCTAACCTTGAACTCACAGAGATCTGCTTGCCTCTGCCTCTAGAGTGCTGGGATTAAAGGTGTGTGCCACCATCACCCCACCTATACCCATCCCTTTTTAGATAGTTTCTTGTCAAGAAAACACTCAGGAGTCTAATGACAATTATGCAGCTTTCCCTCCCAAATTTATTAATAATTTTATTGCTTTACCATTTCTCTATATTATTAATATCTTAAATCTTATGTTAAATCCACAAGAAAATAACACTTGAAAACATAATGTGAAGTATTCTAACCTTTGACCACTAAAGACTTAAAAAAACAACAGCAACAGAAAACAGAAACCCAAAACAAAATGGGGCCTAAAGTAAGAGTTCACTTTATGGTCATTTGGTCTCGTGTGTGTGTGTGTGTGTGTGTGTGTGTGTGTGTGTGTGTGTGTGTGTGTATACACTTCAGGCTCATATTTAAAATCATGTGCACAGGCAAGGGAAGAGGCTTAGTGTACAGAGCATGCATTATATGTGTACAAGTTCCTGGGTCTGCTGCACAGGAGCAAAGGAGAATGAAAAGGAAGGACAATCAAGTAGTTTTTAAAATGCTCAACTTTCCACAAAATTGTCCAAGAAAGTGATCATATGAAGTCCATGACCTAGCACAAACATACACATAGGATATTAGAAATCATTCTGTATTTTCAGAATGTTCACACATTCTAGTTAAGGATGTGGAAAGTGTTGTTTGGGGGGGGTTATTATTTTTTCACAAATTAATGTAGTGAAGGAAGAAATAGTTTCCTAGTATTTATATGACTTTGACACTAGGAAGCAGCGGGTTTCTATTTGGTTGGCAACACTAGAAAATGGACCAGTCTCTTAGGAGACTACATGGGCAATATCTAGGGAAAAGTATGAATGTATACAAGCATAAGTGCTCACTCTGGTTCCCTAGGCAGAATAACAGGTTCACCAGGTCAGCTGACTCAAACCTCCTCTGGACCTCCTACCTTCTAGAAAATTCCCTGCAATTGGCTGTTTACTTGATGATGTCATGTGAAACGTAAGGTGCTGTGCAAAATGGTGAATTTTCTTCTCAGACAAGAAGGTTTGGGGTGTGCTGAGCTTGCCCAATGCACTGAAGAATGGGAAGACTGAGGAGACTTGGCTGGGGAAAGCCAGATAGGTAAACTTGACAGAGTCCACTGAAACCCTCCCCCTAATGTAAATGTATTGGGAGAGGCCTTTAAGGAAGTAGATATGATTAAATGAGGTTGAAAGGATGGAGCTCTAATCTAGTGGAACCAGTAACCTTGCAAGAAGAGGCAGAGATACAGGAGTAAACATACAGAAAGGGAAAAGATGACCACCTACAAGCTGAGGTAAGAGAACTCAGGAGAAGGCAAACCTACTACACCCAGACCTTGGATGTTCCAGCCTTCTAGACTATGAGGAAAAGAATTTCAATTGTTGAAGCCAGTCACTCAGTAGGATTGTATTATGGCAGTCCTGGCGGGGTCACATGGGGTTATATCTAGAGCAATTGGTCTCAGTAGGGGATGTTAATCCAGAGCTGGAAAACTTCTCCATAGGAAGAAGAAGGTGCATTTGGTGGTCAGGTATCCTATTTAGTTCTTACAACCAGAAATATTATGTGCCCCAGATACCTTCTAAATGTCCTTCTGGTTATTATTAGCCATTAGGTTTTAAATGGGTTGCTTTTCAGCAAGAGGAACTCAGGGGTCCATGACTTTATCCTCTCCTGAACATACACAACACACAGTGTTCCCAGCCTAGCTTCAGTAGTCTAGTGTTTCAACTGCAGTATGTCCTTGTGTTTCAACAAGCAGTCTCTCTCTCTTTCTCTCTCTCTCCCATTTCCCAGAGGTTGCTCTGAAGCTCTAAAAGCTCTATGCAATATATATATAATCAAACCACCTTTCTTACCCATTTACCCTTAGCCCTTAGCCACAACCTGGCAGAAAGTGCCATAAAAATACACTGCACACAGTAGAGAGAACTCTGAGATCTGTGTCCCCTACTGATTTCTAGTTCCCCTACAGGGTCAGTTCTCCCTCTGCTTTGCCATTATGGCCTTTGCTAGCATCCTTCCCTTCCTTATACTTTTCCCATGCTCCTAATAAATGGCACCGATGAGCCATTTTTGCTGGAACCCTAGTCTTGAGATCTGCTTCAAAGACTATATACAAAACTATTGTGCAACCTTGGAGTTTCCCAATCTTTCTGATCCTGGTTTCCTTATCGATTGGTAGAACAGGAGGAACTATGTGACCACTTACAAGAAGTTGTCATAAAGACATATTTGAAGTGATGCTAACCAAATACCCAGGTGATGATGACGCTTTGAACTAACTCACTGCCTGTTCACAGTCTCTAATGGTTGGGCAAGTGCACGTAGTGTTGAAGTGACAGGTCAGGCTCTTCCTGGAGACACAGGTTATCATCCAATAAAAGGCAACAGATACCATTGAATGCAGAGCCACAGTGCGGATGGATTTATTGTGTCCACTTTCCCCCCACAGTCACGTCCCAAATCAGAAGTCTCAGTCCTGCGCCACTAGTCCCGTCTGGAGGACGCCATGGCTCCTAAGTTCCTGGTTAACACGCTGGGCTGGAGCCTGCTGCGTGCCTGACCCCAGGAAACAACCCTGATCTCAAGGAGGAAAAGAGTCAAGGAAGTCAGGCAGACAATCAGAAAAGTATCACATCCCCATAGCAGAGTAGAGGGTTGGAGGAAACTTGCCTTTTTCTCCTGTCATAGAGAAATCTGTCTACCCTGAGCCCTGCCCTCCCTGTGACAGCCAATTAAGTACAACACGCAGCCTGGTAAAAAACAAACCTTATAAACAGGCTTCCTCCTCGGAGAGCACATTCCATGCGCTTAGGATTTTCCTGTTCTTATTTTTAAAGGTGGTCTCTTTAGTTCTCCTTGGTCACGAATTACTCTCAAAATCTTCAGGGGTCTCTGAGGGAGAACTGGACACTACAGTGTGTTCGGAGGACTCAGAAGGCCCCCATATCCATGCACAAGGACTCCCTGGGCCCCAGGTGAAGCCACCTAAGATACTGAGAGCAGGGTTCTGGCTCAGGGCCAAGCCAGGAATAACAACAAAGCTGCAATTACCCAGGAGACATTGAGTGGAAGTGACTATTTTAGAACCCGAGAACATCTCAACCGCTAAGTGGAGACACTATTGGGAAAGCCCCTTTTTACTAGCATTGCCTTTTTGTCTTCAGTAGGATGTCAGTGTCGGGGACATTTCCTATTGGAAAGTCATAAGGCTCCACGTGGCACTTGGGGAAGCTTGAAAGGCTGCCCTGGTTACAAGTTTTGACCCTGTTGAAAAACTAGCATTTCTCCTTCCAGGAGAAAATGGTTTTGTTCTAGCATTTTATTGGGTCAGCACAATTAAAACAGTTTGTGTCACAGACTCTCTGGTCATGGAGCATAAACTCTTAGCAATTTACCCTTGCATGCAAGAGTTTTCCATACTGCGAGAATGTGTATGGTGGGAATAGAATGTGTTGGTTTTAGGTGGCCCAGTCTCCTTCCCTCACTGCCTCAGGAAGCCATCTATCCCCACAGAGATCTCCTTCCCCCTACCTCCTGACAATGTTAGAAATGACTCAGGAACAAACTCTAAAATTCCTATCACAGACCATGAGCTCAAGCCAGGTGAATTCTGGAATTAGAAGAAGCCTCATGGATCTTCTGTTCCTAAAGAAAAGAACACAAGGAACAGTGCGGGATGCTAGTACAATCTACACAGCATGACAGCATGGACCCAAAAGGGAAAATAACAGGGTTCAGTTGGGAGATTTTCCATATCCTAAAGCTGTGACAACTGCCCATGGTGCTCTTCTCACGGTAAAGAGTTCAAGGGCCCACTTCACGAGACTTCTAAAGTGATAGAACTCACGTAGAAATGGCCCAAAGTCTGGCACTCAGTCACTCCTACAGTAGACAGTTGCTTTCATTAGTGTCATATCAAGTAGTTTAAGTTATTGAAAACCACATTTTCTTTTTCATTCCTGGAACCTTGAGCTGTTAAATCTAGGAGCAGGTTAAAAACAAAAGTCTGTGTATGAGTGTGTGTTTATGTGTGTGTGTGTGTGTGTGTGTGTGTGTGTGTGGTGTTACGTTTGTAAGTATGAGTATATATGAGTGTGAATGTGAATATGTATGTGTCTGAATGTGTGTGTATCCAGTCTAAGAACAATCTCAAATATTTGTCCTCACTTTTCACCTTGTTTGAGACAGAATATATTGTTGTTTGCCCCTGTGTCTAGCAGGCTAGTTGGCCTTCAAGCTTCTCTGCCTCCCAGCTTGCCATGGAAGCTCCAGGATTATAGGCGTGCACTGTTTCATTTGGCTTTACATGTGTTTGGGAGAATTTGGACCTAGGTCTTCATATGTCCATGATGAGTGGATGTGGAGCCATCTTCCCAGTCCTGGGTGCAGACATTTGATAGCCATTGTGCTGGCTAGTTTTATGAAAACCTGATACAAGTCAAAGTCATGTGAGAAGAGTGAACCTCAATTAATAAAATACACTCATCCCAAAGAGTCATTGGTCTGGCCTATGGTTCCTGCTACACTATGGATGCTGGGCCCTCACTGGGACACCTCTTGGTTATCCCATTGTTCCCCTGGGTCATGAAGATCCTACAGCTTTGGGTCTACAGGACCAGTCCCTTCACATGCTCTAGCAATACTGATTTTTCTTTTTTCTTTTCTCTTAAATTTTATTTTATTTTATTGGGGGAGGTGTAGAGGGTGGATATAAAGGGACCAGGAAATGATTGGGATGGAGATACAAGATGTGGAAAACCCAAAGGATAAAAAAGAAAGTTAAAGAAAAGAAAATACACCCACAAGATCAGGCTATAGGCACACCTAGAGGGCATTTTTTAAAATTAGTGATTGATAGGGATGGCCTACCCCATTAGGGGGCCAGGTCTATACTGGTGGTCCTGGGTTCTGTAAGAAAGCAGGTTGAGTAAGCCATGAGGGACAAGCCAGTAAGCAGCACCCTCCATGGCCTGTGCATCAGTCCTGTCTCCAGGTTCCTGTTCTGTTTAAGTTTCTGTCCTGACTGCCTTTGATGGTAAACTATGATGTAGAAGTGTAAGCCAAACAAATCCTTTCCTCCCTAACTTGCTTTTGATCATGATGTTTTGTCCCAGCAATAGCAACCCTGAGACAGTCATTCAGAAAGACACAAAGTTCTTGACAGTAATATCACTATTTCTGGAGGGCATCTTTCCAGACAGCAGACTCCACCCAAGATAAAGCTGGTAACTCCCATTATCTCAGAGTGCAGTTCAGATCCTCAGATGTCATGTATTACACCTGTCCGTCTATCTGAACTCTGCCTCAACACTAGTCTTGTGGGTCACCATCACTAGTGTGAGGCTTGGTAAAAGAAAGGTGTTACAAATTTTACTTGGAATGTTTGGGAGTATGAATGCTTCTGTTACAAAGAAAAACAACTTGGGTGAGAAACAAAGTTACCCAGACCAAGCACACTTGTGTCTCCTTGCAATAATGAGGCTGTGTTGTTGCTAAGTGAGAGAACATGGAGCACATCTTCAGTTTGCCACACTGAAAATGTCTGAGCCTATATTGATTACGGTGAATGTTCCCTGCCTATCTGTGCCTTATGCTGTCCATTCATTTAGATATTTATTTTCCCATAGGGTTTTTTTTTTCTGTACACTTCACTTTGTACAAAAGGGAAGAATAACTTTTTTAATTCTCATTTTACACATGAAATGTCCAAAGCTCACAGAAGATTAAGGAGCATGATCTTGGTCAGCTTGGCATGTGACATCTGGGGATTTCTCACCAATCTGAAATGAATTTTCAGTTCTATATATGCTTATGCCTATAGAGGAATCCCTTACTGGCAGGACAGAGAGTGAGGAGATAGACTTGTGAGTAGACTTCATTCATGGTTTCCTTTATGTCACAAGAAAATTATAAAGAATCTGAGAAGTCCCAAGAAACCAATAGATGTGCCAGTCAACTTTCCATCTCTGTAACAAAATACCTGAGGTAAACAACTTTAAAAAAGAAAAAAAGACTTCTCTTGGTGGCTTTAAAGGTTTTAATTCATGGTTACTTGTTCTTGTCCCTTCAGGCTTACTTTGAAGTAGAGCATTATGACAGGGAATGTCGTAGAGGAGGTTGCTCACCTCCTTTTTAGGAAGTGGAAGAAAGATAAGGAAGGGCTAGAATCTCAGTATCTCCTTCAAGGTCACACTTCCTGTGACCTAACTTCCTTCTGGTAGGCTTCACCTCCTAAAGGTTCATCATATGCCATTTCTGGCTGGTGACAAACCTTTAGCATACAGCCCTTTGGGAGATAATTAAGATCCATACCACAACAGTAAATGAACCACAAGTCAATTGTAAGATCCATCACAACCAAGAAGCATTTGACAGGCAGCAGGATATGATATACCCAGCAATGGAAGAGCAATTAGTAGCCTTATTTGCATTGAAACAGCCACTTTGTAAATAGCTTTATCCACATTCTCTCACTATTTTCTTCAGAACATCCTGTAAATGCAAAATCAACACAAGCACCACCAGACAGACAAGAAGCAGAAGAGATAGGCAGGAAGAAAAGGGTTTAGAAACCCTTACCTGCAAAAGTTAAATGTCAGCAAGCATCTAAGTGTTCAGTCCACACTGAAGCACTGAGAAACACAGTTAGATTTTCCATATTCTATTTTTAAAATAAAATAAATGTTAAGAGACCCACATCTTCAGTTAGTTGTGTGTCTGAAACATATTTTATACAATAACCCAGAGGAACACCTGCATCTCAAAGACATTACTGGTTTGAGCATTCCACACTAAGCATTTCTCCCTTCCAGTCTCTTGATATGTTGTGAGGATGTCCGTGTGAACACTATTGATAACGAAGGTTGGAATGCTTGTTCTCAAAAATAATATTGGTGGGCTGGGGTGATAGCTCAGTCAGTAAGTGCTTGCATTTACAAACAAGAGGGCTTGTAATTTAAACCCTCAGAATCTACATAAAGAAAAGCAGAGCAAGGTATGTCCAGAAACTGAGGAATGTCACCCAAGGTAGTTCCTGGGCCTCCATACACACATACACATTCATGCACATCAACACACATGTGTATCTGTACACACATACTTATGCACACACACACAACCACACACTAAACAAACATTATTAGTATCAAACTGGTGTTTATTTGCCACCAATTACAGGCAGACCTCTCTGTTCACTGGTTCCTTGTCCACTTTAAAAATAGAAAGAAAATGTTGCATCGTTGTTGTGTCAAGTCATGTAGTTGGGTTTGCAAAGGCTGCATTTGTGCTGACCTGGGTAGAAGCCCCTTGTGTTGAGCCAGACTGTGGTAAATATTGATCAAGGAGTGAGGGCTATCCCAGGAAAATGCCTGAGCTATGCAAGGCTTTGTCCCTGAGTCATGAGCCATGGCGAAACATGCTGCAGAAGGCAAGAGAGTACAGAAGTTCTTCACTATGCTGCCCTTCTCTCTTCTAAGTGTTCAAGAGTCTCTGAAGAAATTCCAGAACAGAAGTAACAAGATCAAGATTTGTCTTCAAAATATTGTCCTAATAGTAGTATGGCAGTCCAAGGGAGGGAAGGTGGGCTTGAGGCAGTGTGCTAAGCTCCCAGCCCAGGCATTTCTCATAGCTACAACTGGAGATGGCAGACTGAAAGAAACCCAGCAAGGACTATGCTCAGCATTGTACAGACTCTTACTCTTGAAATCCCTGCTCTCAGTTCATCAAGCCACAACCCAGAGAGGTGGGCCAAGAAGAATGACCCCACATTCACAGAGGAGGATGCATCGCCTAGGAGCAAGCCCATGGTGCAATCTCCCGTTAGTGTAACTGTGTGTCAGCTGTGCCTCAATAGGACTGGGATCATTTTCAGAGGCTTATTTATTTTATGTGTATGTTTTACTGGAATGGATGGATGCACACATGACTGGTGCCTACAAAGGTTAAAAGAGACTACCAGATCTCCTGGAATTGGTGTGAAGAACGGTTATAAGCTGTATGTAGGTGCTGTGAATAGAACACAAGTTCTCTGAAAAAAATAGCAAGTTCTCTTAACTATTGAACCATCTCTCCAACCCCTAAAATTGGGATGTAATTCATGTAGCTAGAAAAAAAGGTGGCTTAAACTGCTGGGAAAATAGCTTTTCAATACCCATAAGCAGGAATCCATAGCAAGCAAGGATCCTAAAGCACACTGTCTTCAAAAACAAAGGACTATGTAAACTATACAAACCTATACATAGTATTCCTGAAAACCTGGAAGCTGCTGCCTGGGATCTGGGCAATATTAAAAATACTCAACAGTACTGGGGAGATGGCTCAGACAGTAGAGTGTCTGCCATATAAACATATTGGCCTGAGCTTAAATCCCTAGAACCCACTAAATAGGTGGTCACAGTGTGTGTAGTCATGACCCCAATACTGGGGGAGACAGAGACCAGTGAATCCCTGAATTTTATTAGCTAGCCAGCCTTGCTGAATCAACGAGACTCACTTTTAGTTAGCGGCCCTGTCTCAAAACCATTCCAATGGAAATAAATCAAGGAAAGACACCAGCATCTACCTCGGGCTTCCAGAAGCACCATCTGCATGACTGTGTGCATACATGTAGTACACACATCAAGGAGTGTTGTGCACTACATGTGTGCACTAACACATATACAAACAACACAATATTACATGTCACCAAAAATACTTGACAGAAATTTTTATCATTTCTCCCATCTAATATACATAGCATTTAAAAACATGTTAAGATATGGAAATTTAACCTTACCCAATTGGGCAGATTATAAGGCTGTGCTAGGATTAGCTTAGAAACCATTTTGAACTATGGGCAGAGCACAGGCTCTCCAAATCATAAGGGAAAGACAGTGGTATTAGTGAGTATGAAGAAGGCAGATGCAACCTGGGCCTTCATCCAAGACTGAAGACTTAAAGTGACAGGTGTCAGGATAGGAGGCGGGCTACTGGTCAATATTCTTATTCAAGCGGGGACCAAATCTCTCCTTAGTTCAGCTCTTTACTTCAGACTCTCAAGGTGATGTATGAATTCTATCTGTATGGGTGAAGTTGCTCTTTGCTCATTCTGTTGATATCAATGGTAAATTTCATTTACAGAAACACCCACACAGACACATCCAATAATAATAATTTACTCACACTGTGGGCATTCAGTAGTCTTGTGAAGTTGACATACAGAAGTAATCATCATGGAATTTTTCCCAACATCTCTTTTTGCACGTTCTCTAAAGCCTACAGATATTATTACAAAAGCCAGGGAGAAAGTAATGAAGTACCCTTTCATGCATAGTATAATTTTTTTCTTTGCATTTCAACAGAACAAGCCAAAATAAGATTGGGCCAGGTTTGCTTCATGGCTCTACATGGTCAAGACAAATTTCAAGTGATGGAAAAGGCAGAATGACTTCAATGCTCTTGAGTTATCATTTCTAGACCTTTGTGGCATCTGTGTAAAACGACCCATGGGTTCTAACTACCTGGCCTCCAGCCACATCTTCTACCGTATCTGTCAACATTATTTTCTCCATTTGCTCTTCCTGTATGTACCTTGAGGGAGATCTACATGCCTCACAGATGCACTAAATATACTTCTAGCTGAAGCTTTTGTTTACAGTCTGTTTTGTTTTGTTTCCAGAAACAGCTGCTGCTTGGATGTCTTTAGGCTCACTTCTTTCATTATTTCTTCCTCTTCTTGAACAGTCATTCTGCAAGATGACTTCTGTTAAACCCTTGGCCTGTTTTTGTTGTTGTTTTTGTTGTTGTTGTTGTTGTTGTTGTTGTTTTGTTTTGTTTTGTTTTTTATTACTACAATGAGTACCTGAGTCTAGGCACTTGGGGAAGAACAGATTTACATAGATCATGATTTTGTAAGTCCATAAGCATGGTTAGCATCTGGGTGGCTTCTGATGGGCTCCTGTGTTACTTCAAGTTGTTGTAAAAGACAGAAGGGCAATCAGTTGCTCTCAAAAGACAAATCACATTATGTGACCTTGTTTAAAAAAACCGCATTGGATAAAACTGACCCACTCTCCTGGGAGCTAGATTAATACATCCATAAGGGCAAATCCTTCATGAACCTAAGCGCCGTTTCATGGCCACATCATCTACCAACAAGATCACACTGGGAATCTGCTTTCAACATGAGTGGTGTGGGGGACAACAGACATACAAACCAGAGCAATCTGTAAGTGGCACTCATTGCCCTTTATGTGACATTTCTTCTTGATGCCCTGGTTATTCCCAGCATCTGTGTCTACCTATTTATGTTTTTCTGTTTGTTATCCATTCCTATGCTCTACAGGTAACAAAATTCACGAAAGTCAGAATTAGTTCCTTTTCCTCTCCCATCCAAAGACCTTCAACTAGTGCTGGCAAATAAATTCAATTAATAATTATAGAAGAGAAGAAATGGGCAAAAGGAAAGAAATATCAATGCACCAAAATGGCAAAACTTATTTCCATTCAAGTTTTATTAAAATGAGATCCAACAATCATCTTCTTTTAAAGATGTAAAAATTTTTATTTGTAGCAAAATACACAGAGCATAAGTATATCATCGTAAGTATTTTTAAGTAATAGTTCAGTAGTGTTCACTGCAGTCACCAGCATCATCTGTCCCCAGTACTTTCCCAAACTTTAGAACACTTTTGAACTACAAATCTCCATTTCTTTCCCCAAGCCCTGGTAAAGTTTCTTATGTCTCTATGAACATGATTACTCTAGTAACCTTAAAAAAAATTCATTTTCTTTTATGTGTATATGAGTATCTTGACTTCATGTATGCATAACATGTACATGCCCAGTACCCAAGGAGGTTAGAAGAGGGTGTCAGACCTCCTAAAGCCCTTCCAAATAAATCACATATGCAAACAGGAATTTCTGTGTAAATTTTGTCTCAAAGGGTACCCTGGACCTGGCTCTCCATTGTATGCTTCTCAATTCATCAAAGACTTTATAGACATGTTTTTGGTTCAAAAATGTGTGCCTCATTTCTAAATATTTTCATTAATTAGGTCATTTTTAAATCACAAGCAATGTGGTGTAATGTTTTTCTTCCAAAGCAAGGTAACAGAATTTAACCCCCAAACACAAACAAACACAACCCATTAATTTATAACACACTGTAAGCCTTATGGTCCAATGATAAAATAAGAATTCAAAGCAATATAATGAATTGTTTCCTGCTTTATCAATTATCTAAGAAACACTAGGCAAGACCTTAGACAGTAAGTATGTTAGAGACCTGTACTTGGAGCTCTTTATGAACAGGGAGTGAGCCAAATGACCCTTGAAACACAGTTGTTTTACATCACAAGATTGGCCAGGTGGCAATTGAGCCTAGGGGGAGGCTGCTGCTTATCCAAGCAAAGCTTGAACTCCATCTGGGTCTTCTGACAGCAACTTCTGATAGTTCCATTACACTAGGTTACAAAACGACATTCCTGGATGTAATAGTTTCACTTCCATCTTTTTTTTTAAATTATCTGCTCAGCTATTCAAAAGTCATTCTACATGGAAATCTCTTCCTTCAAGACTCACGTGCTTTTTTTTTTTTTTTTAAGAGAAACTAAATAAAGCCATGAATTCTCTAGACTACATCTTAGCAATAAGAGAGTGGCTTACCACAGCACCTGGCATCTCAGACCTTGCTTTAGTAAGTACAACTTAATTGAATGGGGTGCTGAGCAGCAAGCTTGGGATGAATGCAGCATTTTAATATAGTTTCTGGCCAGATGGTATTCACTTGCTTCTAAACTCCCCCTTGTATTATTGCAAGATGGCTTGTTTAGATTATCATAGCCATGACTGGAGAAGTTGAGGACACAGTTTTGATCCAGGAGGGGTCAGTTCCCTTTATCAGAGCTTTAAGGTGTTACTGGATGTCTGGTTCCATTTCACGGGCAGCGCCATTTCAAGTCAGAGTGAAATGGGATACAAGACTCAGCACAACCCATTTCCACAGATCCCTGCAGCGACCAAAGGCAACTGTGAAGTTCTTATTACATTTGCATTTGCTGCATACATCTAATCCAGTGCATCTGACACAGAAAAAAAAAATTACAAAGGCCGACTCTTAATTCATTGTTAATCAGCTGTTACTACGGAGTCTCTACCATAATTCCTGGAAATGTTTTAGGTGTTGTGGATACAACAATAATCAAGGCAGATGTCAGTGGAACTCATAGATTTTTTTTCTTTTTTATTATTATTTAGAAAAAATCATTTTATATATCAATTCCTCCCCCACCCCGTTCCCTATCCCTCCCATCCTCTCATGCCCCCTACCAACCTCACCCATTTCCCAAGGACAGTGAGGCTTTCCATGGAGGATCATCAATTTTTGGGGAATTTTATACATGAGCAGTATCACTTACATCCCTCTTTTCTTCTCCACCTCTTTCTGAGAGCCCTCCACTTTCAAATCTACAACCTCCTCATCTTTAATTATTAATAAACCACATTGTTGACATTTCCCCGCTACAAATTCCTTGGCATGTATAGAAGACACTGTCTTATTTATGATCTTGTTTATGACTCTAACACTCTTTCTGCCTTCCCTTTCTGCATTGTTTCCTGAGTGTTAGTGTAGGGGTTGTATGATAAATGTATCAATTGGGGTTGGACACTAAATGTTACTTATTTTCTACATTTTGATAAGTTATATATTTCCAAAATGGTCTCTGCTGCAAACAGGTGTTTCTTTGCTGGGGAATGAGTGATACGTTTATCTGTACGTTTAAGAATAACTATTTATAATGAGTTAGAAATTAGTTTAGGAAAGTAGGCAAGTTTACAGTAGCAAGCCTGCTCTCCTAGTGAAGAGGCCTTACATGCAACTAGATGGCTATTGGTTACATCAAAGATACAAATGCCACTGTTACACCCTTAAAGATGTCTTGACACTCTGGTCATGGTTGTGGTTCATAAACTTTACAGCTGGGTGTGACCATTTATTGCTTTCCCACTTTGGGAGTTTGCATAGCAGCTTCTAATACTATAAGAGCTATGAGGAGGTGGCTTCCATTTTATTTCAAATTCAATTCCTCCAAACTCAGAGTCCAAAATGTGTAAAGTCTTCAGCAACTGGGTCATACCAAGGACAATGGCAACAACTTGTCATGTTTGAAGAATCTCTTGGACTCGCTTGACCAACTCAAAGAGAGGTTTCCCATGCCTGTTACTGGGATTTTTGTTAGTCTGTCTTTTGAGAATATTATTACTTATTACTCATGTGTTGTTAATATGTATATGTATATGTATACGTATACGTATGCATATGTATACACACACATACCATATATACTTGTTTGGTTTTTTTGTTTGCTTGGTTTTTGCTTTTTGAGACAAGGTTTCTCTGTGTAGCTTTGTGGACCAGGCTGGCCTCAAACTCACAGAGATCTGCCTGCCTCTGCCTCCTGAGCACTGGGATGAAAGGCATGTGCCACCACTGCTCAGCTGACCATATGTACTTTTAAATAAATAAATAAAAATGCTGTTTTCCCATGGCTTTAAAAATCATCTTTAGAGTTCTTTATCCCTCCTCCTCTATTTCACTCAGTGCTTCCTTCTACCTCCTCCCCAACCAAAGTTATATCCATTTCTTCTATTACCTCATTTATAGCACCTGTTACTTAGAGTCCCCATACCCTGCTCTATGCCCCCCTTTACATTCCTAACTTCTACTGTTATCCCGGTGATGCATTCGCATCTAGAGATTCAGAGAGACCATCCACAAATAAGAGAAAGCAGCAGCATTTGCCTTTCTGAGTCTGAGTTACTGTTTCGCTGACTGTAATATTTTCTTAGTCCATCCACTTACCTACAAATTTCATTTTCCTTTACAGCTGAGTTGTGTATATGTATCACAATTTCATTTTCCTCTCATCAGTTGAATGGCATTTAGATGGTTCCCACTCCTCAACTATTGTGACTAGAGTAACAATGAAATGGCTGAGTAAGTGTCTGTGAAATACAATGTTGAGTCCTTTGTGCGTATGTCGAGGAATGGTATAGCTGGTAGATCTACTTTTACCTTTTGGAGAATTCTCTATACTTAATTTAGTACACAAATTTCAATAAGTCAATATCACGTGGCAAGTTCTTATTACATAAAAACAAAACAAAAAGTAAGAAAAACTGTATGGGTTCAAGGCTAGAAAACCACAAACGAAGGAACCAATAGGCTGTGGTAGCACATGTTTGTAGTCGCACTACTTAGTAAATGGAGGTAAGAGGATTAGAATTGCTAAGGTAGTCTCTGCTATAGCAAGTTCAAAGCCCACCTTGGCTACATAAAACCACATCAAACTAATAAATTATAAAATTCAATATAGTTACTACTATAAAAAATTATTAATGAGTAAGCAATTTATATACATGAGAATAAATAACTGTCTGGTACTTCATAACATTTTGAAAGCAAACACTCAGTTAATATTGAGAAGTCTTCATTTGACTCTAAAGTGAACCACCTGTCCTTTTCACATGCAAAACCAGGAGATGCCTGAGGAGATGGTTCAAAGGGGAGAGGTTCCTGCTCCCACATCTGCCAAGATGAGTTCGTTTCCTGAACCCACATGGTGAAAGGAGACAACCAAGTCCTTGACATGGTCCTCTGACCTCCAGATGTGTGCCCAAGCATATACATGCCTCCACACACACAATAAAAACAAAATATGATTAAGCAACAACAACAATACATACATTCTCAGAAAGTTCCTTTAAAATGTTCTGTTAAGTATCTTTCCTGCAATCTGGCTTCCATTTTCCAGAAAATTCTGTGTAGGCTGCCAAGGGAGGGACTCAATTAAAGAGTCCTACCTAGGAGTAACACCTATGAACCATATACTTAAAATTCTGTAAATAACACTCACATGTTGGTAACCACAGACAGCTGATTAATTGGAATTGGGCCCACTCAACAGGAGGGAAGTCATGCCTGGTCCTGAAATCCAGCAAACTTCCCAGGACTAGTGATGTCATGAACTTTAGAAAGGAATCTACTACCAACAGTTTATTAGAGCAACTCAATTCCTTCTGTATTTAAAGTCTTGTTTTTGTACCTAGAGATAAGGAGCATCTCTCTACAGCAAATAAAAACCGTAAAAGAAAACCAAAACTGCTGAGATGTATGTACATCATGGGAATTCATTCCAGTGAACACATCTGCAGTGAACACATCTATGGCTCAGGAACTGCCTCAGAAGATGAGGTGGAATGATTATAAGAGCCAGAATATCAGAAAGTCTGCTGTGAAACAGTCTATCCTAGAAATGGCTGTACAAACAAGATCAGAAAAATGTCACTCTCAATGGACATGTTAATTCAGAAGAGGAAAATCTCAAGGGGCCCCACCTCAAAATGAAGAATTAGCTTGAAGAATTAGCCTCTCTCCTTATTGGTTTTTCTGTGCAAACTCATCAGCCTTGAAACAGTTTGCACACACAAAAAAAGTTGTATTTATATATACATATATATATACACTTACAGAAATAATCAAAGAAAAAGAGGCTATCATCTTGAGAGTTAGTAAGATGGGAGGGATTCAAGGTAGCTGGGAGGGGCTGGAGGGAGGAAAGAGAGAACGTGGTGTAATTCTATTTCAATTAAAAATAAAATTTTGTGATAAAAAACTTATTTTTCTTCTAAGAATTCAAAGATTATCCACAGTTTTGTAACAAGTTGGGTGTCTAAGAGGTGGCCTTCATTTTATTTGTACATGGACACAGATTGAACAATGTGTACTCTTTTGGGAAACATAAGCGTAAGTATGTTTTATTGAATAATCTTGAAAAGAATTTCAGTTGTCAGCTACCTACAAGAATCTAGTTCAGAACATTGAGGCACTGTGAAGCTTTCCCTCAGGTGAGCTACACATGTTCCTACAGTGTTGTTTTTATTAGGAAAAGATAAGCCAGCCTTAGCCTAGGTTCTTAGAGAACAGAAACTGATGTTAACATCTGCATACTTATGTGGAGATCATGAGCTTGTGTGTCAGAGAGACCTGCTTTTGAGTCTAGACACTGGATTTTTCTAAATCATAGTTTACCTAAGTTGAGTAGGACATTAGCTACTTTTTATAGTTATGACAAAATGCATGGCAGAAATAACTTGAGGAAAGATATACTTTGGTTAATGGTTTCAAAGTGTTTTAGTCTGTCATTGTAGATAAGGAATGCCATGGCAACTCAAGTCATGGCAGTGGACGTGTGTGGTAGAAGTTGCTCGTAGCATGGTGAACCAGGAAAGAGTGAATGAGATTAACTACATGGGTTGTAACAGCATCTCAGATCTGTCATTTTAAGTCTAAACTAGGCTAAAGTAATCTTCCCTCCAGAAATGGTTGGGAAGGTTGAACTGATTTATGCAATAGTGAAGCCCATTCCTGTTCAATAATGTGAACAGGCTAACAGTAATGAATATTATGTTAATGAGGTTAGTGATAGTAAGGATGGAACAGCAGGCATCCAAGATGAAATGCTAATAGCATGGTGTTGGTATGTTTAGCATGTGTTTCTCTCACATCTAGTTTACTCCTTCAACTGTGTGATGTCATACAGTTGAGTCATATGGAAATGTAGTAATCCCAAAGCCCAAACAATTTGGGATTATCCCTCCATATTTCCTAGGCAAAACTATCCTTTGAAACAAAATGAATTCATGTGCTATGGTTAATTTGCTTTCACAAAGCTAACTGGCCCGGACAGGGATAAGATCTTGGCCTCACTAACATCATCTCATACTCAACTAAGCTAACTAGTCCAACATGAAGAATGAACACAGCCCCAAACCAGTTCCTGGGATATTTTCATTGGCCCCATCATAGAACTGGCTGCAAGAGATATTTTTTATTATTCTAGTCCTTTTAAAAACTCCTTGATGAATTTTCACTTGGAATATTTTCTTTTGAATTGCAATGGTTCTCTAAGCAAAGGCTTAGGAAAATGGAAAGCAACACACTTTCCTGAGATATAAGAATAAATATTTTATTTCATGATTTAATGAGACAAAAAACAAAAAAGGAAGTTTTATAGTAACATGAAAAGTCAAGGCAATTTGAAATTCTAAAGAGAAGACAGCAGTAAATAGTAAGTTACTTTCCTTTGTAACTATTTTCTTTACACTGTGAAAAATATCAATTACTCTATACATGGGAAATGAATATCTGCACAATACTGTTTTTTTTTTCTTAACATAGTTTGGTTTTTAATGGCATTGGCTGGTCGAATTTCAGCATATCAACAAAGAAAAGGCTTTGAATAATCGTTCAAAATAGGCTGAGAACTAAAGCAACATGTTAGCATTTGACACTACTATCTAAGAGTTGCCTTCTGCATTGGCAAGGCCATACACTTAATTTGTAGCTGTTCCAGCTTGGTGAAATGTGTCACACAATGCTTAGCTACAGTGTTTTTTTTTTTTAAAACCTTTAATAAATTAGATGGAGCCTAGCCTGAACTTTTAGGTAAGTATCTTTCCTTATTACATTATTATTTAGACACTTAGGTTTCTTTTCAGATCGTATATATCTTTCGCCTTTTACATTATTATTTAAGAGTTAGAAATCCAACAACTTGAAAAAAAATGAAATTCATCTAATAGATTTTATTGAGATCTTTAACCCTCATGTCTTAGTGATTTTGTTTTGAACATGATCATGTTCCACTAATGGTTGGAAATGAATGTTTCAGTGTGCATACTGACAATCCTGGAGGTTGCAGGAAGAGTTGTTTAAGAAAAAATATGAGTGTTAGTTGGGGTTCTCTAAAGAAACAGAACTGATAGACTATATATATTTACATATATATCATGTCCATACATACATAAATACATCCATTTATACACACCTACACACAATTAAGGGAGGATTCCTTTGACTGACTTATAGCCTGTGTTTCTCATAGTCCCACAGTGGGTCTCTCAATGGAATGGCCAAGAATCCAGTAGTTGGTCAGTCCATGAGACTGGATATCTCAGCAGTCCCAATCTTGTTCTGGAGTTCCAGAAGATTCCTAGAAAGTGTCTTGTCTTCTAGGCCAGTAGAATGTAAGTTCCCAGGAACAAGAAGCAAAACTTGCCCCATAGGTGATAGTAAATGAAACCATTTTCCCCCAAATATCTTTCTCACCAGTTTTCCAATTACTCTTTCCAAATCCCTGACTATCCATGGGTATCAGCCCATAAATCAATGAATAATTATATACTTGGCCATTTCTCATTCCAAACAAATTTATGACCAAGAATACTACTGCCTGAAGTTCTACCCACTATGAAGATTTCCCTTCACTGGTGTCTTTTAGGGTTGTCCTGGAAAAGAGTTGTCATGCTGCAGCTGTCTACTTCAGGGTGGTATCTACATGACTTGCAGAACCATCCCTAAACTAGGCCCTAGTCTTCTCTTCCTCAGCCAACTGATCATAGGGCACACCCCATAGGCTGTAAGTGTGTGCTGAGAAGAAGGCCTTGTAAGGGTAATAGAAACCATAGGAATCTGAGCAACTTCTTCATGTAACTTGCTTGTCACACACGAACCACTTCCATTTGATGCTGGATCGCTGTTGTTCATGTCCTACTTTATGGCTTGTAGGTCAAATAATACCCAGCTCATGAAGGGCAACTCAGGTTGTGCAAAAACATGGTGGCCTACTGCCTAGTCTTCAGCTTCTACTAAGGCCCAATAGCAGGCCAAGAGCTGTCTCTTGAAGGAAAAATAGTTGTTTGCAGATGATGATAGAGCCTTATTCTAAATCCCCAAGGTCTTCACTTTGATTCACCTAGCACTAGCTGTGCTAAGCACTTTCTGGGTGTGCATCATAACTTTTTTGATTAATCATAGCTCTCTGAATAAGAAAGCTACTATGAAGTAAAAAAAAGAATTTGTTGTGCTACAATATTTATTTAAATTGTGTCATAGGAAAAGGATGTCCAGACCTTTAAATACTGTTTTTTAAAAAAGATAAAACATACATACATACATACATACATACATACATACATACATATGCACATAGTTTATTTCACATGGCACCCCCTAGTGTAAAGAATGGAGAAAGCAAGTCGCAACCAAAACTACCTTTGCATTTTACTTATTCATTATTTGTCCCTTGAAGTTAAATGATTATTCTGGACAATACATTATGGTGAATGCTAGTCCAGAGTAGAGAATGAAACAGACCTGCTTCACCTTCAAGATATTTATTGTGCAAAATGAGACTTATAGAAAATGATTAAAAATTCTCAGTTCCCAATTGTTATGAGGCCTTTGCTAGCAACAACCTAGGGCCTGATGTGGAAAGAACTGGGGAGCTCTAGCAGGGGATCATTCTGCTGAAAGGAAGGGTGCCCTGAACGTGGAACAGCAGGTGTACAGGTACAAATGTGCACCTGCCTTTAGAATCCATGAGAAGCAACCCATCTCAGCTGGAGCCTTGTGAGAGATGAATGAATGAGCCTGGGTATGTGAGGCAGCCATGCCTTCATGAAGATGAACACGGTTTTAAGATGTCTGCCTTGTTTGTGAAGGGAAGCAGGCAAGAGATTTAGGTTGAGGCATAATTATGGGCTGCTGTACTATGAACACCATCCTGGCTGTTCTGGGCAGAAAGGTCTTCTGGTGTAAAGAAAGGTCTCACTGTTACTGGAGAAAGACAATCAAGAGGGCTGCATAGGACTGGAAGGAGAGGATGCTTCTTTGGATTGGATTGGAGTTTTTCTAACTGTGCGATTTCTTCCAGGGCAACAGCAGTTATGTCTAAAGGATTGTATGGTTTAGGATTCCTCATTGGTAGCCAAAGGAGAAAGAACAGGGAGCTACTGACAGTGCTTCAGTACTGAGGAAAGCCCCCACAACAATGGCAGGAACCCATCTGGCCCAATGTCACTAGTATAGCTGGAAAACCCCAGGCTCTACACGGGAGGTCCTGACAAATACAAGCAGTTGCAGTCATCTTGTTTGAACTATGGAAGAGCTCTTAGTGCTTGTGGAGCAACAAGGGAAAGGGAGAAGCTCAGCATGACTGTCTTAGGGTTACTGCTGCTACGATGAAACACCATGACCAAAAGCAAGCTGAGGAGGAAAGGGTTTCCATTGCCTTATTCTTCCATATTATAGTCTATCACTGAAGAAAATCAGGACAGGCATTCAAACAGTTCCAGAATCTGATGCAGAGGCCATCAAGGGGTGCTGCTTATTGGTTTGTTTTTCATGGCATGCTCATCCTGCTTTCTTATAGAACTCAGGACCACCAGCCCAGAGGAGACACCAGCCATCATGGGCTGATTCTCCTCCATTGATCACCAATGAAGAAAATGCTCTACAGATGGATCTTCCAGAGTCATTTTCCCATTTGCAGTTCCCTCGTCAAAGATGATTATAGCTTACATCAAGTTAACATAAAACTAGCCAGAATAAATGAATGACTCTGTAGCTCTCTGGCTTAAGCAATGGTGGGGTGCCCTTTATTGTGACAGAGAAGATTGAAAGAAACTAGACTAATCACATAGAACTAACTCAACTCAACTTTGAACATGTCAAATTTGAGCTGTATGTGACACAGCCAAGTTGGGGGAGCAGATCTTACAGAGTCTGGAGCTCATACACATTTGTTAACAGTTATTACATCTATCGAGCAACCACAGTGCAGTAGGCACCATGGTGGGGAGTTTTTCACATCACTTTATCAATTCTATCAAGTGAAGATCAACATCTTTGCTCTTTGAATCCTTTTGATGTATGGTTAAGTTTCCACATTAGAACCAAAGAATCTCATTCTACTATTTTAAAAAATCCTTTCAAATAAGAAAACACTACTGGACGCTAACAGTAAACACATGTTTCCTAATAATGCATAGTATCAGTGAGATGGGGCATCCTAACCATTCGGCCATAAAAATCTTCCAAATTGGATTATTATTGTTCAAATGGCTTTCATTGTTTTTAACTTTGGAAACATCCTGAAATTATTTGCCTTCTTTTAAATTTCTAGTTTGGATAATAGCCACACTTTGCCCTAAAGAGAACACCATTTAAGAAATGTATGCAGACTTTCTAGAAACAATGGAACAATCTTAGACAGTCTTCTGCCATTTAATATTTGTGTAAAGCCATCTGGCTCTCTACTTTCTCAGTCAAATGACACAGTGTCTTTAAAATTAGCAGATGGTCACTAACTCAAGTCAGAGAGCCTGAAGAAAGCTAACAGCCAGGCTCTGAGTTATATGATACAGACGTCAGTCCTCAGTGCTCTTGATGGATGTCTGGGAACATTTTTTGCTTATTTGGTCTGAGGGAAAAAAAGAGAATCTTAAATAGCATGATTATGAAAGCTCATATTGTAACTGCTCAGGTCCTCTTGTGGTTATGAGATTCAGCTAGACCTCAGGAAAATGGGGCTCCAGTTAGGAATTCATCAACACAGCCAATTCTTGTGGGGTCCATTTGTAATTTGGCCTGAGCCCAGAGTTTCAGGTCAACTCAGTAAAAAAGAAAATAAAGTACTTTGTTCAGGAGAAAGAACTGCTCACCTCAGTCTAGGGATGCAAATCCCTTGTGGTCCTCATGCATCTTGGGATGGTCTATCAGAGACTTTTCTACAGTTATGTATCCCTCCATTCTACCAAGATCCTGGCAAGATTGTGCCAGGTGAGAAACATTGCTCACAAGCTAGGCCCTTCCTTCACATGACGGAAGATGCTCATCCATCCACAGAAGCAGTAAATGCAGTCTCCAACTGCATCCTGCATTGCCTATTTGTTGGTTCGGTCTAAGGCCTTCTGGTGTCTTCAGAGGAAAAAAAAAAAAAGAATTTCTAAATTCTGCAGCTGACTGCATTGAAAATCCCTTCCTTAGAGTCAACAGCTTTTCCTGCCCCTCATTACACAATTTCCTTAGCTGTTCTAAAAGTGGCTTTGGGATTTTTTTTTTCCTTCCAGGGAAGTAGGCGGGTCAGGGAATGGAGTAGTGAGCAAAGCTACAGTGCTGTTCCAGGCTGTCCAGGAGCAGCCAGGACTGACAAGCAGCATGTGCTGTATGTACGGTATGGGGCACTTACATACC
This sequence comes from Cricetiscus sungorus, assembly GCA_030556225.1. Lineage (NCBI taxonomy): Eukaryota > Metazoa > Chordata > Mammalia > Rodentia > Cricetidae > Cricetiscus > Cricetiscus sungorus. Next base: position 6,484,820 of record JANBXA010000735.1, on the reverse strand, counting down.
CATCCCACGTGCCTGCTACCTTGCATGGGCAGCCTGTCAGGGAAAGAACTTTTTTTTTTTTTTTTTACCTCACTATTCCCAAACAGTATTTCAACCAAAAGCTGTAAAACACTGGTAGAATGCTTTTTAAAACACAGTTCCAGCAGTGACTTCTCTCACTAGCTCTATCTATCTATCCATCCATTCATCCATCCATCTATCTATCATCTCTCTATTACCTATCTACATATCTATCTATCCATCCATCAATCCATCCATCTATCTATCATCTATCTATTATCTATCTACATATCTATCTATCTATATATCCATCCATCCATCCACCTACCTACCTACCTATCTGGAGGAGAGTATCTCTTCTTCATGAAGAAATGGAAAAAGTTTCATGACATCTGTAATTCCACAGAATGCACAATTGATAATGTCATAATAAACAAATATATAAACCTTCCACTGTATTCACTCTTCTTCTATTCCATGGCCCACATTTTAAAATTCTCTGACCCCTTGTTTCATGTACCTAACAGTTTCAATTCAATGCCATTCGCAAGTTCTGAGACATATGCATCTTGTTGGATGATTAGAAATAAATAAGATCCTTGGATAAGGAAAGAATTAACCTTATTTTGTTTTATCTTCAGTGGTTAACTCATTTAACCAGTAATAAATAGTGAACTCATAGGCATCTTCACACTGGTAGTATACAACTTTTTTTAATCATGAAAGCAATAAATGTATGTTCTTCATTCATATAATTAATACATGAGTAGTAAATGGATGTAGGCAAAATAAATTTAAGCTTAGGAAGAGGTCAGTCACACTCCCAAGAAATAATCACTGTTCAGTATTTTCTTACATTCATTTTTCTATGTAAGGATTTTTAGTCTTATTTTACATGTGTGAATATTTTGCCTTCATGTACATATATATATGCACCCTATGTGTGTTAAGGCTTTTTAAAAATCTACTTGCAATGATACTAAATTTACAGTTGTCATGTATTACATGTAATGACATAATTGTAATAATGCAAAATGGTTAATTCTTTCAGCCAACGCTAAAAACGCTTTTTGATAGTGGGTTGTCACCTTGTGTTTTAATTAGTCCTTTGAAAGTTTTATACAGTGTGTTCACTCCCCATTTTTTCAACCCTTCCAAGATCTACCTGTTTCCCTATCCACCCACCCAACTTTGTAGCCTTTTTCTTCTTTTGAAACCCTTTGAGACCAATTTGTGCTTCCCTAATATTCTTGGATGTGTGATCTTCCACTGGATCAGGGCCAACTTAGCAAGGGCTACACTCCTAGAAAAATGTTATTCCCTCTCCCAGCAACTAACAACTGGAATAGCTCCATGGCTGGGATTTTATGTCCAATTCTCTCCTTCATTCTGGAGTGTGTCTGGCTTGGGCTTGCACAGATTTTATGGATGTTATCAAGATCACTAAGTTCACATGTGCAATTGCCTTGGTATGTCCAGAAGACTCTATTTCTATCACGACCACGTGGTTGCAGGACAATGGCGGCATATATTGTTTGGGTGATCTACAGGACCTCATTGCCCAACCACTCCAAAATTGGTTACCCATTCTTGGCACTGGGCTTTTTATTGGTTATGATCTGATATGTAGATAGTAAGGGCAATGTTGACTTGTTTTAGGCTAACCTTGTTTAAACTAACATACTCTTTCTCTATCTCCTCCCCCCCCCCGTGTGTGTGTGTGTGTGTGTGTGTGTGTGTGTGTGTGTGTGTGTCTGTCTGTCTGTCTGTCTCTCTCTCTCTCTCTGTCTCTCTGTCTCTTATACACACACACACACACACACACACACACACACACACACACACACACACACAGGCTTCTACAGCAGTAGGTTTCTGTTACAGCAGGTTTCCCCGCCGGCTGCCGCTGGTTCTGCCGCCATTGTCCTGCAACCACGTGTGCCCCAAATAACACTCAGAGACTCTGTATTTGATACAATCCTGTTGGCCAGTTACCATTATTGTTTATGGGCTAGCTCTGTCTTAATTATTAACCCATTTCTACTTATCTAAGTATTTCCACGTGGTCGTCTTATCAGGGAGCCACGGCTGGCGTCCTCTTCTTCCCAGGGCTACATCTTGACTCCGCCTTCTACTTCCTCTTTCCTCCTCCTAGTCTCCTAGCCCTGCCTATCTAGTTTTCTATTGGCCACAGTGCTTTATTAACCAGTATGAGAAACATATATACAGAATAACATCTCCCATCAGGTTTCCATATATATTTTCAAAGGTCTTTAGTTCTGTTCATCTCTTCCCATACTCCTTCCATTACTTATATGCTTCTCTCTCACCTGCATGTAACACATCCTGTTATAGTCCCATTGTTCCCCTTTAGCCCTTTATACCAGTGCATTCTATCTTCTCTGCTTTGAAGTCCCTTGCCAGAGCCCCTTACTAATTTTCTGACCTCTGTGAGTATTTTAAATAAAACATGTATGACTGGAGATGCAAAGTTATCATCCACAGATGAAAGAAAATTACGATTTTTCTTCTTTTGGTTTGGGTTGCCCCACCTAGGATGACTGTTTCCAGCTATGTACATTTGCCTACAAGTTTCATTTTTCCTAGTAGGTAAATACTATCCCACTGTGTAAATACACCACATTTGGGGGGGGGGTCGATGGATATTTAGACTGTTTCCATTTCCGGGTTATTGTGATTAGAATAGCAATAGACATGGATGAGTAGGTATCTCTAGAGTGGGCTATGAGTGTTTTGGGTATAGACATGCCAAGAGTCAGACAGCTGGATTGTATATCTATTTGCAGTGTTTTGAGGAACTTCCATATTAGTTTGTATAGTGGTTGCACCAGCTTACATTCTCAAGAGTAGTGAATAAGTGTTTTCCCTTTTCCCACAATTATGACAGTATTTGTGGTCATTCTTTTTTGTTGTTGTTTTGCTTTGGTTTGTTTGTTTGTTTGTTTGGTTTGGTTTTTTGTTTTGTTTTGTTTTGTTTTGTTTTGTTTTTGGACCTTAGCTGTTCTGATTAGGGGAAATAAAATATCAAAGAAGATTTAATTTGCACTTCCTTGATGGCTAAGGTGTTGAACCCTCTTAAGTATTTCTCAGTCATTTGTATTTCATATTTTCTCTATGTTTAGCTCTGCACCCCATTATTTTGATCCGCCTTTGATGTTTTTGGTCAGGGAAATCCAAGAGACTCCCAGAAACAATATAGACTATTGTCGTTGTTCTTGATCCCCTCTCACAGGCTGAAAGTAAATCCCTTTTACTAAAGACACAACTCACTGTAGATAAAAGACTTGGAGTAATCAAGCTGAGTCTGGCTCAAAAGCCTCTTTGCTGATGATGGACTTCCTAATTCTAGAAGTCACTGTGCAAGCTGCCAAGGGTGGAAAGAAATCAATTGCCCCACTCAACTGTGATTAGTATGGCAGGATATCCCTGAAGTGCAATAGTGGCATTTTTATCTTGGTGGTAACCAACAGCTATCTAATTTTCACTGAACAGGAAGGAAATCATGCCTGATACTGAGAACCTAACCAAGAGAGCTGTGGTTAGTGAGGTCATACCTCTCAGAGGAAAACCTGCTGCCACCGCTTTCCTACACCAGTCTAATTCTAAATAACTATCTTATCTTTATTCCCACAGATAAATATGGCTCTCACCTCTCATCACAGAAGCTTCTTTCCAGAGCAGACAGAAACAACTGTGGTGATATATTATTTATGATGTATTAAAGCTTTCCTGAGGATTCAGAAAGCAAAGTCAGCCACAAACTATAGAGGTCAGGCAGTGGTAGTACACACCTTTACTCCCAGGACTTGGAATTAAGAGGTAAACGGATCTCTGTTAGTTCAAAGCTACACCAACTACACAAAATTGATCCAGTCCTAAATGAAACAGCTCACACAAAGGAGTTCTCAGCACCTGGAACCACACGTCTTTAATCCCAGCACTAGGAAGGTGGAGACAGGAATGATATGGCTGGCCTTAGAGAGAAATAAGAGCAGGAGACAGGATCTGAGAGCTTTTTGCCTCTGAGGATTTGTGGAGACAGGATTGCCATTTCAGCTGGATAGAGTTAAGGTCTGCTAGCCTGACTGCTTTGCTTCTCTGATCTTCAGCTTAAAGCTTGAACTCCAATATCAGTCGCTGGGTCTTTTATTATTTGTGTTACAAACAACTGACTTGGGGTACCCACCCTCAACTGATACATGTACAACAATTCTTTTTTGTTTGTTTGTTTTTTAGTTTTTCAAGAAAGGGTTTCTCTTTGTAACCCTGGCTGTATTAGAACTTGCTCTGAGCCCAGGCAAGCCTTGTGCTCAAAGATCCACTTGCCTCTGCCTCCAGAGTGCTGGGATTAAAGGTGTGCACCAGCAAGCCTGGCTGTATGGTACCTCTTATACCTAAGGCCCAGGAAACCTTGTGGATGTAGGATTGAAAGATTTTAAAAGCCAGAGGACTAAGAAGTCTGTTGCAAGATTGACTCTTTTGGAAATGATAGGGACACTATGCCCATGAAATCTCAACAACATGGCTACTTAAACTATGACACCACCAGAGATTGACATGCCCAACATAGATGAGAACAACCACATGGGACCCCTTTCTAGAGATGAGCACCCTAAATGATTATCTAATCCCAAATGGTCACCCCCATAAAAAATACACATATACAACACTAAATGAACTCAGTGATTTTATTGTTGGTTTGATTTTTACTCTTTTGGGGATGAGTCACCCAGCTCCCAAATAAATCACACAGAGGCTTACACTTATTTATAAATGTCAAGCCTTAGCTTGGTTTGTTTCTAGCCAGCTTTTCTTAATTTCAGTTATCCCATCTACCTTTTGCCTCTGGGCTTTTATCTTTCTCTATTCTATATTCCTTTCTTTACTTCTTACTCTGTGGCTTGCTATGTAGCTAGGTGGCTGGCCTCTGATGTCCTCCTCTCCTTCTCTTGCTCCCCCTTTATCTTATTCTTCTTTGCTCACTTGCCTCTTCTATTTATTCTCTCTGCCTGGGAGCCTTGTCTATCCCTCTCCTACCAACCTATTGGCTGTTTAGCTCTTTATGAGACCAATCAACTATTTCAGGCAGGCAAAGTAACACAGCTTTACAGAATTAGACAAGTGAAACACATCTTTGCATCACTAAACAAATATTCCACAGTATAAAAGAAGGTAGCTTATTTTCAACTAATAGTCCACAACATTGGTTGCATTTTATATGTGCATGTGTATTTCCATATACATTACATATATACTCATATATATGAATAAGTGGCCTTAAATTTTAAAGGAAGTGGAAGGAGTTATGGAGAAGGTGGAAAGGAGGAGAGAGAAAGGCAAATGATAATTAAATAAGCAAAGGAAAGATATTCAGAGAACAAAGTGCCATTTCTCTTTTCTCTCCCCAGATCTGCAGTGACCACACATCTGTGATGGAAATTGTCACTGGACTTGGCAAACACACTTGATCATATGACTATAACAAAATGTCACACACTGGATGGTCTAATTCAGAAGAGGTTTTTGTTTGTTTGTTTGGTTGGTTGGTTGGTTGGTTTGGTTGGTTTGGTTGGTTTGGTTGGTTTGGTTGGTTTGGTTGGTTTGGTTGGTTTGGTTTGTTTGTTTGTTTGGTTGTTTGGTTGGTTGGTTGGTTGGTTGGTTGGTTGGTTGTTTTCCCCTTCCAGTACTGGAGGGTGGAAGTCAGGATCAAAGTGTCCATAGCTGATTTATCCTGGGCTTAATCTCTTGTAAGTGTCTGCCTCATTACTCATATAGTCTGTCTTCACCATGTACAGCTTCTTCCCATGAGTACTTTTGATTGTGGAGGAGGGCCTACTCGCATGAACTCATTTTACCTTAATTGCTTCTTAGAAGGCTGTCTCCAAGTACTGTCACATTCTGTGATCTCAGGAGTCCTAATTCAACTTAAGAATATAGAGCAGATATATAAGTCCCTCACATGTATGCATAAGTCCCTTCTACCTTCCCTGTACTGCTAGGATGATTAACAGACAGTCTCCCTTTTAGGAGGAAAAGGAAAACAGATGTGGCATCTCTCTAACACTCCCCAATACCAAGGAAAAAACAATCGAAGTTATTTTCCCCATTTGAAGTATCAAATCACTACTTCTTTGGGCAGGTTTTCAAATCTCGGGCAATGTTTCAGAAGAGCAAGACCCACAACTTTTGCACTACATTCCTGGCTTAAACTGCGGAGTCAAGAAAGAAAAGGGGGAGGGAGGGACAAAAGAACATGCTCATGGAAACTAGCTCCAACATACCCTTGAAGCCATTCTTGTCAACCAGCCTCCTGACACCTGAGACTCAGGAAACACTGTCCAGGGCTGGCCACAGGGCTGCCCAACGAGCCCCAGACCAAAAGTAAATGTTCCTTTCTTCTTTGTACCTAATTGTAGTGTTTCCTACTAAGTCTAAACAACTCACAATTCGCCCTGAAGGGTATCCTCAAGAAAATGTGAGCTAAAGTGCCTAAATCTGCAATGATTTTGTTTAAAATGAACAACTTTCCCATCAGAAAGAAGTTGAGGCCCAGTGGAGATTCTTAGGGAGAAGGCTCTTTGAAAACATGGCTGCTAGCTCCTTTGTTCTTTGATTTTTGCAGGAGATAGCAAGGAGAGGTTTTGTATCCCTCCCCATATCTTTTTGTGAAATCTAATCCTATTTTCCTAAAAGTTGCCTCCTGTTCAGTTTGTCTGCAGGTGGGGGTGGAAAGCCACAGTTTAAGCCAGCATGGAGCTCTTTTGAGCTTATTACACTAGGCTACAAGGGCTCCGGCTCCCAGGTGAAATAGCTGCTTTTGCTATGACATGTTATGGTAAATACAATACCAGAAGATTATTGTATTTGAGATGAAGTGACTGATTCTGAATTTCCTCTCTCTGCTGAAATAAAAATAAAAGATGACTCAAAATCCTAATGGGAACATAGAGAGACCATTTTTACCTCTCTGTTTGACTGGTCACAGTGTGACTAAAGATAGACTAGTCTGTGTCTTTATAAGTGTTGTTACTGGGGACAGGCCACCTGCTCAGTTAGGAGCCTGCCTGTTGTCGACCGTTCCTCAGGACAGAGCAAATGCTTTTTACTTTCATCTTCTTAAGATCACTTCATTAACATTAGGGGAGAAAAGCCCACGAACCAGAGTAGACATGCTTGTTTCAGGCATCCTCTCCTCTATGGCAGGAGACTATGCTGAAGCCCCAAGGTGTCTGGGGTGCAAGAAGACATCACTATCGTTTTAGCATGAAAGAGTTCAGGGAAATCCCTAGAAAACTGGTTCATCAACCTGACAGTGGAAGTCACTAAGATCAGCTTTCACTATTTGAAATGTACTAGTTGTGTTCTCTAAACAGTAATTCTATGAGGTTCGATGGAATGAATAAAGAATTGAAGGAAAGGCTGAATAACAGCATCCAAGTAAGGAGTGTGGCTGCTGAGGCCTTCAGTTTGAATTAAATGCTTCAATTCTAGGACCATGAATGTTGTCGATGCCTATGTTTCTTGCATAATGTCAAATATTTTAATTTTCATTTTTCATCTCTGAAATAAAAATAACTGTTTTCTGGGAGAGTGTTCTGACTCTTGTGTGACCAGACATCCTGGTTTACTTGGAATTTACAAGGTTGCTGGGGTAGAGGATGGGGGGGTGCTAACTTTGGAATGCTGTAGGGAAACTCAACTAGGTTGTGTACACTGCGACTGAGACCTAACATTGGTTTTTATTCATCCTGTCCTCATCAGAGCCCTCTCAGAAAAACCGATCCTTTCATTATCCCATCTATCAGCAAGACTCATGTGTGTTAATAACAAAAGCTCAGGACAATCTTTTTCAAAGCCCAAAGCCTGGTCACATACAAGTAAACCGGGAATGAGAGCACACTACTGATGGAGTTCTCCTAGTGCCTGAGACCATGGTAATAAACCCTTGTAGCATTTTATTATACACAGTTATCATTATGTCATCATTTGCCTGGGGTTAAACCATTCATCAGTGTCATGAGACTATCAGCACCCAATGACAAAGACTGGGCCCTGTGGATATAGTGAGATCAAATCTACTTTGTACAAAGTACAAAGAAAACCAGAGAATCACCTTAGAATGGGACTTTTACATCTGCTTTGTTCAGAGGTCAGAAAACATTGAGACAGGAAAGGAAGAAAAGACAGAACTGTGGAAAAGGAAGGCAAGGCAAGCTGGTGTCTACATCTTTAAAAACATGAGTGTTTTGGCTTGGATCATGTGTAAAACCTTACCATGGATTAGACAAGGTAGGGGGTTGAGAATGAGATGCTTAACTAGGTGATGAAAGAAGATGTATATTTGGGCATTGTCACTAGTTCTTGACACACAGCATCTGAACCCTTGGGAATTTCCTGAGTGATGGGGTGACTCAAACCCTGCAGCTTAGGAGAGGCTTCTGTGGGGTCCCTTGTTTCTGCTCATAATGTCTGGGAGGTAAATTGAATTGAACTGGTTTTAATAATAAAAATAGCCTCAAGTAATTGGCCATAGATGCTGAATTATTATTAAGATGACCACAATGCAAATGAACACAAAACAAGGCCAATATGTAAGTAGATAAAATAGAACATAAAATAACACTTTTCTGTATAATATCAGTAAGCAAAATGACAGGTCTATCAAAGACCATTGTCAAGGTAGTTCAAAGAAAATATAAAAGACAAAAAGGAAATATTTAGAAATGAGTCTGATAAAGGTACAGTACGCAGAATATGTAAAGAGTTTTTACAACTCAACAACAAAAAACAATTATGTTTTAAAATAAAAATTGAATAGCTATTTCCCCAAAGGTGTACAAAGGTCAGCAACACTCTTGGCATTACTGGTTAATTGGGAAAAACTTACCAAAGTCACAATAAGGCACTCTCTCTCTCTCTCTCTCTCTCTCTCTCTCTCTCTCTCTCTCTCTCTCTCTCTCTCTCTCACACACACACACACACACACACACACACACACACACACACACACACGCACTCACTCACATTCATACACACAGTCGAACACTATATACTCATACGTATTAACACATATAGTCATACACTATACATTCATACAAATTCACACACACACATTAACAAATGTACACAGTCATACACTATACACTCATAAACTCACACACAATAGCACACACACTCATATACTCACAGTCACACATTAATACATACATATACACACAAATTGCAATTTTTACAAAATAGACAATAGCAAGTATTGGAGGGGATGTAGAAGAATTGAAGTTGTTGCATAGTTCTCATTGGAAAATGTTTAATACATTGGTAATTCATCAAAAATTAAATGCAGAATTACAGTATTGTCCAGAAATTCAATTCCTAGACATGGCTCAAAAAACTGAAACTGGGATCTAGTGCTACTGTTCAGTTGTCAAAGTGCCTGCTACATTAGCATGAAGATCTGAGTTTGGTCCCTAAGACCATGTCCCAAAACTGGGTGTGGTAGCATGAACTTGTAACCCAGCACCACTGAGAGGTTAAGGATCCTTGGACCTCATGGATAGTTAGCCTCACAGAATTGCCAAGTCTTGAGTCCCAGCAAAATGTTGTCTTGAAAATTATGGTGGTCAGAGCCCAAAGACAACACCAAGGTTAGCTTGTAGCATCCACACATATCTATACACACATGTGTACTTGTACCCACACACACCCATACATACACAAAGTCAGGGACTCAGAAGATACATATATGTGACTGTTTACAATTAACACTCAAAATGTGGAAATAAACTTGTATGACTCTCTGAGATAAAAAACTAAATAGTGCTACATTCAAACAATAGGATATTAGTTCATCGTAAGAATTATATTGATATATGCTACAATTTAGATGGAAATATGATTAATCAAAGGAGCTAGACACAAATGGTCACACACGAGTCTTTTCTGCAAAATGTCTAGAATAAGTGCTATAGAGACAGAATGAAGACTGATAGTTACCAGGGCCTGGGGAAGAAGGAGGATAGGAAAAAATAATTGCTTAATGGACACAAGATCATTACTGAAAATATTTTGGAACTAGATGTGATAATGTACATTGTGAATATATTAAAGAAAACTGAAATATTGACTTTTAAACAGTGAATATAGTGTGTGACTTTCATCTCAACAACAGCCTAATAAAGATACAAATACAAAACTATTGGGGTAATTCCATTAGAACATATTTTATTTTAAATGTATTTAAAAGTGTTTGCTTTTGAGAGAAATCTTACTATGTTGTCAGGATTAACCACCAACTCCTGAGCTCAAGTGATTCCAATGCTTAAGCCTCCCAAACGGCCGGGACTGTTCACCATGCCTAGTAATTTTAAAGTGATGTATTAAATATGTGTGTTCTTTTTTTTAACTGGGTAAAGATTTACTTTTTTTTCACAGTTAAACAGTCCATTGGAGAGAAATGCATGATGTATGATGTGACTGACAAGCAGGGAGATGACACCATGAAAACACATGCACAGTGGGATCACCTTGGGTCTGAAATATTCTGCAGCTAGCCACTGTCCTGCTCAGCAATCTCAGACCAGTCACGTCCTCAACTTTACAATGCAACATTGTGTTGTGTATTATTTGGACTCTGTTTACATACTGTTGGGAAGGTTTACTTGTGGCACATTTAAATTTTTTTCTCATTAACTATTTTATTATGAATTTTCTAAAGTTTGACATAAGCTTGATTCAGCTTCTTATGAAAATTGACATGAAACTGAAAATTTTAAATGAGTATTCGATCACTTTGAATAAACATGTTAAATTTTGGATCAATGCATATACACAAGTGTGATAACATGCGTACACACATTTATATCAAAAAGTACATGAACAATTCTCTATCACTAAAGGCCTCTATTCCCTCATCCCGATGTCTTCAATGTTGGTCATACTCCTTCCTGTTCCTTTACTAAGGGAGCATGCTTAAATAAACCCTGGGGGATTCGTGATATTACCATCACTCTGACATTAAATTTTCAAACTTTCCTTCCTCCTTTTTCTCTTTCACATCTCTTTTTCTTTATGGTAATATAACATTAATAAAAATAGTATTTAAATTGTTTAAAATAGAAGTCCAGTAACTTAATTTAGGCACGCATACTTATCTACTTATCTGTAGACTAAGTATCTAGAAATCTGACACATTCAGACAAACTTCCTTCTTGTTAGGTTTATACCCCTTTGGCTATCCAGTGACCATTGTCCTACATTCTTGGCAAAATGGTGGTCCACAACCAAAGGGTTACTTTGCATTTTTAAACTTATTTTTAATTAAACAATATATAATATGGTTTAAATATCCAAAGAATTATGGAGCACACAGGGAAACAGTACTGTTCCGTTCTCATGTGGCATGTTCCTGTGAGAGTAGCCAATATCTACAGCCTTTTGCATTTCCTTGTAGAAAAAAAATGACACATCCATAAATACTGGTAATCCAAACACATATTCTGTATCTTGTGTTTTCTACCTATTTGTGTACGAGGACATACAGAGTTTACTTTACAAATGCTTACACTACGTTGTTGGACATCACTACACTAAACCAATCTGTTTTTGTGAGTGTTCAAGTCACCCTTAACCATCCTGTAAACAGACCACTTAGCCCAAGTATGTGTGTCTAACTCAAAAGTGCCTTGCTGTTTTCGAGGATTTGAGCACTATTTCAAATGAGGGCATTAAAGGAGGGGGAAACACTGGAAAACGTAGGGGTTGTGAGCAGACAAGAAATGCAGCACGTTTCCTTCTTCTACAGCCTCCCTGGTCTCAGGGTAAGATTAAGAGCGGAAAAGGGATGGGTGCTAAAATCCCAAAGGCAGAGTCACCTCCACCTCACAGCTATCTTACCAAGAACCAAATCACCTTACACCAGATCAGTACCTGGATCCAGGAAGGATCAAGCTTGAAGCCCTGGAGGGGTACTTAGCACTTCCTGTTCACAGATTCAGAATGTAAATTCATTTGGGATGGAAAGATAGTCTCCAAAGATGACACGCACATCTTGACAGACTGAAATTTCAAAATTTCAGTGATATACATTTACTTACCTGTGACTTCTTATTTTTATGAAAGAAATTGATTTCATGTACTTACATGAAAGAAATTGATTTCATGTCCTTAAAAGGAAGCTTTTGAAAAGCCTTCGAGATATCAGGGACATTGATCATGGTGGTATAACTTAGTGGATTTTCTCACAAAGCAAATGATTTAGGAAACTTCCATACTGATCAAGCAATGCAGAACCCCAGAAGTCAGGCAAATCCCTTTACACGTGAAGGCTAAATGTCCCCACAATTCTGTTAGTTCCCGCTGTCCTGCAACGTTGCGTAAATGGAGGTGCAGGATGTGCTTTTCTTCTCGGCTGTTTCTCAAGATGATGTAGAATTTATCTGTATTTTGCTTTTATCTTTCTTTTGTGTGGCTTCACTCATTCCACAAATATTTACGGTTACTCTGTGCTAGGCACGATGCTAGTACTGGAACACAATGACAACCCTTCTGATAAGGTCCCTGCTCTTCTAGGACACACACGTAGTAGAAAGATTGTCTTCTAGTCCTGAAAAGGAAAATCTGAGGATTTAAAAGTCACTGCTTTCCAGGGAGTTTAAGAAGGTTTGTCAACATGGGTCACTTCAGGGATTCCATTTGTTTACAAAATCAAGGGCATTGTTGGGCTAAAGTGGGTTTCAGTGATTTCCTACATTTGAACCCACAGACTCTCCCAGACTCTCATTACCTGCTGTACAAGACCAGAGATCTGCAGAATAAAAGTTTTGGCTACATTTCAGGTTGCATTCATCTTAACACTGAATCAATCCCTCTAACATACGTACCGAGTCAGGCCCTAAAGTGAGGCAGCTGTACCCATGAATGTTGCTTTAAACAAACTTTGCAGAAAAGTAACATCCAGCCAAGTAAAGCTCATTCATTCATTCATGCATTCATTCAGCTTCAAATTTCTTGGCCAAGAAAATAGACTGGGAATATACTTCATGTGGTGAGGGAGGATTCAGAACTAATCCAGGAAAGAGGATAGACTATGGACATTACCATCTTGGTATCACACACTGCTAGAAATTCCAGTGTATGTACACATTAGGAAATACTGCTATTTAAAAAAAAAAAAAAACTTAAATTAGCACAGCACCAGCAAGGCGTTAGTGTCCCATGACTTTAATCCCAGCACTCGGGAGGCAGAGGCAGGTGAATCTCTGAGTTTGAAAGCAGCCTTGTCTACCGGACTAGTTCCAGGACAGGTTCCAAAGCAATACTGAGAAACCTTGTTTCAAAAATAAACAAACAAAAACAAAAACAAAAGCATAGCACCAGAATAATAGAATATGTGTTTATCCAAATGCTTAAAAACTTCAGGACATTGCAAATAAATTTGAAGTCCCTTTAACCAAGAATCTTCTACAGACTTTCTACTTCCCCTTCCTTCAGATGAGAATTTGGAGTGTTTTCTTCTAGACTTTTTTATGTGTCTTTGTGCATACACATCTAATGAACTATTTTTCAGATAAATGGTCATACTGAAACTTACTGTTTTTTCTTTCAAGTAATATATGTCCAGCCAACAACTACCTGTTTCCTACTGTTTGACAGAAACTTGCCATTTCTCAGCTAAGGGCTGAGGACATGTAGCCAGCCCCCTGTGTTGTTCACCTTATAAGCAGTGTTGCTACATACATCCTTGACATGTGAATGGGTATCTCTATAAAAGTGGATAGAGGGCCTGGAGCAATGGCTTCAGTGAGTAACAGTATTGGCCACCCAAGCATAAGAATGTATGTCAAAATCCCAGCCAGAGTCCACATGGAAATACAGTAGAGGATGGATGCAGGAGGATCTCTAGGACTTGCTGACTTTCAGCCTAGCTCCAAGTTCAATGAGACATTGTCTCAAAGGAATAAAGTGGATAATGACAAAAGCAGGACACTCAACATCTGTCTCTGGCACACACACACACACACACACACACACACACACACACACACACACACACACACACACAGGCACACATAGGTAGTGCACATATAACTCACACACACATGTCATATTCACATAAACACACACAGAGAAGTGGATAAAGTATCTTAGTCTATTTTATCCTAAAGATAAGACATTTTGCTGTCTTCAGACATCTTAAGTTACTTAATGGGTCTTCTATTAATTTATACTTTCTTTGTAATATTTTTTGCCATTAGAAAGTATGTGCTTATCCTACCCCAGCCTTTTTGACCAAGTGGAGAAGTTATTCTGCTCTGAAGAACTTGTCTGTGGCACTTCCTATACATGAAAACATAATGCATTTGAAACGGAAAGGGCTAGGTTAAAGAGTAAGATTTCCAGTTCTGGTGGATGTTATCAAGTTGCCTTCTTAGGAATTAGGACAATTCTCACACTCAACAATGGTATCTAGGAATACCCAAATCTTATCCCAGTGTAGGATTTACATGCCTGGCAGCCAAAAGACTGAAATCAGGAGAGTTCCGGTTTGTATTTATTACGAGCAAAATCAAGTATCTTTTTTATATTTGTGACAGTTGTATCTCCTTTCTTTTGAGATATCTTCATGCTGTCCAAGTTTTTCTTAGAAGCTAAGGAAAATTCTTTGTGTTGTGAGCTGTATTTTTTTTTTCTTGTTTTGTCCTTTGACTTGTGACTTGAATGTGATGTGATGTGATGTGGCTTGAATGTGTTTGGTTCAAAAGCAGATGTTGGAAGCTTCATCCTAGGAGGTAGGACTCAGTGAGAGGTGGTCAAGTCATGAGGAGAGAATGAATGATTTAAGGTCATTATTGCTGGAAGGGATACCTGCTGAAGAAGGAGTGTGGATTCTTACTTTCTCCCTCTGTCTTTTCCTCACCTTTCTACCAGGTGAGTTACAATGCAAAAAGACATGCCTCATTAGATGGTAACACAGTGATATAAGACTTCCTGTCCCCAAGAATTGCTGGTGACATTGGCTTCCAAGAAATGTTCTCTGTTATCTTTCTGTTCATTGCACATTGCCCAGTCTGAGGAGTAGGTGAGGATGTGATGTTTCTCATCAGACACAATTTGTGTTTGTTTGGTTCTTAATGAAGTTGAGCATTTCATGTTTCCCTTTTCTGACTTGTGGATTCTGAGTCATAATCCAGAGGTCTTTTTGATGCTTCAGTCACAGGAACAATATCCCTTCCTGTTTCCTTCTATAGCACATTTGATCTAATGTTTTATGTTCAATTTCTAGTGCATTTGTTACAGATGAAGTATATATTTAAAGTATCAAATACAGTTTCCACTTAGTGAAGTGTGTGTGTGTGTGTGTGTGTGTGTGTGTGTGTGTGTGTAGGCATGTGTGTATGTATGTGCATGTGTGTGCAAACATGTGTGTATGTAAGGGACTAGAAGTGTGTGTGTGTGTGTGTGTGTGTGTGTGTGTGTGTGTGTGTGTGTGTGTGTGTGTTCTGTCTCCAGCACCACATAAACCTTTAGTGGCCTATGTCTGTAATCCTAGCATGCCAGAGGTGGAGATGGGAGGGTCATAAGTTCAAGATTATACTTGAACAGGATGGCAAAAATAAGTAATACTATTGTTGTGGGAATGAGTATGGAAATAAGCATAATAGCAGCTATATAAGTTTTCTATAGCTCTGACTGGGGAAGAAACATTGGTCCCATTTGGGTGCATATCTATTATTTGAGACATTTAGTTTATCTAACTCAGGTGGAGTTGGTTGTTTTAGTATATTTAGCATAGACTATTTGCATAGGTGAAGTTGCTTGTCTATCTAACATAGGTGGAATTGGTTGTTGTTATTTTTCTTCATTTTCATGATGGGTATACAAAGCTAGATAAATGCCACTGTGACTTGGTTGTCAGGCCAAGCATTTTTTGACATGATTGGATGCTGAACAAATGGCTCTTCTGTGTCCTTTGAGTACAACTGCTTAGTGTTTCATTTATTATCTGTCTCTTGACAGTCTGTTTACAGCAGGACAGCCGGTCAGGATAGAGAGGGTCCCCTACTACAATCTTATTTGGTTCAAAATGGTAGCCTAGAGGAATGATAAGTACCTGAGTCCAGGTTTATGTTCAGGATTAAGAAACTAAATAATCTAAGAAATACTGACTTCAGATTTTTACATAGGGAAATTGGTGTTCCATACTATGACCAGAATTCAGGAATGCCCACAATCCCTGTGAGGTATCCCAAGGAAAGTCATCACCCTGGGCTCATGATGACTATTCCTTAATGTTACTTTGAATGTCACTGATGTGCACAGTCACACCCTCTTTGAGTAGGGAGAAAATCTGCAAAGTGACTTATTTTTTCCAACACCTGATAGGGACTTGACAAGGCACTAATTACAAGGCTTACATTTTGGTAAGTAATTTATCCTCTTATTGGTATCTATTAATGCAGAGACCATGTGTGAATGTGTGAATACACAATAGACAATGGTCATTGATTAAGCTCATTACCAGGTCTCCTTGTAACATGTGATACACCCACAATTCTGTGCATTTCATATATCTGCATGTCCCAACAGAAATTCTTCTTAACTCCTACCCCTTCCCACTGTTCTTGGTAATGAGGTAATCTGAAGACTTGTTAGAAACTCTCTTTGGAAAGGCCCCAAATGAACTAGCTTGCAAGGACAAATCCAGTCCTACTTTTAAAACTCCAGGCAGGTGTTATTAGTCAGAAGAACCACAGTAGAGCATAGACAATATAGAGACCCCAGACAGAACTGGAGGCAGCAGGGGTTTATAGGAATGGTTGTGACAGCGAAGCCACTGAAGACCAGTGTTCTCAAAGGCCAATCTTCTAAATCTGGCAAGCCTAACCTAGGAAGGCAGTTCACCCATCCCCCATCCACTTGGTCTCATGCCTAGCATCACAGGTTTGTGACTGACTCGCTGAGGCATTATCATTGTCTCCCTTGATTCCAACTGCCTTAAATTTGAATTCTGCTAATATTCACATTTGCATTCTTTGCTACAATAGCCTTAGGCTTTGCACTTTATCCTGAACTAAGCTTGATAAAGTGTAGACACATGTGAGAGACGCTGTGATGCCCGAGCGGAAGACCACAGGCCTTGAAATGAAACAGCATAGCTTTGAATCTCCGTTCAGTTTAACTAGCTGTGTATCTTAGGCTGCTTGTCTAACTTTTCTGTGGCTTCACTACTTCTCCTGCAGAGTCTTCCTGAGTTCCCAGGAAGAGTACCAATGGTATTATTTATTGGTCCTGGAAGTGAGTTTTATCATATGTGCAATTAGGACAGGAAATCTAGTAAAAATATCATCTGACTTAAAAACTTACATTTTTGTGCATATATAAAAATTGATTTACCATAAAATATCAGGCACTTCTTTAAATGTCCACAGGAAAATTAAGTTTTAGCTATTTCAAGAAGAATGGCACAACTGGTAAGGTGCCCTTTCACCAAGCCTATAAACCTGAGTTTCATCCCCAGAGTCCACATGGAAGGAAAGAACCAACTCCCACAGTTCTCTGTTACAAAGAACTCAAAACAACAAACCTGGATATCAAGAAAACAAACCACCCAATTTAAAAATGGGTTATAGATCTAAGCAGAATCGTCAAAAGAGGAAACTCAAATGACTGAGCAGCACTTAAAGAAATGCTCAACATTCTTAGTAATCAGGGAAATGCAAATCAAAACTACTTTGAGATTTCATCTTATGTCCCTCAGCGTGGCCAAGATCAGTAAAACAAATGATAGCTCGTGCTGGTGAGGATGTGGAGCAGGAGGAACACTCATCCATCTCTGGTGGGACTACACCCTTGTACAGCAGTTCCTCAGAAAGATGGGCTTAACCATGTTCATTGCTGCTGTATTCATAATAGCCAGAAGCTGAAACAACAAGATGTCCCTCAACAGATGAATGGATAAAGAAAACATGGTACATTTACACGATAAAACATTACTTAGCCATTAAAAATTGAAATCATGAATTCACAGGTAAATAGATAGAACTAAAGAAAATCATTAAATGAGGTAACTCAGACCCAAAAGACAAATTTGGTTAGTATTCACTTATATGTGCATATTAGCTGTTAAGTCAACAATAAGCAAGCTACAACAATCCATAGTACCGAGAATGTGCAAATGAGTGGGTCTCTGTGTCTCTGTTTCTTGTGCTTTTTCTTGGGCTCTTTTCCTTCTGCTTGTTTTGTCCTATTTTGGTGTATTAGTTTTTTTTTAAATCTTACTATATTATATTAACTATATAATATCATATCTCTTAGATGCCTAATTGTTTTCTTATGACAGACAGATTCTTATGGAAGGGAAGGGGGGAGGAACTGGGAAGAGTAGAGGGAGTGGAAACTGCAATCAGGATATATTTTATGAAAAAAAAATAAATTTTCAGTAAAACAAAAACTAAGAAGCCCTTATAGTCCTCTAAGCTCCCTACATACGCTGTAGCATGCAAGGTCATGAGAATGCACACATACTAAATCAATAAATAAATGACAAAAAAAATGTTCAGGTTAAAAAAAATAAAACATAAAATGACCAAGAAAGAAATGTGCAACTTCCATGCATTGCTTACTTAAGCAGAATATAGGAAGAGAAAATAGATCTCTTTCAATGGTTTTTAAAGTTCAAGCGAAGGAACAGGAGATCAGAAAAATATTTACAGCACAAGCTTGAGAACCCTTGTTCAGTCCCTTGAACCCATGAGCAAGAGAGGTGGAAAGAGGTAGATCCCTGGCCTCATGGGCCAGTCATAGCCAAATCAGTGAATTCAGGCCAGTGATGGGCTTTTGTCTCACAAAACAAGATAGACACACACACACACACACAAACTTGACAAATGATGATGGGATTAACATCGAGGGTATGCATGAGAAACATTCAAATCAGTGACACATCAGTACACATAGGGAGAGTAGAGAAGGCTGCTAAAGTGAGTGGGATCAGGAGATTAATTGGCAAAGAAGTGCTAAGCCCCTAGTTCCCTCTTGGTTAGAAATCAAGACTGTCATCTTCTAACCAGCAGGTAGGTTCCAGGGATACCACTGATTGGAAAGTATAGAGACCTTGGCTTGGAGGTGTATCTTGAGCCAGCACAGTCAAGTCATTTCCCCACACGCTCTAAGACTGGTGACCATAATTCCTTCATCTTTAGGTCAAGTAAAGGATATATAGTGTCCACAGTAGAGATCTAACTCTTGCATGCTACACTGTAGAAACTGAGTGCTCCCAGGTATCTGGTAAGTCATGGTCTAGAAGTAACCACTAAGGGAGACTAGCCCTGAAAATTTTTCAGAAAAGAAAAAAAAAATGAAACTCTGATGATTTTTATTAAATCCGTGCTTGCCCCTCTCCCAGAATGGTAAAAATGGAAAGTTTATATTAGTGCATGTTTATAAGAGAGTGGGTTCCACAAATTAAATGAAATGGTCCCTTTAAAAACAACAACAAAACTGGTAGCAACAGTTAACACATTTAAAAAATAAGGAAATACCTACTCTGTATCATGATGCAGTATCAGGGAAGATAGATTAGCCCTTTACATCCTTTCATGCAACAACAAGCATTGCATCCCAAGTGGACCAGGAAAAGTTCTGGTCTCTGGGAGTGCACATACAATTCTAAATGATCTGACACTTGCCAGCTTCCAGGAGGACATCCGCACATTTAGGAAACAGAGAACTCAGATCTGCACAAGTCAAATTGATATCTAATGTAGCTTTAGTCTGCATGCTTTGGATCTAATCTAGAAGTCTAGCATTTCTAAATTCCATTTGTGGTTGAGTCTCATTCCACAGAACACAGAGGAAGCAACAGCAGAGGAAAGGAAACAACTGTAGGATTCATATTAGGAATTGCTAGACACATGGTGTCATTAGAATGACAGGGAAGCAAGAGACGCCTGGCGATTAACCAGGCTAAAGGTGGAACCAATGATGTGTGTTTTGAAAAGCCATCTCACAAACAGTTGTACCAAGTACTTTTAGGGCAGTTGCAACAGAAGCTTTTCAAACCATTAAATACAGCATTAGAAGGAAAATTGGTGTTCTTTCACATTGTATTTATCAGGTCAGGTACAAAGGCTAAAAGACCCTGAACCATCATCCAGAGGACTGTATGTGATATAGGATGCACTCTAGCACGGAAACCAAGCTCAGTTCTGCAGCGCTTGACAGTGCACTGCTCTTTGCCTTCTCATTCTCTGCTTAAGATGAGGATACAAAAAAAAAAAAAAAAAAAAAAAAAACAAACAAACAAACTTAGTCATGCTGCTCTAAGTAGCACAAAGTAAGAACTCAGGGCTTAGCAACATGGTGGTGCCCACCCATAATCCCAGAACTCAGGAAGCATAGTCAACTTCAACTTCTAGGCCAGTCGGATCTCCATAGTGAGTTCCAGGTTACCCAAAATTTAATCTTGCTATTGTTAAGGATACAAGAAGCTATGTTCTTAGTGTGTCATTTTGTTTGACATCAGCAGCCATAACACTAAAAGAATGCACACAGATCATTTACCCACAAGGCAGGCAAAGATGATGTAGTTCCTTTCTAGTTTCATCCTGCAAATACGTGGTTCCCAGGGCTAGAGACACAGCTCACTGCTTAATAGCACCAGCTACTGTTGCAGAGGTTCCAGATTCCATTCTGAGCACTCACAGGGCTGCTCACAACCCCCTACAATTTCAATCCCAGATATCTGATGCCCTCTTCTGGCCTCCCAAAGTATTGCACACTTTGTGCACAGACACACTTTGTGTCTGTTTATGCATATAAATGTATAGACACAGATATATACACATCTGTATAGATACATGCATATATGTGTATATATTCTCTCTCCTTCCTGTTGATTCAATGGCATTTATTTCAGCAAATGGAATCATTTATGGTACAATCTGTTTTATTTTCATCTTCCAGGCTATCCGCTGCCAGCATCATTCCTCAGGGACCTAATTTTTATGCAGAATCAGCCAAAGAAGGCTTCTACTTTAACCTACAGTAATATTCAATTCCAGTAAAAACTCAGAGAGGAAAACTGGCTAAAAACTATCTCTCTGTGTTAACTTGAAATGACCCCAGAAAGCTCTGGATCTTTCAGAGAACACTTTTGTGTGCACAGAATGGGGGTGTTAAAATCCACATTGCTCTTCCAGATTCAGACAGTTTTAATGCACTTTGTATAACCAAATCTCCTCCAACACCCCCCCATGTGTCATGTATGTATTGGAGGTGGAGAAGGGTTGTATTCAATTATTCACTTACTCAGTACTTTTGAATAGGTGTGTTGTAAGTTCAAAGGAAAAGCTATGAAAATCTGAGATAATTATTACTACTCAGCATTAGAAAAAAAAAGTTAGAGCCAAAAGTGGTGGCTCCTGCCTCTAACTTCAGCTACTTATGAAGATGGTACCAGACGATGGCAAGTTCAAAACCTGAGACCTGCCTGGGATATGATGGGAGTTCAAGAACAGTCTGAACTTCGTTGTAGATGGAAGTTCTGAGGCTGGCTAATACACTGATGAACACCTCCATGACGATGAGAAATGGTAAACCTGTGGTTCCCCAGACAACAGGAGGTCACAGCAGACTTCAGACCTTCTCTTTGAATCAGCTCTTATGAAAATGACTGTAGTCTCAGAAACTATTTTTAAAGTGCAAACAGAATCCATCTTTTTTTTAAAAAAAAAAAAAGATCTATTTATTTATTTATTTACGTATATTGGGATTTTGCCTGCATGTATGTTTGAATAAAGACACCAGATCCCCTGGAACTGGAGTTACATACAGTTGTGAACTGCCATGTAGATGTTGGGAATTAAACCTGGATCCTTTGGAAGAGCAGCCATCTTTCATCCCCCTTTCCACCTTCACCCAGAATTCATTCTTAAAGTTTTAGGAAAAAAACAAAAGGACTGAAGCTACACACACTTGTCCCTCTGTGTTAGATTTTAAGATTTTTTTTTTCTAATTATGGGTACTTGAGCATGTGTGCAGAGATGCTGGGAAGGCCACAAGAAGGTGCTGGATCCCCTGACAGTTTTAAGCAGCCCTGTAAGGCACTAGGAACGAACCTCAGGACCTCTACAAGAGCAGCAAATGCTCCTTACCAAGCAGCCATATCTCCTGCCCCTCCATGTCTGTGCTGTTAGCATCTCTCACTCAGGAGGATTTGAATTAAAACAGAGGAATTGCCTGGTGGGAAATATTTTCCAAAGTGCTAGGCTTGTGAGAATGATAGACAGGCTGGAAGGTCTCCACTGAAGTCAGTTCCTGTAGACTAATTTCTTGGTATTTTCTACCTCAACTCTCAGTAACTCCCAGGAGCGATGGTTGGTGGAGGTGGGGGGGTGGTGGTAGAGGTGTTCTCTTATGTAGCTTAGATTGATCTAGATTTCTCCAGCTTCCTGCCTCAGCCTCCCAATTGATTAATAAGAATTCAAGTGTACATCATGCATGGATAATGGGTGCCTGGTCACTTCAGTGGTGCCTCACTATTGGATTAGCAACATCTTTCAGAAGTTGCAATCCTGCCAGGCCATTTTTCCGCTATCATCAGAACTGTACACATCATTGTTTCCAGGATGGGTGGCACTGTTTTCTGGTTTCTATTGGCACTTTGATATTCTCAGTTTTGAATGGCAGGCTGAGCAACAGTAAACTCCGATTCTAGGAAACTTGGGCAACTATAAAGTTGTTAGTCATATCTGTTCCTGAAATGGCCATTTCCTTTCCCTTGGAATTATCACATCCTCTCTTCCCTAGAGCTAAAGGGGAAAGGTGTTTTTGAACTATCCAGGATTTAACAATTCTCCCTTGTCACTTCCCTCCTCTCCCTGTCTTCCTTTCTAGAGTTCTGGCTTTCAAACGTGTTCCCTCAACAGGAGGAAAGTGATAACTTAAGTGTCTGCTTGGAGCCACTTCCCTACTTCCATCCTTTCTACCAAAAGCAAGCGGAGGTGATTGAGAAATCCCTGGAGTGGCCCCCCGAACCCCCTCCCAACAGCTGCCCACTTCTTTCCTCCTCCCTTCCCCTCAAATCTCGAGCAGAGTCCGGGGGCTCCCAAACTGCACAGTAAACTCTTTTAGTGAGCAAGGACCAAAAGAAACCTTAGACGCACTAGCCACGGGACAGAAGTCCTGGGAAGACCTGGGTTTAAACTGTTGTGAAACTTTTAGGCAACTGCTGGTCTGAAACACAACTGGAACTATGGGATTGAGAGCCCTGACTCAAACTCTTGAGGCAATTAAACAGAAGAGTGGCACTTAGGTGACAAATCTAGTTCTTGGTGATCAAGTGTAGGATTCGGACTCCGGCTCAGGGCTACTTTGTCTTGTAAAGAATCCCAAGTAGGGTGGTGGGAAAAGATGGGAACAGAATGAAGGGGACAGGCAGAAATGGCAATGGGGAAGGCATAGTAGAATGCAGGGAAGGAAGAGACCACCGAAGAGGAGGGACAGCGGCCCAGAGAGATCCTCACCGAGACCTGGAGAGGGAGAGATTCCAAACCGGAGAGACCGAGGTAGGAGCGGGGAATAGTCGGAGTGAATGGCAGAGCGCCACCGAGGAATGAGAACTTTCTTTGCTCTTCCTCCCTAGCACCGAGAATCTGAAAACCCCACCTCGGGGAGGTGACGCGGACCGCCACTGACTTCTCCGGCGCTGAGGGCGCCTCTGGCCTCCGCCTCCGGCAGCTGGAGGGGCCTAAAGCGGCCAGTCCTGGCACCAGCGGCCGAGGAGGGGACAGGATCTGCAAGGAGGCGGGCCGCCTGCCTCGCTTTCTCCTCCCCTCTCCTCCTCCTGGAGGCGTGCACCTAGGGTATTTGAGCGCCCGCGGGGGCCCCCGCCCCCTGGCCCCCCATTCAAGAAGCGGCTCGGCTAACTCGGCCAGCACAGGGCGCCCGGCGCGCCTCGGAGCGCACGTTCCGCGCCTTCTCCTGTCCGCCGGCTGGACATTATGCGGCCGAGCAGCCGAGCCCCAGTCCTCCGCCTCCTTCTCCTCCTCCTGCGGCCCGAGCGGCTCAGCTCACGGCAGGCGGCAGCGTTGCTCAGCCGAGCGCAGACGGGACCCTCTCTGCAAGACCTCAGCGACTCCTAAAGTCAAAAAGTTGGCGGCAGGGCGCCGGGGTTCCGCGCGCTCTCCACGGCTGCTGCCTCGCGTCGCCGCCAGCCACCAAAGCCGGCAGGAGGGAGGGGGGTGGGAGAAGCGGGGGGGAGGGGTGAGGAGCACCATGCAGTTAGTATCCTGTGCCACACTCCTAATGCTCCTGGTGTCGGACCTGGCTGTGATGAGGAGCCCTGTCGCCGCGACGGCCGTGCGCAAGGACAGGCTGCACCCGAGGCAAGGTAACCTGGCTCTGGACCCTCAAGCCTCCCCCCCCCCGCCCCCGCGCACCCCCGCATCCATCTCTACCTCCTCGAACACGCTCAGGGGCGGGCACCCGCAGCAGAGGCCTCTCTTCTTTTCCTAGAAAGAATTACCTCCCGTTTTGGAGCCTCTCCCTTCTCTGGGTCATCCCTAGCCACTGCAAGAATTTTAGGGCCACCCCCAGCTCTTCCCCCACCCCCCGTCTTTGCTCTCCTTATTCCCTGTCCCAAATCAATGCTATTTAGTAGCTGGGATCGCCGGAGAGCACACATTTTATTTTATTCAGGAATTTATCAGAACCTGTAATTATAGTAAGTTTTTAGGTCTGTTCATTGTCTGACGTCCAATGCTGTATTCTCAGCGCCTCGCACAGTTGTTGGCTGTTACTATTACAGTGGGCGCTCGACAAATAAATGTCCAGAGATGGAAGGTGAAAGAATTGACACGAAGGGGCTGCAAAATAAGTTAGGGCAAAGCCCCCCCCCATCTGCTTTTGAAATTAAAACTTTCGCAGAAATGACTAGTTCATTTGCCTTTGCTTCTCCCTGCAGTGAAATTATTAGAGACTCTGAACGAATATGAGATCGCGTCTCCCATCCGAGTGAACCCCCTCGGGGAACCCTTTCCCACGAACGTGCACTTCAAACGAAGGCGACGAAGCATTAACTCTGCCTCTGACCCATGGCCTGCCTTCGCGTCCTCCTCCTGGTCCTCCTCTACCTCTTCCCAGGCGCATTACCGCCTCTCAGCCTTCGGCCAGCAGTTTCTATTTAATCTCACCGCCCATACCGGATTTATCGCTCCACTGTTCACTGTCACCCTTCTTGGAGAGCCAGGGGTGAACCAGACCAAGCAGTATTCCGAAGAGGAAACGGAACTTAGGCACTGTTTCTACAAAGGCCATGTCAATACCAAGTCCGAGCACACTGCGGTCATCAGCCTGTGCTCCGGAATGGTAAGTGGGCGCGTGTCCCTTCCCTCCTCCCCGCCTCCTCGTCTGCTTCTTTAAGACTTAATTGCACCCTAGTCTGAACCTACCGAGTCTATGCTCTGTCGTTAATATCAACACTGGCTTAAGTCCGGGCATTTTGGGGGTCTACCGGCGGGGTGCGTGCGCTTATACTTGAGAAGAGAGTACGCATCTGACCCCAGAAGGTCGTGGATCTTTTGGAGCTGACTTGGGGGATGGATTGCACTTGCTGTGCGTAGCCCAACTCGGCAGAGTAGCTTGCAGGTCGGTTTACAAACTCAGAGAAAGTTCCGGGGGTTGTGGTTTCTTGTAGCAAACTTGGCCGCCCAAAAGCGGAGCGGCTGAGTGCAGGGCGGACCTAACTCCTCATTGGCGCTTCCCGAGTCAGGGATGTAAACTGACAATCCCGGGACACCCCTTCTGGAGTGCTGGGATATCTCTCGTTGTGGACGGGAGTACATAACCTAGTGTCCCCGCGTTCTTTCCTCCCAGAGCCTTTTATCACGTGCAAGGAATTTTGAAACTGACCCAGACTGACAGGGAAGCCGATCCTGTCCCGGGAAAGGAAGGGTGGGCCAAGTACTCTGAGAGCCCGGAGTGAAGGCGGAGCCTGTCTCTAAGGCGGTGTTTGGGGGTGGGCGGTGGAGGGGGGAGGGGTGGTGCACTGCAGTCCGACTCTGCACCCTGCTGGCGTGGTGGCTGGAGGCGCTAGAGTAGTGGGACAGAGCCTGGAAAGGTAGCTTATAAGAGTTCGCATTCTTCCGGAACCCGTAGCAGTTCCAAAGAACAGGAATAGGAATGCATAGCGCACGTTTCTCTAGGAAGGCGGAGTGCGACGGGTACCAACCACCCCGTGCTGCCAAGTGGGCATTTAGTGGGAGATCCAAGTTGATACCTCCAGCCCCTGCTTCCTGACCCCCCCATTTATCCTCCACTGCAACTAATAAGTCACCCTCCCACAATTCGTACGACAATTGACAGTCTAGTATAATTCTAGCCCCAACTAGGGTGGTCCTTCACTTTCCCAAGCGACGTGCGTTTCTATCACGCGCGTATGACGCAGAAACTTTCCCGCGGCTCGCTCTCCTAGCTCACTGAACTGCGCATTACGCACAATTGGCTATTAAAAGTCTGTGCCCCTGGTGCATTTACTCTCTTCCCTTGGCACACACCCTCCTCCTCCTCCTCCTCCTCCTCCTCCTCCTCCTCCTCATTCTAAGTAGGGGCTTGGGTACTCACTTGAGAGTCAGGCTGCCACATTCGCTAGCTGGTTCTTGCGTCTTTTCCAGGTCTGGAGATTACATCCTTCTAAACCTTCCAAGAGCAGGATCCGGGCGGGAGATCCTGCACTCCACAAGACTGGGAGAAAGGGAGGTTCAGCCTGCTGGGATGCGGGAAAGGGGATGAGCCCCTTTACCCACCAGCTAAGTACTGGGAATCCTGGAGCCCAAAGTGCCTGGCTGAGATTGATTGAGGGTAGGCGGAGACCGGGAGGGGATGCTGCGTTGAGTCATCATGGCCTCAAACCTAGGCCTGGACGCTAGACTAGCTCCGATTTTTGAGAGGTTATAGCCTAGATAGGCCGAAAAGTCTTGAGGCGGATCCCAGAGAACCAGTGCACCCCTGATTCAAAGCTAGGGACCCCTCAATTCCTGGTTCTTAGATAGGGCTGCTGTGTACTTGGTTGGTAAACAGTCTTTACTCCTCCTCTTTCCCCGCCTACACACCGGTGGAATCCGAGTGGCAGTTGTATAAATATTTTTCAGCCTAGGAACTTAATTTCCATTAACACAGTGCATGTGGTCTCCTTGAGAACTGAGAATACGGGCGTCTGAAAGGGCTCTGTGGACAGTCCTAATCCCATTTGCATAACATGTAATTTGCAACATGCCTTTTAGGTGGGGAGGGCTACATATACTTTAAAAACATGTGAACAAGATTTTTGTATCTTTGGCCACAAAGCTAACTGTGAGCTTCCTGCCTTTGTCTCCCGGCATTTTTATTTCTTCCCAAGGCTCCTTTCTGTAGCAGTCCCTACTTAATGATGTCCCTGACTGCCCACTGAAGGCTTCCAGGAAATCTGTCCTCTTTAGAGTGATCCAAAACTACACTGGCCACACACACTCCCCACACCCGGCAG
The DNA here is from genome assembly GCA_030556225.1 of Cricetiscus sungorus. NCBI lineage: Eukaryota > Metazoa > Chordata > Mammalia > Rodentia > Cricetidae > Cricetiscus > Cricetiscus sungorus. Next base: position 6,457,279 of record JANBXA010000735.1, on the reverse strand, counting down.
TTCTCAATTTCTGAATCCCAACTCATACATTGATCCTCTCTGCTGAGAGACTATCTGAAGCTCAGGCGCTTCTCTTCCTCGCTCGCCCTAGAACACTGAGAAACACCTCCATCTACCTGCTTCTCTCCCCACTTTTCCCTCAGCCCCTGCCACACAGCCCTAATGGCTCAATAAGTGGGTGGCAAGATCTCATCACCACCGTTGTTCAAATAGCCTACACATCTTCTCATATTCTACTGAATAGTATCACATTCCACAGCTGATGTTTAAGATCCCGAACTTACATCCTCTCACCCACAGCCCAATGTCCAATTTCATCTTAGTTTCTTCTTCTGAAATGCCCTATTTCAAGTAGTCAGCTTTATGCTTTTCTAAGTTCTCTCTTAATTTCCTGTCCCAGTAATGTATTGTGTGAACACTCTCTCTCTCTCTCTCTCTTCCTCTCTCTCTCTCCCTCCCTCCCTCCCTCCCCCCCTCCCTCCCTCCCTCCCTCCCTCCCTCCCTCCCTCTCTCTCTCTCTCTCTCTCTCTCTCTCTCTCTCTCTCTCTCTCTCTCTCTCTCTCTCTCTCTCGTCAACATTTTTTTTCCTTTTCTTTTAAAACATTGTTTCATTTCTACTTCCCCACAAGATTGCATGGTCTGTTCCAAAATCATAGACATCTTCAGATGTTCACTATGTTTGGGGTGTCTGTCGTAGGCATTTACACCAACATCTATCCCTCCCTCTTGCATGCCATAGTGTAGATAATAGTGTGTTTATGTACGTAAGACATATATTTAAATAAATGGTCACCGCAGCCAACACAAGATAACTTGGGTCCCAGAGATCATTCTGAATCAACAACAAAATTAATCTTGTCTCCATATTGTTACCATCTATTGAGCTTTTGCTACAGGCCCTGTAATACAATGACATAGACATCAGAGCTGTCCATTTTGCTTGTTAAAAATGTCTGGGCCTTCAGAGCTACCACCTTGCCCCAGGTTTCATGCTGATAGGTGACCATGTTGTAATTTCACCTCAGTCTTTTTCATCCATACTTTTAACCATAAGCCAGAGGCCCAGTTCACATTCCTTAGGAGAATGATTGGATTTGTTTTTGTAGACACTGGAGTAAAATCAGGATTCTGAGTTGAAGAATTGGCATGAAGACTAGCCTGTGCTATACCACTGAAAGGAAGCTTAGGACAAACACCTTCCTGTGCATCATGGGCTCCTTCCACTAGTTCTGCCTCCCACAGCCTGTCATGCCCTGTCACATACTGACCATAGGCAGAGGTGCTCTGGTGAACACAAATGTGCTGATCTGCTGCTTCTCTGGTTATCTGTCTATGTGTCACAGACTATGCAATCTGCCTGAGTCTGTGCCCTTGAGTCCTGACGAGAGTGGCTTTAAAAAGTTGGGTTCTAGATATAAGCCTAGAAATTCTGAATTCGTAAATGTAGAGTGGCACCCCAAATCTTGTCAGCAAAAGAAAAATTCTCTTCCAGACTGTCTCGGTCCTCCTTGGTTTGGGAAAACCATGCTTTAGCCTGGCATCTTGCATGCCTTTTCTTGTATAAGATCCATGGGAGTGTCTTGAGATTCTGATTCTTGAACTGATCCCAGAGATTTCGGTGCAGCACAGCATATGTGAGGCAGAGGTCCAGGCTCTCTGATCAGATCTAGAGGGTGCTGGTGTAGGTACCCACACCTATTCAAGGTGATCTTTCCTCCCGTGCCCAGGAAATGAGAAAAGACTTCTGATTGTTTTCAGCATAGGAAAAGAGAAGACTTTGATGTCTCCTCTGAGACACTGCCCATTGGACACTTTCAACGTTCATAAGACACTGAATGGTTCAAGCTTGAGGCATCGTGTGGATCATTTGCAAAACTTGTAGATATGTGAAGAGGGTAGCAGGAAAATGGTCTTTGGCAAGGTGTCTATAGTGCTTGGTAAGAGCAAATGGACCTAAAACTAATGAACTACACCAAAACCCACTGATCACCTCAAAGCCTTAGAAGGTTCTAGCTCTGGGCTTCGTGATGGCTGGTTTATCCCATTTAACCATTACAGGTGAAGTTGAAGAAGGAACTATCTCCAACTGGCAAATGTGAAAGCTCAGACCAGCAAGGAAGTTGCTCAAAGAGGATAGGTGTGGTACTGGGAATGCACGTAGCAGACAGAGTGTGACAACACTGCCTTTCGGGATGTCATTCTGCCTTGGCAAAGAGAACAAGAGGAGCGGTGTGTCAGGGTTACAGGCAACACCATTTTGAAGGCATTGTGGCCATCATGTACCTGGTGAACGTGAAAGGACAAAGTTTTTAGCCAGCCAGCCTGTCCCTCAGCATTGCACTAGTGTCTGTGAATTTCTAGGCAGCCTGAGGACTTAACACACTTTCCTTGAGCCAGGGGAAGAATAAGAGATTTGGAACTTAAGCACCAAGGGAAAACTAGACTTGGAAAGCAGGTGTAACATGTTGCAATCAAGCCAGAATTAGCCTCCGGTGTGGCAGAGAGTGAAGATAAGCCACAGCTGCTCCAGGGTACCTCCACCCTCCCAGGGAGAGGGTGAACCAACTGCTCCTGCTCCTACCTGGGATTACCTCTTTCTTAAGTGTTGTTTTTGTCCCTCCTGTTGGCTGAGTTGTGCTGAATCATCTCATCTCTCATCTCTCTAAACAGATGGGCACATTCCGGTCCCACGATGGAGACTATTTTATTGAACCACTGCTGTCCGTGGATGAGCAAGAGGATGAAGAGGAACAAAATAAACCCCACATTATTTATAGGCATAGTACTCCTCAGAGGGAGCCCTCAACAGGAAAGCGTGCCTGTGACACCTCAGGTATTTGCTTCTTGATTAAATACAAATGTAATGTTGACATGGGTTCATTGCCACACTGCAAGAAAGCAGCAGCTCTTTTGCTGTTTGCAGAACACTACCGTGTACAATGTGGTTCATTCACTCCTCAGGTAAGGTAGGTATAGCCCCTTGTATAGATGGAAACTACAGAGGGTTTTAGTGATATACCCAAGGATGCACAACTAAGAATCCTTCTGTGGGCAAAGCTGCCACTTCTGTGGAAATTGTTGATACTTAGGACAAAGCTGGAGTCTGAACCTGTAACTTCAGTGAACAGGAGCAGTTGTCTGTGTTTTCTTGATGTCTTCTATTCATTTGGTTTCACTTTCGTTTTGTGTCACATTTGTAATGTATGCATGCTGCACAGGGTTTTGCTTTTTTGTTTTTTGGTTGGTTTTGTTTACCTTATAATGGAATTCACAAAGCCTGCTGTGTGTTTTTTGGTTTGGCTAATGCCCTGTGGTTTTAGGAAACCCAGAAATGGATCTGTGAGCTTCCTTCTAGGTTTCAGTCCCATCCATATATTTATTATAAGCCCACTGCTGGATTTCACTCCATTCTGGACAGATTGTCAGATTTTTAGCTGATATATGGGTCCATCCTTAGGAATGTATTTTTCTGGGCACCTAAGGAAACTGTGGCCTTCAGTCTGCAATGTTGTTGTTGTAGCATCTCTTATTGACCTCTAGGTTTGGCTATTGTTCACCTGTTGGCAGCTTACCACTGAGTAGCATCCTTAAGATTGTTCTTGCTGCTAAGATGTTTGTCACAATGTTTTTAAAATTCCACTGACCTCTTGCATAAGCAAGAACTGTTTCTTTATCTATAAACAAAAACTGTATCAACAAAGTAAGTAGCTACTCAGAGTTTTCTGGTATCTTCTACAAGACTAAGACTAATGTGGAGTTTCTTTAAATGCTCCCCCAAGGAGATGTCAGAATCATTTTCTATCTGTGTCATGATCTGTCACAGTGATGGTGTTTCATGTCTTAATCCCTGCTAGAGGTATTATTTAGAAAGTGAATCTTAAAAGATAATGACAAACTACTTATAATCTAAAAGTAGTCAATAGCAAGAGTATCTATAGAATTATAAGTCTTTGGGATTATTGCATTTATTCTTGTGTTCTTACCATCACAGCAATCACTGTTACTTAATCCCTGTGAAGGGATGAAGGAGCCAGATGTGGTGACACATACCTGGAGGATCGTGAGTTCAAGGCTAGCCTGGACTACTTTGTGACTTCCAGGATTGCTTGGTCTATATATTGAGACTTTGATTACAACAGAAAAAGTAAAAGTCCAAAAGTTAGCATTGGGTAGTTGTTCTCAGAAACAATAGTTCCAGGAGCTGGAGTAGTGGCAAGCCTGCCATCTTGCCATCTACCAGCTAATTTAGTAACTAGGACATTTGTCTTAGATTTTTTTTCCTATAATAAATCAGGCTTATTTTAATTTCTCAAATACATATTAGCAAGTACATATCTTAAACATGTTTACATGGAATAGAATGGAAATACATGATTCTTCCATTCTGTCTAATTAATTTGTTTAAAAGGTAGGGACATGGTACTTGTGTTTAATGCACTTAAAGTTTAATCTATGATCAGATGTTCTTCTCCCTAATTAAAACAAAGAAACCAACCAACCCCCTGTCTCTCAGGCAAATGGATGGATTCATAGCAGCAGTTTTAGTAAGTGTCCAACCAGTTGGGATATTCAGGTAAATTAGAGTGTCACTGCTAAAATTGAATTTAGGGAATTAGTCACTCTCTGACACATGTGGCTTCACTTTCTCCTGGCAATTCTTCCTGGTCTTTAGGGCAGTAGACTATTTGAACAGGCCTTGTCAGTGAGCCTCAGGAATCCTCTGTCTCCATCTCCCCAGTTCTGGGATTACAAGCTTGCACATTGAGTGGGATTTTTATCATGGGTTCAGGGTCAGAACTCAGGTCCTCATGTGTGCACAGGTAACAATTTACCAATTCCCCATCACCAAACTCTGTTTCTGTTTGACCCTGAACCTTTCACAGGAGGACTAGAGCTAATCAGACTTGCTGGTAGGCAAGTGAGAGAGAGACTGTGTGTCTGTCTAGACCTGTAAGATACTGTTTTCTGTTACCAAAGTTTCTCCTTCAGCCTCCCATCCCACCAAGGCCAGCTTTCCCCACCCCCATTAGAACACTGAGAATCAAGTGTTCCTTGACTCATCAATGACACACCTAAAAAAATAGTCGGACAGTGGTGTTTATGAATTGTTTATGAGCTGTTCAAGCTGTGTTATAATAGGAGAGAACTAAAAGCAAGCACCGCAAGAAGAAGAAAGACAAATACAATACCTTTCCAACATAAGATTGATTTGCATCCTTTACAAATGAGGGTGTAGATTTAATATATATGGAAGTTTATATTTAGTAAAAAGCAGATGATGAACACCTGTAAGTTCCCAGCTTCTAAAAATGATAAAGTTTATCTGTGTTTAGGATTTTGTGCTGTGTGCTGTATCCTGGGGTTCAAGTGGTCAGTGAGCCACACTAATAATAGTTGACTAATAACTATATATTCATAATTAACATATAATCATGTAATAATGCAACTATAGCTTAATATAACAGTACGTGCAAGTAAAATTAATCTTTAGAAGAAACACAACGGTATAGGAAGTGATTATTTCTGGTTATAAAGAACATAGGCAATCTTTGCTTTTTAAGTTTGCTCATTTTGTTGTTGTTTTATTCTTTTGGCATTATTCTGTAGTACAAAATTTATCAAGTGTATTCAACCTACAGTCTACTGGCCAAGTGAGGATACATTGCCCAAAGCAAAAAGCTTACCTAAAATGTTAGGAGAGAGGGAGAGAGGGGGGGGGAAGAGAGAGAGAGAGAGAGAGAGAGAGAGAGAGAGAGAGAGAGAGAGAGAGAGAGAGATTAAATTGCATGGTTCTTGAGCATAAACTTTGTAAATGACAACATTATGTCACAGTGTCAAAAACTTGGACCCAACTGATTTTAATCCCTGTGACTAGAAATTGGCCAGCTACTTTTAAGTAAATGTGTCACAATAGGACAAATAAAAGCCCTACTTGTGTTTACTTCTCTGTGACATACATGGTTAGTCACGGTTGAGTCTCTCTCACCTCAGGTTAGCTGCTCCTTGGACTGACTGTGGGATACCAGTCAGTTTGTACTGTAACTACTTGGTTGGACCCCCAAGAGTGTAAGCTTACATGTTGACCAGTCAACACAGTTCAGGCCGTCATATATGCGCATGGTGGACCACTATGCCATGTACTTCAACTTATCATACCAATATGTTCATTACCATCCTGGGGAGGTGATATTATCCCTATCTAACAATTGAGAAAAAGCACAGCTCAGAGAAGTTAAGCAAATTTCCAAAATCACATTGATGGTAGGAATGGACTTACACCTCCATTTGTTCTGAACTAGGGGTCAGACTTGACTGAAAACACTATAGAAGCTGCTTTCCATGAAATTTCTTTTTCCTCCCCACTTTGGTGAGACAGGTTGTTCCTATATGGCATAGCCTACCTAGGACTTAAATTTGCAGAATGTCTTCTTTGGTTTGCTTCTAATGTCCAATGTTCAAGCAAGTTTCCTATTGCTTATGTTGAGCATTCATCCAACATGGTTCCAAGTCTTTACACTGATTATATGAGATTTTGTTTGTATTTCATTTTTATTACTATATGTTAATTATTAGGTGTTGTTGTGACATATAATACAATGACATTCACCCCCCTTACCCTCTATTATCCACCACTCTTCTGCTGTCCTTTTCCCTGTCCTTTTCCCTACCTGTCCATGCTCCCCACCTCTGCTTTGTAATGACCCAGTGAGTTTTATTAGAGTTGGCCACAGACGGTGAACGAAGGGTGGTTTACAGGAGAATAAGCACCTTATCACCGTGTCTAGCACTGAAGTAAATGTTTCTCCCTCAACCCTACCAACCATTAACCAAGTACAAACCCCCGAGCAGGGGTGGGGCCTTGTGAGGTAGGTACTCCTGTGGATTGTATGTTAAAATTCTTCAAACAACTTCTGTTTGTTGGTGAGAAAACTGTAACACAGGAGTTCATAAAGTAGAGCTGCCTAAGGTCACAACACCCATAAGCATAGTATTTTCCCTAAGCCTTAGATCTGGTCTAGTTGGAAGACTTCTGGGCCTGCTCCTTCATGGATTCAACCACCATCCTACCAATTCCAGTAGAGCCTGGTTTGATTTGAGGAGCTTGATGTTCCAACATCTCACCAAGACTCTAATGACACCCAGTGGCTTTGTGACTCCAGCATGCCCCTATTGGAGTATCTGCTTGTTACAGATTAACTCCTGGGATCCCAGTAACAATTTAGGATCAATCCACTGATTAGATTAGCAGCCCTGTGAGTTGGGCCCCAAAGCAGTGAAAGGCGGCACTCAGGATTTCCCCAGGGGACTTTCTATGAACAATCCCAAGGCAGCTGGCCAGTGTCTGGGTTAATGGGTCCATGGTGGGCTAATCAGTGTCTTGGGCTGAGGCTGACCGATTCTCCTTTAGTGCACATTACAGCAGCCCCTTTTCCTCTCCATCTCTCACCCTATGAAATAAGAACAAGCAACTTCTAATGCACAGTCACCCTCAATCATTGTTCAAGTCTCCAGATAAATCCCTGGACAGCAGTACAATGGGGGACTTTGGATGTAAGAATGAATGTTTTCTTCTTTTATTTATCATTATCTAGCTCACGCTGGCCTCCAATTTGATCTTTCACTCTTAGACCCCAAAGTCTAGGATTGTAGGTGTGCCCCACCACATCTGGCTCCGTTGTTTTTGTTGTTGTTGTTTGTTTTGTTTTTTGTTTTTGCTTTAAAAAACATTTATTATGAATATATTCAAGTGGACTTAAATAGAGGTGATAGAAAAATGACCACCATGAACACACCATCTACATTTAATAGAGACCAAGAATTTCCACATTTTCTTCCTGTTTGTTTGCTTTTTTGCTGGGGTATTTTAAAGCACATTCAAAATACGAGACTTTCCATCTCTAAATATCTCATCAAGGAAAACTAAGGATACTTTTCTATGTAACTGAAATACATTTACTGTGGTGAGCAAAATTAATACTGCTTCTTCCACACGTGAACAGCACCTACGTTAAGCTGTTTCTCCTCGTCTCCCTTGGTTAGATTGTGTTCTTAGCAAAGTCTGTACATTGCGTGGGGTTGCTGCATCTTCAGTAGCGTTCATATGCCATTGTTGATGATGTTACAGTTGCCGTGTAGCTCTAGATTTGCTCCACCTGGCCCATTTCCCCCATCCGCTTATTCTAGTTTGTGTTTCATCCTACTCAGTTTGCTGCTACAATAACTTGAAGATGGATGTATCCCTCAGCCACAGAGCTGGTACCACACAGAGCCTCTGATGGCCCCTTTTTTGGAGGGATTTAGTGAAGCACAAAAGACAGGGTGACTGGGTAGTTTTGTTGTTGTTGTTGTTCCTATGTCTGTGGCACACATGTATGTAAGTATGTGTATTCACATATGTACATTCATGTGTGCAGGTGTATGTAAACATGTGCACTCTTGTGTTTAGAAGCCAGGGGTTTGTGTCAGATGTCTTCCTCAATTGTTCTCCACTCCATGTATGGAGGCAGGATTGCTTGCTAGACACGGAGCTCACCAACTCCATTAATCTTATCTAGCTTATAAGCTTGCCCTGGGGATCTCTGCCTCCCAAATGCTAGGTTTACAGAGAGGCCACCATGCCCATTCAGCATCTACATGGGTGTGAGGGATCTGAACATTTGCATGATTAGACCTTTACCTACTGAAAAATCTCCCTAGCATTGAGCTGCTTTGTGTTTTGTTTACTTAGGTGTCTCTTGTTGGTGTTTTCCTATTAATGGAAACATTTTCAGCCCACAGCATCTCTTTCCACTTCTTTATCATTCAGGATAGTACCTCACCTATGATTTCCCAGAAGACCTAGTTTGAGGATGGAAATATAAAGTAATAAAATGGGGTTGGACTTGAGAACATGGCTTTTCTCACTGATGTGAAAAAGGACTCTCCTGTCCCCTTCTTCGACAGAGCACTTTGAGTTTCTGAACCCAAAAAGAGCCAGGGCATGTGTACTTCAGAAATTTCTCTCTTTTGCTAATAGTCTTCCTCCAAGAAGCCACCTGAAATGGGTGTGGATGTACATCTTCCTGTACAACGACCCTGAGAATACAGGAGCAGAACTCTTGGGAGTTAATTTGAGGATCCTTCCTTCAGCCTTTACCCAGGATGCACTATTTCCAAATAAGACATTGTAGAGACATTGTAGGGTCTCTTTATAAGAGGGAATAAGACCATTGACCTAATAGAAGCTATCTATCCTTCCATGGAGATTTAAAATCCACAACTTCGTGTCTACCAAGTTTGGGTTTGTCATGATAATTAGACTGTTACGGAGTTGATATTGTAGTCATTCCTCGGTGAATCATTTGTGAGTGAATTTTTCTCATGGTCTTTTTTTATGTTGGACCAGCATGAACACTCTATGTAAATGCAAACCCTTAATAAATAGGAAGTACCACAGACAGGGAGACAAGGGAACAACTGAATCTGGTGTGCACTGGGGCTGGTAGCTTTTACCAGAGAGCAGACCCAAGCGAAGGCTGTGTTGGGGTGATTCTTCCTTTTTCATTGATTACCTAGTCTCATGTGATATCAGAATAGAGCGCTGCAAATGTAGCTGGTGTCTGGGGAGGGTTCCAGCTGATTTTGATGTGACCTTGGAATTTTTCTGCTCTGAATTTTAAAGAACATTTTCTTTTCCTCTAGAGTTTCCTAGTGTTCACCTTTCCATTTTATAAGGTACAACTTGTATGCTCAGGAAGCTGCCTCAAACCTACAGAGGAAAAATTTTCATTCTTTAGTTCACTCAGATCCTCCCCACAAGAGCTGGATATAGAAAATATAACTTAAGAATAACAAAATAGGCATGGGTGTTGGAGAGAGGGCATGGTCAGTGAGTGTTTGTCACACAATGATGTGTTTGTGAGCTCAGATCGCCAACACTCACACTAAAAAAGCAGACTCAGCGCCTGTGTCTATAACATTAGCATTGGGGGATGGAGACAAATTGATGAGCGCCCGGCTCATTGAGAAAATTGAGAAGAGAGTGGATGTTGACCTCTGGCTTCAACACATATGAAAACATACATATATGTGTAGCTTGGTGCACATGTGCACACTTACATGAGTAATAAAAAAGAAAAGGAACTCTTTAGAATCAGGCTAGGATACTAGGGAAGGTGGCCTATGACTGTAGAGGTCTGATTGTCATCAAAATACAGAAATCCAGTGACTACTGCCTTCCTGCCCAGTGGAAAAGGCACCATGGATGGGAAGGAGTTATTCAGAGGCATCCCAGGGAGGCACCTGTATCAATCGCGTTCAGAAGGAATGCTCTCTGGGACTTGGTCCCAATCTTTAAAGAGCTCCAGTCACACACGCTCTTCAATCTCCCTCTCAGAAGGAAACCTGGTTCCTTCTCAGGCATTGCAAGGCCACTCACAAGCTACACTGAAGTGTCAGACAGCAGACAGGGAGCCTCTCAGGAAAGGACCACAGCTCTTACCTCTAGAGCACTTGTCATATACAGCCCTTGTTTCAACACCCAGTACATCATAGGTCCCTTAAGTCTGCCTGGAACAGAGTAGCTGGGAGTGTTTATAATTTTTAGGTAAGGAGAAAGTGGTGTGAGTCCAAGGTCACACAGAGCAGATGTGGAGAAGCTGGAATTTGAACCTAAGTCCCTTTGAATGCTGGCCTCAACATCTAAACTCCTGAATCCCACTACCTCCTGCATTTGCTTTGTAAACTGCCTAGCAGGCTCCATCCCCTGTGCTCTCCAACTGGTCTTGGATATGGCTAAGGCTGCGTGTCGAACCTGCAATGCTCTGGGTACAGTATATTAAGTAGACTATATTATTAAGATCAATCTCTTTTGAAAATATTTGTATGTATGTCCAAGCATACATGTATGTACATGTGTGCACATGTGTGTGCTGATGTATGGGCATGGGTGGACACATGCACCACCAACTTGGGACCGTGTGTTCAAATACCTGAGCTTATGGAGGATGGAAGGCATTGCTCACTTAAACCAGCACAGCCTTCTCTTTGTACCAGTCCAGTTTCATGCCACATACCCACATTACTTCTCTCCCTCCCTTCCTCCCACTCTCTCTTCTTCCTTCCCTTCATCCTTCCCTCCCTCCCTCCCTCCCTCCCTCTCTCCTTCCCACCCTGCCTCTCTCCTTCTCTCCCTCCCATTCTCCCTCCCTCTCTCCTCTTTCTCTCCTCTCCCTTCTCTGTTACCTGTGTGTGTGTGTGTGTGTGTGTGTGTGTGTGTGTGTGCGCGCGCGCGCGCGCGCGCGCGCGCATGCTGTTATCCCCTGTCTGAATCATGATTATCGAAGCTTTCCTCCCATTCCATTGACTGTCTCTTCACTCTGCTGTGTGCCCTCCTTTGTTGTGTAGAAACTTTTTAATTTCATGTGATTCCATTTGTCATCTCTCTGGGTTGTTTTCTAGCCTAGTAGAACCCTTTCCAGGAAGTTCTTGCCTGTTGCCTGAACCATCAAGTATCTTCCCCCTGTCTTCCAAACAGATATTCTGGAAATACCTTTTCAACTTCCTTCAAGCATCCTTTAGTTTTCTGTCTGTAACCTGAGTTTATGGTCCCTACCACAAGTGGTCTCTGTGTGGAACAACGGAGTCCATCTCTGTAAAGTCCTAGGACAGGAGCTCACATCGAGAAAACCCACCCAGAGCACCAGTAACATCCTCACCCAGAGCTGCCACTGCTCTTCCAGGACAGTCTTCTCTCTTTGTGAAGAGAACTCTTGTGTCCTTGTGTCCTGTTGTGTTCCCCAAGAATGTACTCACCTCTTAACCAGGCAAAGATCCCATAACTGCATAACTGCGCGCGCGCACACACACACACACACACACACACACACACACACACACACACACACACACATACAGGTAAGCAGATGTAAACTGGTTTCTTTAATGAAAGATGCCTCAGAGCTTTCTATATGTAGAGAAATTTCCAGATGTGACTATTAAATGCTGTGTTTAACCTAACTGATTTGTTTTTGAAAAATATCTTATGAGACTATTGCCCATAAACTACTCTCACTAAAACATCTCACAAAAAGATTCAGGCAGCCAAAATTAAGTCTTTTCTCCCCAAATCTCTTGTGTCCCTGACTTTTGCACCCATCAGTTGCCAACACCATGCATATGTCACGTGACAGTGGGCAACACAGTGCTTTTGCCCTTGTTTTTTTCAAAGCACATCTTACAGCTATGTTCCCAAGAACTGGTCTTGGGAACATAGTTCTGAGGGTCACTCAGAATCCACTATTGTTTTGAAGTTAGCACACTGAGAGCCATTAAAGAATGATTAAGCCATGTTGGTTTTCACTCACACCAATTAGAGCTTTACGCATGTGTAATAGTCCCTGCCCCTTGCTTTAACTCTTTCTCCACCTGCATTCTAGATGCATGTGGTACTTTCCTAAAACATTCATGGAGTTTAGGGTTTTTGTTTTCTTCCTTTTTTCCTCTTGACACATTGCTTTGCTGTTGTTGCTTGTTTTTCATTCCTCTGATCCCAATAGAACTTTCTCTCTTGCCTTCCTTAGTCTCTTTTCACAGGTATCATTATGTATCTCCAACCACAGCCCCGAAAGTGAGATCTTAGCTCTGACTAGAACTGAGATGGCAGAAGCTCTCTCTGTGCTGTGTCCTCAGCTCCCAGGACAGTTAAGAAGTCAGAGTATTTGTTAAATGACTCGGGATGGTACATTACTTACTGTTCTCCTTGCTGTGTCCAAGTACCTGGGGACCGAAGCCTTCATTTTGGGCATAGTTAAAGGGTTATAGACCATCATGGCAGCAGGAGCACAAGGCAGCTAGTCACACTGAATACTCAGCCAGAAGCAAAAGAGATAGTCAGGTGCTGCCACATCCTCTCCCCTTTGCTCAGTCTCTGACCCAAGTCCATGGGGTAGTGCTGACCACACTCTGGGTAAGTCTTCCCCTTTCAGATAAGCCTCTCTAGAAACAGCCTCTCAACTGCCCAGGGTGTCTCCTTGCTGATTTCAAATCCAGTTGTGATAGCAGTAGAGATTAGGCATCACAGCCAGCTGGAGCTCAGCCTGTGTCTTTCTTCTCATTGTCAATCCTTATGCACTTGTCTGAATCCCATGCAAGTAGAGACTGATGGCTTCAGATCTTCCCTCCTCTCTAACTTCCCTTCCATCCTTGGTCTTTATAAGATTCTCTCTGTTGTAGAATTGTTTGCTTGAGGATTCCTAATTCTAATACATTAATGGGTAGAGTCGAGTCTCTTAAAGTGTTAACTATAACAGTACCCATCCTCTTACAGTGTTAACTATAACAATACCCATCCTCTTACAGTGTTAACTATAACAGTGCCATCTTCTTACAGTGTTAACTATAACAATATCCATCCTCTTACAGTGTTAACTATAACAATACCCATCCTCTTACAGTGTTAACTATAACTATACCCATCCTCTTACAGTGTTAACTATAACAATACCCATCTTCTTACAGTGTTAACTATAACAGTGCCCATCCTCTTACAGTGTTAACTATAACAATATCCATCCTCTTACAGTGTTAACTATAACAGTGCCCATCCTCTTACAGTGTTAACTATAACAATATCCATCCTCTTACAGTGTTAACTGTAACAGTACCCATCCTCTTATAGTGTTAACTATAACAGTGCCCATCTTCTTACAGTGTTAACTATAACAATATCCATCCTCTTACAGTGTTAACTGTAAAAGTACTCATCCTCTTATAGTGTTAACTGTAATACCCATCCTCTTACAGTGTTAACTGTAACAGTATCCATCCTCTTACAGTGTTAACTATAACAGTGCCCATCCTCTTACACTGTTAACTATAACAGTACTAATCCTCTTATAGTGTTAACTATAACAGTACCCATCCTCTTATAGTGTTAACCATAACAGTGCTCATTGTCCTACAGTGTGAACTGTAACAGTACCCATTGTCCTACACTGTTAACTATAACAGTACCCATTGTCCTTACAGTGTTAAATGGGAGGGGGCGGATAGTTAATGCTTTCTTGTAAGCTAGACCCTGCTGTAAAAGAATTAGATGTATCATCTTCTTTAGTATCTGTAATTCTCCTCTTACATATTTACCATTATTATCTTTATTTTACTGAGAAAGAATCTGAGGTGTCCAGGACAGAAATTATCCAAGGAAGTACAGCTAGTATTAAGTTAGAGAAAGAGTAGGAACCAAGACCTGAGTCCAGGAGCTAAGTGGGAAACACTAATGATGGCTTCCTGTCTTCCTTCCCTTGGTCAAGTTCAAGTGGAACAGAAAGGTATGGGCCTTCTTGTTGAACCCTCTCTTTGGTCCTTGCCTTGTGATTCCCAAGCTCACCAAGACCGTGAGGTCAGGCTGTCTTAAGAACACTAGGTTAAAATTTGATAAGCCTTGTGAAGATGCACAGCAGTAATTAACCTGCCAACTGTTACCATTAGCATTCCCATTGGCTCCGCTCAACCTGGTTGGCAGAAACACTTTGGTGAATAGCCACTGGAGTAACAAGGGTGTGTGTGTGTGTGTGTGTGTGTGTGTGTGTGTGTGTGTCTGTGTAACTCAAATTTTTAGTAGCACGATGAGCACTTCCTTGCGTATCTAAAATATTTTCATCAAAATATGATCAAATATGCTCAAAATTTTGGTTGTAGGATATTTCTTTTCCATAATGATGCAATCTTAAATGCTTACAATATTAGTATGCTAAGGGTTGAACTGTTTTATACTTGCTTTGTGGTTACTTTTCTACTTATTTAGGCACAAAGTATGTATTCTAAAAGGTATTTTAAACCTCTAATTTGTAAGAAATGTTTCTTATAAGTCCTGTCTTATTTAATTCTTAAAACACTCTTTAAATGGAAGCAGGATGTTTTTCCTTGCTCACTTGGGAGATGGACACTCACTCTCAGCACCTCTGGTTGTATGCCTCCTACTTCTTCCACAGTAAGGTCCAATGGGATGTCAGGAATGAAGAGTAGCATGCTCTGCTCCTCTGTCCTGCCAGTGAGGACCAACATCTTTGAAATCATTATCCCAAGCCAGAACATTATTTTTAAGTGCACTTAGTCACTCTACCTTAAATGGTTCCGTTCCGTTTAAAATCTAACTCATAATTTTATGACTGGTTTAAAAATAGCAAACAAGAATAATGACAGGATTTATTTACTCCTTCCTGCACATCAGGCAGGAGTTAGCATGTTGCAACTCATAAATGCCCATTATCCCTCCAAGGAGCTGTAAACAGATACTGTTTTTCCTTGGTAGGGATATGCCTGAGGTCGGGGGAGGGAGGGCTTGCTCACACATTCTTGTCTCACTGTGTGAGTTCTTAGCACCCTAATGCTTTGGTAGTCAGAGAAGCATTAGGACTTGCCTTTTGACAGCATTGAAGCCAAAATGATTGCAACCACCAACATTAACTTAGGTTTGGCCATTGCCATTCAGAACTATAGAGCCTGTGGTATAGTCACAGGGAAAACACACTGCCTGGCAGAAAGTCTCAGTCTCTCTCTCTCTCTCTCTCTCTCTCTCTCTCTCTCTCTCTCTCTCTCTCTCTCATTTCACATGGTTTTATAAAACATGTAGTCCAAGCTGACTTCACTAGATCCTCCTGGCTCCACTTTCCAAATACTGGGATTATCAGTGTGCACCACTAACCCAGCAACGGTCTGTGTACATGCCTATGTAAGGTTGGTATTACCAAATGTTACCTTTTCTCAGACATGTGCTTGATTCTTAATCAACACATTATTGGACAAAGTAAATTGGATTAATTTTCCAATATTGCTTAAAGAACAAGAGACATGTAAAAATGATAGCTTGTTTCTGGGGGTTTTATTCAAACCTTAGGATGCAACCTGGATGGACCTGGAGGCTTGATCTTAATTCTGAATGGTTTAAGAGAAGCAAATCCTGAGAGCCGTCCCCTGAGCTCCTTGTGAGCGCCACACAGTATATATGCCCACACGTATACAATAATGCAATTAAATTTATTTTTTAGAATGAGGCAAGAAAACTAGGCAGCCACTTTGGAAAACAATTTGTAGCTGTTCAAAGTGTAAAATGTAAAGTTACCGTGTGACTAGAAGTACTACTCGTACTAGAAGTACTACTCGTACGTGTGGGGGGGTGTATACACACAGGTGTGTGTGTGCATGTGTGTGTGCGTGTGCATGTCTGTGTGTGTATCTCCAAGAGGGATGAAACTACACCCACCCAGATATCAGCTTCCTTCAGTTGGTTTGCTGGCTATCTACCCAGATATCAAATGGACAAACATATCAGTATATTCCTTACAATGGGCCATTTGACAATAAAGAACAATAGGATAGACATATCCCAGAGTATGGAAACATTAAATGAGGTAAAAGAATCAAGATGCAAAATGCTACATATTGTATGAATCAGTTCATATGACATGTCAGAAGAGGCAAACCCATAGATGTAAAAACGTAGGTTATTAATTGGTAGGGCCTAGGAAAGAGGAAGAAGGGGGAGTGACTGCCACAGGTATAGGATTTCTGCAGACAATGTGATTATTCTAAAATTAGACAATGCCATGCCATCATTTAGTGTATTCTATAAATAGACTAAAACTCACTGAATTGGACTGAAAATGTAACTCAGAGGTTGAGTTTATATAACATTCATGAGGTAATGAGCACCTGTGAGAGTGCACACACAGGCACACATATGATTGCAGGATTATACATTTTAAAGATACATGAATTTAATGGTATGTAAGTCTTAATGAAATTGGTATTGAAAAGCAATAATAAATATAAAGTTATATATGAGAGGAAAAATTGCACCAATACTTAGCCAGTTATACCATACTTTCCACAAGAATAAAATTTTATTTGTTAGTCCATTCTTACAAAAGTATTAGCCAAGTGACATAAATCCCAGAAACACAACCCTTGATTCTATCATGCTGAAAGGTCACTGAAGAGCGGTGTGGGTGAACCTCCCTCCTTTCTATCCTAATAGCGTGTGCCCTTGCCTGGGGACTACCGCTGTTACTACAATTCTCTTCTGAGGTCAGAGAATAGGGAGGTATGCATATACGGTGCAGTTCTATTTTTTGTGCCATTTCTAATGCTAATTTGTTATGTTGTTGTTGAAACGGGGAGGGGGGAATCTTTCTGTGTAACCCTGGCTGTCCTAGAGCTGACTATGCAGGCCAGGTTGGCCTAGAACTCACAGAGATTCTCCTGCCTCAGCCTCTTGAGAGCCGTGATTAAAGGCATGTGTCACCATGCCTGGCTCTAATGCTACATTTTAAATTGATTGCTACAGTGACCAATGTGCTAGAAATTGGTTGTACTAATGAAGTCAATAGATAAGATTCTAACTCATGAGGAGAAAAGTGAAGTGGGTAAAAGGCTAAGGAGGATCACCCAAGAGGATATGCTGATTCAGTTATGAAGAAATGATCTGGTTCCTGAAATTTGGTTGTAATTTTTATTTCATTTTGTTTGTTTGTAGGAGGTGTAGGATAGTGAGTTCTGGTGTGTTCGTGGGTGGAGTGAACTAGTTAGTATGCATGTGCATGTGGGTGTAGTGAACTAATTAGGTGGAGTGGACTAGTTAGTATGCATGTGCATGTGGGTGTAGTGGACTAGTTAGTATGCATGTGCATGTGGGTGTAGTGGACTAGTTAGTACGCATGTGCATGTGGGTGTAGTAGACTAGTTAGTATGCATGTGCATGTGGGTGTAGTGGACTGGTTAGGTGGAATGGACTAGTTAGTATGCATGTGCATGTGGGTGGAGTGAACTAGTTAGTATGCATGTGCATATGGGTATAGTGGACTAGTTAGTATGCATGTGCATGTGGATGGAGTGAACTAGTTAGTATGCATGTGCATATGGGTATAGTGGACTAGTTAGTATGCATGTGCATGTGGGTGTAGTGGACTAGTTAGTATGCATGTGCATGTGGGTGGAGTGGGGGGGAGAGTGGATTAGTGAATGTTGCTGTTCATGTAGAGTTAGAGCACAAACTCCCAAGATCAGTTCTCTCCTCCCTCTATGTGGGTCTTGGGGGTCAGGTTTTCCCCATTCTTAAGTTCCGTCCAATAACTCTAAAAGAAAACTATTTTTCTCCTTCATGTTTGTAACAGTGAAGTCTATTTATTTCCCTTACTGAAGATACAGCTTTCTCTGAGTAAACCCAGACCAGAAAATCTCAGTGTGTGACCATTTAGTTGTGGTTTGTCCCTTCAAGATTTGTGCATTCAGGCCTAAGTGCCAGTGTGGCAGTGTGAAAACATGAAGGCCCTTTAACAGGTTAGATAGTAGGTGAGACCTAGTGGAAGGCTGCTAGGCTCCTGGGGATCTGACCTGGAAGAGACTTGATAGCTCTCATAGGTCCCTTGTTAATTCCCCTGCATCCTGACATCCCATCTCACCACATGATGATGTTTCTTGCACTTGCTTCCTCTGTGATGCTAAAGACAAACAGAGCCTTAGCTTTCCAGCCCCCAAAACTGTCCTAAATGAACATTTTCCTTTACACACTGCTCAATTATGGGTATTTAATACAAAAAAATTACAGTAAATATTAAGGATTATTTAGTTTCCCCAAATTTAGTGACTTGTTTTCTGCTTTAAATAAAGCTACTCATTTATTTTTTTCAGAATTTCATGTGTGCTGTATTTACATCAGTCTTCTCCTTCTCCTCCCTTCCACTTCCTTCCAAGTCTCTCCTACTCCTTAAATCCATGACCCATTATTCTTTAGTTATAATTCCTACACATGCATACACGTTCTCTCTCTCTGTCTTTCTCTCTCTCTCTCTCTCTCCCTCCCTCCCTCCCTCCCCTCTCTCTCTCTCTCTCTCTCTCTCTCTCTCTCTCTCTCTCTCTCTCTCTCTCTCTCTCTCTCTCTCTCTCTCTCTCTCCACAATTAATTTGGCTGAGCAAATGCCTGTAGAGTGGGATGTCAAGTCCTTTGGGCACATGCCAACAAGTGGTATAGCTGGGCTACACGGCAGAGTTATTTTTAGCTTTTTGAGATTTGTCCACACTGATTTCTGTAGTGACTGGGCCAGTTAGTAATCCCACCAACAATGAATTTTCTCTGTCCCTACATCCCTGTTAGCATTCAGTTTTGATTGTTTTGTCAATCTTAGCTATCCTAACTGATGCAAGGTGAGATCTCAGTAGTTTGAATATAAATCTCTTAATTGGTGAAGAAGTTAAAGACTTTTTGAAATATTTCTTAGCCGTTCTTATTTCTTTTTTGGGGAGCAATCTGTTCAGATCAGTAGCCCATTTTTGATTGGGGCCTTTGTTTTCTTTGCTCTGTCTTTGGAGTTCCTTATATATTCCGGATATTAATTGTCTATTAGATGCATAGTGGACAAAGATGCTCTCCCACTTCACAGGCTACCTCTTCACTCGGTTGATCATTTCTTTGGCTATACAGAACATTTTTAGCTTTAGAAGGCCCTCTCTCTGTCAACAATGGCTTTAATTCCTGGACAGATGGAAGCCTGTTCAAAATGTCCTTTCCTAGAATTGCAGTAAAGTGGCAGAATACAAAATCAACTTAAGAAAACCAGTAGCCTTCCTATGCATCGGCCAGACACATGCTGAGATCATGGAAACAGTTCTATTCACATGGCTTCAAAAATTGAGACATAAACCTAAGCAAGGAGGTAAAAGACCCTTACAATGAAAACTGCAGGTCTCTGCAGACAGAGACCGGCGAGCTACCGGAAAATGGAAAGGCTCCTACATTGACAGAATGACCATTCTACCAAAAGTCATTTGCAAATTTAAAACAATCTCTATCAAAATGCTCACAACATTACTCAGAGAAGTAGAAAAAAATTCTAAAATTCTCCTGGGAACACAAAACTCTGAGAGTTAAAGCAATGATGAGGAAAAAAAGAACAATGCTGGGGGGGTTATATCATTCAAGATATGTTACAGAGCTATGGTAATAAAAACAGAGTGGTAGTGGCCAAAAACATGTAGATCAATGAAACAAAATAGAAGACCCACATATGAGTACATGTAGCTACAGGCATCTGATATTTGACAAACATACCAAACACACACTGGGGAAAAGACAGCTAATGTGATGAGGGAACAGGATGCTCACAGGTAAAAGAATGAAGTTAGTCCTCTATCATCACAATGCACAAAAGTCAACTCTAATCAAAAACCCCAGTGTGAAACACAGAAGTTTCTTCTACTGATAGAAGAAAACACAGGCAGATTCCCACAACATATTGTCCTTTAAAAACAACAGTATTGAGTCACAATTCTCTGGTCACACTCGTCACTCATTTAATGTATAAATCAGCCTTTGGAGTATATGCACAGATAGGTGAAAATATTAGTCGTTTTAGCACCCTTTGAGATTAGATCACTGACCTCTTTAGGTATCCCTTTTACCTCTTTCTCACCCTCACTACATCTTTAGCCTGAAGCAACTGCTCCTCTGGCTTCTAGCTCTACACGTATTCTAGTTCTGAGCATATCATATGACTAAAGTCATTGTGACTGATAGCTGTCACTTTACTGATAAAATCTTACACAGTGTCTTCTACTCAAAGGTCAAATCATTAGTGAAGTTCAAATTATAAATCTGGCAAGTCAGTAAACAAAAAGACCCGAGTTCAATCCTAGAACTCACATGACAAACAGAAGCCAGAGTGTAGTGGTGATTACTTGTGACCCCAGCAATGGTGAGATGGAGACAGGCAGACCCCTGGGGCTCACTGGCTAGGCTAGCCTGTCTTCCCTTCTTGGTGAGCACTGGGTTCCAGAGAGAGACCGTGTTTCAAAACTTGGGTGGAAAGATCTTGTGGAGTTATACGGTTGTCTGCTGGCTTCCTCATGTGTGTGCACATATGTCCCTTCCCCACCCCACCCCCACAAAAGGACATTTACAGATAGCTTAAGCAAGTAGTATTTCCTATGAAATAGATGAAATATTTTCTTAATGTATGAAGTGATTTTATGTTTCAACATGTCTCACTTACCTCTTGTAGAAAGCAAACTCTCTTGAAAAATATCTGCTGGTAATTACTATCTATTTCCCAGTTCAGGTTCCCTTTGGTAATGGTTAACCAAACTAAACTGGTTTTAATCTTTAGCTATTGAAAAATCTTGCCAAATGGCAAGAACACAGTTTAGGGTTCTGGTTAGATATGTTCGAGTCCTCCTACCTGTGTTCCCTGTTACGTATGTAACTTTGGCTAGTTGCTCAGCTTCTTGATATTAATTTACTTATCTCTAAAACAGAGGTCATTTTCTCAGTTGAAAGTAGTATAGTATGTGAGATTATGTACAAGACTGAGATACACAAAAGAATGATGTCTGGCCTATTTTAGATGCTTAATTAGTATCTGTTATGTAGTCATATCATGCTATAAGACTTGAATGACAGCCTAACACATATGGCATTGGTATACTGAGAATATGCTTGAAAAAGAGACTAGGAGAAAATGTCCAATATTGCATGCTCTCAAGTCCTGGACTTTGAGTTAATTGTTTAATCTATAGTTACATTGCATAGGACCTGTTTGACAATTTGAAAAAAGTCACCATTTTAATAATCAAAATGTTCAAGTTGGTCCAGTGCACATTCTGAGCTTAATTTTTTAAGCAAGTAGTTATAACTGTATTTGGGCCCTTCAAATATGAAACCACTCAAAATTTATCCTTTTGGTTTGTATTGGTTTGGTATTGATGAAAGGAATTATTTTTCAGGTCTTAGCCACTGAAGCATACTTCTTAGTCATATAATTCTTCTTTGTCATTACAACATGAATGCACATTTATAAACTAATAAGCAAGGTAACTGATTAAATCAAGTTTTATTCAACATGTGTTTTGACAGGCCCTTTTATGTGTATTCTGTTTGTTCTTTGATTAGTGATATGAAATTTGAATAGTGCATTTCAAAATTTAAGCGTACCTGAAGCACTTCAGGAATAGGTTAAGCCTAGCTTCCATATGTCCTTGTGCATGCATGCATATGCATGCATGCGTGCACATACGTGCATGTGTACACACACACACACACACACACACACACACACACACACACACACACACACACCTAGTCCTTGGTAGGGCAGAAAATGCTCCTTCCCAACAAGCTTCTATTTCTGTCCAGGACTGCTGCCCCATGGACCACAGTTTCCAAAGACTGGGATTCAGGAGGCCTAGTGATTCATTGAGCTGCCCTGACATAAGCCACAGTCCCAGCTCCTGGCCCACACTCTGCTCAGAACTTCTTCCTTTATGGTCATTGAAAAGAATCAATTGCAAGTTCAGAGACATCGAATGACAGTGACTCTGTTCTTCTATTTCACTTGTGATAGAGGCCTGATAAAGAAATAGGATATTTTATTCTGTGTTTTCTACTATCTTGTTTTTTGTATTGTCTGTTAGCCTGTTACCTGTCAGACCCCCCCCTCTGCTATCATTGAATTTCAAAAAAAAATTAAAAGGGACTATAACTTCCCTTCCTTCAAGCTCTGTAATAAAATTGGCTTTTATTCTATCCATTTTATTAAGAAAAATGGGTGATAACCATTTAAATCCTAACAATCTTTTGTTACCCAATGGAAGGAACAAGATGCTGCTATTTCCCTTAACCCAGGCCTGATATTCTAGAGTAATGGGTGTGCATCAACTGAAACTTCCCAGAGGAAATTGTCTTAGACATGTAGGCATTTCAGAGAGAATGTGGCTTGGGTTACAGTTATACAGCTCATAGTTGGTAGTTTATTTTGTATGTCATTTGACTATAGAGACATTTTATTTTCTTTTTGTATGAGTGTGGTATGTATATGTGTTCTTGTGTATGTACATGCACATGTATGTACATGTGCATACAGGTGTACATACATGTGTGTATAAGTGTGTGCGTGTGTGTGCATGTGCGTGTGTGTATGTGCCTGCCTCTGGAAGCTTGAGGTCAATGTTTTAGATGTCTTCCATAGTTGTTCTGTATCTTAGTTTTTGAGATAGCATCTTCATTAAACCTGAAGCTCACCAATTCAACTATACCGGCTCACCAGGGAATTCCAAGGATCTGCCTGGATCTGCCTTCCCAGCCATGATAGGTTCTCGGAACCAACCTGACTTTCTATGTGGATGCCAGGGATCCAGACCCCAAAATCAGGTCCTTGCATGTGGACATCAAATACTTTTCTGATTGAGCCATCTCCCTACCACCTAAAGGCATCACTTGAAAACACACACAATGTGTTAGTGTTTAAGTGTAGACTTCCCTGTAAGTAATGAATGTCATCTGATTTGTTGCAGAACTGAAAAATAGTCACAGTAAAGACAAGCGGAAAACCAGAGTGCAAAAACGAAGAAAGAGAAACAGCCTGGCTGATGATGTGGCACTGTTAAAGAGCGGCTTGGTGACAAAGGTGTTCTCTGGTTATAGCACCAAGACAAATGGCACAAGGGACAGGAGGAACCACAAAAGAACCAAACGCTTTCTGTCCTATCCACGGTTTGTAGAAGTGATGGTGGTAGCTGACCACAGAATGGTTTTATACCATGGATCAAACCTTCAACATTATATTTTAACCCTAATGTCAATTGTAAGTATACCACACAGAAGGCGATACATGAGCTGACACAATGTGCTGCTGGAGGGCATATGTTCTCCAACCTGCTTGTAGCATCAGTCAGGGCTGGAACGTCAGCCATTCAGGCAAATGAATGACCAAGGACAGTGTGTGGTTGTTCACCTCTTGTCTTTTTATAATAATAGTTGTAGCTATCAGTAGTGAATGTTGATTCTCTGGTAGATATTGTATTTACTACTCGAAAAGCATTGTTTCTAACCCTTCTGGCAATGGGCTTAGGTTGAACTACCATCCTCTTTATGTAGATAAGGATACTGACTCTCCAAGGGGTTATGTCAAGTACTCATGGTCAGGCCCAGCTAGCAAGTGGCTTGGATATTATGTGTGACCTTTAGCTTGTTTTTTTCTGGAACCTCATGTTCTTTGTCTAACTTAGTTGCTTGTTCTCTGTCTAACTTAGTAGCTTTGCACAGCCTGGTAATACTGTGTGTTGCTTGTTTGGAGTCCCAGTCACCCATGATGCATTTTCAGAATGTGTCTTCCCAGTCTTTCATCTTATTCAGGATTGTAATCAAGTAGGCAAGGGATGAAGCCTAGCAATCTCTGTATTTTTGTACTGTTGTGTTATATTAGAAGCATAATAAATCTGCATGTCAAGTAAAAACACCAAATACCCTTCTCTATAACTGTTCCTGTACCTTCCCAGAAGCTAACATCGTTAAAGCTCCTGCTGCTTCTAGCAGTAAAAATATGATCTAATTCATGTATTGAACTTTGAATATTCTAGTGGGTACATTTTAAAGAAACTAATAAAATAGATAAAATTACTTTTAATCTATTTTTGTACCCACAGAATATCATTTCAACAGTTATAATGAAAGAGTTTACATAAAGTGTTTTCCATACTAAGCCTTCAAAATCCAGTATCTGCCTATTCAACTAACCACGTATCAAAAAATATTTGGAAAGGCTGGAGAGATAGCTCAGCTGACAAAGTGCTTCCCTCACAACCATAGGACCTGAGCTCAATCACAGTGCATATATAAAATCAGATGTGGTGGTATGCATTTGTAATCCCAGCACTGGGGAGGCAGAGGAAGGTAGACTGCCCCCTTGACAGGCTCCCAGCCAGTGAGAGATCCTGTCTCAAAGAGCAAGGTGGACAGTTCCAAGAATAAAACACTATTCCACGTGCACACTCACATTTGTGCACTCAAATGCACACACACACACATACACTTCAGAAAAAAAATCTTGTAAGTCTGTTAAACACATATAGACTTTCATTTTATCATTCCCTAATCAATATGACATAACAACTATTTGTTGTAAGTAACCAAGAGATGACTGAAAGGCTATGGAAGATTTACATAGGCTCCTTGTAGATGACACAGCATTTTACAGGGGCAGCTTGAGCATTTTAATGTTTTGCTATCTTCAGCAATCCTGGAGCCAGGCTCTCAGAGATACAGAGAAATGACTTTGCAACTTACATTCAAGTAGAAAGGAAACATTCTCACAAACTCCCTTATACCTTAGTATTTAAAAAAAATAAAAAATAAAAAAAAATAACCTTACCCAGTCATGCATGGAGATCTGATGTTACTCATTTTCCTTTTATGAATTAACCCTTTTCTACCTGAATAACAGCTACTTTGAATGAACCTCCCAGGTGCACTGTGAAACGCCACTATGCTTGAGATTGCTGCTTTAGGACCTAAGGCTTTAGGCTGTCTCTTCCTGCCCCAGGGCCTGCCCTGCTCCTTGCTTCTTCCCTTACTGCTGTGGGCTTCCTCTCCACCTGCTCGTGCTCACTTCTGTCCACACATGCCCCATATGCCCCCAGCCCTCTCATACCCATACCCAGGGGATAGAAAGAAAACCTAAGCAGACCGCTCCAGCCCCAGCTTCATGCCCACCCCATTATTTCAGGTCTATCAGAGACTTTGACTACAGTAGTGGCTCTTGGGTCAGATGACCTAGGCTGTAACTTCTGGTTCTACTGCTTGGCACAGTATAGCCTTAGACAAGTTACTTAATCTCTCTGAGCCTCCACGACCTCTCAGTTTCAAAGGGATGGTAGTGGTACCTAACCTAGAGTTTTTCTATGGAAACTAAATGCAAATCCAATTTTCAGCCAGAATCTAATCTATGGTAAGTGACAGTGAATGTAGCTGACATAATAAATTAGGATAAGAAAACAATGCAGAAACAATTGGCACCCCTGTTGAGTATATAAATGGACAGTGAGCACAAGGAACAATTATCAGCATTTATGTGGGAACCCAGGACTCCAAATGACAGGAAAATGCTTGATGGAAAAGTAATATGCAATGCTTTGGAACAAATAACTATCAAGTCATACAATGATTCAGCTTCAAGGGAAAATGCCTCAGAATTTAAATTTGCTAGAGCTCATTTTTATCTAAAACTGCCATCTATAAGATTTACAAAGAGACTGTAAGTCAGTGTTTGTGCAATGAACATTCAGAACCGTAAAACACTTATGTTGCATGAAATGTAAGAAGTGCTGGAACCCAACCTCAGAAGTGAATTGCTTATTGCTTACACGGAGTCCACCATTAACTTTGAAAAATTTATCTCGGTTGCAGGTAGCTTCTATCTATAAAGACTCAAGTATTGGAAATTTAATTAATATTGTTATTGTGAACTTAGTTGTGATTCATAATGAACAGGTAATAAAGTTTATTTTTCTCTCTTTTTCTATCTGTATCCGAAATGGCATATCTAATTGGTGTTGTTGCATAGACCAAGAGCAATTCTTCTCTGTGTTTAGGAAGGACCTTCCATAAATTACAATGCCCAGACAACATTAAAAAACTTCTGCCAGTGGCAGCATTCCAAGAACCACTTAGGTGGGATACAGCACGACACTGCTGTTCTTGTCACGAGGTAAGTGGAATGCTGATTCCTTCTATCTCTTTGTGCCAGGTCAAGTTAATGGGAAGGATCCTATGTTGCTGGTAGCCGGTCCTATTAGGGATGCTCAGTTTAGTCACTATGGACAGTTTATAGAAGACAATTCTTTGTTGAACGAGCTACTCTGAGCACTCCAGTAATTTTAGCAGCATCCCTAACCTCTGTTCTCTACACATCAGTAGAATGCTCTCCTCTCAATTATGGCACCCGGCAGTGTCAATAACACTGTTGCATGTACCCTGACGATGAGGGAAGGTACTATTGTGGCTGAGAATCTCCATCATATACATGCTACATGAGGACTCAGTATCTAAGGCAGGCCTGAAAGTAAATGCCCTTCTAGAGCAGGGAAAGCTGCTCAGGGCATCCAACTGCTAGCTGCCAAGCTATGTAGAACCTAAGCCTAGTGTTGCCAACTTACATGAATTTTTTTTGCAAGAAACCACAAAGAAGAATTAAAAAAAAAAAAGTCCCAATGTTTATATGATAAGCTACTCTCTAAGAATGTTTTAAGAATGTATAAGAAGAAGATGCTGGCTTAATGGTTTGTCTTATCATGGACTGTCTCTGACATAGTTATAATCACTCTCATTGCCCTGCAAGCCCTTGCTGGAGACTGAATCCAGGGCTTTGCCTGGACCTTGCACGTGGGCTTTACACCTAAGCCAAAATCCCCAGCCTATTACTCTTCTTAAATGAACTCTAAAATGTGTTTTACAGTGGGTATTGAGGAAAGTGTTTCCTGGGGCAGGGGTAGGGGGATGGACACAGCTAACTGCCCTCTGGCTACTCTGGAGACAGCAGTAGACTTCTCTGTGTAATCTTTAACCCATGCTTCATGGCATTTGGAGAGTTGCAAAAACCTGGCCTTGATAGTATACATTTTGTTGTGTTCCTCCCTAAATTGAACTGGAAGTCTGAGGGTTTTCTTGTGTTGACTTTTACTCTGGTGTTGTCACAGCCTAAGTCTGCTTTGCTTTTAGGGAGGATATCTGCAGAGCTCAGGACAAATGTGACACCTTAGGTGAGTTCTTGTACATGTACGCCCCCATAGCTAAAATGGTTTCCTTGTTGTTTCTCTTACAAATCATAATTGCTTTTCAAAGTAAATATGTGTTGCTTTCTCCCTCTAACCTAATAGGTCTTGCTGAATTAGGAACCATCTGTGATCCCTACAGAAGTTGCTCCATTAGTGAAGACAGTGGACTGAGCACAGCTTTCACAATAGCCCATGAGCTGGGCCATGTGTAAGTCATCCCATTTACAGTCTCCTAAAATGCTGTTTCTTTATACCAGTGAGTATTTTCTTACCTTTAGTGAAGCCAAGACTTCATAGTAGATATGACAGGATCGGAGGAGCTGAACCTTGGTGACAAATTGGGTATCAATGCCATCTACCCTCTTCAACCCTAGTTCTGTGTGTCTTTGGTTGAACTGTTTATGTTTAATGTGCAAAGTCTAGTAATTTTTCTCCTCTTACTGGGGATTCAATGAAAGATGCATTTTGATTCCTTATAGCACATCAAAGGACGGATTAGCTTGGACAACTTTCTTGACTCAACAATATGTCTGGAAGGGTGCTCTCTGGTCCATAGATTTCAACTAATCTAAATCATTCCAAACTGCTTATACGTGGCTATAACTCAGACAATTAGCATCTAAAACAGCAATGCCCCTCCTTCAGGGAAGAAGTTGAGTAAAGATGCAGAGGAAGATCCATTTCCAGATTATGATCTGTGAGTTAAGTTTCCCTGTTTGTTTTTCTGAGGGAGAGCACAGAGAGGAGACAGGGCAAATCACTGCAAATTTACCAGAAATTATTCTTATTTGGAACTACATCGGTGTGTTTCTAAAATAATGAAAGTATGTGCCATTTGTATCTTTAAAATTGTTTTCTCAAGAAAATCATTAGTGTAGTGGAGCTGTGTGTCCTATTGTGTCTGAGCATCACACACAGCTAACATTATCAGAGAAGTGAGGCCGGCAGGAACAACATGCTGTAACAGAGAAGAATGCTTTTTCAATTCAAATACTTCTCAAGTACCTCTTGTCTATGCAGTGCTAGAGGGTGGAGCAAGCTGCATGCTCACATGTGCACACTTACACGCACACACCCAGAAGTTCAATTCAACAAGTACCTTTCACCCTACTACCTTTGCTGTTTTCTCCCAAGGAAACATTATCAGAGATCTGATGTTTAGAATGGAATCCAGGCTTTCAGTACAGGCAGGCCAGGTTGACTTAGCCTCTCTTTGGTCCTTCTGATTCCCAAGTCATATTAAATACAAAGAATCCTTAAGATGACTTATATTTCCAGGTTCCCCATCAGATCTGAATTATCAGATGACGAAAGCACTCTACAACTTAGTTGCTCATCTACTCATTGTGGTTCCTGGACCTGGCATAAATACCAAACTCCACAATTACTCATGCCCTGTTTATGAAGAGGCATTGAATTTTCATGTCACCTGTGCTTATTTGCCATATACATTAAATAATATTTCAGTGACTCGTAACACCTAATATAACACAAATAGCCCTGGGGAAGGGGGACCCCATGCATGTTCTGTACCAACACAAGTTTGTTTTCCCCACTAAATATTTCCCATCCACAACTGACTGAACCTGGGGATTCATGATCCTCGGATGCAGTGAGTCCATTGTATTGTTCACTGCATTGAGTAAGTTATGAAATGTCTAAAACACAAAATACACATCCTAGTGTACTATGAATGTGAGCAGTCTTGTAAGTATTCAAAAAATAGTTATTACAGCCCCAGCAATGAGCAACTCTGCTTATTTAATTGAAAATAAGTTTCTGTTCATTTGATAATAAAATAAGTAAACTTGATTGACCTAGTTATATGAGTTGAGAATAAAGGGCAGCTCCCATCTACCACAGAGAAAGAAGTGGGTAGGGTTTGAATGCTCACCTTGCCTGAGGTGAGCTCAAGTCAGGATGATGTTGACACTCTGGCACCTGAAAGCCAGAGCACATCTTTGAAGAAATGGGCCCTCAGTGTTAAACACTTAGTAAATTCATCTAATAGAGATCACATTTTTCCATCTCTACTGGCAGACTGAAGGGCTCACATTTTTTAAGGAAAAAAGAAAGAGAACACAAAAGAATTAGTGGAGCAGATGCATGGGCTCTAGTCCAGACTTTTCCTTTATAAGAAACAGCTCTACAGCCTTCTATCTCATTCCCATTTCCAGAGTTCAGCATGAACTACAGAAGGGAATTCCTCTCTCCGTGCTAAATTAACCACATGTTCAGTTTTCTGATTGACGTCTTTCCCATAGAGAAAAAGTGATCCTCTGACCTTGTCACCTGGTGGATAATTGCTTGGGCTCGAAGGCCATGTGGGTCATGGAGGGGATGTGCATTGAGGAAATGCTATCATTTTCCCCCACTTCCTCTGCTGAAGCCAAGAATGGAAAGTATGTGTGAACGCTGTTGCCACCCGCCCAAGCCCAAGAGGACACTGGCATTGCTCCACAGCCTTCCCTCAGGCAGCACGAGAAGGAATTTAAGAATCTTTATGTGCCTGGCTTTTCAGGAAGCCAGTTCCTGTCAGCTGGCATTGGCATGTAAATCCCTTTGCCATCTCTGCCTTAGCAGGCTGGACTGGTATGCCTGGAGTCTCTATGTCACTTCCTTTAAGTTCATGCACACACTTTACATACCTTCGCAATGGCACATTACTTGATAAACACTTGTCACCCTGACCCAGAAATGGGAGATGCAGATTTATTCTTTATATCGACAATAGTATAGCATGCCGCCAAAATCTTGACTCTATGGATTGCCCTTTAACTGTCTATTAGAATTTCCAACTACTATATTCCAACACCAACTCCATCACATTCAGAGCCTCTACATTTCCAAAAATGCATACTCACACCCACGAGATAGCCATGCATTCAAATAAAGGTACTGTATAGCAAACTGGATCAAAATCCCCTCGTGTTCTATGTTCCATCTTGAATTGTCTTACAGTTTATTCTGCTCGCCCAGATTCAGATTCTTTTCCATAGCACAACAGGTAGATATAGTTTTCTCTTAATGGTTTGTTAAGCAACTGTGCCAGCATGAACCATTAGCATCTACTCACAGTCTCACCATTGTTTCATTGACTTTAGGTTTAATATGCCTCATGATGACAGCAATAAGTGCAAAGAAGAAGGAATTAAGAGCCCCCAGCATGTTATGGCACCAACACTGAACTTCTATACCAACCCTTGGATGTGGTCAAAGTGCAGTCGCAAATACATCACTGAGTTCTTGGAGTAAGACTTAAACTTCCTTTCAGTTAACAGTTAACAGCCTCTAGGGTAGTTCTCAGCCAGTGGGTCACAACCGCGTTTGGGGGTGGTGAACACCTCTTTCACAGGGATCACATATTAGATACCTTCATATCAGATACTTACATTATGATCCACAAAGTAGCAAGATTACAGTTATGAAGTAGCAAAACAAAAAAAATTACATGGTTGGGAGTCATCACAAAATGAGGAACTGAACTAAAGGTTTGCAGCATTAGGCAGGTTGAGAACCACCCATCTAGTGTCTGGTCTATGTGAATGAAGTCAATGTCTAAGGGAAAGAAAACAAAGAGTTTAACATTCCTTTGGGACTGCTATTTTTGATAACAGTCCTTGGAGGAGAAAAAAAAAATTACCCTATGACATCTGTTCATTTATAGCCTTGCTGGTGTTTGGAAGATTACAAGCTGATCTAAGCAAAGACTTGGGTTCTTAAAGGGAATATGCAAATATTTCTGCATGTATGTAATGCTTTGAAATTTAGTCAGGTCTTTGGAAAGGGCTGTGATGATGAAGGGCCCAAATATTTATGTCCTGCTAACCTAGTAATCTTGACTTGGAAGGAACGGTGTAGTAACAGGTTGCCAGAAGGGAGTATGAGGTAGAAATATGGGTGCATTCTCTCTCTCTCTCTCTCTCTCTCTCTCTCTCTCTCTCTCTCTCTCTCTCTCTCTCTCTCTTTCTCTCTCTCCCTCCCTCCCTTCCTCCCTCCCTCCTCCCTCTCTTTCTCACTTTCATTTTCTCCCTTCCTCCCTTCTCTCTCTCTCCCTCTCTCCCTCCCTCCATCCTTCCCTCCCTCCCTCCCTTCCTCCCTCCCTCCTCCCTCTCTTTCTCACTCTCATTTTCTCCCTTCCTCCCTTCTCTCTCTCTCCCTCTCTCCCTCCCTCCCTCCTTCCCTCCCTCCCTTCCTTTCTCTTTCCTATTCTCCCTTCCTCCCTCCCTTATCTCTCTTTCTCTCACTGCCTCCCTCCTTCCCTTCCTCTCTCCTTTTCTCCCTCCCTCCCTTCCTCCCTCTCTCTCCTTTTCTCCTTTCCTTCCTTCCTTCCTCCTCTCTCTCTCTCTCTCTCTCTCTCTCTCTCTCTCTCTCTCTCTCTCTCTCTCTCTCTCTCTCCTCCCCCCCTCTGTTCTTCTCTTCATGCCCTTTACCCTTTTTTAAAAAAGCTTCCTCAAAGATCCAGTTACATTATACAAGGGCCATATGTCACAGGCTTGGTGTTCTATTTTCCCAGAGGTGCAAAAGGTTAAGCAATTGCCTGGGGTCGCTGGTTTATGTTTCTGCAACCTAAGATGGGGAGGTGGGTTCTTTGTTCATCAGAGCTTACCTGGTATAAATTTTCCAGAAGAGATGTTTGTAGAAACTGGCATGAGCTACAGGCCTGGTGTTTTTCTTCTAAGCAGGTGGCTTGAGATGCTTTCTTGCTGAGTCATGGAGCACTTACTCACCTGTGTAGAAAACACTGAATACCTCTTGCTACAGACTGGGCCCTGTGCAGAGATAAACACACACTAGCTGTTGCCCTAAGATATTTACAATCTATTGGGAAAGATGTGAAAAAGAAAGTAAACAGATAATGGCCTCTGCTGGAGATCAATACTCCCTCTGATATTATATTTCCTCCAGGTTATGTAGTATGTGGAGAATATCTTCCTACAAAGTTTGTGTGAAAAAATACAGCTTTTGCTTCTAGACTTACCCTTTGTTTATCCTTGGATGAAGACAATAGAGCAAAGGCCAAAAGGAACATTTCTTGCTGCCGTTAGGTGTGTGTGTAGCCTTCTCCTCTGTTTGCAGCCTTCAGGAGTCTGTCTCACCATCTATATGTTTCTACTTCCCTTAGCACTGGGTATGGCGAGTGTTTGTTGAATGAACCTGAATCCAGAACCTACCCTTTGCCTTCCCAACTCCCAGGCCTCCTGTACAACGTGAATAAACAATGTGAATTGATTTTTGGGTCAGGTTCTCAGGTGTGCCCGTATATGGTAAGTGTTTTGGATAGTTTCTGCCCTCTGCTATTGATTCTGGACTGGGTCACATTTTCCCTCTGGATTCTCACTCTAAATCAGTTACCCAAATGAAGGTTCAGAATGACCTTGCTCACAGTGGCAGGGCCTGTGATGTGGCCATGAGGCATGGCGGGCTCAGTATTGCAGCCTTCAGCCTATATTTTCTCATGGTGGTCTCTCAATAGCACAAAGGGGAGATGCCATTGTCATTTGCAGAATGTCAGAGAGTAAACCCAAGAGTGTGGAGGTCAGCTCACTGCTGTCCTTCTATGCCCTTTTGCTTGTAAAAAGTGATCTGAATTATAGGGGCTCTTCTAGATCCAGTGCCAGGGATTCCTGAGCCAACACTGGCTCCCTGACTTAACTTGTCCAAGCAGTGTTCTGTGACCAACTGGGTCTTCAGTTCACTCCTGGTCACCATCTAGCTGGCTGGCTGGCTGGCTGGCCGAGTGATTTTTTAATGTATGAGTCAAGGATCTGTGTAGGTAGGTGGACTTACTCTTTTGTGGGATACCTCAGGTTGTGTCTTGGGGAAATGTCTGTTTGTCTTGCTGAAGAGGGATATTCTGGCAATGGTTGGTGGATTGAGAAATATAAGGAGCCCACTGAAATGATTTAAAAGTTCAAATAACTCCATCCAAAATAATGCCCACTTCTCTATCACTCATACAAAACTTAAGCCATTGATTATAGGGATGGTAGTGCCTATAATCCTAGCACTTATGAGTCTGAGGCAGGATGATAGAAAGGCAGCCTGGGCTTAACATGAACCATGCATTTCTGTCTCAAAACATCATTGGGTGGGGAGGTCAATGGGAGAAAGACCAAGCACATTTTAACATCTTCTTTCGATAAACTATTACATAGCTTTGAGAATGCTAGATCTTTAGGAATATACCACGAAGTAGCTTGATAGCATATGTCTTCAACATCAAAAGGAGAAAGGAAAGTACCCAAAAACCAAGTAGTTAGAGGCTTCTTTTGCTGTTTTCAAAAATGAATTCCTGGGAGCTGTTAAAAGTTTTCTTCTGTAAGTATGGTTTATTTTAATAATTAGGATAAAACTAAAATTTAGAATCATCTTTGAAAAGTATACATTGAGGGACTGGAGGCTAGGTTCAGTTGATAGAGCACTTCCCTTGAGAGTAGGAAGACTTAGTTTGGTCCCCAGAGCCCATGTGACAATTCTGTATGGTAGCCCTAGATTGCAATCTCAGTGCTGGGAGACGGAGACAAGAAAAGCTGGTGTTTTGCTGGCCATCCAGTCTAGCCTAACTGGTAAGCTTCATGCTAATGAGAGTGCCTGAATGTAGATGGTGTTACCAAAGATGACACTGGGGCCATCTTTTGGCTTCTACACACACATGTACGACATGCCTGAACACACACTAATATGCACATTTGCACACACAGACATTGAAGAATATACTTTCATCTATCCATACATGGGGAGGATTCTTACAAGCAGAATTCAGTAGAGAAAGGAAGGAAGTTGCAAGGTGTATTGTATGCTCAAGTCAATAGGACCTTTAAAAGTTGTGTTTCCCTGGGGATTTTTAAGCATCTGTACCAAAGCATAGAGAACCCCGAAGACATGGGCAAGGTCACTCTCTCTGGGGTAAAAAAAAAAAAAGGAGCAGAAAAGGGTCATAGAATACATATATAAGGCCTTAGCTTGCTTGTGAACCCCTTCCCTCCCCCCTGGTTTGGTAATGATGGGAACATAACTACCCATTATATATTTTTGGAAGTGAGAAATGTATTTTAATATTTTCTTCTGTATTTCTTCCCACAACCTAGAGATCTTAAAAATGGCTAATTACATAATCATGATATTTATTATACACACACATGTACATGCAAACACACATTCACATACGTGGGCCCACAGGCCTGCACACAAACACACTAATTTTGGAGCTAAGACAAAGCAAAATTCAAGTCACATCCCTTTTCAGAATTCTAGTGTAGTTCTGAGAATGATCTGTTATCCCTCTGAGCCTTAGCTTCCTCGTCATTAACATGGGGGTGGTACAAGCCAAGAACCCTGTGATGTCATGTGTGTCTCAGAGTCTCCTTCAGGAAGTTTCCCTGTTACAGAACCATATCTCTCACTGACATGGAAATGTGTCTTAGGTGACTGTACTTTGGAATACTGTATAATGATAAATATATCATACCATGAAAAAAAATCTCTTGCAAGCCAACTTTTACCCCGGCAAAATGTGAGTTGAAAAGGATTCTTGCATGGTGTGATCACCCTGTGTCTTGTCTTGCCCTGAACGGAACAGATGCAATGCAGACGACTCTGGTGCAATAACATGGATGGAGCTCACAAAGGCTGCAGGACTCAGCACACGCCCTGGGCTGATGGAACAGAGTGTGAGCCTGGAAAGGCAAGTAACACCACCATGTGGTGCCTCTTCTCCTGGGAGAGAAATGGTCCCAACCTGGGTGGATTCAGTGTGGTGTGTGGCATATAATATGTGACAGTGTGGTTCAGCATACATATTCTTTTGGATGAAAGCATGGCTTACAATTGAGAGCTCTGAAACTTAATTATAATAGATAAACCATTTAGTGTGTGATGATGTTTTTTCTTCTCTGGGAGTTGCACTGGAAAGCTTTTATAATCAAGCATATGAGAATCAAAGAAATCCAAGCCTAATGCCTTCATTATTGTTTTACCAAGAATGGTGTTTTCTTTTATATAGAGCCTTGATGTTACCTAGGATGTGTATCTACACCCAGATTCTCATGACCTGGCTTTGGTTTTAATGATTCTCACCAATCCGTTAATAACTAAACAAAAGCACTGACTGCTCTTTCAGACGGCCCACATTCAACTTCCAATGACCACATGGTGGCTCACAACTGTCTGTGACTCATATGTGTGTGGTGTACAGACATGCAGACAAAACACCAGTATGCGCACATTAAAAAAAAAAAAAAGCCTTTGTGTATGAGTAGGTGTACGGCCACAGGTTTTTGTAGGAATGTACTTCTCAGGTTTCCACAGCAGTCATTAACAAATTGAACATGACACACATTCTTACACAATCAAAGTATAATTTCTGAGTCCTTCTAAACATAGTAACCCAGAGGTGGCTACCAATAAACATGACTCCTACTTGACAACTTGGTTAGTTGATTAGAGTAGAGACAGCCAATTGTATTGCTCAGATTAACCAGCTCAACAAAATAACTGGCATTATATTGTGGTCTTCATCTGTCTGGTACACCCACCCACTTTGTCTGTTTCTGATACTTGTTACTGCTGGGAAAACAGCAACAAAAGAGCTTTCCTAAGAATATGGTGAAGTGGCTTATATTTAATGAGATTGTCACAAAGGGACTCCAAAGCTCTATGCAGTTGCAGGGTTTCCCATAGATTCTGAACCACAAAAACAAGAGGCCTGCAATGTCTGCTTCTCAGCTTCTACTTTTGCAGCCAATCAGAAAAGAAAGCAGTCTAGGACAGTCTTATAGCTTCTGATGCGGAGAGGTCTCAGGAAACCTTTCAGAAGACCCTGTCTTCAGTGCTCAATGAATTTAGCTAGGGGATGGAGCTCAAACCTTCCACACAGTATGTGTAGACCAGTGTTGACCAATTTTATAAAAATGTCTGTGCAGAGAAGATAAGCTGCATTCTTAATTGTGATTTAGAACCTTGGCAAGGCCTAATGGCTCATATTAAAGATAGATTCAGAGATGGACAGATATACACATAGTCTTCATATTGTTCAGACCAAAGGAAATGTTTATGCTGGCATAGAAGTTGTGATTATTGTGTTCCTTTGGTTCATGCTGATTGCTCAGATTTGATGATATATTCCTTTTCTCGTTTACCATCTCACTCTCACTCTCCTTGTCCCAGGACCTTTTTTCCACTCTCCCTTCTTTCAGTTCCTTTCACTCAGTGGTAACCTATTTTGAGCTAGACTTGAACACAATGTTATTTTGATGAATGACTCACTAATGTCTTCTTATATTCTCCATTCTCTGTTAAGCCCATCATCATTTTCATTTTAATGCTGTTTGTGAGCCTGAAGTTCAGAACTCTTTTGTTTTGAGTTCTTTAAAAAAGAAAAAAAAAACTTGGCCTCCACATCCCCTTTCTGACCTCTTTATGTATGAAAAATGTCATATGAATGGTTTTGAACTTTTCTAAGAAAGGCTGGGCAGAAGATGACTCAGTGTGTAAGAGCGATTGTTAAGCCAGCATGAGAACCCAACATCAAAATTTAGCATCCATGTAGACAGCTATGCATGGCCACACACAGGCCTGTAGCCCCAGCATTATGGTCGGAAGAGAGAGAAGGACCACCAGGGCTTTCTGGAAATCAGCCTAGCTCCAGGTTGAATAAGAGACAGTGTCTCAAATGAAGAAGCCACCTTATTAGAGTGATGCAAGACAACACCCTGCTTCCTCTCCTGGCCCCTATACATGCACACATAGGCAGATATACATACCATTCCATCTTGCATAGACACATACTAACACATGTGTGTGTGCATGAGCATACAATGAGAGACTGACCCATTTCAACCCAATCCAGTAGCCATTTAATGCTTATTAAACACCATGGCAAAAGTAACTTGGGGAGAGAAGAGTTGGTTTATTTGGCTTACAGGATCAGATTACACTCTTTCACTAAAGGAAGCCGAGAAAGGAACTCAAGCAGGGTGGGAAATGAAGCAGAGACCATGGAGAAGTGCTGCTTATTGGCTTGCTCCTCATAGCTTGCTCAACCTACTTTTTTATGCCATCCAGGTTGGAAGGTCACTATAGTCTATGATACTACTTATGTGCAAAGTGGGATCTGAAAACAAAGTATGGAAAAAGAGAGGATCAAAGATTTTACAATCTGCCATGGTAGAATTTACCTTAAGACTAGAACTCAGGAGGCAGGGGCAAATGGACCTCTGTGAATCCAAGGGCAGCCTGATCTACATAGAAATTTCCAAGCATGTAAGGACTATATAGTGAGACTTTGTCTTCAAAATACAGGAGAAAAAAATTACCACAAGGTTAGAGACATGGCTCAGTGGTACAGAGCACATATTCTTGCATAAGAGGGCCTGAGTCAGGTTCCCAGCACCCATTACACCTCCCTCAGATGCTGGGAAAAGATGGTTACAGAGGAGGAGTCCAGGATAGCCCCAAACTTTATTCTTCTGTTCCCCACCAAGCCTTTCTCTCCTAAGAGGGATGGACCTCCCCTCTGTGTCTTTACTTGTCTTTTCCTTGCCTCTGCAAACCACCCCTGGCCTCCTCCATCCTCTACCTCTCACCTCATCCCTGCTCCCCCACAGAGACATCACAACAGCCCAGCTCCAGCCCTCCACTCCAGAGACCTAAGAGCCATAGGGATCACCCTCCTGTGGCTATGGCTGCTGCCACTCCTTTTGTCCCCTGACCAGTTGCCTGGGCTTTAGGTCACACACAAACAATAGCAGAGAGTTGAAATAGACCTCTCCACTCCCTGTCTTGCCAGGGAGTTTTATTGTGTTTTACTATTATCACTATTTTTAACATCAAGGCCCTCCCTCTTCCTGTTCCAGAGTGGAACATCTGAAACTATCAGTACAAAAAAAAATATAATAAAGCTTAGGACCATGTAATCTCTCCCTTTTGCTTTAGTGGGTTTATAAGAATTAAATAGCTAACTCCCCCTCCCCAGTTTAATTGAAATTGGAGTTTTCCAATCAAGGGTATTAATAGAGCCTTCGATTTTAGCAAGATTGGAGAGTCTCAAAGCCTTGCTAATAGAGATTCACACTGCAAATTCTCTAATTCATTTTGGCCTCTGTCTGAAGTCCGTGCCCCATTTCCACTCATTGTTCTAAGTACATGACTAATTGAGCAGTTTAAAGCTGGCCATTAGAGTTACCCATTTAGTGTGGAACCAGCCACTCACTGGCCTGTGTTTTTTAGAGCAAGCAGTAAATGCAAACACCGCCTAAAATCAATGAGCATGATATTAAAATGCCTGCAGTATCCATTATTCACAGGAATAGCAAATTTGCAGGGTTTCAAGCCAGCACATTGGGGAAAACTTAAAAATGTGATATATCTCTGCGGACAGCTGGTCCTACGATGACTCACAACACCAAGTTCTCCCTCACTGTTCTCCTTATCAAATACAGCACTGCAAGTTTGGATTTTGTGTTCCTAAAGAAACGGAGGCCCCTGCAACTGATGGTTCCTGGGGAAGTTGGAGTCACTTTGGAACCTGCTCAAGAACATGTGGAGGAGGCATCAAAACAGCCATCAGAGAGTGCAACCGACCGGAGTAAGTACTAAAGCCTATGCCCGCCATCACTGATGCAGCAGGATGGGAAAGAGGAATTCTTTACCCTGGGGTTGAGGAACAGGGAGCAGGTGGACTTCCAGGGCTGTGAGACCCAGGGTACCCTGAGTACTTTAATTCTACAATACTCTTTTCCTTTCCTGACCTGTTGCCATTCATTAAATGTGTCTGCCAAGCAATTCATACTTTTGCATTAGCTGCTCTTAACGACCAGGCATATCTCTTTGCACTCGAGCTTGGGATAGCATGCTCAGAGTGAGCAAGTAGATTGTATGAGAAGTGAGGCCACCACAAGTACAAGCTGGCAAATCAAACACTTACTGAGGCAAGAAGAGGCACCATCAGACCCATGGGTCCTACTCTTGCTGTTTCATTTGCAAATTTGCCTCTCAGATGCCTGATGGCAGAATCAAGAACCTCTGGCATTGGTTCAGCCTTCAAAATAGGAGAAAGAAACAAATCAGAGCAAAAGCCTAGTTAAGAAAGGCAGACACATTTACTTCCTTAGTGATTCTATTGCATTTTTAAATTAAGAAATGGGTTCACTTTCAAAAAAAATGAATTCGTCAACTTGAAAAAAAAGATTGTGAACTAGATACTTCCTACTCAGGGTCAAACCATAGCAACTGCATATAAAATCTTACTTAGAAAAAAATCAGGACATATCTGTTTCATTAAAAATAAATAAATAAATTTGAAATGTTATTTTTGTCAGTACAGACATGACAAAAATGTTTAAATGTTTTTACATATGTATTCCTTGGGGCATGTGTGTACCCATGCACATGTATGCCACAAAACACATGTGGAAGTCAGAGAATGACTTGTGGGTGTCGAGGGTCTGTCCCTTTCTTACACCAGGGATCCAATTTGGGTTGTCAGATTCAGTGACAAGAACCTTCACCCACTGAGTCGAGCAATTGCTGCACCCCACCCCACTCCCTGCCCAGGTTTTGATGGCATTGATTAGATGAACTATTTTCAAAATGTTGAGATCTGGTTACTATGGAAGAGCTATTAAGTAATGAAGCAATATAAAATCATCTTCCTAGTGTGCCCCATTAGAAAAAACCATTAAAGGCAGACTAATAAAACTCCCTCTTTTTTGATCTAACTCTTGAGTAGGAATCCTCCCCATTGAGACATTGGCCTCTTTTGATAGCCTGGAAGCATAGGAACCAGCCTACCTTCCTTATTTCAGGAGGTTCTTTTTTGGACTATCTAACCCAAGTCTGATTGCACTAATTGATGTAAATAAACAAAGGAGCTGATAGCTCTATCTATTCCAGCCAATTTGTAGACAAAAACTCAGCTGTCTTTGAGAGTAGAATGCACCTGTGATGGTAAAAAAGTCCTTTGTAATCTTGAGGGCATATGCTCCCAAATTTAATCAGCTGGCTTGTGTAACATGTACTTGAAGGAATGACCTAAGCTGGCTGTACAGAGTGATAATCAATCTCCCAACTTCCTGAAGTCCTTTCAAGTCCTATTTGGCACCAAGGATCCTTTAAAAGACTTTTTTTAAGTTGGGAGATGCAGCTAGCAGTACTTCCATGGTTTAATAGTTTCAATATTTGCCTAAAAGGAAAAAGTAGTCATATCCAAACAAATTTTTTCATTATGAGATAAATTTTTCCATTCTGAAAGGTTTAATGGCTATATATTTCCATATTATATGGTACACACAAATGAGATACTATTACGAGTAAGGTTTTTCCTTGCCGCCTTCCCTGGACCCACAGCTGTGCCAGCCCCAAACAACACACAGAGACTCTGTTGTTGACCAGTTACTACTTTCTTATAGGCTAGCTATGTCTTAATTATTAACCCATTTCTATTAATCTAAGTATTTCTACATAGTCTCATCTTACTGGAGAGCAGGCCCGAACCTCTGTTCTCTCCATTCTCTACATGCTGGCTCCTCCTTACTACTTCCTCTTTCCTCCTAGTCTCCTAGTCCCACCTATCTTGCTTTCCTATTGGCCAACAGTGCATTAACCAATACAAGAAACATATTTACAGAATGACATCTCCCATCAAGAGACCACATTGCCCAGGAGATGTGTAGATCAAAAAGACACATTTACATTCATTAAAGCCATATGCAGAGTTAAGGAGGAAGTTATAATCTGCCTTTATACAAAAAGTAAAGCCACAGACTCAGTTTGATATGCAGAGTGCTGGGATTAAAGACATGTGTCACTGTACCCAGCTATATGCACTCATTTTAAAGAAGGGGAAAACTATGAGGAGAGCAAGACCAGAAGCCAGAAACACTAGCATCTACAGCTCCCCTCCCCCACCCCATTATGATCATGATTGATATATTTCCCAGCACCTAAAACCTCTGCTTGAGAAACAAAACAAACTCTATTTCTTATACTTAGGATTACTCTGAAAAAAAAAAAAAATAACTGAAACAGAAAGATTGTGAACTTTCTCTTGGAGCTCCATGGTGTTCTGAGATAGTTGTATATTCTGAGCTGCTTGAGTGTTTGTGGCTGAGTTCTGAGGCCTTCTCTACCTCTGTAATGAATTTGGCCAGCTGCTGATAGCTGGGGGATGTGTTGTGTAATTTATACTCTGGGTAACATCTGGAAAAGACATGTGCAAAGTTTCACACTGAGAATGAATTTGTACCATGGTGCTGCTCCAGAGTGTACTCTACTTAAGCAAAAGTGTACGGAAATCTGTGTGTTTTCTCCTCCTGTGACACAGATCCAAGTGTGGACATGTGCCATGTGTGTGGTTTATTTTATAAACCAAACCAAAAGACTAGTTGTTGGAAAGAAGATGGTGGAGGGCAAAATGAGAAGTGTGAAAGAGAATGTGTTTCTGTGGTCTCCTTTGAGGTGGTCAAGGTATAGAGGACAGACAGAAGACAATCTAGTAGCAGTACCAACTTTTCTTACAAAATTATTAAAGTTGAAGGGCTACAGTCAATTGGGAAAGGGGGACAAAGACCATCTTCATAAGTTCAAGTTTTCTGTTAGGTACTTGACATATTACCCTCAAAGCAAGTTTTAAAAGCTAGGTATGGTGATGCATGCCTATTACCCCAGCATTCTGAAGCTGGAGTTCAAGGTCAGCCTCAACTCTATAGGGAGTTTTAGGACAACCTGGTATATATGAACTAGTCTCAAATTAAAAATAACAACAAATCCAGATATAAAACAGGTATGTCCCATTCCATACTTGTAAATGCTGAGGCGAAGTTTGACTTTTTTACCTAGTTGACACTTAATGGAATCAAAGGCAGAAAGCAAAGCCAGACCCAGAGATGCTGACGGGAAGCAGAGTACAAATCTGGAATGTGTAGCCATGTCCTTCTACCTTTGTCATGTACTATCTCAAACTTGCTTCCTTAAGATCCAGCCAGTCATAAGTGAAGGAGTGATGAGTAGAGAAATAGGTTTCAATGTATTGTATCTGTGGTCTCCATTTTTATTTATTTATTTATTTATTTATTTATTTATTTATTTATTTTCAGGCCAAAAAATGGTGGGAAGTACTGTGTAGGGAGGAGAATGAAGTTCAAATCCTGCAACACTGAGCCCTGCCTAAAGCAGAAGCAAGATTTTCGTGAAGAGCAATGTGCTCACTTTGATGGCAAGCACTTTAACATCAATGGCCTGCTGCCCAGCGTGCGCTGGGTGCCTAAGTACAGCGGAAGTAAGTGCAGAGGGGCTGGCGTGTGGCTGCCAGGCTGGAACTCAGTCCAGGCATGGAAGTCACACAGCATCATGATCTTCCTCTCTAGTTTTGATGAAGGACCGGTGTAAGTTGTTCTGCAGAGTGGCAGGGAACACAGCCTATTACCAGCTCCGAGACAGAGTGATTGATGGAACCCCTTGTGGCCAGGACACAAATGATATCTGTGTCCAAGGCCTTTGCCGGGTAAGTCCACGAGACATTTTCTTCATTGAACTGCCCTGGTACCTAATTGATTTGTGGTCCCCTTAATAGAATGACAGCTACTTCTATCTGTGCACTGACTCATAGGCAGTGTTTCTCAAAGTGTGGTTACTGGATTCTGTTAGCATCTACCTTCATCATATGATTCTGATACATGTTATACCAAAGTTTGAGAACTACTATTATAGATTTTTCTTGATATTTTTAGTCTATATGGGGAATCTATGCAAAAGTTCTCCTTGAATATTTATTATACCAATTTACATACACATATAAACACACACACACACACACACACTTTTGCTGTAATGGAGTGCTTAAGGTCAAACCCCAAGAGCTTCCTAACAGAAATATTTCTAGGTCTAATTGCGGTATTCCAGAACAAGGGAAGGAGAAAAACCAGCCTCCCTCGGATATCTATGTCTTTTTAACCACAATTGCCTCACCCAAAACATGCCTGGTCATTAATGTTGGAAAGTAAGCTGAGACGCTCCTGGAAGTATGCAAAAGAACCAGACAGTGACTTCTCAAGCCCTTAATACTATTTTGTTGTTCTCTCTCTCAGTATTTTGAGACAGAGTTTCTCTGTGTAGCTTTGGAGCCTGTCCTGGAACTCGCCCTGTAGACTGGGCAGGCCTCAAACTCACAGAGATTCACCTGCCTCTACCTTCTGTGTGCTGGGATTAAAGACATGCACCTAGCTTTTGTTTTCACTAGTTAGAAATCATTGCTAGCTTGGCCAAGCTCTGAACCAATGAATGTGGTCACTCACTATATGTGGCCCAAGGGACAACTAGAATTACTAGTGGACCAGGCTTTATTGAAATATCACCTGGAGGGGCTAGAGACTCATTCCATGGTTAAGAATGCCAGCTACTCTTGCAGAGAGAGGACTTGGGTTGGGTTCCTAGCACCTGCAAGGCATTTGACAACCATCCCCAGTTCCAAGAGGATCTGATGCCTTCTTCTGACCTCTGAAGATTTTAGGCATGTGTGTGGTTCACATACATATGCAGTCAGTACATTTACATACATAAAATTAAATAAA
Source organism: Cricetiscus sungorus (assembly GCA_030556225.1). Lineage (NCBI taxonomy): Eukaryota > Metazoa > Chordata > Mammalia > Rodentia > Cricetidae > Cricetiscus > Cricetiscus sungorus. The sequence continues at coordinate 6,413,132 of JANBXA010000735.1, read as the reverse complement.
TATTTAAAAACAAAGAGTACCTAAGAGGTTTGCCTGCCTCTCAGCTTGCACTGAAAGTATGGATTCTCTTGTCATTTCACTCAACTGCAATGCATTGAGCACACTAATGAGCCAAAGAGGTGAGAATAAGAGTTCTTTTCTGCAGGCCTAGCTGTTGCCAGGGTCCTCTCTGGATTTGCCAGGGTCCTCCCTCTCCATTGCTTTGCTGAGTAAATAAGTTGCCGAGGGGGGTTGCACAGAAAAAAAAAAAAAAAAAAAACCCTCCCCATTTCTCCTGATAATTGGAACATTTCAGCACTGGACTTGTGGTTCTAAACACCAGCAATATTCTGGAGTGACGAGAAGCTTGTCCCTTAAGATGTGCATGAGCTCTCTCTGGTGTGGTGCCAATGTTACCATTCTCCTTTAGTTTTCATTGCTAGGCAGTTTTTCTCATTTACTCCATTTATTCATAGACCATTACTCCTCAAACTTTAATCTTTGCATGAAGTACCTGGGCCATTGATTAAAATGCCAGTTCTGATTCAGTAGGGATGGGTGGCTGTAGAGTTTCAATATTCCAAACAGCATCAAGGATGCTAGTTTACTGTGGGTCCAATGGCCACAACCTAAATGGCAAGCCGTAGGCAATTTGAGTTCTCAACCGTTGCGGGTTTTAAAGGGCATGGCTTACTTGTTGTTTTCGGATTCACATCACTGACAGGAATTCATGACTTGCCATTTTGTTGTCTCTATAATACTTACCACTTATTTCAATTGTTTTCTTTTAAAAAGCAAGCTGGATGTGATCATATTTTAAACTCAAAAGCCCGGAGAGATAAATGTGGGATTTGTGGTGGCGATAATTCTTCATGCAAAACAGTAGCAGGGACATTTAACACAGTCCATTATGGTAAGAACCTGTTTCTAGGAACCAGGGGGAAGGAAGGGTTTAAAAATAAATTGTTAACTTTATATAATACAGGAAGGTATCAATGTGAGGGGTAAAATCAGCCTTGCTATGCTATATTATTAATCTGGTTATACTGCATTTCTTAGTGGTAATTGCCTTTCCTTGTTGCCTGCCTTTTATTCTGTCCTTGGAGATATGAGATGGGCAGCAGAATACTGATCTTATGCTAAACTCTCTGCAGGTTACAACACTGTTGTCCGAATTCCAGCTGGGACTACCAGCCTTGATGTGCGGCAGCACAGCTACTCAGGGAAATCCGAGGATGACAACTACTTAGGTAAGAGCCGTGTCCCTGACATGGACATGAATTCTGAGCCGTGTCCCTGACATGGACATGAATTCTGAGTTCTGGGTCCCTTTGAAGCAGCAGGTACTCACCACTTCCTTCCTCTGTTGCACGTGATAAACTGCCTTCTATCAAAGAAGATGATCCTGAAATGCATTATCTTATTTCTTCTCCTGAATTTCCCCTCAGAATATTGACTCAAGGGTTATGTTGTTGCAGTATTCAATTTAGCAAGGGATTTGCTGTAGATCTATGCTGAGTTTAGCATAGAGTCATGGATCTCACGGAACACTTTCAAAACGTCTGTCTCCTGGGGAACTTACTTACAAATGTTTTCTTAGAAGCATTATTTGACTTAATTTTTATGTTATCAGCTCTAACCAGGAACAGACTCTTGATATTTTATCATGCCTGGTATATATCTCCATTTCTTCTGAAAGAGGTTATAATGTCAAGCATTTTTTTAAGCCATTGTTAAGAAAAATCAGCCTAGTCTATTATAGTACAAACCCTTCAATTTTCTCCTTTAAAATAAATTCCTATATATTCTTTATATCTACCCACACAGTTATATCTTTTCTTGTACTTACCCACATAAGTAGTTTACATACACTCCTCATTTTTAAATTACATCTCACCAAAGACCTCTGTTGATTTTTACCAACCTCCCAAACCAGACTAACTTTAATTTATTTTTCTTCAAAATGCCTTAAGTGATTATGAAATTCACCCACTGCTCTGTGAAAGAAGGATGTGGGTAAGAGTGGGGTGACTAAAAGGGATTTTGCAGGTCCTCTTGTACAACTAGGTTCCTCCTGCTTCAAAGCTTGGCCATAACTGGTACTTGGCTCAAGAAGAAAGAAAGGCCGTCTTGCTGAGTAGGCACTGTTTTAAAAAAAGAAATAGATTTGCTGTTTCATTCTAATGTGCTGGCAGAAATTCTATTGATCCATCTGAATACAGCCTATAGATCTCTAATCCAAGCACTCAGACATACTCCTCTGGCTAATGAATATCTGTTGAATCAAATGAGAACCTACATCTGTATTTTGAAATGTCTGCATGAATTCATGCATTCCTAGCCAGGCACACTAGTCATGCTAACTCGTATGTGACTCAGCTAAAGCCTTTTTTTTTCCTGCTGTGTTGCCATTTCTTCCTGCATTCACTTATTTGTTATGTGCCAGCATTACTTTCAACACAATAAACAAAACAGACTAAAATTACAAAACTCTATCTTCTTGAATATTCTTTTCATGGGTCAAGAATGACAATAACTTAATCATCATGGTCTGTGCTAGAAGAAGATGCTAAGTGGTATTAGAAATCCAAGCAGCACACAGGGAGTAGATTCCAAGGATAAGGTGGAGTGAAATCTTTATAGGAACAGATCAAGAAAGAAAGTCTAGGAAGAGGGATTCTTGTACAGTCTGTGTGTGTAGAGGTTGTGGTGGAGCACAGGTGTATACACACACAGAAGATCATACCACATACCCTGCTCTATCGCTCTTGTTGCTCTTACCAGGGCTCTCACCGAACCCTTGGGTAGGGTGAGGGCCAGCAAGCAGCCTTAGTGATGATCCTCCTGTGTCTGCCCACCATGTTGCCCTGGGCTTAGAAGCCTGTATAGCTAATCCATCCCCATCTTCTTACTCTTTGCAAAGTCTTTGAAGTAGGACTCTGCGAAGAACAGAAGGAGTTCCCTATGCCTGTTGTTGAGTGCTAGTGGAGAATCTTAGGGCTAATGGTGTTAGGACCAGTTCATGTTGAACTTTGTTATAAGCTCTGAGAGGCTCAGGAAGCTGTTGGTGGTTTTGAGCTGATGATGATGTACATTTTCAAAAGAACACTTGAGCTGTTATGTTGAGCATCATTGGTAGAACCTCAATGCTGGTTAGGAAGTTCTATCAAGAATCCAAGAGAAGTTTATTGTGGTGTTACCAACCCTTAACCCCCCCCCCCAGCACAGGGAGACTGAGAAAGGATGATGGTGAATTTGAAGTCACTCTGGGCTACATAGGTAGACATTTTCTGAAAAATTAAAATATGTTCTATAAGAGGAATGCTAATGGCTTGGCCTCAGTGAGGAGCGTGGAGGTGATGGTGAATGGCAAGGGTCCATCTCTCTTCATTTTGCAACTATCTTGATTTGTTGATGGATTGTGTGTGGCATAGGAGATAAAAAGGACCAGGGACTGTTAGCCTTGGATTCAGTCCTTTGTACTCCATGAACAGGACTTGATGGCAGGCACCTGCGATCCCAGGACTCAGGAGATACAGTCATTTCAACTACATAGTTTAAGGCTAGCCTGGGCTACATGAGACCAATTCAGGAAAAAAAAAAGAAAGAGAGAGAGAGAGAGAGAGAGAGAGAGAGAGAGAGAGGGAGAGAGAGAGAGAGAGAGAGGAAGAAAGAAAAAGAAAGAAAGAAAGAAAGAAAGAGGAAGGAAGAAAAGGAAGGAAGTAGAAGGAAAGAAGGAAGAGAAAGAGAGGTAGGAAGGGAAGAAGAAAGAGAAGACAAGGTCAACACTATCTTAGAGTCAAAAGGATTCAAAAACTCTCAGGTTTGGACCTAAGCAACGGGAAGGAGGCGGTTGCCACCACGGAGATAAGACTTGTTATTCATCCATACAATCCCAGTAGTTTAAGGTCGGGACTGTTGCCTGTATGTTTCACTCCTGATACAATGTGCACATGAGAAGCCTCAGTAAACATTTGCTGGATTGCTGAACAGCCATTGCTAGTTCCTTATGGAAAACAGAATTTCCTTGGAGATAAAGGCTCAACTTCTTCAAAAGGCTAAAAAGCCTAACTTGTAATTAATTACTAAACAGCTGCATCTGCTTTTTAACACCAAGTATTAAACTGAGTGGTAGCTTTACAAGAAAACAAACAGGCCTGGGTTGTAGCTTGTTATGAACCATGTGTTTACAATTGAGTACTTACTGGGCCTAGGTTCATCAAAACACACACACACACACACACACACACACACACACACACACACACACACACACGCACAAATTGAAATAAGATGATTAACAAGCTTCTGGAAAGCACCTTCAAGTCACTCTTGTAGGGAATCCCATGTTTCTTATTCTATGACTGCTCGAAGTATGTCAGGCATCTTTCCCCCGTATACTTTGCTATAAATTTGAGCGTGCAGTAGTCTGTATGTTCTGAGTTCATTCTAACTAAGTTAAGCAGCATGGCATGAAGTGTCCCTTATAAATTAGTTTCTTAAGAGCCGAAAGCTGTGTTGAATCATTCTGTTCTTCTGTTCCAAAGGAAAAGGAAGGGTCTTTTCTATTTCCCTTGGGAAAATAAATAACTGTTGTCCAGGTAGTGTCCTCCCTTCTGTTCAGTTCAATCACTGTATATCAGACATTTGAACTCAGGCAGTCTCCTGGCCATCTTTTCATCTTTACTGGGCTTTTCTCAATCCCCTTGTTAAAGAATGAAAACAAAACTGAAGATGCATCCAGGGACAAGCAGCATGAAGAAGTTACTGTTTGTGCCACCACAGCCTGTCTGAAAGGGAATGAGGAGTGTGCAAGCATTGATTACAAGTCACAGCCCATCGAGTGCGAAAACAGACCTCAGAGCCCGAGAACCTCACCATGACTCCCTACAGGGTTAGGGAGGATCCTATGTCACCCAGTATGGGGTGTGTGCACATTTACTCTTGGCTTGAAGCAATGTGCTATTAGTACTTCAGATACTTTGCAGCCCAGCACCCTGAGTCTTGCTAAGTCCAGTCATTGCCAGTCTGTTGCTAAACAACCCTCATCCTTAGCCCTGATGACTATGTACAGATTAGTCAAGTCTCACACTCTTCCTGTATGTTTTGAATAGGAAGATTTTCTAGTGGAACCTCTGGCAACCTCGTTCTGATGGATCTGACAGGAGGGATAGCAGTAACCCCGGAAATTAGCTTCCCTAATCTCACTAGCAGGAAGTGGAGCAGGAGGGTCTGGGATCCGCAAAACGATTTGTTTCATGAGGTACTGAAGCAGAAAGCCTGCCAGTCAAAGGTCACCTTCCATGGGGATCCCTCTTGTTGGCTTAAAACCAAGTTGTGCTATTCTGCCACATTCCTTTCTCTTCAGGAGAAAGTGTAACCATTTCGGTGAGACTTTCTTGCCTCTGGGATGCTTAGCCCTAAATTAACTCTGGCAGTGGGAAATCCCACATCCATGCAGTGCAAGAGAAAGCCAGAGTTTCATCTCCCTGATACCTTTACGGAAATCTGTGTGCAAACCATTTGTAAGAACAAATCATGAGAAGGGCTTTACATCATTCAGGGTCTTGTCTCACTGTGTACTCACAACGAGGATAAGAAACACGCAGCAAAGAGTGACCTTTCCCCAGCTCTGCAGAGGCGACCTGAAGCCATGGGAAGAGGCAGGATTAACACACAAGAGACCATGTTCTTTTTGAACAAAATCAGATTGCTGCTCAATTTATAACTCTAACATGTGGCATTTTATTCCCCCCTTTTGGGGTAGCTAGCCTGTGACTTAACTTGAAAGAACTGGGGGCAGCGTTGACAGCACATCATGCTAGTGTGCAAGAGACTTGCTTTGGAAACAGCCCGAGGTGCCAAGGAAACAGCCTCATTTATTCTTTGTTACTGGCTGGCAGATCATTCACTTCAGGGGCTAAGAGTGAGCCACAGTTTACACCAGGGTGAGGGGCTGAGGGGCTGAGGTTCACACCAGCTAGAGAATAATCATGTGGGTGGAAGTGTTCTATTATCCTTCCAGGGATGACAGCTTCCATCCCTCACTCTTTTAAGATCACCTTTCACTAGCTAGGAAGTGTTGGGATCTTGGTGTTTATGAAGATGAGCTGTGAAATGGTTTTAGCATTTCGCAGTTTAGCAATCTGCATTGTTAAACAGATATAGCCCATGCATGTCTCAGTTCTGTTTGCAAACAAGCGAAAGAATGAATGAGTGAATTTTTCTGCTTGACAAATGTTTGCTGACTCTTCTTGGACAATTTTAGTGTCTCATGAGTTGTGAGGACAGTTTCCCATGAGCAGAAGTGGTCTGGCTTTGGTAAACTAATTTAGTGATTTGTAAATCATCCTTTCCTCATTCGTACAGCCACATGCACAAGTGTGTAAGATGTGTAACTGACCAGCTTTGTGGGCGTGATAATGGTACAGTGAAGCTCCTAGTTAAGTAGTACAGTAGCTGGGCATGTGGGAATGGGATCTAGGTCTAGAAGATAGGCTTAAAATGAGGACAGAGTTGTGTGATACATGTTACAGAGAAATGGTATCATTGGGATTTTTTAAGTATATGATTTTTTAATGTTTTATTTATTTAATTGAAGTGACACCCTTATGCCTCTGTGTGTGTATGGGTATCAGAGGACAACTTGAGGGACTAGGTTCTCTCCATACATATGGGTCCTGGGGGTAACCTAGGTAGGTCATCAGGCTTGGCAGCAAGTGTCTTTGCCTGCTGAGTCATCTTGCTACCTCTCACGGAGATTTTTGTCTTTAAAAAAATTAATATGAAAATGTATTTCTTCTATCACATCTAACCAAATTTTGTTTTCATTTCAATCATGCCACTGCTGTTTGCAGTGGAAAGAAAAATAATCAGTCCACGGGTATTTTCACAGAAGTTGTCCAGTGGTAGAAAAGTAACGTATTCTTAGGATTCAGTTCAATGGCAAACTCTGAAATGCAGTCATTTTAGATAGAGTTTCTGGTTATACCAGGTGTGGTGGCTTCAGCTCTGAGTCCTAGCACTCAGAAGGTAGAGGCTGGAGGAATGTCACACATTTGAGGCCAGAGTGATAAACATAATGAGTTTACCCCAACTCAGGCTACAAAGGGAGACCTCATTTCAAAGAAAATTTTCTGGAACTTCTAACTTTCCCAGTAGCTCCTTCCTACCCTCTAAAAAGTAAGGTATTCTTCTGGGGTAGCTATCTCCACTCCCTGTAGCTTATGCATGTAACAAATCTTAAGACTTCCAACTCCATCTGTAATCCTGCAACTATCTATACTGTATAACTAACTTCAGATTAATGAGGACATTTATATTTCTCTTAGTTTACATAGGCACTGTAATGGGTATTTTTATCGACAAAGAAATTGAGACCAAGAAGGATTTGGCATCTATGGTCAGTCACATAGCCATCACGCAGCAAACCAAGCTGGTCTGGCTGAGAAGCCCCCCAGTGGCAGCAGCTCACCTAATTCTCTTTTCTCGTCTACAGCTTTATCTAACAGTAGAGGTGAATTCCTGCTAAATGGAGACTTTGTTGTCTCAATGTCCAAAAGGGAGGTCCGTGTGGGGAGCGCTGTGATTGAGTACAGCGGTTCAGACAATGTTGTGGAAAGAATTAACTCCACAGACCGCATCGAGGAAGAACTTCTCCTTCAGGTAAAAACTCAGCTGCTGGCTGGTGGCTCTCTCTTCTTGGCACTGTGGGTCCGCAGACTTGTCTCCAATTTCTCCACGTGTTGTAGGTGTTGTCAGTGGGAAAGTTGTACAACCCTGATGTGCGGTACTCATTCAATATTCCAATTGAGGGCAAGGCTCAACAATTCTACTGGAACAGTCACGGGCCATGGCAAGCCTGCAGCAAGCCCTGCCAAGGTATCTGCTCAAGAATCTTTTATGCATTTGAGGGTACTGGGGGTGGGTGGGGAGTATTTACTTACTGATTTTATTTATTATTTTTTTTTTTAAAGAATCTGCAAACCTTTCTGCCTGCATACATCTTCTCACCTCATTTACTTGGACCATTCTGATTGTTTTGGTTGTCAAATTGAACTTTATAAGATTCAGGTCATGTTATACTACATTTTCTCCTGTGACATTCACATATATATATATATATATATATATATATATATATGTATATGTATGTATATGTATATTATATGAAGCCATACAAAATCAATACTGCTACTTTAATTTTTCATCGTGTGGCTTTACTGGGCATAATTTATATGAGTTTTGTTTCCTTTTGTTAAATTAGTGTTCACAAACTACAGCAACAGATCAAATATAGCTACCATCCTCTTTTTATTAATAAAGTTTTATTAGAACATGGATACACCAATTTGTTGACATACTGTGTATGGGTATCTGGGTTTGTTTTGTCTTGGCAGAACTGAGAAGTATGACAGAGATCATATGGCTAACAAATCTGGAAATACTATCTAGCTTTTTATAGAAAACTTAGGCAAGTCCTTGATCTCATTTAAAGTAGGTTACTTCCTCAGCATAATGTTTCTACTCTTTGCTTAGGGGAGCGGAGACGAAAGATTGTTTGTACCAGGGAGTCTGATCAGCTCACTGTTTCTGATCAAAGATGTGACCGGCTGCCCCAGCCAGGACCAGTCACTGAAGCGTGTGGCACAGACTGCGACCTGAGGTGTGTGGTCTCTGTTTTTCTTGCGTCTTTCTTCCAGAGTCTAGTGGGCTCGAAGGGAATTTCTGTGGGGAATGAATTAGAGGCCAGAGTTGCTGACCTTTGTCTAGCCTTCCTGTGTTTTCCTCACGCAAGCTCCAGCTACTTCTGAAACTACTTAGCCAAGATCTATAACTGGATTTTTTGTTCTCCTAAAGATTAAAAATAGTTAATAGAACATAGCACTTGTCAACATTCTCTCTTGATGGTCACAACGCATTGATGAGGTGTTGGCGTTACCACTGAGCCATATCTTAGGTAAGAGTCCTCGTAGTCGTCCCTGTCCCTTTCCATCCAGAGTGGACACCATGCAGAATTCTTATGTACACAAAAGTTTCAGTCTACATACACCATACACATACACAACTCATAAACACACACGGGCACACACACACACACACACACACACACACACATACACACACACACACACACACAAGAGAGAGAGAGAGAGAGAGAGAGAGAGAGAGAGAGAGAGAGAGAGAGAGAGAGAGGCTATGCATTAAGGTAAAGACATGGAGGAATGAGGAGAAAATCTAAATACAAATATCTAGGTATTCACACAATTCTGTTTAAGAAAGGTGTGGCATCTAATGGAAGAAATAGAAATATTGGGGGTAGAGAATTCTAAAGTGTTCCTATTGCTTGAGAGGTTGACTGAGTCATATGTAAGTATCCAATAGCTGTACTATATAATCTGCATGCCAGATCAGTGACTGCTTTGCCCATTTACAAAAGAGAGATTATTAGCATAGAATTGTAAGGGAATGTGATAAGGTCTCTCTATTCATTAGCATAGAATGGTACAGAGTGTGATAAGATCTCTCCATTCATTAGCATAGAATAGTGTGGGAATGTGATAAGGTCTCTCCATTCACAAGTACCAGAGTACACACATAAGCATTTTGGAGGTTCCACATCACCATGTCCAATCTTCACAGTGTTAGTTACCTGGTACAGGAGTACAGATTATAAAGTCCTGTATGCCTGAGAGGAAAAGTGTACTAATCAAATAATTAATAGTGTTCTGTCCTAGGAGTCAGAGGGAAATGGTGACATGTATGTCACAGATCTCCCAATCTTGACCTGAGGCTGTGACTTCAAACCAGAGCCTTTCCATACTGCCACTTTTTCTGAAGCAATTGTCACTGACTGGGTTGCCAAGTGGCTTCTCATAAAGTGTGGACAAAAGCCACATTAAAAAGTAGATATTAATGTAAATATTAAGCAGTATTTTGTTTTAGGTATTGTCCATATAAACCTATTTGCACCAGTTATTTGAGTTAAATTAGTTAAGTTAGAATTAAGGAGTCTTTTGATGGGGGAAAATGCAAGTTACAGTTAGGCGGCACAGGCACTGGATTTGTGCAAAGCATAACCTTGAGATACAAGGTTAATAAACTGAGATTGTCCTGAATCCAGCCATCACTGTTATCTCCTGCCATTCTGCAAGCAATTATGATAGAAGATGCATTATCTAAGGTCTGAGTTTTCTTTTGTTTATTGTGTTTGATGTTGTTGTTGTTGCTTTCACAGTACTAGTGACTAAACCTAGGGAATTGTACATACTAGGCAAATGTTCTGCCACTGTGTCAACCCCAGCCTTCTCTTTACATTTTAAAATAGAGTCTCACTAATCTAAGAACTATTTTTAGCAGCTATATGTAATATTCCCACATGAATAGGATGTTTTTTTATTATCCTTTAATACAATTAATAGTCTATTAATTTTTCAGTTACTGTTACTGTCTTACATCATTCATTGTACCACAGTTTTGAAGAGACACCATGACCAAGGCCACTCTTTTTTTTTTTCCTTTTTTTACTATACTTTTTTTAATTAAATTTATTGATTCCTTTTACATTCCCACCACAGTTTCTCCTCCCTCTTTCTCTCCCACTCCCCCAGGCAACTCTTATAAAAGAATGCATTTAACTGGGAGCTTGTATACAGTTTCAGGGACTTAGTCTATTATCATCATAGCAGGGAGCACTGTGGCCAGCAGAATGGTGCTGAATAAGTATCTGAGTTACATCCTGATCCTTAGGTGAAGGAGCTGGCATCAGTGTTTGAACCCCCAGAGACACACTTCCTCCAACAAGGCCATACCTCCTAATCCTTCTCAAATAGTGTTGATCCCTGATAACATTCAAATACATGAGCCTATAAGGGCCACTGCTATCCAAACCACGATAACTACAGCATAGATTTTATCTTTATTTTATGTATAAAAATATTAAATCTGAGCACTGCTATGCAAGTTGTTTCAGATCATACTGGTTAGCACAGCAACAGAGGTTTCAATGTGGCCCATCCAATAGGAGGGCCTGTATGTTGTAACTCAAGGAGAGAGCTGTTTTCTATCTTACATTGTTAATTCTGTAGAGTGATACTCATGTGTCCCATCTGTGGTCCCACATATGAAAACTTCATCTCTACCAGTGTCTTTCCTGTCCCATCCATTCTTCTGCACTGGGACTCCATGTATGTATTCTTCCTCTACTGTCTGACTCCAACTGGGGCTTGGCACACCCTGAGTGATACATGCAGATCCTGCAGGGCTGCTGCCTAGAACACTATGCCTCCAACTTTTATGATGGCAAAGAAAACAAGTCTGTAAAGCATTTTGAGAAACAGAATGTGATGGTAAAACAAATAATAATCCTAGTCCAAGTTTACCCAGCAAATGTCCTTTTCAAAGTAGAGTTAATGTGTGCACTGTTACCAAAGAGCCAAGTACTTTTCTCTTTGAGCAACCTCAATATAACCCCCAATTCAGGGTGCCATGGTGCTGGTTTCTCCCTCAGTAAAAGCTAGAAACACCCAGATCTTAAAAGCCTATGCAGGACCAGGTAGGCCCAACTGGGATGAGGGTTATGTCAGATTGCACAGACTAAAACAAGGGGGCTGCCTCCTCATTGGCTGCTGTTTAAAAGTTAGTTGAAGCTCAGTACTACCACTCATGTCTGTGATCCAAGCCCTAGGGAAGCAGAGGCAGGAAAATTGAGAGCTTGAGGCTAGCCTTGTCTACACAGTGAGACCCTGTCTCACAAAACCAAAGGCCCAGAATGTAGCATGGGCAAGGCCCTAGGTCTGATCTTCAGCATTGCCGAAAGTTAAGGGTAGGAGGCCAAAACAGAAGTTGCTTGGAGAATAAAACACCAAGGAAAGCAATAGTCACCATAATAATAGCTAATTTATTGAGGATCTTCCACAGGTGTTAAGTGCCCGCCTTATCCCACTCACTCCCCCTATGGGGTAAATCCTGTTTCCCCCATCTTGAAGGAGACTTCAGCTTGATGCGATGAAGTGAGTGACTCAGGCTTTCTGGTAATAAGTGGAGAGTTTCCATTCATTCCAATATCTGCTGATTAAATAACATACACTCTGATTTTCACTTATATTCTTTTCATAATACCAAATAAAGCTTTTTATTCTGATCAATAGCTAGGTCAATGTGTTATTCTAAATCCCCCATTTAAAGTCTACTTTTAAAAACATTTTTTGAAAAAACTCTGCAAAGGCCAAGTGAGGACAACAGCTGGAAGCACAGGATTGGATGATAGAAGCAGTTCTGATTGCAGATAAGAAGGCAGGGGGATTTTATCCCTTCAGATCAGAGTGGGGAGGAAGTTAAGAGTGAATGACAGAAGGATTTCAGGATCAGCTTCAGAGCCACACAAGTAGGCAAGCCTATGCTGGTGCCTAAAAGTCAGGAAAAGACAGGCTTTCACTCAGTGCTCAGACACATATCTTACCGGTGTCTACTGATTGCTGCAAATGTTAAAGGTGCCTGCTAAAATGTACAGAGATGCAAACCAAGCCTAAGGAAGATGCACTGTCCCTTTTGCTCATCTGCCAATCCATCTAATTAAAACTTATGCCAAAGTGTGGCCAATTAGCTGTATGTACAACTGAGCTCCAAAATGGCTTCTCCCAAAGCATGTTTGTGGTCTTTAGTTCGGTGAAGCAACCCATAGCCAGCCTCTGTGTTTGAGAAGCCCTCCAGAACATGGTCCATTTGTGCTCACCAACATTGCAAAACTGCAAAGACCTACAGTGTAGAAATCCATATAATCTGGTGGTGTTCAACGCTATTTGTCTCCAGCCCCCACATCTACCTCCTACACGGACATAACACATTTTTTTCTCTTGATTTTCACTTATTAACATATTGGAATTCAGGTTTTGTTTTACTTTTTCAGTGTTGGTGGTTGAACACAGCACTTTCCACCTACCCGGCAAGGGCTTTACCATTGAAGTGTATCCCCAGCCTTCAGATTTCTGAGCAGGAGCTCTCTGTGTAGCTCAAGTTGGCTTTATGTCCACAGTTCTCCCCCTCCCACCTCCGGAGTACTGAGACACATGCAGGCACCGCCATGCCTGACTAGAAAATACTTTCCTGAAATACAGTAGTTGAATACGGTAATAGTGTTTTTATTTCCCATAAAGTGAACTGCGTGTTCATTGTGCTGAAGAACAGATCACTGTCCAGAAAGAATATAGAGAAAATTAGATACCATTTAGATTTTTGTTTCTTTTTTAAGGTAGCGCCATGAGCTTTTCACAGCTTCTTCTGGGGATCGTGGGCTATCAGGGAAGTGACTTCGGCAGCCTGAACTGCAGAGTACTTTCTTGTCAGGACACCTCCCTCCTTTTGCCAGATGGTAAATAGCCTTCCCACAGGGAAGTGGTAATGGAGGCCATGAGAAGGTAGCCAAAAATCAAAGTGCAGATGAAAGTTCCAGATGCCTCTGCCTCTGTTAAATCAGAGTTCACTTTTTTTTTTTTTTTTTGGCCTCACTTCCTGTAGGAAGTGACAGTTTGCCCCAACTAGCCTGTGACAGGATGAGATAAAGGGTGAGTTTATAAGCCCTCATTTACCGTGTTAGAACAAAATCTCTCTGACGCTATTTCAGTGTAATGGAAAATCACAGCCCACTTTATTTGCCAGTGGTCAACTCTGACCTACTTTTGGACATTACTGAGAAATTCCTTGATAAGCATGTTGGCTTGGAATCCCCTTTTCCCCCAACTCCTCCCGTAGACAGGTGTGAACTAAACTACTAGGACATTGAAAAGTGGCACACCACCCAAGTGCTGAGATATAGAGAATTAACAGTGGAGAATAAAGTCACCTAGAGACCAAAAGAAAATTATCTTTTTCTAGATTTCCAAATACATTTCAAGATCGCTGACTCAGAAAATTCAAATTAAACATTTTTTAAATCTATGTTTTAAATTCAAGCATTGCAAACTCTGTTTCTGTTGCATTATAAAGAGTGGGCATTAGTCTATATCATGCACCTATGTGCAAAAGACTTCATTATGGATATCAGGGACACGAAGGCAGCCAATCCTTAGGGACTTAACAGTGCAAAAGGGATTGTGAAGTGCTTCTGAAAGCCCAGGGACCTGAGTTCAGTCTCCAGAGACTACATTGAAACTGTTAGGTGCAATGCTGTAGCCTTATAACCTCCCAGCTGGGGAGATAGAAAAGCCCTAGGTTTCTTGGCCAACAGCCTATAAAACCTGAGACTCCCAGGTCTCAGTGAGAAAGCCTCTCAGAAAATAGCATAAGCTAGTAAGATAGTTTAGGGGGGAAAGGCACGTGCCCCAAGCTTCATGACCTATGTTTGATCCCTGGAACCCATATGTTAGAAGGCAAGCACTGATTCTTACAAGCTTTATTCCAAGATATAATGATAAATGAACGCCATGTATAGAACACTTGAAATTTCCAATCATAGCCCATATTATTAATTCCTGCATCATTACCAGAATGGTCACTGAGCCCTTGCAGGCACAGACACACTCAAAGGAGAGCCCTACAGGTGAGTTTTCCAAGAGAGGGCCTAAGGAGCTAGGTGAAATGCTTGCCTGGCTTTTGTAAATATAAAAATTGCTTTTTTCACTTTGCTGAGTCCCATTTTTTTTTCCTCTCTCTTTCTGCTGCTTGAATTTCAGACGGACTGTACCTAGCAGATTCTTCACACAGATAGCATTTCTGGCTATGGTTCTGTGACTTCCATGTACATTTGCAGCCATGAAAAATACATGGATACCTTGGCTTGAAATTGGATTTTTAACTGGCTGTGGCTTTGAGCTTTCATCATATTTGAATTAGGAGAGAAAGAACTTTATTTTCCCACTGGTTGAATTTGACACATATATCTAACATGAGTGTTGGTTTTCCACCATTATTTCTGTTTAGATGGCACATTGCCCGCAAGAGTGAATGCAGTGCCCAGTGTGGTTTGGGATACCGCACTTTAGACATCTACTGTGCCAAATACAGCAGGCTGGATGGGAAGGCTGAGAGAGTTGATGACAGTTTTTGTAGCAATCAGCCCAAACCAAGCAACCAGGAAAAATGCTCAGGAGAATGTAACACAGGTGGATGGCGCTATTCAGCTTGGACAGAA
The DNA here is from genome assembly GCA_030556225.1 of Cricetiscus sungorus. Taxonomy (NCBI): domain Eukaryota; kingdom Metazoa; phylum Chordata; class Mammalia; order Rodentia; family Cricetidae; genus Cricetiscus; species Cricetiscus sungorus. The sequence continues at coordinate 6,398,026 of JANBXA010000735.1, read as the reverse complement.
GTAAGTTGGTTCTCACTCTGAGTCTTGAATACTAAATCCAATGAGTTGATGGTGGCTCCTTCTGGAGTTGTGTCCAGTAACCCATTTAATTGGTATGGAAAATAGAACTGTGATTGATTTATAAGCCTGGCCAAGTCAAGCTCTGCAAGAAAGAATCCCAAGGTTAAATTGCAACGTCTGACTTGGGCATAACATGCAGAAAATTGTTCATGGTAAAACTAATCAGCCGGCCATTTTTATATTCCAGTTTTAGTCTCAATTTGCCAGTGAGATTATACTGACTTCAGTATAAACCTAATAATGAGCATTGAAAGAGAATCTCACAAATAAAAACTAGGATCAGTTCTGGTGGGACAGTTGTTTCTTAAGGGTTGAAAGAAAGAGTATGGACATGATTTTAAGCACATTTTATAAGAAACTCAGAAATGCCCTGTTTTATTATTTTTTTACTGCCCATAGTGTTCTAAAAGCTGTGATGGTGGTACCCAGAGAAGAAGAGCTATCTGTGTCAACACCCAAAATGACGTCCTGGATGATGACAAATGCACACATCAGGAGAAAGTTGTCATACAGAGATGCAATGAGTTCTCTTGTCCTCATTGGCAATCAGGGGACTGGTCAGAGGTGAGGAGGGCAAGTGCTGGTCCCTAAGTCAACTCAAATGATTTAGTTTTGGGTCTTTCCAGGTCCAGGGAGGGTGTAGACTGCTGGGAAACCAAGGAACAATTTTCCATTTACATTACGACTGAAGTCCTACACTCCACCAGGGACTTCAAAGTCTTTGGGGGCTTGGCTGACTCTCACAGCCCAGTAGCTTCTGCTGCTGACTTTGAAGTAATGATTCCTCCCCTCCTCCCTATTTGAGCTGCAAGTTGTTGGCTGCACATTAAGTGTGAGTTCCAAATAGTTTAGACATGAGTCCAGCAATGAGAGTTTCCATCTTCCTTGTCTTTGAAGTAAGAGAATTATCAGTGAGTGGGCCACCTGAATTACACATCCAAGCACGTGGGAGCACTTGTGGGAAAGAGGAAGAGGCCAGGCTGAGTGTTCCAGAATGATGCCTCCTCTTCCCTCCCTTGATGAAGCCCAAGGCAATGCTGTTTGTGTCTGTCTCTTGGTCTCTGGAAGCTGCATCCATCCTCATTATTAATGTAGGCCAGCACTATCACAGTCCAATGAGATTCTCAGCAAGATGGAGGCTCACTCCACCTCCTTCAGGGAATGCAAGGAGTTGAGAAATAAATACCATTATTAACTGGCCAAGTCAGGAATGTGGTAAAGCAAAGTCGCCACAACTGCAGCTCCGGTATGCAAGGCTTTACCTCCCTCATGTGAGTTTACCCCTGATGTCAAATTTGAAGGGAATCGCCTTCATGCTACTGGAATGGTAAAGCAGCAGTGGGCGTCTTCCCATGTGTCTGCTTTGTGAACAAATGATCAACAAATCTAGGCTTTCCCAGTAGGCAGTAGGTTAAGCACTAAATCCTTGATTTTAAAAAATGTGATAGAAAGTGGTATTGTCACATTTTATTTAGGTAGCTAATGCTAGTTAAAGTGTAATTATGAATGAAGTAATAGCCAGATGTGGTGGTACATGCCTGTAATCCTATCCTTGGGAGATCAAGAGTTCAATACCACCCTTGGCAGTGTGTAATGTAGTGACTTTAAGGTTTCGTTAGCCTGAATTACATGAGACCCTTTTAAATAAAATAAAAAGGAAGGAAGAAGGTTTTGTGGCAAGCTTTGGCTAAACAGGTGTTCAAACCACACTGAGCATACAGCTCGATTGCCCTAGCACTCAGTTCACACCCAACACCCTTGGATAAAAAGACTGGAAAGGAAAGAGTAAAGAGTTGAAAATACTTTTGATTATTTTAGCTTTGCCTTTTATGCTCTTTACACATGTTTTAATTTTTCCAAAATGAGCACAAATAATAGTGATGATTATCTTTAACAACTCTTCTTTCCCAAGAATGCCACACATATATATTGCATGTGCTAGACACTTTAGCTTCTTCGAGTTAGAATTATTGTTATCCCCATTTTACAGATGGAAATATTGAGTCACAGAGAGTTTGTGATTAGGTTATAGAGGTATACAAGTTGATTGGGCTTTAATTTCTTTACACCGAACCTTTGTGCTGGAAAAACCTAACCATTGTTTCTCAGAACATGGTGCTCTGTTGAGTTTCTGTGTTTGAATTTGGACATAAATATAAAGGGAATACTAGAGAATGATGCGAGAGGGAAAGAGGAGAAGGAGGTCAGGAAAAAAATTGGAGGAATGGGAGCAGCTAGCATGAAAAAATGTCATAATGAAGTGGAGTAAGAATCCAGGAAGAAAGGGCCTGAGGATGTAGCTCAGTGAGTAGAACACTTGCCTCACACACACAAAGCCATGGGTTGGATCCTTGCAGCACATACAACAGAGTTAGTGAGACAGTGACAATGACAGCAGTGGGCACTAGAGGTGAGAGGGTCGGAATGTCCAGTCCTGCCTCAGTCACATAGTGAATGGAGGCTAGCCCGGGCTCTGGGAGGCACTGCCAGGATAAAAAGAGGGAAAGGGGAAAGAAAAGAGAAAGTGATGAAAGGAAGCAAAGAAAGCTGGGTGTGTTTGCTCACTGCTGCCCAGTGGGGCGGGGAAACCGCGTATGGGAAGGGGCCACCTGTTCTCATTAAAGAACAGCCCCCAGGGGCCCCAGCACATTGATCAGAAACAACCCTGACTGCCTCTGCTTTCCATTCCAGTGCTTGGTCACCTGTGGAAAAGGACATAAGCACCGCCAGGTCTGGTGTCAGTTTGGCGAAGATCGATTAAGTGATAGAATGTGTGACCCTGAGGTCAAGCCAGAGTCCATGCAGACTTGTCAGCGGCCAGAGTGTGCAGCCTGGCAGGCAGGTCCCTGGGGACAGGTATTTTGAATGATAAGATTCTTAACTACATTCTTTCCTACTTATCTTGAGAGGGGCATTCCAGTGGTGGGGTTTCACCAATGCTGGCTGGGTAGCCTGGCTTGCACTGTACCTCTGTGGCTCTGGGTTCAGAGCATGGGACTCAGCAGCCTGCAGGCATGCAGTGCAGCCAGGGTACCTTGCTCTGCTGGAGATGATCACTCCAGTTACACCACCACCACCACCACCACCACCACACCCCCCACCACACCCCCACCACACCCCCACCCCACTCACCCCACCCCTCTGTGCAGGTTTTCACCCTGTTCTAAACTGCACACAAGTATTTAAACAAATTCACAACAGACGTGGCATCTGGCAGATACAATCCTCCCTGAAGTGAATTTCTGTGGGTATGTGATTCTGTCTGCCAGCTGATTTGGAGCAGAGGGTCTGGGCTGGGCTTCGGAAGCTATATTTTGGCTGCCAAGATAAGGAACCCAAAACTCAACTCTCATAAATAAGTGAGATTCTTCAAATGTAGCTGGTTAGATCAAAGGGATCCGGAATCATAATCATCAGGTTGAGAATCTTTTCCCAGTCTTCTAGAATGTAATAGGTTTCACTGCCTTAGACTTCTACCATTTCAAAAGGAGAGAGTGCATGTCCCCTGGGCCCAGTTTGCTCTTGGAATCCAGTCTTTCCTAATATAGAAGCGAGGGACTGCTGTGTACTATTTAAGCAGCACTCCAAGTTCCCCGTAGAAGTGGAGCAGCTGTCTGGTGTCACTTATGCAATCTGTTGAAGAATGACTCCCTCCACCCTGACCAGCCATAGCCACTCCTGTTCTTTGCCTCTGTCTCCATTCCCAAATTTGCATGCAATACACAGGCAGCTTTACAAACACGTCTTGCACTTCCTCGTTCTCACTGATAGTATCTTATATGTTTTTAACATCTAGTGTATGTGTGGGTGCTAAAGAGAGAGACAAAGTGTGTGTGAGAGTGCATGTTCCATAGTATACTTGTGAAAGTTAGAGGACAAATTGCAGAGTGGGTTCCTCCCCATGGGGGGCCTAAGGATTCAGCTCAGGTCTTACTCTTAAAGGCAGGCACCTTTGCCCTCGGAGCCATTTTCAGACCCCATGCTGACACTTTTCTGCTAGAATCTTCTGCTTCAAGGGACCCCCAGTCCAGTGGCAAGAACTGTCTGAACAAAGGAGAAGAGTCATTTTATCCTTTCCATAGTGCTTCCTATTTATCCAAATCTATAGAGTTTCAAGCCTAATGAAAGGGCCTTAGCACAAGAATGTTACTGTCACATCAGCAACTGGTAGACCAGTCCATCCATCTCCCATCTCTCTTACAAGAGATTTGGCCTTTCCTTAACTGATCATGCAACTTAGGCAGATACTTAGTTTTTAAGATGTTGTTGTTAAGAGTCAGAAATATTCATATGAAAAAATTTCCCAAAATTGTGATAGCAAGAAGAAGAAATCAAACAGATGACTGTGCACAGCATTTTTTGGTTTTTGTTGCTGTTGTTGTTTATTTGTTTTTTAACATTTTAAAACCTGGAATTGTACTCTTCCTGTAACTTTTTTTTTTTTTTTTTGATTGAATAGGAGCACGCAGAACATACAATTGACTTATAAGGGAACAAATTAGTGGTATTCACTATATTCAAGTGTTATGACCTTGAATAGTTCAAACTGTTTCCAGCACCCCAAAAGAAACTCCATATACATTCAGCAGTTATTTCCCATCCCCCAATTCCCTAGCCTCTGGCAACCATCCATTTGCTGTGTCTGTGGATTTGCATATCCTGAACTTTCAGTAAGAGTGGGCATGTGTGTGTGTGTGTGTGTGTGTGTGTGTGTGTGTGTGTGTGTGTGTGTGTGTGTGTGAGAGAGAGAGAGAGGGGGGGTAGGGAGGGAGGAGGGAGGGAGGGAGGGAGGGAGGGAGAGAGAGAGAGAGAGAGAGAGAGAGAGAGAGAGAGAGAGAGAGAGAGAGACATGACCTGTGTGACTGGCCTCTTTCACAATGCATGAGGCTTTCTGCACCCATCTGCACAGTAGCATGTAACCAGCACTCCTTCCTTTCAATTTCTGAATAGCATTCCACTGTGTGAATAAGCATCTAAGATGGATATTTTGGGTTCTTTTCACACTTTGGCTACTATGAACTTTGCTGGCATAAATGAACAAGTATTTATTTTAATGCCTAATGCCACTTATTTGGAATCTATTACCCAGGGGAATAATTATTGGCTCCTATAGTAATTCTGTATTTAGATTTTTAACTTCCAAGTGGCTTTCCGTGGAGGCTGTAGCATTTTCCATCCCTCACAGCAATATATAATTTCTCCATGTCATTGTCAACAAGTTACTATTTACCATTTTCAAAATTGTAGCCCTCCTACTGAATGCAAAGTGCTGTCTCACTATGGTTTCTAGTTATATGCCCCTAATAGAAAAAGATGTTGAGCAATTTGCCGTATGTTTGTTACCATTTGAATATTTTCTTTAGAGAAATGTCTATTCAAACTGCTTGTCCATTTAGAAAAATTATAATTCAACCCATTGGAGCTGGGGCTATAGATCTATAGGTAGAGTGCCTGCCTTGCACAAACAAATCCCTTGTCAATATTTTGGAAGTGTTTGAAAAGGACTGATGTTAAACTTTTTGAAATATTTAGTAGAATTTGCTTAGACTTCATTGGGTTTTATTATTATTGAGTCAGTCTCCTTTTGTAGCTATATTCATATTTTTATTTCTTCTCTCTCTGTCTTTATTGGGGATGGGAATTGAACCTACGACCTCATGCATGCCAATCATGTGCTTTCCCACTAAACAACACCTTCTGTCCCCCATTGTTTTTATTCTGTAACCAGTTCAAATCTACTCTGGTATATAGTACTTACTTTCTTCTCTGGGAGTTACCTTGTTCTTCATTTTTCTCCTTAAGATACAAAGTTAGGTTACTTTTTATTTCTTTTAATTTATTCTTTGAAAATTTTATACAGTTTATTTTTCCTCATAATTTTCCCTTCCCTCGATTCATCATAAACCCCAATCTCCTGCCCACCCAACTTCATAGTCTTTCTATTAAAAAAAAAAAAAAGGAAAGAAAGAAAGAAAGAAAAAGAAAGGAAGAAAGAAGGGGAGGGAGGAAGGGGAGGGGAGGGAGGACAGGAAAGAAGATGGAAGGAGAGGAGAGGAAAGGAAAAAAGAAAAGGCCATTAAAACCATGGAGTCCAATTCTTGTTTGTCATCTACTCCTGAGTATGGACTTGGAGTTTGATTGATATATCAGTGTCACTCCATTGAAGAAAACTGAAATTAAAGTCAGCATATAATAAGGGACAATATCCCAAGTAGACACCAAGTGCTACCAAACAAAAACCCCAGTACTAGGAATGAGTTATATCTGTTTGAGTCATTGGCCAAAAGAGTCCCACCAATACTACAAACTATTGCCAATGCTAATGGTTACCCTCCGCATCTTGATGATAAGCTCCTATTGCTAACGTTCCACTATTGAAGTCTTTCCTCTTAAATTATATAACCATTTGCAATGTTAAGTTTCCTGATGAGCACTGCTTTCACCATGTCTTCCAGTTCTCTACTGTTTCTTTCATCTTTCTCTCCAGTGTTTTCTAATATCTCTGTGATTGTCCCCACCCCTCCCTCCCCATACTGCTTAAGAATGTATCAGTTCCCACACATTGGTGCACTTTCCAGGTTTGCTTCTGTTATTGCCCCCATTCCATTGTTGTCAGAGAAGGTATGTTAAGATATTATCTCTTAGATGATGTTATCTTTTAAATGTACCGATACTTGTTGAGTGGATTCCCTTTGGCTTATCTTGAAGCAATGTCTCGTGTGCGTGGAGATGAATGGACAGCTTGGTTGGGAGAGCAAAGTGACACCAATTTGGCAGCTTCTTTCTTCATTAGCTACTCCTCTACTTACTGCAAGGTTTAAAAGTTACTACAATTCATTAAATCCCCAGCTCCATCAACAGTGAACCTTTAACAGCTGTTGATGGCTTAGTGAGCTCTTCAGCTTGGGGACTGATTCTACACCTTCTCCTGTCTCCCCATAATGTCCCTGCCCCCATGACTTTTCTTGGCCCGGAACCCTGGCAATGGGCCTTGCAGTAGCTGTATTGATCTCTGTATTACTCATATGCTGTGATATATTTAGTTAACTTTTGGCTGTTGCATATGTAGGTCCTTTCCAATGTCTTGTCTCTTTCTTATAAATGATACTGCAAAGAGTGTTCTATGCAGAAACATTGCTTCAACTTTCAATTATTTCCTGAGAATTCCAGAAATCAAAGGTCACAGTGTTAACCAGAATACTTGAGTAGGTAGAGTGTGGCGCATATGAAAATTATGAACATACTTCTTTCCTTGCTAGTGCTCTCAGTCAAGTGTGATTCTAGTCACAGACAGAAATAATTCTAAATGTCATTATAATAATGGACCAGTGTAAATTGTATGAAGCAGGATTGCATAGATTGCCAGCCCTTGGGTTCAATCTGATACAAGGACTTTTCTCTTACAGAATATTATGAAACAAAGGGTTTGGTGAAATTTTTGTTTTTGTTTTATTTCCCTCCCCCAGTGCAGTGTCACTTGTGGACAGGGATATCAACTAAGGGCAGTGAAGTGCATCATTGGGACTTACATGTCAGTGGTAGATGACAATGACTGCAATGCAGCCACCAGGCCTACTGATACCCAGGTGAGTCTCCCATTTTAACTCAGTTACTGCCTTTGGGTAGTAAGGGGTCAAAACAGCTCACTGGTTCAGACCAAACCAAAGCATTTTCATAGAGAAATCCATACATAGCACACCTCGGGTGTTAAATTACTTATTTTCTATATTTAGAATCTAACTTTTCTTTGGCTTTGTCTTTTTTGTTTGTCGTTTGGTTGGTATAAGTATCTGCAGATTAAAGTTTCATTCTCGTTGGCTAGCAAATATTAGTCAGTCTTGTCCTGAACTTGGATGTCTACAGGATTTATTTGAAGACTCTAATAGTTCAGACATGAGTGAAACATACGTGCAAAAAGTGTGTTCTGCTCAAGCTAGTTTGGAGCAGCTCTCAAGACCCAACAGCAAATTTTAGAGAGGCCTTGTGAACTGGAGGTTGTATGTGGCTGCTCTTAAAACTAGGAAATCCTGGGGAGGAGGAGAGCGGATAAATCCTTAAAACTCACCACTTAGAATTTTACTAGATGTCCCAGTTGCCTGTGTTCACAAGGTCACTGACACCTGTATGTGTCTGTGGTGTTCTGCTGAGAGTGTCTCCTCAGCACTGTTATCAGTGTCAAGTGCATAGCTTGGAAACTGTCATGGAGAGAGCGTGCAACACAGATACTAGCAGGTACTATATTTTGGCAATTATACTTATCCTTTGGCAAAAGGTTCAAAAGTTGAAAAAACAATCAATGGAAGTCTTTTATTAGCATCAAATGGCTATATGAAATTTGAGGTAAATATAGGTTTTAATGCCATTTGTAATTTTTTTTTGTTGTACATCATTTAATTCAGTGACATTTCTTTTTTTTATTATTTATTTTAGATATTGATCCCAGTTCCTTCTCCCTCCCTCCTTCCCTCCCTCCTCCCCTCCCTCCCTTCTTCCTTCCTTCTTTTCCTCTCTCCCACCCTCTCATGTCCCCCCTCCCACTCTCCCCTCCTACCCCCCCTCCACATGTAGGGTGATGCCCTCCAGGAGGGGTCATCTAAATCTGTCAAGTCATTTGGAGCACGGACTAGGACTTCTCTCCTGTCTCTAGGTTAAGGGAGTATCCCTCCATGGGGAATGTGCCCCCAAAGTCCTTTTGTGCACCAGGAATACATACTGGTTCTACTGTATGAGGACCTTTAGACTGCTCAGACCTTTAACTGAGACCCATGTTCAGGGAGGCTGAGTCAGTCCCATGCTGGATTCCCAGCTATCAGTCTAGGGGCCCATTAGCTCTTCCTTGTTTAGGTCAGCTGTCTCTATGTGTTTCTGCAGCCTGGTCTTGTCCTCCCTCTCTGCATCTGGATTCTAGTTTGGCTCAGTGTTTAGTTGTGGGTGTTTGCTTCTGTTTCCATCAGCTACTAGATGAGGACTCCATGATGGTGGATAAGTAAGTCATCAATCTCATTATGAGGGAAGGGCATTTCTACTGTTGCTCAAATTGTTAGTTGGGGTCAGTCTTGTAGGTCTCTGGACATTTCTCTAGGTTCAGTTTTCTCTTCAAACCTATAATGGCTCCCTCTTTTATGGTCTCTCTTTCCCTCTCTCTCTCTCTCTCTCTCTCTCTCTCTCTCTCTCTCTCTCTCTCTCTCTCTCTCTCTCTCCCTCCCTCCCTCCCTCCCTCCCTCCCTCCCTCCCTCCCTCCCTCTGTGTGTATGTGTCTCTTTCTTTTCTCTTGTCTATTACTCCCCTGGCTCAATCTTCCTAGTCCCACATGCTTTCATCTCCTCCCCTTCTCTTTCTCCTAGTTCCCTTTCCACTCACTGCCCCCTCCCACTCCCCATATGCACTGGAGATCTTGTCCCTTTCCCCTTCTGTGAGGGACCTTATATGAATCTCTTAGAATTCTCCTTGTATCCTAGTTTCTCTGGCTGTGTGAATTATAGACTGGTGATCCTTTGCTCTATGTCTAAAATCCATATATGAGTGAGTACATCCCATGTTCCTCTTTTGTGACTGGGTTACCTCATTCAGGATGGTTTCTTCAAGTTCCATCCACTTGCCTATGAATTTCAAGATTCCATTGTTTTTTTTTCCCCCGCAGAGTAGTATTCCATTGTGTAGATGTGCCACATCTTCTTCATCCATTCTTCAGTTGAGGGGCATCTAGGTTGCTTCCAGGTTCTTGCTATTACAAATAATGCTGCTATGAACATAGTTGAGCACATGTGTTTGTTGCATGGATGTGGATCATTTGGGTATATGCCTAAGAGGGGGATTGCCAGGTCCTGTGGTAGAATGATTCCCATTTTCCTGAAGAACCACCATACTGATCTCCAAAGTGGCTGTACAAGTTTATACTCCCACCTGCAGTGTTTTCCTTTCACTATATCCTCTCCAACATAAGTTGTCATTGGTGTTTCTAATTTTATCCATTCTGGCAAGTGCAAACTAGCAGGATGACATTTCTATATGTGCACACAATAAATATCTGTATGTAGTGTCTGTTTGTATGTGCAAACACACACATACATGCTCGCAGGCATATAGGCATGTGTCCATGAGTCTTTCCCCTCAGCAGAGCATACTGCTTCACAAGCCCACTGTTCTGTGTGTGCCTTGATCTTGCTGTCATTTATGACAAGAGAAGATTTGAATTTTCATATCAGACTTGGTAACTGCTAAAGACAGACTTGAGCCAAGATTGTACTCAGAACTCATGTTTTGAGAGAGGCCTTGTACAGCCAGCCAATCAACTGCCTCCATGCTGGGCACCCTCAGTTGGGTGCATTTCACCACATGTCTTTTGTGGATAAAGAATCACAGGGTGAATACAGTGATGGTGATCATATTATTCTTGTGATCAATTAGCCTGACAAGTTCTGTACCTGTATAAACTTTGTTTTTATAATTGTATTAAAGTGTTCAAAATGACACAGGCATGGGTTCAGGGAATTGGCTCAGTTGGGGAAATTCTTGTTGCACAATCATGAAAACTTGAGTTCAGTTCCTCGATACCCAAATAAAAGTTGGCCCTGGTGCTGTGTATCTGTAACCTTGAGATGGAGGAGAGGTGGGTGTATCCCTGGAACTCATGGGCCAGCAAATATAGCCAATCGGTGAGCTCCACACTGTGCGAGAGATCCTGTCTCTAAAATTAAGGTATAGAAGGATTAAGGAAAACATCCAATAAACACCCTCTGGCCTCCACATGTTCACACACACACACACACACACACACACACACACACACACACACACACACACACACAATGTGTTCATTAGTCCCAAGAAAATGTCAGCCCTTATATCAAGTGAAAACTTAGCAATTTCCTTAGAGATTCAAAACAGGAGTACTCATTCTCATTCTAGAGTGTTCCCTTGTCCATAGGCTCCCATGGCTAAAGCCTATGAAAACATTATTTGCTTTTCACAAAAGTCTCTGGAACTCTCTTTTGAGCACAGACAAAAGAAAAAGCTAGGCATAGTACCAGGTATTGGGATTTTCATGCCATATGTATAGCCCCCTCCCCCACCTTTTTTAAAATTTAAATTTGAAACAAGCTTATTTTACATGTCAATCCCAGTTCCCTCTCCCAGCTTCCCCCTCCCCTGCATCTCCCCATCCCATCCTCTTTCTGCTCCCCAGGGAGGGTGAGGATCTTCAAAGTCTGTTCTATCATTTAGAGCAGGGCTTAGCCCCACCCCCACCCCTTGTCTAGGCTGAAAGACTATCCCTCTATGTGGAATGTCCATTTGTATACTAGGGATAAATACTGATCCACTACCAGAGGCCCCATAGATTGCCCAGTCCTCCTAACTGACACCCACATTCAGGGCATCTGGGCCACATGTTAAGTTTTAAGGCAAGCACCAGTGACCTTCAGTCTCAGGCCACAGCACTTTTGCTCCATGTCAGCTGACTCTTGAGCCCTTGATAACTATGTATCAAATCAAGGAGCAGGGGTAGGCAGCTCCTGAGACTGGGAATGATTATAAACAGGTGTGCTCTTTCTTCCCCGCTCTGTGAATAAGAGGCTAGTATCCATCCACAGATGACTGACACTCCAGCAAGTCTCTCTGAAGGGCATTATGTGAATTCCAACCATTGGCCTGCAGAAAATTCCTTCTATATCTCAGGTTGACCTTCTGGGTCCTGGGCGTTATCTTTAGGTGCTCTGGGAAAACAAGTTCATGATTAGCAAATTTTGATTAGGAAACTACCTGAAATGTGAGAACACAATTTAGCCTTGAGAAGTTTTAAACATTAACAGTTAATAATTCGTAAATGTTATTCTGCTCTTTCCAGACATGAACACTCCTTCACAATGTTCCCTCCCTTTTTCTATGAGCAGGTGAATAAACACAGCTTTAGCCATCACTTAGTAAACCCTGCCCTGTGTTAAGGCATCCAGAAAATGGTTCAGACTGTATCCCTCTTTGCCATTGAAGAATCTGGGGCTAAAAGAGGTCATGGGACTTGTTGAAAGTGGCAGAAATCTTAGATTTCTTGATGTGGTGTTTTGGTTTTTTGGGTTTTTTTTTCTTTTACCATGACTGTGTATCTAATAACTTGTCTCGCCTCAAAGATAAATGTTTTCTCCTTTCACATCTAGGACTGTGAATTATCATCTTGTCACCCTCCCTTACCTGGTATGGAACCAAGGAGAAGCACACACAGTGTGCCCAGAACCCAGTGGCGATTTGGCTCTTGGACTCCAGTAAGAAATATACTAAGAGAAAACTGGGGAGGGGTGCCAAGGAGGCAGCTATTCTCCAGCATGACTATGGCTAGGAGGCTAAAAACTGATAAGAAACTGGGCTAAGTGAAAAACACTAAGCAGCCATTTCAAATGACATGCCTGTGTCTTTTCACTCCAACACCCAGTGCTCAGCCACTTGTGGAAAAGGTACCCGGATGAGATATGTCAGTTGTCGGGACGAGGATGGTTCTGTGGCCGATGAGAGTGCCTGTGCTACCTTACCTAAACCAGTAGCCAAGGAAGAATGTTCTGTGACACCCTGTGGACATTGGAAGGCTCTAGACTGGAGCTCTGTAAGCCTGGATTTTGTGGGGTTGGGTAGGATTGGAAGATGGGGGAGGATAAGGAGTTGAAGAGTCCATATTATGAATGGATTGTAATTTCAGAGTTGGATTTGAGATTTAGATTATCTTACTCCATATATATATATATATATATATATATATATATATATATATATATACATGTGTGTGTGTGTGTGTGTGTGTACCTAGCTAAGTATAAAAGAAATCTTAGTCAATCATGCAAAGAATGTGCATTTAAAAATATGCAAATCAGTATACAGTCTGCTTAAATGCCTGTCCTGTGGGCTGATTGCAAATCGCAATCTGCAGAGCTCCCTCAGTCTGTAGTGGACTTACATGGCCCAAACAGTAGCAAGAGGAGGAAGAGAGCTGGGGTTCTCTGACTTTGAGTCTGGTTGCTCATGCATCCTGTGATCCCTCAAAGGCAGATGTCCTGTAGTGATACAATGACAGTGCCATGAACCCAGTCTTCTAAGCACACAAGCACCGTCTGTGTGGGCTTTTATAAAAGCAGATGAAACTTCTCTTTGGACAACTTCTGTTATCAGCCCTTCATCACATCATGCCCAGATGGTAAAGTGGAGGGCGGGTAAGGGAGATTGGTATTGCAGAAAAATTCAGAATATATGCAGGAGACATGGAATCCCAAAGCTATGGAAAACCTAGACCTAGTCATTTACTGGTGGCCTGATGTTGAGTGAATTAAAGTCCTTGAACCTTATTTTCCCTCTACTCTTAAAAGAACGGGCCCAGAATAGGGTTCTCTGTGCCAGCATGAAGATCTGAGTTTAAATTCCCAGCACCCATGTAAAAGCTGGGCATGGCCGGAAGGCTGGTAAACTCAGTGCTGGGAGCAGAGGTAAACACATTGCAGTAGATCCCCAGAGCTTGCTGGCTAGCCAGCCTAGCTGAAAATTGAGAACTTCTAGTTTATGAGAGACACTGTCCCCAGGGTATAAGACAAGAAACTATAGATGGACAACACTGGTCATTCTCCTCTGGCCCCCACACACACACACACACACACACACACACACACACACACACACACACACCATACAAACACACATATTCACACAAGTAAAATTAAATAGATGAATAAAAGTAAATATAAAAAGCAAACAGGATGAATACCTATTTTATGTCATTGCTGTTATGACTGAGATTATATATGTTGAATGCTTAGCAGAAAAATAAGTAGTCAACAAATGATAAATAATCTCACTTTTATGCATGGAGTGGAGGAGAAAAGCACAACATTATCTGTGTGATGCCACGAGTACTACAGGAGATAGGATGCTCCTGAGACGGGAGGTTCTTGGCTCGTTAGAGTAGCTTTAGGTGAAGCATATGGACAATGAGAGAAGAGCCAAGGAAGTAGCCAGAGGCTCCATAATCAAGGACCTAGCAAATCAACTATAAGCAGTTTGGATGTTATTTTAAGTGAGCTGGGAAGTCACCAGATGGATGCATGTGTTAAGTGGTAATGGGTAGCATTTTGTCACTGGCAAACAACACATGTATGGGGAATGTCAAGTCCCAAGCAGAAGTCCAGCTGATAACTATTCCATTAGTCCTGGCAAGGGAAAGTTACACCTTTCTTAGACAAGAGAAGTGAGGATAGAAACAGACGTGGCTGAATCTGGATGCATTTTGAATGCTACATTGGCAGCATTTCTTTGCAAAAGAGATATTGGATAGCAACAGAAGAAAGCAGTCAAGGTTGATTCTAAGACTTAAGCTGGGCTCCTGGGAAAATGTTCAGCCACTTGAAGAAACATATAATCACTGATGTAAGTCGGACTCCCAAATGATAGCCCCCTTTCTCTTTCTGAATATTCAACATAGTGTTCCGTGACTTGTGGGCAAGGTAAGGCCACCCGACAAGTGGTGTGTGTCAACTACAGCGACCACGTGATTGATGGGAGTGAGTGTGACCCAGATTATATCCCGGAGACTGACCAGGACTGTTCCATGTCACCATGCCCTCAATGGATCCCAAACAGAGGCTTTGTTCACCCATTTCAAAACGAGGACTTCCATCCCAGGGTTGACAGCCCTAGCCGCACCCACGTGCTGGGAGGAAACCAGTGGAGAACCGGCCCCTGGGGAGCAGTGAGTACCCACTTTGCCTGCTTTTTTCCCACTTGAGTCGCCTGGAGGAAAACAGACTAGAATTGCTTCTGAAGAAATTTCCCTTTGAGAGATCATTGACACACATTTGCAGCCAAGCTGGGTGGACACAATGGCTGTCCCAGGGAAGAGATCCTTTGTAGTTGGAGGAGGGGGTGTCACTTCTTGTGACAAGACTTGTGGAACTAGGAGGGGCAGGCAGAGTATACCCCCTCCCCCCGAGGAGAGGGGGCAGAAAAAATTTTCTGAAGAGGATTTTTTTTTCTTCCTTGCCCTTTTTAATGTTTGTTTGTTTGTTTTTTGTACATGTGTGTGCCATGGCATGGTTGTGAAAATCACAAATAGCTAGCTAGACTTGGTTCTCTACTTCCCCTGTTTGGGCTCTGGGATTGAACTTGAGTTATCAGGCTTGGCAGCAAGCACATTAGCCCTATGAGCTATGTCCCAGACTGAAACAGATATACATACATACATACATACATACATACATACATACATGTTTATATACACAATTATATGCATGTATGTATATATTTATATATGTATATTTATTATTTTTCTTATTTTACATATTGATCCCAGTTCCCTCTCCCTCCCTCCCATGCCCTCCACCCCCCTCCCATCTCATCCTCCCCCCACTCTACAGGGAGGGTGATGACTTCCTGGAGGGATCATCAAAATCTGTCAAGTCATTTGGAGTAGAGACTAGGCCCTCCCTGCCTCTAGGCTAAGGGAGTATCCCTCCATGGGAATTATTTATTAAGAAAAATAATAAATATATGCATACATATACATGCATGCATACATACATACATACATACATACATACATACATACATACATGCATACATACACACATCTACATCTGAAACAGAGTTCTTAATAGAGTCAGGTGTCCTTCGTCTGTTAGTTTCAGTTTCCTCGGCTGCAAAAGAATGATAAGGTTGCGTCTTGCTTTCTATAGTTTCACAAGTTAAATGAGGTGATTCTAGGAAAGTGCTGTGCTTCGCGAGCTGCAGGATGGAGCCCAGAACTCCTGACAGTGTCTTTGTCACAGCCCTTATTACTGTCTTCCAACTACAACAGGCCTTCAAAAAGAATGTCAAAAAGGAAAAACATCATTTGGCTGTCTTAAAATGTTGTGCTAGATAATTTTTTCAAAACTACATTGTAGAATATTGAAACACTTGGTGGCATTCCAAAGGGGAAGGGTGACAACAGATTCTGGTAGTCATGTAATTAGAGGGAGTATGCTGACCACTCAGAGGTCATGTTAGCTTTTTACTTTTAGTGTCCTTCTACAACTGCTAATTGTGTTGAATTATTTCTTGGCTAAAAGGAATGAGAAGTCTGTCACCACCCACAGTGAGTGTAAATGCAGTAGAAATACTGGTCGTGGGTACTGATTGGATTCTGTGTTTGAACTCCTCAGTGCAGCTGTTGGTTTCCTGTGAACCAGCCCTGTCACCTTCTCGTCTCCTCCTCTCCTGTTTTCTGCCAGTTTCCTAGTTAGGAAAGCTCCCAGTTCTAAAAACTGAAAGAAGATGAGGAGAGTGTCTCAAGGTGTTTCCTGGTTGAAAAAAATATATTATAATTTACATGTGTATATTTTGATGATACCATGAAAGATTGTTGTTTGTTGTTTTGTTTTGTTTGTTGTTGTTGTTGTTATTGTTGCTGTTTGGTTTGGTGTGGGGTTTTGTTTCTTGGTTTAGTGCTATTTTCATTTAAATCCATTTATAGGGAAGAAGTATTTGTTTCATGTTGAATGATTCTACCCTGAGACAGTCCCCATCAAGGAGGGTTAGTTGGAGAAAATTGCATTGCTTTGGAGACTCGATGAGTATAAGCTTGCCAATTTTACAGCAAGGGTCATAATGCAGGGTGCTAGAAAATGCACTAGGTTAAAGAGGCAAAGAATGTATGGAAAGAGAAACACTCTACCTGTAGACTCACTGGAGAGATATGAGAAGTGTGTATAAGAAATCAACTGAAATGCAAACACAGCCATTTAAGAACATTCCACTGAAATGGGCTGGAGAGAGATTTGTGGCAATGGAATTCAATTGAGTTCATTGAGGAAGTGAAAAGAAATAAAACACGTCTTACTATCATCAGCCACTGAAATATAGGTTCTTGTAGACAGGGGACAAAGGCATTATTCATCTACTAGGAAGTAATGTCTAAATGATATTCTGTGGGATCTTAGTGGAGTTACTGAATGAGTTGGTGTGAAAGTTTGATTTCCACAACCAGCCATTCATTAAATATGAATTAACCTCTGTGGTAAAGGAGACTCAAACATTAATTCTAAAGGAGCTCTTGACAATCTGAAAAAAATGCCCACAAACTGTGGTTTCCCTTGACACTTCTGTCCCTCTCAAAAATGCAGACAAGACACAGGTGGGCAATGGACAGGGCCTCAGGGGACTCTATAAACATTATCACTCATTAGGGCCAAATGATACCTACTGCTGGCAAGGAGAATGGGAAGAGAAGTCCCTCTCTACTGTCCAGGCATTTGCATGTGTGTACAAAGTGAACAACCCCACCTTGGGGAAGAACCCAAGTGCCCATAGAGTCCCCACTGTGTATGAAGACTTGAAAGCAGTCTGTCATATGTCACTGACCTTTCAGCCAACTGGTTTATGTCTGGGTAGGAGGCAAGTGTTGCTGAGGATAAATCTGCTGTTGTGTGTGCTCAGTGTTCTAGTACCTGTGCCGGAGGCTCCCAGAGGCGAGTTGTGGTGTGTCAGGATGAAAACGGATACCCTGCCAGTGACTGTGTGGAGAGAATCAAACCGGATGAGCAAAGAGCCTGTGAATCTGGCCCATGTCCCCAATGGGCTTATGGCAGCTGGGGAGAGGTAAGAGCAAACCATTTGTCTATCTGCCCTTTGTTATCTGGCTGCTATTGTTTAATATTTTATATTTTGGAACTAGACTAAGAGGCGCTTCCAGATCTGGGATTCCCTAGGAGACCTCTGTTAGTTCTACCCTGCTTCTTATATGCACTTATTACTAAAAAGAGAAAGCTTGAATGTGTATGGAGTGCAGAATGACAAAAGACTGCATAAACCCAGGTCTAAGTTATTTATTAGTTAACTTCTGATGATTAAGAAATTAATGCTTATAAGTATGGAAACCACATGCTAAAGTACCCATTAAAGTCTTGCCATTTCTGTTATAGCTTTGGATGCACTCGTTTCCATGGCAGAGTGCCTTCCAAGATTTCAAATGCCTCACAAAAACAGGATGGGTGTTATTCCTATTACAGATGACATTAAATGAATGAGGAGCTATATATATTCCTGTTTTCCCCTAGTGATTTCTTTGACTATTAGCTTTGTAGAATTGCCCAATTTGCCTGACAAAGAGTAACACAGTGTTTGGAGTGCATAAAATCAGGTCCAGCTGAACTGTAGTGGTGCGAGTCTTTAATCCCAATACTCCAGAGGCAGGCAGATCTCTCTGAGTTCAAGGCCAGCCTGGTCTACAGAGTGAGTGCCCGGATAGGTCCCAAAGCTACACCGAGAAACCCTACCTCAAAAAATGTATAAAAGATCCATTTTCCTGCTCTCTCTCTCTCTCTCTCTCTCTCTCTCTCTCTCTCTCTCTCTCTCTCTCTCTCTCTCTCTCTCTCTCTCTCTCTCTGTGGGTGTGTGTGTGTGTGTGTGTGTGTGTGTGTGTGTGGATTTTGTTTGTTTGCTTGTTTTAAGATCTAATTACATCATTTTCTCTTTCCTCTTTATTCCAGGCCTTCCCATGCAACCCCTTGTTCTCTCTCAAGTTCATGGTCTCTATTTCTTATATGTAAAACCTAAATATGTAACTACAACCTGCTCACTCAATACATTGTTTCTCGTATGTATATGATTTCAGGGCTGATCACTTGCTATTAGATGACTAACTTGGTTGCTCTTCCCCTGGGAAGACTGTTTCTCCTGCTCTCAACATTCATTCATTGCCTATTGTTCTTTGTCTAGGGTTGGGGTTCTGGGAGAGTTCCCGTCCATGTTAGCATGTCTATTGGTGCCATCCTTGCTCAGGGCTTACTTGGGTGGCCCTGTTGATGAGACTTCATATGTGTAGCTTCTTTGACATTTCTAAGAGATGAAATCTCACAGCAGACATCATGTTCTTTTAGCTGCTACAATCTTTTCTTAGCTCTTCCACTCTGATCCCTGAGCCTTAGGTGCATGAGCTGTGTTGTAGTTGTGTTAGCTAGGGCTGGGCACCACATGGCATTTTGATTGGTTGTGATTTTCTGTAATGATTGCAAAGACATATGCTTCTGATGGTGAGTATAAGAATAAATATTTAGAATGAAGTTAGAAATTAGGCTGGGGCCCAGGTGGTGGCACATGCCTTTAATAGTAGCACTTAGGAGGCAGAGACAGGTGGAACTCAGCGAGTTCAAGGCCAGACTGGTTTACAAAGTGAGTTCCGGCACAGCCAGAGCTGTTAGGATAGAGAAATCCTGTCTCAGAAACAAAAACAACAACAAAAAATTACATTGTAAGTTCTCCTACCAGACCACAAATTCATTAGCCTCAGGTAGCTGGCTATGGTTTTAGTACCAAACATGATTTCTCTTGTATTGAACAGACCTTAAGTCCAATTAGAGAGCTGTTGGTTACCACCAAGGTATGCATGCCACTACTGCACCCTTAAGGATTTTGTCATGCTAGATATTTTTTAGTACATAGACATCATAGCTGGGTAGGACGATTGGTTGCTTTCCTTATTTGGAAGCTTGCATGGCACCTTCTGGTACTGTGAAACTCGTCCTCAGAGGGGATGCTTTGAGGTCAAACCATCTCAGATCCTGTGGATCCTGTTTCTGAAGTACATGGTGTCTTCAGCAATAGAACGTACCTTCCATCTCTTGGATGCAACCAAGGACAACAGCAATAGCCTATGTTTTAAGAGTCTCTTGGACAACCCTCTCAAGAAATGCAGATGAGAGAGAGAACAAGTGACATTTGTACCTCTGGGTCTGAGTTACCTTTTTCCATATTTAACTAGTTTCATCCATTTACCTGAAAATTCCATGATTTAATTTTGCTTTACAGCTGAATGATATTTCGTAGTGTATATACCACATGTCATTATCCACTGTAGGTTGTAATGAGCACGACTGAGGAGGTGTCTTCAGAGTAGGATGTCCAGGCCTTTGCACACATGTCAAGAGGTGGTGTAGCTGGGTCATGTGAAGATTTATTTTTATGTTTTTTGAGGATTCTCCACACTGATCTCCATCTGGACTGGTTTGTGGCCTACCAACAGTGAGGGAGAGCTCCCTTTCCCTCAGATCCTCTCCAGCATCTTCTGTCACTTGGTTTATTGGTCTCTGCCATTCTGACTGGAGTAAAATGAAATCTCAGCATCGTTTTGCTTTTCATTTCTCTAATTGCTAGGGCTGATGACCAGTTTTTGAGATATTTCTTAGCCATCTTTTCTTTCCTTTTTTAAGAACTGTGTTGCAATTCCAAACCCATTTTTTTAAGTGACTCATTTTATTTTAACTTATTTTTGTGCATTGAGTTCTTCATGTACTGTGGATATTAATTCTCTGTCAGATGTATAGCTGGCAAAAATTCTTTCCCATTCAGTGGGATTCCTCTTTGCTTCACCGGTTGTTTCCTTAGCTGTAGAGAGCTTTTTAGTCTTGCCAGATCTCACTTGCCAGTTGTTGGCAGTTTCTGAGCAAACAGGGTCCTTTTCAGAAAGTTCTTCCCTACACCTATATCCTATGCCTATGTTTCTTCTAGTCATTTCCATGCTTTAGGTTTCATAATTAAATCTTTGGCCCATTTGGAGTTAGTTTTTGTGCAAGATGACAGATATGTGTCTGATTTTATTTTTCTTCATGTGGATATTCGATTTCCCCAGCACCATTCCCCAGCATCCTTATCAAATACTACATATTAGATGTTCGTAGTTAAGTATATTCATTTTTAGGCATTCATTTCTGTCCTATTGGTCTATATGTCTGTTTTTGCATCAGTATTTCCATCCTCATGAGTTTTTTTTTTTTAATTTGACATAAGCTGGAGTTATCTGAGAAAAGGAAATTGAGAATATGCCTTTAAAAGATTGTCCTGTAAGGCAAGCATGTGGGACATTTTCTTAATTAGTAATTGATGTTGGAGAGCCCAGCCCATTGTAAGTGGTACCATCCCTGGGCAGGTGGTCAGGGGCTACATAAGAAAGCAGGTTGAGTAAGCAATAGAGAGAAAGCCATGGCTTCTGCATCAGTTCCTGCTTCCAGGTTCCTGCCCTGCGTGAGTTCATGTCCTGATGAGCTGTAACCTGGAAGTATACTATGAAATGAACCCTTGTTGCTTTGCATCATGGTATTTTATCACTGCAATAGGAAAACCAAAGACAAGTATCATATTGTTTTGACTATTGTGATTCTGAAATATAAGTTGAGTTCTAGAACAGTAGTCTCTCTAGCATTGTTCTTCTTGCTTAGCATTGTGATTGCTATCCAGGGTCTTTTTATGGTAACAAGATTTTTTTTTTAATTTCTGTGAAGAATTAGATGGTGGTCTTGACTGGGATTGCATAGAATCTGTAAATAACTTTTGACAGTATGGTCATTTTCACAATACTAATTCTGTTAATCCATGAGCATGGTAAGGGTATATTTTTCATTTTCTAGTGTCTTTCCTTGTCTTCTCCTTATCAGAGACTGAAAGTGTTCATTGTAGAGGTCCTTTACCTCCTGATTAAGTTTATTCCTAGATATTTTTTATTTTCCTTGAGGCTACTGTGAGTGGTAGTGTGTCTATGATCTCTTCCTATGTATGCCTAGAGTTTGATGGCCATGCAAGCTGGAGTGTGACTATTCCAGGACACTGGATGTGGAACTTTGACTACATCTGGGGAGTTGAGGAGGGTACATGGAGGGAAGGATCTGGCAGTTTCACCCAGCTAGACCATGGTTCAGGATATGCTTGGCTTGACCTAGCTATATCATCTTTGTGATATTAACAAGTAACATAACTTAGCCCAATTTTTATATCATTATCCTGCTGCATCAAGGCTGGCTCTCCCACAGCATTTGGACAGTCAGTCTGTGATAACAGAGGTAGTAATAGTACCACCTGCATAATACTTATGACTATTATATGAGGCATCCATTAAATGCCTACCATGTAACCTTCAATCAATCAAGTGATACTGTAATAATGCAACAATAACTTACTTTATTAATTGTAAGATTGGTATGCACTAGCAGTAGTATTGAGCATTTTTTAACTCTTGTTATACTTTACAGCCGGACTTTATATTTATAATACTCAAAATCTCTAAAGCATACACTTATGGCTCATTGGGTTGTTCTGTCTTGACTATTTACCAAATGAAGCCTGAAAATTAACACTCGGAAGACCACAGCACAAAGAGGAAGAAAAAAAAACATCGGAGATGATGGGCTCATTAGTCCACATTTTTGTGTCTCATCATTTCATACACATAACCTAGAAGCGACAGGCCATTGGCCCAGGAATTTTTTTTTTATTGACTTTAACTGATGTTCTGGGCAATGATGATGAGGGAAAGAGGGGGAGAGGGACTTTGAGACTCCTATGACATGAGTCTTCCTAACACTCTGAGCAGTTTTGTCCTGTGGGATCCATAATTAGGCTTCTGTAGTTGGATCCCAGCCAGGGTGAGTCCACGCCTTTGCTGGGATGTTCTCTGTTATCACAGACTGACTGTCCAGATGCTGTGGGAGAGCCAGCCTTGACGCAGCAGGAACACTGCATGTCTGTGTTCCTGGATATGAGTGAAGCTGCACTGTCCAAGAAACACAACTTGTTCCTGTCTCACAAATGTGAATCCTGCCAGGAGTCAGAACTGCAGCTAGTACCCATTCCCATCGTATTGTTTATTCATCCTAAGGGACAGTTGTACTTACCCTGAGGTTTGAAGAGAGCTAAACAGCTGCGCATAATAATTGGAATAAGAGAATCGGCAAAGGTCTGTCCATGACAGCTTCATAGAAGTTGCCGGAACATGTGGGGTTGTGTAAAACTCAGTACTTGGATTAAATCCTCAGCAACATTTAAAAATAAAACTTGGACTTGGGCTTGGCTGCTCATCTCCATAATCCCAGCACCCAGGAGGCTGAGATAGGAGGTCAGTCTGGATTACAGTGAGTTCCAGACTAGCCTAGACTATATAGTGAAACTTTGTCTCCAAACAAAAACAAATAGAAACAGAGGAAAGAAATTATCAACTACCATAAAATAAAATAAAATGGGCCAAGTCTTTATCTCTTTTATTTGATATTGAGTAGTTTCTAGTAATTAATTTATTTACTGGTTTTTGTAGCCTCCAAGAATGTTATCTTAGCTACTGGTTAATAAACCAAGATTGATTACATTAACTTCCCACACTTTGTTTTATACATGGGGCAAGTAACTGTTCTCAGCCTGATGAGGTGAGGTACATAAAAGTCCTTATTACAGATATAAAGGAAGCCCTCACTGAGGGATACTTAATGTTCACAGGAACCATGGTTCATCAGCTGTATCATTGTTGGCAATTTGCCTTGGCTCTGTCTGTCAAACTTAGCCTGCCCAAAGCTATAATAAAACGTAGCCAAGAAAGGTCTCCTGTGGGGAAATAAAATTCACACAAAATAACGGTAGCCTTCTTTGTCCCTCCCCCCCCAGTGTACCAAGCTGTGTGGTGGAGGCATGCGGACAAGACTGGTGGTCTGTCAGCGAGCCAACGGTGACCGGTTCCCAGATTTGAGCTGTGAAGTTCTTGATAAGCCTCCAGACCGTGAGCAGTGCAACACACACGCGTGCCCACGAGATGCTGCATGGAGTACTGGCCCTTGGAGCTCGGTACGGCCCTAATACTTCATGTTTGTTACCCAAACCCTCTGGCAGTGTTATGAGTACTCTGGGGCATGCCTTCATAGCCAAGAACTGCCATGTGCACAAAAGCACCCTAGCTATCTCGACCTATTACTTTCTCCCTGTTATGGCTCAGAATTAACACTGTATGACACTGCAAAGGTGACTTTATAGACTCCAAATACCTCATGCAGGAATGGTGCCAAAAAGTAGCTCCCTTTGCCTAGAAGAGCTGTACATGGATAACGATTTAGAGAAATTGCTTAAAAGTAGCCAATCTGCACTTAAGTTGTGGTAGCTCTGGCTAATGGAGCAAGATTCCTGTTTACTGTTTACAGTAATGCAATTTTTTTCTTCAACTAATATTGCTTGCTTCTGTGAGGCTTGGATATACCTTAGCACAATCAACATAAAGTCTATACCCAAGAATGGACTAGCCATTTTGGAAATATAGGTGACCAGCAGTGTAATCAATGACCCGATACCTTCTGAGGCATCTGGAATCTCTTCCCTGCCCCCAAACAGGAAGTCCATCTGAAACCAGCTTTTACTTTGCTCCTAGTTTTCCTTAGCTGACAGCTGACATGGTAAGACAAGTTTGCCACTGTAAATGCTATACAAACATCTGGGGCCACTCTTAGCAAACAGATGGATTAACTGTGTCAACCAATACCTTGCCTAAGCTGTGACAAAAATAGATCTGATGTATCTAAGCACAGTAAATATTCCTACATTAATTGTAATGAAGCTGAAATTAGCATTATATAGTCATTTCCAGGAGCCCCTTTTTATTCAGTCTTGCCTTGGAAGGTCTTACTGATTCCTGGGGCCAGGTGAAGAGCAAATTAACTGAAGTAGCATGATTGACACTCAGTGATGCTTCTCAAAGTCAAGGTTTTCCGCATCACTGGCTGTGTCTGCAGGGTTGGTTTTGTAACCCAGTTGTAAAGCTTTTGCATGCAGCAGAGAATTAGCAGTAGAAACATGAGCTCGGATTGTGGTCTTTAGCTAGGCCGTGGGATTTTATTCTAGCATTGAGGAAAAGTTACAGTGTCATATCTATGGTTCTCTAAGGACATTTTTGTCTTAGCACTGGCACCTTTTCCAAATGAACACTTTGAAGAAGGGTTGAGGTGACGTTAGGACAGACAGGATGTCCTTTGAAAACCCCAATTTCTCTGTCACTGCTATATACTACCATCCATAGACATCCCTTCTCAAGCCCAGGGCATGCTCACTCTGTGTACAGACAATACCAGAGATAATTCTCTTCAGTCCACTCACACTCTCAAAAGTAGAGTGTCACTAGTTCTAAAGTCACCAGTTAGGCCTCTGTGACAACTTCCTCATGGCACGGTCTTATTGTTTGATGAGGAAAAGAAATCTGTTTTCTTTCTCCAGATTTTAACCCTTACATCATCCCATACTTTTCTAAAATAAGTATTTTAGGAAGATGGAAAAATATATTCATAGTGAGTTATAAAATATAGCTGGGGATGTGTCTGTGTGTGTGTGTGTGTGTGTGTGTGTGTGTACATACATGTATGTGCTAGTTTCTCTTTCTGGTACATTCTCTCAGTATATCCCTATTGATAATTTAATAGCTTAAATCTTTAACAATAAGCTGCTGATTGTTTTAATTGAAAATATGGGGCATATTTAATATTGCTGGTCTTCTTGGGGCTACATACAGTTTTCTAAGCTATCAGAGAGGAAGAAAGAAGAGTAAAAGTTCTGTGCTCTAGGATACACAGATTTTAAAACTAGCTTTATCCTGCCAGTGCGATCTCATACAGTGATTGTTAGTTTGACTTTCAGATTTCAATTCTTCTCCTGTCTTAAGAGAAAGGCCACTTTTGCAAGACTTTTAAACTGTGATTGTTTTTTTTAAAGAACTAAATCAAAAGCATTTTGTTTAAGTAGATAGACAATTGAAATATATTAATTTCATGTAAATGTAGGGGAGCACTCATATAGGATGTTGATTATTTTATGTTTATTTGCATGGATGCTTAGTATGATGCTTTAGTGCTTAGGTTACATTTCAGCATACCTCAAGGACTCCTGTTTCTAGCCATAAAGTCTTTTTATGGTGCTTTCCCATTGTAACTGCAGTGAAGTTAACAAGTGTAGAAAGAGAAAAGTGCATTGTGAGGTGCTAACATCTTGCTTCCAATAGAAAGTGGCTTAGACTGACTGGAGACCAGGGTGTCCATGACTTCTCCAGCAGGTTGCTTTTGCTCCCAGGAACTCTCACACATAGACACTGTAATATCCCAAAGCAACTACTGTTATATGACACAGCCAAGGTCAAGGAGAGACAGCTTACATCAACACTGCCTACAAAGGAATACTATTTGAGAAAGAAACCCCAAATCATTGTTGTCACAGCTCCCAGAGTCTTCACAGTGAAACATCTTGTAATCTAATATTCAAGCAACCCTTTTAGAGAGACTGGCTCATGTCACTGCAGGTCTGTGACTCAGTTATAACCCTGGATGTAGTGACTCATACCTGTGACCCAGCATTCAGGACACTGAGTCAGGCTCACCTGTAGTTTGGTACCATAATAGGTTCCAGGCCAGCCAGAGCTGTCTCAAAAAACAAGAAAAGAGAAGAAAAAAAAATCATGATTGAGAAAAACATCCTACAAAATTTTCTCTTCTGGCCTTTTAAAAATAATGTCCCTGAACCTTTGCTTTGTGAAGCAGTGTTCTTAGGCTCTGTTGGACTATTGAGCCCTCCTAAAAGCACAGTGGGTAATAAATACCCCTGTGCCCTGTGACAAATGGGACATATTGGAAAGAGAACTCTTTATTATCAAGGTGACACAAGAAATGCCTTTCAGACCAGGAACATTCTAGACTGAGCCAATCCATCTAGAGGAAGAAAGTCCTGTCACTGTCACTACTGCATAGCCAGGGTGGTTTGGTGGCCTCCCTCTTTGCATTGCCCCGTTTCTCTGTTCACTGGTCATCTTGTAGATGGCAGCTCTTCTCTACAGAAAGTGCTTGGCTGAGTGTTTTCATGACAACTCGGGGAAGTGTTCTCTGAGCCGTTGAGACCTGTGCTTATGGACCTGAATAATGAGAGCTTATGAGCTTTCGAGGGAGCTAGGCTTTTGTTTCAGCCTGGCAAACTAAAGTATTTGTGTCTACCTCATTTCCTACCACACTGTGCAGTTTCTATAGGTAGAAAGAGAAAATGTTTGATATCAGTGTTTTACAACCTCATTATATCACAGAAAAAAAGATTATAAATATCACAACCGTATTTTCTGAAAACAGTTTTAAGCAGTCACATTGACATATTTCTGAGTATTTTTGAGTGGTACAGATTTACATGTCTTTATATAATAAAGCATATTTATTTTTCCATGTTATTTAATTTTGTAAGCAATGTTTAAAAACTAGTGTGTGTGTGAGCCGGCTATGAAGACAAATAGGCTATGTGAATTAGAAGTGAATGTATGTTTCTTTTGATTAAAATATACATATATATTTTAATATTGTAAAATCTCTCTATCACCTTCCCCCAATGCTGAGTAGCCATGTATTAAACTTCATGTTATCGGCTAGGCTAACGTGTGCATTTTGAAAGGTTACTTTAAAAGAATTCTGAATCAGAAATGAGTTCTATAAACAAAAATTTGTGAGGCTTAACATTGTGTTGGGTAGCTTTTTCTTTTCTAATAATGTTGTCTTGATTTACTGAGTTTCAACTATGAAATCAAAAAGCTCTGTTTACTGAATTTGAAGATAATGATAAACATACCCAGAAGACAAACAAAGTGATTAGAAGAGAAGACGCTGAGACAAACCACTACTGTGTTCACATAGGAATACACCTGGGTCTCTGTCCAGACAACGGCAGGACACCTCCACTTGTCACCTTTCATTTGTTCACCTTCAATATGCCTCAGAAAGGATTTATTATTAAAGAAAAAGAAATATTATAAAATGAAGGTGGAAGTTCCAAGACAGCCTTTCCTTTGCAAAAACATATATCCAGGTGATAATGCCTCATTCCATTCTTCATTTCATCCCACTGTTTATAGTAGTACTTACACAAAAAAGATTCAAAATCGGGGGGCACCCTTGTATGAGTTAGAGATTGATAAAGAGATGATAAAAATATCATTGCAAAGTAGATGATGATAACCATAGATTATTGAGCATGTTTGTGTTGGTGCCAGCCCTTTTCCTATCCCGTGAGGGGACCACTGTGATACCACATTGCATGTTGCTATAATATTCTTTAGTGACAAGACCTCTCATGGCATGTGCCAACTCCATTAGTCCTATTTTGGGAGACATAAACAGCTTATGTTCAATGAATCATGAGACTTTTGATAAGAAATTTCTAAAATTCAAATGTCACCCTGAACAATGCTAAGCTGACTCTGACATTTAAGTCCAACAATAGAAAATCCTAAATTATTGCTGCTATTGGCAAATTCCCATAACCAGAAGTCCTAGAAATGTCTTATAAACTGCCTTAAGGTAAGCATTGGCAGAATAGCCCTTTGTTTCATGATCAAGATACATTTTTGGCCAGAGTAGGGCGATCTGTAAAATTTCATTTTTGAAAAAAAAAATGTAATTAAATATAAAAATTTAAGTGATAATTTTACTAAATGAACATGTCTTAAGCATATTACTAGCACTTTTAAAAAATGAAATATCTCACTAGGTCCTCTTGCTCAACCTGAGCTGGATAGTTACTGTTTTGTTTTTGTTGTTGTTGTTTTCTTTGTGTTTCTTTTTTATTATTATTATTCAAAAGATCATGACATACGAAATCTCATTTTCACTAAGTTCCATATAAATTAAGACTATCTATAAAGCACCCCTTTCCAGTGTGCCATCAGAGTGCTTGTCTTTATCTACTCAACAGACTATAAACAATGTTTTTATGTTGATGGTGACTGCATCTACATCTTTCATCGAGTCTTTGGACAGCTGTTTCATTACACCTTTTGACCACTTGTTCAGGAGATGGGAGGGCGTGCTCTCAGGGTGGTTGGGGGGGCTGTGTCCTCCTGACTCAGGAGTTGTCTGGCCATTGAGGGGAGGGATGAAAACACTGGAATGTGGAGGGGGATGTAGGGGCTGCATCCAAGAGTAATTGGCTGGGAGGGGATCCTGGACATTAGCAAAGGCTTTTCCAGAAGGTTTGTCTTGAGGAAGAATGTGAAGGAGTAAAGATGTTACCTTGTTCCCTTCCAAATAAAAGCCATCCATTTCCCAGCAAATCATTTCAGGGTGCCTGCTGTGGGTTGGGTCCTGTTACACATACAACAGATACAGCAAGGGACGAGTCAGAGTTGGGCTATACGAAGGACAAAGAAAAATTTTAGCAGGAAACGGAGAAAGCCAAACTCCTGTAATCAAAGACCCTGACCGGTTTCTGTCTTTGGCTGGCAGTTCCACCAGTTAAAATAAAAGGACGAATTGCTGCTATAAGCCACGCCTTCACTGTTGCCCACCATATTCGCTCAATAAATAAAACTAGCAATCCTATTAGATGTGAAGTTGTCCAATCATTTTTAAATAGACACCCAACACTGTGGAAACAGAAACTTAGTTGTTGTTGTTTTGTTTTCATTTTTTAAGTCATGGCCTAGAATCTGCCCACATTAGATCCCAAATGTGTCCAATTGGTCTGATCAGTAGAGGATCAGTAGAGGACCTGGCTTTCTCCCTCCTCCTTGCTGGAACTCAGAGGTTCCTTCTGGAGAAGTTGTGATCTAAGGGCACATATCCCCCTTGTTATTATCCAGAGGCCAATAAAAAATATCTGGAGCCTGTGGATCTGGAGCACTGTCTTCTCGGCTTTTTACTGCTCTCAACACAAACTGTTGTTGTGAACAGTTTGAAAATCACTGCTTCCCTTTCCAGAAGTGTGTAAAGTACAGTTGGTAGTAAGGAAGATAGCTCACATGGACTTAGTCCAGAGTCCATCATCCCTGTCCAGATCAGCATCCCATTGCTCCTTTATGGAAGAAGTTATGCCTTGATCCACAATCTGACAGCAGTGAGGAAGATATTCTGTGTTGCTGGTTTCCAATATGGAAGTGATTAATAACGTGTTGTCAATACTAGTCACATGCATTAGACCTGATAGTACAGGCCTGTAATCCCAACAATGAGAAAGTTTGAGGCAGGAGAATCCCAAGTTCAAGACCTTGGCTACCAGGTAAATTGAAGGTCAGCCTAGACAGCTTAGCCACACCTTGTCTCACATTTTCTCAAAAAAAGGTTAAAAAGCAGTCAGGGGTGTATACACAATTCAGTGTTAAAGCATATACTAGCTGGGACCAGGCCCGCCATTTTATCCCCTTACCACCCAAAAATAAATCCTAAACACTACAATGTAAATAACGGACAAAAAACCTCAGTTTTAAAGGTATTGACTTATAAATCTATTAACCATATCTTCCTGAATTTTAAATGGCTTCGTGTAGCTGGTAGCTACCAAACTGGATGGACAAGCCAGCAACTGTTTATATTTGACAATTCATTATATAAACCAAAATCAAATCAAAATCCAAAAATCAAATGTATAAAAATAAACTTGGAGGAAACTCCTGTGTCAGCACTGAGAGGCCCCTACATAGTACATCCCGATAATTAGCATTCTCTTCTTGTGGTTTGTGCTTTTGTTTTACAAAATGTCAGTGGGCCACAGCTGGGCGATAGAGAAAAGCAGGGCAAATGTAGAGACAACCCATCAGAACCAGCTGTCCTGGGAGTACTAATTCCAGCTTTTCATCGTCAAAGCAGCTGTTGAAACAAACTCTCCTCTTCTGTGAGTGAGCATTCAGGTTCATAGTGGCCATACATTCACTTAAGGAGAAACATATTTGCGTGTGCCACGGGGTGGAAGGGTAAGTCCTGGTTGACGCCTTTCGGGAGAAGGAGAAAATTGAAAGCACCAGGTAGAATCTGGAATTTCAAAAGAGTGTTGTCTCTTTGAAGGGGAAAGCCTTAGGAAGACAGCTTTGTCATATTCACTGAACCCAGTAGGTGACATTGGGCAGATTAGCTTTGCAGGACTCCATTTCAAAGACACATAGGGAGATTCCCAAGTGGTGCTGATCTCTCCTCCTTCTCCTTTGTTATTATTGCTTCTGCAAGCCCTATCCTCTGTGGTGTTAAGAAAACCTTGATGGGTCCATGCACAGTCAGGACTCTAACTGAAGAGCCCCTCCCCCCTCCACGTGCAAAAGCATTCCCTGCAAATTGACTCCCAAAGCCCTCAATTAATTCACATTCTCAGTGGCCAGACATAGACTCCTCCACACACACATTTTAGGGTAACACCCTAAATTAAGATGCCATCCAGAGAGTGATCAAGAAATACTTAATCAGTCTTATGCTCATTCTCAGGTCACCCAAACACTAAAACAAGATTCAAGTGATTTTGCCCCAAGCCACTTCTTTAAAAAAAAAAAAAAAAAAAAAAAGAAAGAAAAGAAAAAAGAGCAAAACCCTCAGTCATCCAGAAATGACCTGCTAGCTATCTTAATTGAACAGGAAAAGACAAAATGATCATAGCCTATATCTAGGCAAGGAGAAAGCCGACATTAATTAGTAGTTAGGGGGCTGAAGGGATGAGGGAGGTGTTAATATAGGTGGCTGGGGACTCTAGATGAGGTGGTAAGGGGGATTATGCAATTTTCTGTATGTTTGAACTTTTACAAAATATGTTATTCTTAAACACTTAAATAAAAATATTCAGATTGACTTTTCCTTCGCAAGGGGGGAAAGAATAAATCTGGATTTATTTCAAGGCATTAAACTTGTGGATAAATTTAGGGAGCTGTTTGTAATCACAGTTTGGCCCTGTAGTGACAAAAAGAGGGGGTGTTGCACCTCGAACCCAGGATACAATCTTGCCTGCCTCCCTTGATTTTCCCTCTCCTGCTCTCTCTTCCTCCCTGCACCATTCCCGCTGCCCCGAGCAACTGAAATAAAAGGACCTCTGGGCATCTGAAAATTGTACCTTTTATGTCTCCCTTCCCCAGGGAAATCAATCCCAGCTTTCTTCCAATACAGTCCCTGCTCTCAAAATGTAATAAATAAACCCACCCCTTTCAGCCACCCCTACCCAGAGTATAAGTTCCTTGTAAAACAAAAAACTTTTTCCCAAAACTGTGTGCTGTTTGTTTTCTTTGGGTTTAATCAAAAGCCCTCCCCCAGTCAGCTTACCTATTTCTGCAGTTCTGTGTGCAGGACACTGATAAAGCCATGTTCCCTTCTTCATGGTTGCCTTGAATCAGTTGTGACCTATCTAAGAACCCTTAGGTGGCTAGTCGGCGGCTGATGTCAGGCAGGAGCGCTGTCCCCTAGAGCTTGTGACTGTAACTGAATTCTTGTTAGGTGTGTTGCAAGGAATTTTGTGTTGTACAAGGAGTGTTACATATAGAGCAAGGCTCCCTGCCTTGCTAACCCTAGTCCCTAACTTTGCAGGAGTGATATCCACATGACTCTAAACTTTCATTTATCAGGAATGCTGTGTGCCCCTACCCCCTCAACATCTATTCAAATCAAGCCAGTTCAAAGAACTTGGAGCCTTAGGATAAATGCGTGATTCTCACGTGTGGCTGATTTTATCCCTCAATGAACCTTTAAGTAAAGTCTGGAGATACTTTTCTGTAGTTGCTGCTGGGAGTGGAGGTTCTCCTGGACCCAAGCAGTTGTAGTCAGCAGTACTAGTCATCAGGCAAAGACAGGATGGCCCAACAAAATTTTATCTCACCCAAGACCTCAAAAAGAGGGCTAAAGTTGAAAGTCTGGCAAAAAGAAGTCCTTCCCTTTGAAAGTCTGTGGACTGATGGAAGGGCTGTTGGAAACTCTACAGAGAGGTGACATTCCCGTTAAACAGCTTTCTGAGATCCTAGAAAGTCATCTGTATCTGTCAACTCCCAACAAGGTTGCAAGAATAAGCTGAATGTAGAAGAAAGATCCAGAAAGTAGATTCTCTAATCAGATTATGAATTTTCAAGCCAGCAAATAGTGCTACTCAACCCAGAGGACTCACAGGTGTAGGGGCTAGTATAAATGTGTACTGATATAATGGGGGTCCATTACTGTGAGAGGAATTTCACATGGCAATTCTAGCTTGAGTAATCACCTTTCTAAACAAAACAGTGATAGTGCAGATGGGATTATTCCTCAGCTTCCCAGGGCATTTGAGATAGTTCTTACCTGATTCTTTTTAATTAAATGTTTCAGCAATGACAGTACCCCACCCCCACCCCCACCTCCACCTCCACCCCCACCCCCACCCCCGCCGTGTAAGAACCCAGCAGCATTTAGTATCTCTTGAGGTTTGGATGTCACTTTTGAATATGTAGGTTACTGTTTGGGAATTTTTTTCCAAGTTAAGATTAATTCTAGTGAGAATTTTGTCTGGGGAATGAGTGAGCATACTGATTAGGAGCTAAGACAGTAGTGCGTAGAACAATCTATATATTTTAAATAAGTGTGAACTAGACTTTCCACAACTGGACACTTGGGACCAGATAACTTCTTCCTGGGGAGCATTGGAGAATGCTTAGCAGCCTCCCTGGCCTCTACCTGCCCCATACCTATCACATATCCTCTACATTGTGATAACCAAAACTGTCTTCACACATCAACAAATGATGGTCTGGGTGAGGATGACAAAATAACTTGCCCTATAAATTTATGGATTTCTCACTGGAGGATTTGGCTTTTTTATGAGGAATGGGCCAGTGAGCCTCAACATTTCCAAAATATACTTGGTACAAAATCCCTACTTTTAAGTAATAAAGTCTTTGAGATTGAGTAATTGTTTTCTTAGAGAAGAGAAAGGTTGTCTTGCACAGATGACCAAGTTTTCACTATTGTGTGACCTTGGAACATCGATTATTTCCCCTCTGTTCTTTTTTTAACCCATTGGAGGAAAAGTTTCATAGAGTCAGCTATTCAAGATGTATGACATTGACTTGGCTTTTCTGTACTTGACGTCCTGGGAAAGAGAGTTTTGGAGTGCCACTCTTCCAGATGAACAGGTTTTTTTCTCTTTGCAAATCATTGCTGCTTTAGCAGATAGCAAATTCTATATATCTATCAGCCCCTCATTCATGCCACAAATACTGACAAATAGACTCAGAATGAAAAGTGTAATTCTGAGATCTTAGAAGCAGAGAACATTGTAGACCATGGATTTCTTGGATCCAAAAGGAAAATCTTATTTCTTCTCTTTTAAAAAAAGTCACAAATATGACCAAAACTCTAGACTCTCAAATGCCTACTGTTTGATGGTGTGTCCTGACATTGCTAACTACACAGTTCACACTTAAGAATTATACAAATGCATTACAGAAATATCAGAGGGGCTGGAGAGATAGCGCTGTAGTTAAGACCTCTTGCTGCTTTTCCGGAGAACCTGAGCTTGGTTTCCAGCACCCAAGTCAAGCAGCTCACAACTTCCTTAACTCCAGCTTTGGGTGATCCAACACCCTCTCGTAGTCTCCATAGTCACAGGCAAACAGTTGACACACATTCGTATAAACATACACACATGCACATTAGTAAAAATCTAAAAATAAATCTTCGTGAAAATAATCACACACACACAGAGAGAGAGAGAGAGAGAGAGAGAGAGAGAGAGAGAGAGAGAGTGAGAGAGAGAGAGAGAGAGAGAGAGAGAGAGAGAGAGAGAGAGAGAGAGAGAGAGATTCCCTTATGTTTTCAGTAAATTTGTGGGGGTTGGGCCACATTCACCACTGTTCTCAGCTACATTAGGTCCCAGGTCTGTGTATGACAACCCTGCCAAAATGGTACCAGAGCTGTGATGTTAGAGTAGTCTGTTGGTAGAGAAAAGCAAATAAAATAAACCAGGATACTGCCATTAGCCTAAGGAATTACATAGTAGGGTTTAACTTGTAACAAAACAATGCATTCCCCACCCTACCCCCAAAATTTAAACTGTTTGATAGAAGACTGGAGAAAAACAAACATTCACCCTTGACTCTATGAGATGACCGAATGCTGCTTTCTATAATAAAATTGAACTTTAAGTTATTCATGGAATAACTATGTCAAACAAGCTCTTTAAATTAAAGTTAGAGGGTCTGGGAAGTAGCTTAGTAGGTGAAATGTCTGCCTAGCATGCACAGAGCCCTGGGCTCCAATCCTGATATGCATGAACTGGCTATTATATGGCACCTTTCTATGAGCTCAACACTCAGGAGATAGACACAGGAGGGTCAGAGGCTTAAGGTTATCCTCAGCTACCCAGGAAGTTCAAGGCCAGCCTGTGATACATGTGACCACATCTCAAATTCATTCATTCATTCATTTTAAACAACAAAAATTTGACTTTTGGGTAGATATAACCTTGCCGGTAATTCAAGGTTAAGGATTGAATGTGCAGATTTCCCCTAAATATGATGAACAATGAAGCCAGTATTGAAAAATCACACTTGCTTGACTTCATGCACTCCTAGGCAGTCTCCAGTCTGCATTCCATTGACTGTCTTACACTTCTTGACCTGGCACACTAGGTACCCATCTGTAGTTGACCAGGTGATTTGGACTGGTATGGAGAAATAATAACAAAAACACCCAAGTTTTGGAGCTGTGATATGAGCCATGGCCCAGATCATTTGTGTTACACACAGCATTAATAATCCTGTAGAGTACCTTTGGTTAGGTCCGTTGTGTAGATAGTTAACCGAGACACCAGAAAGTTAAGTATGTTTTCAATATCATGTGTCAGGAAGCTTTAGATGCACGTCTGATGAAGTCCGAAGCACTAAGTTCTGAGATGACTCCAATCTTCTGAAAGTTCTGTTAAGGAGAAAGCCACCCCCTTGTCCAGGCAATGGTTTAGCCCTACCTCTGCTTTTGAAAATTCCTCCAGGCTGAGTCATTGAGATCTGACTGTTCCCAGGAGTGTTTTAGCCAGGACCTACTTATCACTAGTTGGGGGAAGCTGAACATTTATTTGCATTGTTTGAACTGGGTCTTTTTTACACTTCACTTGCTTTAGTAAAGCTATCTAGAGACCTTGGAAATTGGAATTGATCTCTCTGAGCACTGACTTTGAAATGGTTTTGTTTTTATCCCCCTTACTGTTTACACACTCTGGAAGGCTGAGGATTCCTATGTCTGTCCTGGAAAGGTCCTGTGAACTAAGAACATGCTGTCTTTCTGGACACGGCCTGATCCTAAGACCTGGAGAATTAGGACCTGGCCAGATAGATAGGTGTACTGAGGGCAGCTTATCCAGAGCCTAGGCTTCACTCCACACAATTCACAGTTATCAAACCCTGGGCTCCCTGTTGGCTTCCTAGCCCTGCATAAACCTATATTGGTTTTAAATGGAAAAAGTTTCCTTTTAAAAGCTCAATACTAAATGAGGCCATACTGTCTTGGAGTCAGTGTGGGAGTTTTCAGATTTTTGCACACAGCTTTTCAGTCAGAATGGAAATTGAAATTACCTGGCCCTAATAGACTGCCTTGCTGCCTCCTCCTCCCTGTTCCCTCCTCCCTCCTCCTCTTCTCTTCTTTTTCATCTTCTTCTTCCTCATCCTCCTCATTTGCTCTCCATTCCTCCCTCTCCTCCTTCCTGCTCCTCTTCCTTCTCTTCTTATGGAGACATTCTTATGTATCCCAGGCACAGAATTACAGAGTTCTATCATCAGATCTGCTTTTGTTTGATGCTGTGAATCAAACATGGGATTTCATAGATACTAGAAGAGCTCTCTACCAATGAAATTGCATCCCTACCTCTTGCCTAGTGCACATATTTACAGAGAGTGTGTGTGTGTGTGTGTGTGTGTGTGTGTGTGTGTGTGTGTGTGTGTGTGTGTGTATTTCTACCTGGAAAACAGAAGTCGATCTAAAGCGGCATTACTGGGTAGAAGTAACATTACATAACACTGAGGGTGCCTAGTGACATTAGCAATTAGGGATGAACTGTTTCTTGCTTCCTTTTTCCCTTCCTTCTTTTTTTGCCTTTCTTCTTGATAGCCATTGCTGTTGTTTGAGATGGGTTCTCATTATGCAGCCCAGGCTGGCCTGAATTTAGGATGGCCCTCCAGTCCGAGCTTCCTGAGTGCTAGGTTGCAGGCAGCATGGGCCACCACCTCCAGCTAGAGCTGAATGTTCAGTGCTTCTCCAGCATTTAGGGGTAACATAGTATTCTGAGTTTCTAGTTTCTACCTTTTGCTATTTTTGTATATATATATATATATATATATATATATATATATATATATATATTACAATCTCTGATAAGCTTCCTCTTAATTATTCCATGCTGTATTCAGCTTTATAGTTGTGAATTAAATATTAAACTACAAGGGTAATTAGTCAATTTGGAGGTGAATGGACAGAAGAGATTTGGGAGAGCAATTGCTATTTATTTGTCTTTAAAATAAACTGAGCACTATGAAAATGCGGACTTGTTACCTCAGTGTTCTTGGGATAAATGGCTGTAGCTTTTGTACCATTCAAGCATGTATTCATTTGTGTACTGTATACTTCCTTAGATGTTTTTCCACATACCAGGCATGTTTCTAGTCACTAGGAATTAAACAGTGTGTGTGTGTGTGTGTGTGTGTGTGTGTGTGTGTGTGTGTGTGTGTTCTTCCAAACACACTCACATTCTCAAAAATTAGGAAGTGTATATTATAAGGCATAATGGTAACATATATTAACAATGTAAAGAATGGAATAGAGATTTTGAAAGAAGGTGACAAATTTTATAGACAAAACTAGATTAAGGGGAAAGAGTAGGAACCTGCATGGACTAGGGAAAGGGAACTAGTGTTTTAAGATTTGAGGAAGTCTCCATTCATTTCCATTTGAACAAAGATAAGGGGAAATATAAAAGAAAACCAAGTGGCATCCCAAAGCAGGATGTTTCTGGAGGCAGGAGTATGCTGCATTTAGGGTTCAGAGAGGTCAGGGGAGCTGAAACAGAGGCAGTGCAGACAGGATGCAGGAATTACAGTGGGAATGAGGGACAAGGAGATGCAATGTGGTGTGAGCCTTGGGAGACAAGAGTCAGATCACCGAGAGAGATAAGAAACCCCTTGGGTGGGATTGGATGGGTTGAACAGGAAGATGGGTTATTTTAAAAGGTCGACTCTGGCTTGTGAATTCAAGGAAGGAAACAGGAGAGCCCCTTTCTAGGAAGCCATGCTGTACCTGAAATGACAACAGTGGCAAATGAGGACAACAGTGGCTCATAGAACTGTTGCCACAGGAAAGATGATGAGGCTTGGGAGGCTCCTGAGGGCTTTTGTTTGTTTGTTTGTTTTGTTTTGTTTGTTTTAGGTATAATTAAAGGATTAGCTGAAAACCTGGATATAGAATACAATAATAATAATAATAATAATAATAATAATAATAATAATACTGTCAAATGACTTCAAGTTTTATGGGCTAGGAAAATGGAAGTATTGTATTCCTGGTGTTTAAAATGGATATATCTATGGGAGGAACAGATGTGCAGAAAGATAAGAGAACTTTAGTTGGGAACATATTCATTTGAGATGCATGTTTGCTGTGATTTCACAGCTCTGCTGAACACCAGTGCAAGTAGATGTTTGTAATGCTGATGTCTTTAGTGAGATAAAAGAGGGAAACACAGTACTTACCAAACCATATCTTTCTTCCTTAGTTTTTAGACACCTTCGTCAATAAATCTTAGAGTAGTACTGTAACAATTTAAATTTGTAAAACAAAACCAACAAATAAACATAATTCTAGTCCTTCCTAATGTCAAATTATGTATTTTGTGTACATGCCAGTCTTATTTCTTCTCCTCCTCTCATCCCTTCTCAGTGGCTTTTTTGAGCCATTTCTTTACCAAAATGTGGGCAGAAGGGGGAAATAGGAAAAGAGATAAAGGATTTGAACACAGCATGTTGAAAGGGACAAAATGCTGTTTGATCTCTCAGTAGAGTGATGTGAAGTCAATTAATGTTTAAAACAACCTTGTGTCCATCTGTTCAGACACCAGTCTCTGCAGTCTCAAATATTTATGCATGCATCACTTCTGGGGTGGGATTAGCATCCACCCAAATACCACTTGTTTACCTAAGCTGCTTCTTTAAAAGTAGGGGATTTTTTCAGTTCTCAATGGTATTTTGGCGAGATGGGGCGGGGGGGGGTAGGTTTCTAGAGCCCCTTGCTTGGAATCCCTAGGCTCTGTAGCTAGAGAAGTTCAGTTACTTTATAAGAAATAGTGTAGCAACCCATGCTTGTCTTCCACAATACTTTAAATCAATGTAAATGCCCTACAAATATTTCTGTGCTGTTTTGGGTACAATAACAAGAAAAAGTCTCTACATGGTCAGTGCAGGTGTAATGTTTTTCCCAGATATTTTTGACCCAAGATTGGTTGAATCTGTGGACTCAGAGTCTCTAGGCAAAGAGGACCACCTGTGTGATCTGTTTCACAGCTGCTTCATATAAATAAAGATGCTCCCTCTACCCCAAGAGAGAAAGGAAAAGGGCCAAACTGGCTGAGAAAGCTGTGTAGGTTGGACACAAAATGAAAGGCATACTGCTTTCGTGTCTTTTAGATGACCAACTGGTACATGGCTAGAAAGGGATGCAGTTCAGCAGGCATACAACTAGTCAAGAGACAAACTGATGAATTGTTTTCCTGCAGAAGCATTCCTGGTGGTGACTGAAGCTTCCCAGACCTTGGATACTAACATAGGTCACATCAAGTGGGACTGCCAAGTCTTGACAGCTGCTAACTGACACACATCTCCAGATTGCCTTTACCCCTCCAACCCAAACCTTTGATCACAGTGCACCTTCACGTTTCAGGAAATGTTGGTTACTGTTCCCACCAGCCATAGTTTACTCATTGGTTACTAACTCGGACATTTCTTAATTTTCTCCCTTTCGGGTATGTGTCTGTGGCACACAAGAGCATGGATGTGAATATTCAAATATGTATGGATCCGTGTGCATGCCTGTGCTCTTGCACAGATGTGCACGTGTGTAGAGCCCAGGTCTTCCACTATTGCCCTCCATCTTATTCATTGAGTCAGGTCTCTCGAGCGAACTTAGAACACTCCAAAACAGCCAGAATTAGCTAACCATCTTGCCCTAGGAACCTCTGTCTCCTCCTTCTGAGCTCTAGAATTGCAGGTAGCCACTAGGCCCAACCAACATTTACACGAGTGCTGGGAATTTAATTGTAAGGTCTCATGTTTACAACACAAGTGTTTTAACCACTGGGCCATCTCCCTAGTCCTCTGCTTGGATACTTTTTCACTTACCATTGGAATACCCAACTAAGGATTTTGGAGCTTGTGTCTCACCCGCTACCTTCTTTCTCTTCCAGCTGTTTTCATAAACACTTTTATTGTAGGCAGAATAGGTCCTTATGCCATCATCACCCCTTTCCTGAAAAACACCAACATCCTTATTGTCTTTAAGCCAGATAACAAATAGCCATAATACCAGAAGGGTATAAGAACTACAAAGCTGGGCAGTGGCCTTGGGCAAGGGGATTCCCAGAGGACATGAAGAACATCAGGCCCAGCAATGGAACACACCTCATACTATCAGAGAACCACTTGGCTATGATAGAATTCATCAGACACCATATTTGCAAGTTTTTGTGGTTTTTGTTTCTCTCTTGATGAAGAGGAAAATAGTAACAATCACATTCTTATAGAACAAAATGAATAGCAGTTTGAATTTTCAGATTGTCGAGCTTCATGCACTACTGGATTTAATGTTAAACTACATCTCTCCCTCTAGTACAAACTAGTTGCACTGTGAGAATGAAGGAGAGCGAGGGGGCGCTGGGGAGCCCCGTGCCTCCTCCTAATTGTTGGATTGTGAGTGTGAGCACTGCTTGATTGATGCTTTTTTCTCTCTAGTTACCTGGTCCTGGCATCTCTCTTGTTGAGAGAGGTCACCTTGACCTTAATAGTGACAGATATTTTGAAGTGTGCCCCCCAATAGTTGACATATGAATCACAGTTTCTTTCCTTGGATATCTTGGCATGTAGCATTAACAGAGCAATGGGGTGGAGTGAGGCCAGGAATGAGAGGGTGGCCCAGTGCCCCTTTCGACTGGGATGATCATGACAACCATATCAGCTTTCTTCTGTGCTGTTCTCTGGCAACCTTATGCTTTCTGGGGTTCCTTTCATACTAATATGTGCCAGAGTAGTCCTAGATATAAGTAGCCATCAAACAAGCCTGTCAACACTGTCTTTACACCCTGAAATCACAGCTCTTATTTCCTCCTGAAACTCTCTTTTCCTGTTCAATAGTTTGGTTCTTGACAAAGGGAAGAAACTACTCCCATATGAACATAGACAGGAAGGGAGTGAATGTAGAGGTAGTGATAGTTACTTCTGATGCTAATTCTGTACCCAGGATACCCTGACATAATAATGTCCCAAAGTTCAGGGAAGGGCAGAAGAATGGATGGATGTGAAAAGGGTAAGAAAAAGGGATGAGCAGGAAAGATGCATGGCATTCACATACAGTGCCCGTGTTTTCTTACTGTGGTGAAGAGTCCATATTAAATAGGGAATAACCTAGAGAGGAGCAAAGGGAGCTAGCAAAGGGGTCTTTAGCAGGAATATCTGCTCTGAAGATTTCTCTGTGCTCTTTAGAAAAGAAAGCCCTTCATACTTTCATACCACTGGAATTTTGACAAAGTCCCATCTTCTCCAGTCAGAATCTCTTAGGGTACATCTCTTAGTCATCTTAGGGTACATAAGGTGACAAATATAGTCTTTAAAAATGCTACCTTTTGGATGGTTTATTTGGAGATATTCTAGAAGACTCCATTGGATAGAAAATAATGGTTATAATAGCAAATCCATGCTATTTTTATGTTGTCTGTCTAAAATATGAAGAGTTTTGTATGCAGTCTCCTTTAGTTGTCATATAATTGAATTTGTAGAGATACTATGATTGTCTCATCTTAACAAAGAACAGATCTAAGCCAAGAGAAGTTATGTGTCCCCAGTAGCACAGTGTTAAGGTGGCAGTTAGGGACCACCTGATGACTGCCTGACTTCAAATCCTCTGTTGCATTTTGGAGAAGGTGAACCCCTTGTGACCAGCTGTCATTTCCTGTTTTAGTTCACATGCACAGCCGCCTCTTGGACTCTGTTCATTACTGGCTTTGTGGGCCCACTCTTGCTTTTGTTAGCATTGGCACTGGACATCCTCAAAGTCAAAGAGTATAATATCTGCTTGCTTTCACTCCAGCCCTTCATGCTAACTGTAGATGACATGGCTGACTGGTAAAGCAAAGAATGAGTTTTTGGTTAGCCATGGTTCTAGGCCATAAACCTCCAGTGTGACTAACATCTAATGGTTTCCTTTTCTGATTATCAGAACTATATGTGTGCCTTTCTCTCTGTATGACCTTAAGTGTGTCATCTTATGTCTTCTCAAGCCTTGAGTCTGAAAGTAATAGATGGACTGAATAATATTCATAATGGCTCACATTTTAAATATTTGAGAAATTGACCCTCCCCTCTGTGAGTTGAGAGTCCCTAACTTACAGTCTTCTATCCATAACCATGCCAAGACCCTTCCATCAGTCAGTTGAAATGATAATTCCCTGCAGGGCATTAGGTAGGCCCCAAAGGGCTGATTTACCTCAAAATGGCCAAGAGAGAAGCTGGGTGTGTTTTCAGCTAAGGGGCAATGTGGGCTTTTATTTTTGTGATTGTATCTGTTCTTTATGATGCCTTCAGTTTCCCACGTGTTGATGATACCATGAAAAGCTGTTGAAGTCAGAACTACTAGCACTGCTTAGCCATGCTCATTTTAGGAGGCTGAGTTATCAGGGGAATCTGAAGGAGTTTTACAAGGCCTTTCTCAGAGGTCCTTGCTTCCAGGCATTCCCATAGGGAGGCAGAAGTGAACAGTTATATGGCTTACCCAGCTCCTTATCTAGTCTAAGGATTAACAAGGTGATCACAGAGATTTACACACTGTATTTAAAGCTTAACTCTGCTGTTTCCCAGTTTTGTGACCTTGGGTAAGTCATCCTTACTCTTTGGCCCTCCTCATCTTTGTAAGATCCCCAATAATACCTGAGAGAAGGTAATGTACTTTAGCACAGTTCCCTGTTCATATTAACAATTAAGTAGGAGATGCCTAATCTAGTGGTTAGTAATTATGGCCAAAGTTTATCTTTGGGTGGCCTTTTTAAATCTTCATTTCATAGCAAATTAGTTCAGCAGCAGCACTGAGAGATTCTAAGGGGTTCTTTATGAATATTAAGCCTCTTATGGTGCTATTCTATGATGGCTATAGCTTTTGTGTGTTCATTCATTTCATAAGTATGTTCTGACTGGCTATAGTGTATAGAGACATAAATTAATGTATGAACTGTAGCTACTGTCTACTGTCTTTTTCCATCTTCCAATAGTTCTCTAGGTC
Organism: Cricetiscus sungorus; assembly: GCA_030556225.1. Taxonomy (NCBI): domain Eukaryota; kingdom Metazoa; phylum Chordata; class Mammalia; order Rodentia; family Cricetidae; genus Cricetiscus; species Cricetiscus sungorus. The sequence continues at coordinate 6,354,920 of JANBXA010000735.1, read as the reverse complement.
TGGCACTCATCAGTGTTTGAAGCTGTGATCAAAGTCTGTAGTCTTGTATTTACATTTTCCTGTGGTAGAACAGAAGCTGTAGCAGTTGTCTTTCACCTTCCCCAGTGTTGTGACCCTCGTGCACTGTTCCATTGGTAATGGAACGCCTGAGCCTTGTACTAGCATTGTGTCCTCTCTGATGGCATACCTTCTAGATGACATTTAACTTTGCTTTGTTAAAGGCAAAATGAAACTAGAAACAAGAAAAGCTTCTGGTTGTGACCAATAATTTTTAATGTAATGATTTAGGTATTAGTTTCAAATTCCGTAGAAGCAGAAGAGAAAGAGCTTGAGAAGCAATAGAACTTCTATCCACCTGCCTTAGAATGATGTAAGCCATCTGACTCTTAGAAGAGTCTCATTTTCCTGCTAATGGGCCCCAGGACATGGTATTCTCTAGCTCTTTCATTCCTTGTTATTTTCTACTTGTAATTAGTCAATTCTGGGCTTAGACATATATACTAGTTGATCAGGATTCCCTCACTATACATTTTACATATACACAACCTCATCTTCAAGACTGCAAGTCATCTGTGCAGACACTAAACAATGGCTGTCATCCTAGACCACCCACTAACCCACATATTTAAGACATCTGGTACAGTTCAGCCAGTCCTGGCCCAAAGCCTCCCAGATCTGGAACACTCAAGCTCCACCCAGATGCTTTCTACTAGCCATGCTCCATAAGTACACCTGGCCCCATTCCCTTCTTCTTACCTCCACTCTTCCTTCTTCTTCCTTCTATGTTCTTTATGGTGAGCTTGCCAAGTCCATGCAGATCTCCATCACCATGGGGGTGTCCATATCCTCAGTAATGACATAGCCCAGAGAATTCATTATTTTTTGGTATTCAGCCCTTCTCAATCAGGCGTGGACACCAGGGTTATTTTCAGACTTCTTGATGATTATGAAATCATGACCCTTAGCACAAGAGAAAGACAAATGCAAGGATGTCTAAGACCAGGGCCAGTGCACCAGACCCACATCCATCCTCATACACAGAGCTACTTCTGTAGAGAGCTCAAGTCCTGGTAAGAAATTAAGAATGCACTGCCTTCATCTTGAGTCTCATTCCCACCAATGGAGTTGAAACACAAGGATTTCAAATTTTAGACCTCAGTGAGTGGAAAGTGTCAGCATATCTGAACACAACCCAGCCCTGAGCATGCCCTTTGAATGGCCTCACAGAAACAAAAGCTTAAAATCCCAGGCATTCAGCTAGCTGACCTTGGTTCTAAGTAACAAGCAGTGGTTATGTTGTTCAGAATCTTGCTCAAATGGTGGAGGGGGCAAGGATCAATCTCTTAAATAAGTTGAGTCATTTCCCAAAAGAAAACAAGTCAGTATTACTGGCAAATGAGGAGGCTATTTCATCTGTGAAATGTAAGGAATTAAATGTTCCCAGGAGCAAGAACTTTCAGATATGTAGCCAATAAATAACAAATTCTAGATGACGTACTAAATATAACAACCATGTCTCAGTGACGCGGGTTGATGTAAATGTCATCTTTGCCTGGGAAAAGACTGGGAATGATCAGATGGAATTTTCCCTCAGAATGTAATAGCTAGAACCTGTGTTTCTTTGATTATCAAAGTGACAGCTCTTTTATGAAGTCATTATAGACTCATTAGTAAGCCTGTTAGATTTGAGCATTTCTACAAGCAGTGGCTTTTCTTCACTGGTAATTTAGAAAACATTAAATGAAGAGTGTTTGCTGTCAGATGAGACACCTTGAGAATTCCCTAATCACTTTGAGATCTTAATAATTTCAGGCAAATAACATGTTTAAGTCTTGCATTTTTTCCCATTGCCACTTGCTTTCAAGCCCCCCCCAATACACATAGAAATGGGTAGAAGGCAGCTAATCTATATATTGAAGGCATCATATTTAGAACCTAGATTGTTTATCACTGGATCATTGGCAATAGATGCTAATGGATTCATGGCATACCTCAAGTGAGTTACTGACAGCAAGATTCTTGATCACGTATTTCATAGCACTGTTATTGTTCACATCAGAAATATATTCACTTGTACTGGAACAGCATGTGTAAAGCATTGTGGTTGTACTGTTTTGTAAATACCACATGACTTATCTCTAGTAACAGTGCCTATTCTCTATTATGGAACTGTATTGGGATATTGGGATGGCTATACAAGTCTTAGAGCTAATAACATCTTAGGGCACTGGCTGGCACATATTGACAGTGAGAATGTTGAGACTTTTCTAATTCTGACTCTAGAGATCATTACCTCCTTTTAGACTGTGTCTTCTAATGACCCTGGCAGATTATTAACTGTCTCATGAGCTCTTTTCCTACTTCACATTGAAGACTAGCTTCTTTGGACAGCTTGCATACTGAAATGACTATCCTAAGGATATATTTGCTCTAAGTTCATTTGTGTCTATTTGATGAGCCAAAAAAGAAAACAAAAATCAAACCACCTAGTTTTTTACTCTAATCAAGCAAATGTTACCACCCACTGTTCCCTGTGCTTTCTGTCAGACCCACTTCCTACAAATAAGGCACTTGCCTCTCAGTGCTTTTCCTCCCAGTATGCACCGTCTTTTCAAATGGTAGCAAATACTATCACCATCCATTCAGTTGCCCAAACCAGAAATCTGAATGTTATCTTTTCCCTCTTCCCTTTTTCCCACAAATGAACCATAAGGTAATATCTTTCTACTTAAAAAAAAAACAAAAACAAAAAAAACCTTAACCAACTTTCCCCACCCAAACCTTTTGTACATTCATCCAAGCCACCTCTTTCTGGCACAAATGTGCTGATTTCCTTCATAGTTCCCCTCACTTCCACTCATCCTGTATTCATTATCTAGTACTTGACTCAGTAGTCAAAAATAGAAGTTTTGAAACAAAAATTATATCATTCCTTATCCTGAATTAAGTCTCCTGTGAGATTTCCCATCATGGTCAAATATAATTCAATCGAATTTTCATGATCTCCAAGCTAGGCTGGTGTAGCCCCGTAGGAGACTGCACAGAGCCCTCTTCCAATCACTGCAGTTTATCTGCTTCTTAGAAGTCAAGTCATGAATCTTCACATACAGTACTTATATTTGTCATCACTTCAGCAATAGTAATTTCTGTTACTTGTCTATAAGCTCCCTGTGGTCAAGGTCTATGTTTGTTATCACTATATCTCTAATGTGTCCTATAATTTCTACCACATGGTGGGTATGAAATAGATGTTTTGTCCATTAAGCAAATGAACTTATCCCAAATTATAATTATGACTTCATATTTTTCTTATTGAAGTGACATTTGAAAAATTATGCACTGGTGATTTACAATAGGTGTTATCTTTGTGCAAGTCTTTAGCTGTTCTCAGAGGTGGAAGTTCTAAGAAACTCATTGTAAGAAGGCCTTGAACATGATCTTCAGTACTCCCCATGAACCCAAACTCTATAGGTTAACTGTCATGGGCTTTGTTTGATACAACTTTCCAACTAGGCTCCTTCTTTCCAAAGTGTAAAATATTATGATTTCCATAATAGCTACTCCAAATCACATATTCATGAGTATTCTGCACTTTAAAGTAAAAAGTTAAAGCCAAATGTGTTAATAAACATTATTTTAAATTTCTCTACTAGCTGCAGTTGAAATTTTTATAATGGTTTGTTTTTAACAGAAAAAATATGTTTGGCACATTTATGAATGAGGTAATTTTGAGCATGTCTGGTAATAATGATAAAATTAGTATTAGGGTCCTTGTTTTACATGGAGCTGTTTGTCTACTAGGCATCAAAGGGCACTTTGGTAATTTAAGCCAAAAAAATAACAAAGTTATTGGGGAGAATAAGAAATGTAAGGTCGAGAGAAATGTAATCTGTTTCCATTGAGACTTAACTTTTTAGTCTTCATTCTTAAACTTACTCCCCTCTAGAAAGCAAGGCTATTATACTGGGAAATAAAATGTCTTTAAAGATCTGAGCCTCAGTTTAGGATGGCTATAGTAAGGACTCCATAATTGCTAATGAGGCCTTGGATGTTGAATGTCTCAGTGCATCCATTGGGGCCAGCCTCTTGCCTGTTCTACAAGAAACTGTCACATCAAATTCTTGTCCAGACTCCACGGGCACTTTGATTCCTAAACCTTTCTGAGAAACCTAATCTGAAATCAAAGTCAAGTTTCTTAGATGTGGTCAGACAAGGTCGCATTTGAAACAGCTGAGTGAACCCGCAGATCAAAGTTGAAAGGTAATGCCTCCCTCCTGAAGTTGGCACGGACTTACCCACCAGCTAACCTTTCAGTTTTTTTGGTTTTTGTTTCCCTGCCTTTTTCACCTTTTCTCAATGGTCTGGGAAAATGAGAGGTTTTTTTTTTCCCCCTTAAAGAAATAGCTGGAGAGTTTCCTTAAATATGATCTTTAAAACATTGAATATAGAGCCATGTTGGAAATGTGCACTTTATACCAATGTATGTTTCACTGTTCTGCAGTGGGACTACCCTTGGTTAAAAAAAAAAAAAGGCCATAGTAATTTCAGGAACATAAGTTGTCATGATCTTTCCATGCTGCTGTACTTGCCGCTGCTATAGAGTATGGGCTTTTTTTCCCCTCTTGCCATCTTTCCTCCCTGTAAGGCTTTGAGTTACTCTCCAGAATGGCGCTGGAAAAAAGGGGTAATGATAGCTCTCATTAGATGTGATCTTATTGTCACATTACACTTTTTTTTTTTTAAATCAAAGTCACTGTGATTAAAAAACAACAACCTTGCCATTGCTTTATATTGCAGTGTTCTGTCTCTTGTGGTCGAGGGCATAAACAACGAAATGTTTACTGCTTGGCAAAAGATGGAAGCCATTTAGAGAGTGATTACTGTAAGCACCTTACTAAGCCGCATGGGCACAGAAGGTGCCGAGGAGGACGGTGCCCCAGATGGAAGGCTGGCCCATGGAGTCAGGTGAGCAACGCTTCTCCTCTACCCAAATGATCCCTTCTGTTCAGCCCCATTGTAAGGATTTAGGCATCCTGGCCTGCCCCTGTCACTTGGCAGAATGCATTCAGGCAGTACCTTGATCAGCCCAGGGTTCCATGACTGCACAGTCTGCATGTAGGTGCAAAGGACCCCTTTAAAAGAAAGAACACCTCCCAGCACATTCATTTATGTTTCTCTGCGTTGTTTTTGTTTTACAAAGCAGGAAGAATCTTCACCTGGGCAGGCTGGGTGGCCTTGGACAAGTGACCTCAGTCAACAGAGCTTTGGCTGTACCTAAGTGGTGCAGTTGTGAGGCTGAATTTCATACAATGATAGATGACAGATGTCTAACACAGAGTAGCCTTTCCGTATCTGACTGGTGGCCTTGCATTATCATTCACTACTTAGATTGCACTGAGGTGAGCAGTTGTCACCTGACAGAAACTGAGGCTCAGTTGACCTTGGAGATTCTCAGAGTGAGCACTTTCATATCACTGTCCTGGAGTACCCAACAGAATCAACATATAGAAGGGAGTGTATAGTATGAACTTCTGATTCAGGGGATATCTGTCTATCATGGCAGAGAAGGCACATCAGCTGGCACAGCATTTTGGGGCACAACTGTCCACATCTTGGCAGACTAGGAAGCAGAGAGACAGAGTTAAAGGTAAAACAAATATGTAACCCTCAAGGACACCCTCCAATGACCTATCTCTCCACCCCAAAGGTCCCACAACCTCTCAAGATAGCACCACTGCTTGTGAGCTAAGATAAACCTGTTGGACAGTTCACCTTCAAATCATAACAGTTGTCAATATAAAATACTATATTTCTCTACCTGTTTGCTTCTTTACAACTGATGTTGGGGACATGAAGGAGAGCATTATGTCATTTTGTAGCTGTGTAGCATTGAGTAGTTTGTATGACCTTCCTGAATTTACTTCATGTGGTTCTTAGGAGGATTTTAGCTCTGTCTCCCTGCTTCCTGACCCACCAGTGATCTGCAGCAATGAATGCCAAGTGATTTGCTCAGGGAGGCTTGAATACAGTAGACTCTCCAGAGTGATATTTTGTTTGTATTTGAGTGATGTATGTATGCTTTAGATGGGAAAGAAAAGAGGAACCCAGGCTACCAGTTACAGTCTCTTGTTGAACCTGCAAAAGCAACTTGGCACATTAAAGGCACTGGTACCTAATCCTCAGAGTAGGACTCACAAACCCACTGTGTGTATCTTTTCTCATCGTGGTTCAAGGTGCTTGCTTGAAAGTAACAAGGTTCAATTTCTTTGAAAGTATTCTATGCTTAATGCTGAGCCTTCTCTCTGTCAATCGGATTCAGCAGGAGCTTCCCAGTCTTCTCATTCTCTGATGCTGTGGTGATTCACACCAATGACTGGCTCCTAAGGATCAGGAAAAACTAGGCTCCGGGTGGGTGGCCTTGGGAAGAATTCTCCCAGCTTTGGGTGCAGCCATGTTCACACCAGGAGAGCTGAGGATTTTCCACTTCAGTATTCTAGTGGAAAATTCCTCTAGAGAGCTGAATGCTGCTGACATGTCCTTTGCTGACATTATTGTTCTCTATAGCCACGCTTCACTTTACAAAAGTACACAGCATAGTAGCCTTGTCCCTCTAGAGGCTTGTGTCATAAAGAAACATCTGGGGTTTGCTTATTGGCTTTAATTTGGCAATCAAAGAATCCATGCTCTGTCTTTCCCTGGCTTCTGTTGGAGATCATGTTCAAGGCAGTATGTCATACTTGTCATCCTCCTTAATAGTTTCTAAGTGGCCATTATCATCTTTTAACTTCCAGCCCTTTTGTTTTGGGAGCTATTCAGTTCATGCAAAGCCTGCAGCTAACATTATTTAAGATGCCACACTAATTAGGTTGTCCTCTTGTAGACTTTCATGCTCTGTTACTCTTCATTCTGTTCCTTGGCCTTTTCTTATCTACTTATCTAATACATTTCCCCCAGTATATTAATCTCTGAGCATGTAAACACCGTGTTTCTTACAGGCCAATTTATTCACTAAAGAATCTTTTGTTCTTTACTGGTAAACAAAGACTGAGTTTTACTACAATATCCAGGAGAAGTCTAAAATTGCTTATGAAGCTAGGATGGTTAGGTCTACAGCCCTTTTGGTTTGTTTGTTTAGCAAACATAGATAATAGTGTTATCAAATGCCTCCCTAGAAAGAAACACATCCGTTCAAGACAACCACTCAGAACTGATTTGTAGGAGTAAATCATAAAAGGAGGAAAGGCCTGAACATCACTGAGGGAACTAGCTCGTGGAAAAAGATGGTCTGCATGATTAAGAATTATCAGCTTGCTAATTATCCAGTGGTAAACAAGAATATTCCTAAGGCAATGATATTAAGCAAAAGTAATGAGCTCTCACTTGTTACAATATTTAAATTTTATATCTGGCCTTTCCATTTTCTGCTAGTAGCTATACTCCAGTCATCTTGTCTTCAAGGTATGAAGAATAATTAGGACAGTTTTTCATCATGTCAAATGTCTAATGATAAGACGCATTGAATGCTGTCACAGGACTCTCCCCAAATGGAGAGTGTTTTGAGATGTAAAGTGGATGTTTCATTTCTGTGTCCTTTGAAATCTTGGAGCTGTAAAGGAAATTTACTTTTTTAAAAATCCTCACTAATGTCTTAAAAGATTTCTTTTTCCCTCAAACAGTCATGTCCAATTTGTTTGGAGGATTTTGATCAAGAACTAAGGAATGCTGATAAAATATTAAGACAAAAATTGCCATTGGGTTCTTGATTCTGTAAAGGCACAATATTCTTCTCAGGCCAAAGCCTTCCAGGGTACAGTTTGCTAAGATTATGCTGAACCTCTAGCAAGCCCTCTCCCCACCCCGAAAATGATGGGAAAAAACAGATTGGGATGAAAGTAGTATTTATTTCTTCATCAGTTCATTCATCATCACTCCTGAGTCTCTGGCCTTTCTCTCCATTTAACACCTTTGGGGTCAGAACGGGCCTTACAAACCATGGGATGTCTTGATTTGCTTCTTTCGGACATGATATGGAACAGAGAGCTGTAAAGCCGTGGGGCCTTGGATTCCTATGAATTCATTTTTATATGATCTCTGTTGCAAATCTAGTCATGAAACTGGCAGATTGTCCTTCAAATCACCCGCCGTTCTTGATGCTGACTTTTCCTGTAGTGAGAAGGAAAGCAACCCAATTGTGGTGTTTGCTGCAGAAGGCTTTCCACCTGATTTCTGCAAACAGTGGTAAATATGTAGCTTGTGCCCTTTGAGAAATTAAGGAAGTGGCCATACGAATGCTGATGAGAAACAGTATTGCTTTAGTACTTTCTGGTCTCTTGGTTATTGTGAGTTTTATTTGGGCCACCAATCTTGATGGTGCATCATTGTTTGAATATAAACTTCTCACCCCAGGTTTTGCTGGCATAGTATAAAACATTGCTTCATGGTAGTACTGTGTTTTGAAACTAGGATCTCAGTTCTAATCCACACTGACATTGCTACATTGCCTTGCCACATTTGATTTTGATTTGAATTTTGTGTTTTATTTTTCCTTGAGCTAAGGTAATTGCCTCCATTCTTCACTTTATTTATTGATGAATATCTATTGGGAAGGCTTATTAGGAAACAATAATTATTTTATAGGAGGCAGTTAGCAATGTCTGGAGAAAAAGGAAAGCAACTTCCAAATGTCCACAGCACTCCAAGCATCCTGCTTGGCCTGTCAAGCACTTTGCTGAAACCCTTGTATAGAACCCAGCAATTGGGATGCACTTCAGGAAAGTTTAGTGGCTGATGTTATTATTTATCTAAGTTGATTTATACACCCATTTTTCAAGTTAGTTCCCATTTTAGAATAATGGTACCACTGTAATACTAGAAGAAATTGTGGGGGGGGGGAGACCCTTTCTAGTTTTTCAGGTATGTTCATCCCCCAAACATGACGAATTTCATGGATTTTGTTTGTTTGCTTGCTTGCTTGCTTGCTTGCTTGCTTTATTTTTTAAAATCTCTGTTAGTGTCAAGTGCCCCTTAAGCCAGTGAGTTCTGCAGTCTGGCATTGCACAGCAGGGAACTAAAAGAGATGAAGCCTGGCTCCCAGCTCAGCAGTCCACCATGAGAAGTAACTCCCTCCTTTCACACCCTTTCAAACAGACTGACCTGCCAAGATGATGGGAGGGACACGTTAATAAGGGCCTCGAAGCTAAAAAGTTCACTGAGCATAACTAGATGCAGGTTGGTGCTTTGGGCCTTTCCAGGGCTGTTTTTTTTTTCCTCAAAGATTCCGCACAAACCTCTCAGAACTTCTCAGTAAAGCTAGCTGTCTCTGCACATGAATTGTTGTCTTCCATGAACCCGTGCAGGAGAGTGAAATATAGTTACAGCATATCTCGTTCTGTACAAATACAATAACCAGAAAGGCAGGCTTTCCACTTCACTCTTCATTTAAGGCCTGGTGATGGCTCTTAATTAATAAAAGCATCGTTTCAAAGTTGTCTTCAATGTTACGATAATCAGAAGCCAGAACAACGTATTACATGGTTTAAAAAAATTCCTCCGTCTCCATTTGTCCTGTGCAAAATTATGAAACACTGTAAGAAGTGGTTGTTCAAACTGTAGATATTTATGCCTCTTAGTACCTTTCCTCCACTGCACTTCAGGTACTTCTTTTTAGTAATGATAGCATCAAAAGGAAGTTTGGGAGCCTGGGGAAATAGCTCATCAGGGAAGCACAGGCTCTGCCATCATGAATTTAGAATCCTAGCACTCTGGTCCAGATCTGAGTGCACACCCTTAAGGTCCCATTGCTAAGGAGGCAGAGCCTGAAAGATGCTTGTTGACCAGCCAGTGTGAGCTGTGAGCTCTGTATTCAGTAAAAGGCCCTTCCTCAATAATAGAGTGGAGAAATTTTGGAGACATTGACTACTGGCCACCATACATATGCCTGCAGACAACAAAGGAATCTCATTTCTTAACAGCCTAATTAGTACTAGACCCTCTAAAGATATTTCTCATTTTTCTTTGTTGTGAAAACATTATGTGATTTTTCAACTTACATCAACTTTGTGTCAAATTCCATTATTATTCTCTATTTCTGTTGCACATTGCTCTAGAAGTATATTCTTAGATTTAAGAGTCCAGCTTCAACTATCCAGAACATTTTAGTTGCTGTTGAATGTTTCTGTCATTTTCTGGGTAACCCTACTCACATTCTTTTCCAGTACCCTTGGTGTAAAGCATTACTCATGTAGGCCCTGTGAGCATTAAGTGGCTGTTGTCTGGACACAAAGCCATTTGTGGCATTTAAGAGCCCTTGCCTTCTCCCAGAACATAATGACTTTAAAGTTTGGTTTCTTGTGGGTCACAAACTCATTCAATTCAATTAATCCAATTAAACCCAAACAATAGCAGCAATGTTGGGACGAAGCATTGTCTTCAGCTCACTTTGATGTGAGCTATGAGCCTCTTCCCCAGCATAGATTTTCCTGAAACAATAAGATTTCCCAAGCTGCCTTCTAAAAAGGAGCTTAAGCTTCAGAAGCACCCACTTGGGTGTACATCTTGACAGAATTTCCATCATTTGCAGAGCACCTTGAGTTTTCCTACAAGTAAATCAGACAGGCGTGCAAGCATAGCTTAAAGAGGCTGGTTCTGTTCTAAGAAAAGGCTTCCTCTTGACTACATGGCATGCATGTCAGATAACTTTGTTTTCTCAACACCAGGTGAACTAATAGAGACTGAGCTATTCCCCTAAAGTTGCTAATAACCTTTAATAATTAAGTTCAGTATTATGCACTTCTTTATAATCAAAGGTTGCCGTTGGTTTCTGCCTGACAAAACCTTAATAAAGACAATAATTCTTGGCTTGCCCATAAGTGAGATTATGTAACCAGCAATGAGGAAACCATTAAAAAATTAATTTAGGGGAAAGTTAATTGGTGTTTTGCAACTTGGTCAACAAAATGTTTTATCGTGATTAATGGGATTTTTCAAGGACTGAAAGACATTAAGCCTGAGGAAATTATTTTTCCTTATTAGCTTTTATTCTTCATCTATTCATTTGAGATTATAAGTAGGCAGAGATACTTAAGCGAATCCCATGATTTAAACAAACAAACAAAAAGCAAAGCAATGTTCTGTCTCTAGAAATAGAAACTAGAAAATAAATGGGCTGGAGAAAGTCATTCTACTTGTATGGCCTTAATCATCACTGGTTGATTCTCTCTGGCTTAAACTATAGGACTGTATCTCCCAGTTTTTACAAGCCATACACCTTTTGTTTGTTTGTTTCAATGTGGCGGAATTACTTATGGGCTGTGTCATTTGTCCATGATCTCTCCATCTTCTGCCATCCACTGAGAGCTTTGGTTTGTCCACATTTGTGGCTCCTGCTCCCTTTCCAGCTTTTAGACATTGCCTTGGTGTCCCCCTCCTTGGAAACAAGAAAGCACTTGACTGCTGTGAAAATCATTGGATTAAGAAAGCATTGCCCTCCTCTGTGACCCACCCCTTCCCGCCCTCAAGAACGAACGAGCCCAAATGCCTACTTACATCCTGTGTCTTCTCAGTGCTCTGTGTCCTGTGGCCAAGGCGTGCAGCAGAGGCATGTGAGCTGTCAGATTGGAACACACAAAGCAGCCAGAGAGAGTGAGTGCAGCCCACACACCAGACCAGAGTCGGAGCGTGTCTGCCAAGCCTCACCATGTCCTCTCTACACTTGGAGGGCAGAGCGATGGCAAGAAGTAAGTAGAGCCATGAAGTAAGTGCACACCTGCCTGCCTGTTGCTCCACCCCCTTGTCAGCATCATATCCGCACTCTATGGAGCCAGCAAAGCCATTGAGCACAGTGGCATTGCTGGCTCTGTCCCCAAAAGTTTGCTGTCAGGCTCTAGGCAATTTCTGTGTGTGTGTGTGTGTGTGTGTGTGTGTGTGTGTGTGTGTGTGTGTGTGTGTGTGTGTGTCCCTGTATTCTTGAATGTTCGAGAGCTGTGCTCACTGAAAGGGTATGTGTGTGCCCGGGGCAGGGGGTGAAGGGGTGGGGGTGGGACTTTAACATGCCTTTGGTGAAGAGCATAAATATAAAGACAACTTTCACAGGAATGGAGATGGGAGGAATATTTTAATGTCAGTTTGGATTTAGTTGTTCTGTGTTCATTTAAATAGCCATGTCACAACACTTGAGGTAAAACCTAGGCTTTATTTTTCCTCTTTCTGTGGCATTGACTGACATGGGGCAAAGATGAGCACTCACTTGAAACACTCATTAATTAGTGTAGAATTTCCAGTGGTTTCAACAATGGATGGAATCTGAAGAACTGTTGAGTTAATGCAAATTTAGGCCAGACTTATTTTTCCTCCACTCCGCAAGTTAATGCTTGACTAAAGCAGACTCTGAAGTATCCATGCTGAAAAGTCCAGTTGCTAGGAAGTGGTGGGTAGAGGTGGTATAAGATGTTAGAAGGAGGTAACCCGAGTTCCCAGCACAGAATGCTAGATTATGGAAAGAGGAGGACAGAACTGGAAAGTAAAATCAGACCTGCTGCCATTGGAATTATGTATGTGTGTATGTATGTATGTATGTACGTACGTACGTATGTATGTATGTATGTATGTATGTATAAATGCATGCTGCTGAATGAGAGGATGAAAGACTCCCCTGAACTAAGAGTGGTCCTCAACTCAAGGCAGCATGGTTTGGAGGTCCTCGTTCTGCACTCTGTACTGTGCTGGGACCTTTCTGTCCATCACCTCACTTCATCTTTTGAGCAGCTAGATGAGGTGAGAATTATTATCATCTCCCTTTTCAGGCAGTAAATCTAAAGTTCAGACAGACTTTGCCATGTGTCCAAGTGGCCCACATCTAGCAACTGGAGAAAGCCACACGTGGTGCTGTTTGTTCTCTCAAGTCTTTATGATTTTCCAACTGTATTCTGCACCCTTGGGGTCAGTTTCCCAGGATGCATCCATTCCTTACTACAGTGATTCTTTTCTTTAGGAATTCTTTCTTCTCCATTGGCCTAATCTATGTGGCTCATTTTCCTTGCAGACTTTTCTTTGCTTTTGCCAGACAGTGTCCGGGAGAATACCTAAGGCAGTTAAATTGTAGATTACTTGAACTAGAGCCAGATATGTTATCTACCAGGAACTTGGATGCTTTGAATAATATCGGTATGGTCTTTATCTCAGCTCTGCCATCAATAGCCACGTGACTCAGAGCAAGAATCCTTATATCTCTGAGCTTTGACTTGTCACCTGTAGAATGAGAATGGCAGTAACTTTGTGGAGTTGTTTTGGAAGTTGGAAAGGCCACTTATCAGTCATCAGTCACAGTCCCAGGAAACTTGCCACTGTTTTTGGAATTCTTACTCAGACCTATCCCTGCCCATTTTCTCCACCTCATTCTTCATGCCAACTCAACTCTGTGCCCCTGTTGGAATGATCAGGTAGTAAGAAAGGGTTCACAGATGAACCAAGCTAACTGCTTATACTGTAGCCAGCGCTTGAGAGTTCGAGAGCCAACCATGAGAGTAAAAGCTCCATTCCCTGTTCCTTCTGAATCCCTTAGGGTAGAAAATCACACAAGAAACTTGCCCAGAAGCTTCGATCTTTGCATGTGCTGTGCAGATGGGCCTTTTGAAACATTTCCTCAAATATTGGGTATCAAGCTCCTTACAAAAAGACTGAAGAGTGCCTTTAATCCCAGCACTCAGGAGGCAGAGGCAGGTGGAACTCTGTGAGTTCCAGGCCAGCCGAGGATATATATTCTGTCTAGAATGAAGAGGAGGACGAGGAAGACAATGACTTGAGATGGCCTGATGGGGGCTTGTATTTAGTCAGTTCAGCAGAGGTTAACCATAGTTATGGAGCCAATGGGCTCTATAAGAGATAAGAAGCCGGGTCCTAGTATTTCCCTTCCTCCGCTGTGCTTTCTCATACTCCCAAGGAGGAGAGTTCTAATAGGCACCAGGTGGTGAGGGTGGCTAGAAACGCATGAGTGGCACTGAGTGGGAAAGTAAAGTTCAAGGTAGCAGAGGGGCCCCATCGAACCCTTTGTGTTTCCCCACTGACAAGGCACAGTGGGAGCCGACTCAAGATGTCCACACAGCATCAAGATTTAGAAGGAAGGTTGAAAACCACTAGGCAGCTGTCTTAAGTGACTACATCAGGAACACCGCAGCCTCAGTCCCGCTCAGCTGTGGCAGGACTACTTTCAAGTTCAACTGTGTTCTCTTTAAACAGCCAGTGTGTGCTCACTGCATAGCTCAGCACTTCCCAGCCTCTCCCGCATCACAGCCCTCTCCTGCTGTCTGCCTAGCTCTGCTGTCTCCTCACAACCTCTCACTCAGCTGCCATTAGGCCTGATCTCGTCCCTGTGTGAGCTTTGTTCTATCGACACATGACCTGAGGTTGGTGGCCTACCACAGCACAGCTTCCCAGCCAACCACACCGGAGCTTCGCCTACCAGAAATCCCTTTCTTTAATAGCAGGCCATGGCAACCACTTCTTATCCTGTTTGCCTTTTGTGTATATATTTCACCTTTTGCTCCTCCTTGTGCAGTATTAAAACTCCTTAGGTTGTTGTCAAGATAAATTTCCTTCTAGGCCTGTGAGCAAGCAATATCCCTCTCCTACTAAGAAATAGCCGGGGCATCTGAATTGAGAAGCATAACTTTCGAGGGTTCACCCTGCAGTGATTATCATATTTTATACAGCTGTAAGGACTGTGAACTGCACAGCTCCAGGGAGTGCTTTTTCTGTAGGGGCAATGTGAGATGCTTCCCTTGCAATTGTCCAGCTCAGAGGTCTCACACTGGTGATACGGAATATAATAGAATGTAGTGTGTACTAAGCAGTAAATGAGTCATTTGATGGGTATTTTTACATGAAGTAACCTATTGAACTATTTCCTTGACTCTTTGGTGCAGTCATGTTTTTTCCCCACTTAATGTGAAGAAACAAGAGGCTAAGGTGGGTTAATCCATCATTGTTCTTGCATGAAAGGCTAGAATTTGAGGCCCAGAAGCCTGACCTCTAGAACTCACCTGAATTGTTTCCTTTCCTTCTCAGTGGCAGCATAGCCTCTTCCTGCAGAGTTGGTTTCGATGTATTGCTCACTTTCCAGGGTTTGCATTCACACCTGCTTCTAAAAGCAAGATTCCCTGTGATCTACAAGTGGTAGGAAGGCTCTGGTGTTAGCACCACTCTGCTCAGAGTGATGCCTTTGGCTGTGCTGGTGAGCTATTTAAGGCAGGGACTTTGTTTTCCAGAAATTTCCCAGCATTCAGTATAGTACCTGTAGCACACAAGATACCTTTGAATGGTTGAATTTATGAATGGAGGGATAGAAGATGGTGTAGGGAGCAGGGATGGGGGCATGGGCAATGCCTGCTTCTTCGGCTGAAGAATAAAAATATTCCAGTGTCTTCTGGAACAGTTAAGCAAATGTTCCTTCTAGAAGGGCAGCGGCTGTGTTTTCTTGTCACAAGGCCATGAACATGCTGTGACTTTGCAGAACTGCCTGGCCTGTTGCTGTTTGGCCCAGAACAGGAATTGGAGCCTCTTTAGAGCACATTTCAAGTTTAAGAGCATTTCTTACACACAGCTGTAGAATGACTCTCAACTTCATATCTTTAGAATAGAATCGTTAGGTTGAACAGCAATTCTTTGGTCAGTTGACTGATAGAGTTATCATGGTGTTTACAACAGGGAGTAGAGAGCACTTTTATACTCAGTTATACCTAAACCCTTCTTTATCCATTGCCTTATTCACTTATTAAACAGTATGTGTCAAACAAATGAAAAATACTAAGCACTGAGCATTAGGAGTGTTTTGTTTTTTGTTTTTGTTTGTTTCTTGTTTTCTCCCCAAATGTTTCTTGTTTTTTCCCCAAACCTCAAATCCTATAACCTACCCTTAACCTGAGGCTAAGTGTCATGGTGACAGAAGGGTGGCAAGCATGAAGCCAACCAGGGCTGCATAGACAGACCTCATCCAAAAAAGAGCTGAATAGGTAATAACTTAGTGGCAGAGCTTAGGCTGCTTGGCTGCCATGTGTAAGACCTTGGATTCAGGTCCTGGTGCCATGGGAAACGATAAGATGGGAGGAAAGGAAATACAAACTGTAATCCTCACTACTTCACACTGTTGCTGCTTACCTCCATCCTTGCTAAGCCTTGAGAGGGTCACTCCCCTTCTGACCCTGGATGACTCATTTATTCCCTTACTCCTTTTCATCAGCTGCCATATCTCCCCACTTCAGCATCACTGGGGTGCCCCTATTCCTTCCTCTTCCTTTCTAAATGGCTTCTAACTCAGTAACAGCACCTGTTATGGAACTCATGAGGTACATGGTTATACAGGGGACCCTTGGGATTAAACCTAAGGGACATGTGACACCCCAGGCTGAGAGTAGCTTGCTCCTTAGCTGTCAAGCAGGGACAGGGACTGAATTAGGAGAACTGGAAATTATTAATTCACTACACAGACCTGTACCCAATGCAAATGTTAGTGAGATGAATAATGTAAGAGTTAAATAATGCCTCTGGAGTAGAGCCTCTGCCTCTTTTTTGAATGACTGCTTTTTCTTTCTTTTAGACAATGGTAGATGAATACATTTGTCCTTACCTTTCCTTGGGACATAAAAACCCAGCAAAAGCAACCCTGTGTTACCAATCCATTGGGTCTGTGATTCATCTGCCCATACGCTTCCCAACAACAGTAATCTGCTACCAGAAATGGCAATCCTTCCATCCTTGGGGAAAGCATCCTTTAAAAGGTAGAACCTGTGAGTCTCCAGTGATTTTCTTTTCTCCATGGTTAGGGAATTATGACAAGAGGCATGTTTTGAAATGAAAAACATCTTTGTATTAACATTTTAAGGATTGCATTGAATAATCCTATTTAGACCATCAGCCTATAGAAAATGGACATGTTGGAAGAAAATAGTACCTTAGGAGTTTATTTTAGTTATTCCTTACTGTTGGATTTTGAAGTTCTTTTCTGTTAGTTTCAGCACCCTTGAAGGCATGCACCCTGCAGGATAATGGATATGCTACCCTGTTTTGGTTTTGGTTTTGGTTTTTTGAAATATGCTTTCTCTGTGAAACAGTCCTGGCTGTCCTGGAATTCACTTTGTAGACCAGGCTGGCCTTGAACTCACAGAGATCTGCCTGCCTCTGCCCCCTGAGTGCTATCCTGTTTAATTTGGCACTGATGATTTCCTTTATGCATCTAATGTGTGGTGAAATTCATGGAGGTGGATGCCATTACTTAGTCATTTATTTGGTTGCTGCTTTTTTTTTTTTTTTTTTTTTTTTTTTTTTTTTGACTCAGAAAGCCATAGTGAAACCCCAGAAAAACCTTCAAATTGAAATGGGGATGCGTGAATTTTCCATTTTATTAGAACAGTCTAGATGATTTTCCAGGACAGGAAGCATTAGAGATTATTGAGGACTGGACTGGGAGAAATGGTGTTAATCAATGTTGAAGTACCCAGTAGCATGGGCTGGGTTTACTTTCCCCCATGACTCTGCTAAGATTTAAGATTCTGGAAGAAAACCTTTGCCACATGGTTTTCAGAGCACGGAAGAAGTCAATTATTTACCTTGTTTAATTTTTAATTTCCAGAAAGTTTTATTCTAAGTAAATTTTCTCAGAGCAATTCCCTGCCACTGTCAAAACAGATTTTATAATAGTTAACTATTATCCAAGAACTGGAGAAGAAAATACTTAACAAACTATTTAGGAACCCTGGCATTTCTGCTCGGATCTGTTACTTATTGACAATGATTCAAGCCTTATTAGTGAGAATGTACTTGGACATGGCAAGATTTAGTTTAGGTTTAGCTGTGATTTTGATGTCCAGAAGTCTTAATTTCCAAAGAATTACTCTTTTCTGTAGGTAAATATTCCTCTTTCAGAGGTCTGTGTGGTTTTTAACATTCAGCAAAACACTATAATTCCCCAGTGGTTGTCAGTTTATTCCAATAGGAACCCAAAACTCCAGACCAGACTTGAACCAGGGAATTAGGCTCAGTGGTCCCCACTTGCTTGAAGTGGTTTAGCTTCTTTTCATCTTACTGTGACTTCAGATCATACATATACATATATATATATATATATATATATATATATATATATATATATGTGTGTGTGTGTGTGTGTGTGTGTGTGTGTGTGTGTGTGTGTGTGTATATGCCTCTAGAAACTGGTGACACCAGCTATGGAGGTGTGCTCCCAAGCAGTGAGACATTGACGCTTCCAAAGATAAAGCTACTGGGATGACCTGGTGTGACTGCTATCATATTCTCTAACAACTCTACTCCTAAGAACAGACTCGAAAGGATCAGATCAGGTGTTCAAATTGTTGTCTGAATGTCCATAATAGCATCATTCACAGTAGATCAAAGGGAAACCATTAACAGATGAGTGCATAAACTAAGTGTGGCATGTCCATACATTGAGCTATTGTAGAGCCTTGACGAATAAGGAAGCATTGATACATTCTCCAATATGGAAGAATTTTGAAAACACTGTACTGAGAGAAGCCTAGAGGAAAAGGGCACATACTGGATGGGTTTCCGAATGTGAAGTCCCTAGAATAAGCAAATCCATGGATACAGTAAGTATTGTCATAGTTGCTAGGGTCTAGGTTAGGAGGAGGAAAGATTAGTGACTGCTAAATGGAGACAGGATTGGAGTGATGAAAATGTTCTGTCACTGGGTTGTAGCAATGGTTGCACAGCATGGCATTCAGGTCCTTGAACTGACATTTTAAGATAGTTACATGATGAACTTTATGTTCTTTCTTTCTTTATTATTGGTGTGTGTGTGTGTGTGTGTGTGTGTGTGTACATGTGTGCATTTATGTATATGAATGGGAGTATCTGTGAGCCACAAATGCATAATGGTCAGTGGACAAACTTTATCTTGTTTTATCTTGTTTGAGAGAATCTTGTGTTGTTCTCTGCTGTGTTTGTCCAGCCAGATGATCCTCTACCTCCCAGGATCCTCCTGTCTCATGTTTCCCATTTCCCCCACAGGAGTCCTGGGATTACTGATACTCACACTATTTCTCCTGGTTTTATATAGGTTCTGGGGATTCAAATTCAGGTCTTCATGCTTACATGTCAAATCTTTTACAACTGAGCCATCTCCCAGCCCTGTATTATTCCTTTTTTATCATGCGTGCATACAAAAGACATGGGGTGCATTGGGGAAGCCATCTCAGAGTGAAACTGTACCTCAAATTCAAATGCCTCTAGGGCAAAGCAGATAAGAGAAAATTCTTGCCTGTGCTGGCTAGTTTTGGGTCAACTTGACATAGGCTAGATAGAGTCTTCTATAATATTAGGCTATAGGCAAGCCTGAAGAGCAGTTTCTTCATTAATGGTTGATGAGGGGCAGATCCAGCCCTTTGTGGGTGGTGGCCCCCCTGGACTGATGGTTCTGGGTTCTATAACAAAGCAGGCTGAGCAAACCATGAAGAGTAAGCCAGTAAGCAGCATCCCTCCAAGGCCTCTGCATCAGCTCCTGACTGCCTTCAATGACAAACAGTGCTGTGGAGGTCTCAGTGAAAAAGTTCTTTCTTTCCCAAGTTGCTTTTGGGAAAGGTGTTTCATCACAACAATATAACCACAAATTAGATTCTGCCATTATGCAAGACACACACACACACACACACACACACACACACACACAGAGAGAGAGAGAGAGAGAGAGAGAGAGAGAGAGAGAGAGAGAGAGAGAGAGAGAGAGATGGGTGGATGGATGGATCTATGGCTCTCCCTATAGAACTTAAAATGGAGAATTCTGAAAGGAAGTATACTAATAGCACATCAAAAGCTAGGTGGTGTTAGAGAGACAGGGGGCAGCAGACACCTCCCATGGCAGAAGTCAGTGTCTTCCCTCAAACATCCTGAAGTAGTCCAAACCTAGAATGTCTAGTGACAGCAGTGCTTTGGACAGACTTTGATGACAAAGCAGATAGCAGAGGTCTACCTTCCAAGCAGAATTTGTTGTCGGAATGAAACAAGCCACTTGCTCTGTTTTCCCTTGCTGGATTACAGAAGGTATGACAGGGCAAGTAACTTAGGCTCTAACAGTCCCAGGTTCTTCACCTAAGAATCGGAGGTGATATAGCCTTTGCTTTTTCGTGCTGCCCAGATGTCCCCTTTACTGCCCATCCTTGATACTCCAAGAGCTCCTTTCTGAGAACCAGGGAATCCTGGTCAGGGGCACCCTTGTCCATCAGGCCCTACCTTCTGTTGGAACTCAGTGGATAGTTGTTGGGAATCTAGAACTGATTCCACCTGCCAGAGGCCTGGCTTTCAGACCACACACCTGGAAGTGGCTTCACTGAGAGTAGAAATGCACCCTTGGGGTGCTCTGGAATAGAAAAGAGACCCAAATAGCATAATCTGTGAAAATACTGATTTAATTATTTATGAGATGTGATGAACAACTAGGCAGGTGATGACCTTCCTTGACCTAGAAGTGTTTTGATGCCACATTGGCAACCATGGAACACAGTTGCTTTTATCCTTTCTTCTCCTCCTCCTTTGTTCCCTTCTTCTTCTCCTCCTCCTCCCCGTCCCCCTCCTCCTCCTCCTCCTTCTCCTCTTTCTTCTTCTTCTTCGTCTCTCTGTGTAGCCCTGGCTGTCCTAGAACTTACTAGGTAGACCAGGCTGGCCTTCCTGCCCCGAGTACTGGGATTAAAGCCATGGCCACCATGCTTTGTGCTTGTTCCCTTCTTTCTTTCCCTCCAACCTTCTTCTTTCTCTCATCCCCTTTCTCTTCACCTCCCTTCCTTCCTCCTCCCACCCTTTCTATCTTTTTCTTCCTCCCTTCCTCTCTTTTTCCTTTCCATTCTGCTTCTCCTTTCTTTCCTATTTTTTTTTCAGTAATAGGAATCATAGCTTGGGGTCTTACACATGCCAGGCAAGCACTCTACCACTGTGCTACATCCTCAGCCATGGATTCAGGGTTTGAAGGAGGGTTGAGTTAAAAGACAAAACAAAACAAACAAACAAACAAAAACTTGAAAGCTTCATTCAAGTTGGCGTTCATTCATCATCCAACCTTTTATTTCCTCATTCAGACAGGGATAAAGTTGTCAGATACCTAGATAGAAACAGCCAACACCTAGGGATCACACCACTTTAACAGCTGTCTAGCTAAGTCATTAAATAATAAGAGCATGAAGCTATGTGAAGCTTCACCTCACCCCACCCCATTTGTCTCTTGCAGTGCACCAGGACATGTGGTGAAGGCTCCCGGTACCGACAGGTGGTGTGTGTAGCCGAGGACCAAAGCGAGGTGCACAGTGCCCATTGTGACTCAGAGCAGCGTCCTCCAGACCGGGAGAGCTGCAGCCTGCAGCCCTGCGAGTATGTGTGGATCACAGGAGAGTGGTCTGAGGTACTGTCCTGGGGAATCTGATGCTTTCAGTATAGGAGCAGCAGGGTGACTTCTGCATTCTGGGAGTCACCTTAGTTTCTTTTTAATATAGATAAAAGGGAATTATTATAGGGGTTGAAAATTCATAGGATGCCTTCAGTTGTCAGCAGACAGTTATGCATAAGAATGTATCTTAAGGCTGGGGAGAAAGCTGAATAAAAGTGTTTGCAGTGCAAGCATGAGGATCTGACTTCAAATCCTGAGAACCCATATAGAAGCTGGACATCATGACTTGAGTATCTACACCCTCAGTGCCCTACTAGGAGATGGGAAGTGAACAAAGAAGAATACCCTAGGATTTGTGTCTAGATGGATATATTTGCTGGGTTGAACTATATCTTCACTTGAATTGGTCCAAAAGTCTTTTCTAACCATTTACCCTGTTTCTTCAACACTGATTGTCATCCTCTGAGGGGGCATTTGTCAGTGTTAGGAGAAACCTGGTTATCACAGCTAGGACAAAGGGTACTCCGGCATCTTTATGTGGAGGCCAGATCATTACAAAGTGATGCACGGTGCACTGGACATGCCCACAGCACACACTTATACATCAGAGGTCCTGGGTTCTATGGTAAAGAACTCTTCTCTGCCATGTCCCACATGTCTCCAGACAGCATGAAGAGCCTTTAAAGAGTGGCAGGAGGGCTGGGAAGATAGCTCACTGAATGAAATGCCTGCAGTGTAAGCATGAGAACCTAAGTTCAGGTCCCTAGCACTCATGTAAAAACCCAGGCATGCCCACACATATCTGCAATTCCAGACCTTATGAGCAGCAACAGGAAGATCTCCATGGATCCCAGTTATGTACCCATGATCACACACACACAAACACACACACATACACACACACACACACACACACAAACACACACACACACACACACACACACCACACACACACACTTGAAGATAGAACATTAAGATATACATTTACACAATTGTCAGCCAGGACCAGGCGAATCCAGATGAGTGTTCAGAAAATTTATTGACTAGCTTGGGGCAAAAGCTTCCAATCATTCAGATCCTAGCAAGAGAAGGCTGAGAAGGGCCTCTGGATACACCCCCTTTCTTCTCTTCTTAGAGAAGCTAGGACCTTTGTTTCTGGAGTCTTCTCTGTGTTGTTTCTCTGCATTTCCTGAGTGTGCAAGGCCTAGAACAGACATGTGAAGAAAGGCTGTAAGGAAAACATGCATCTCCAGCCATGAAGTCTACAATAGTCCTGGTGAACATGGGGATGTTGATGTTGCTTTGTTGTTACATTCGAGTTACAAAAGGGAAATTTACTTGTGAAGAGCTGCATACAAAAGGCCACAGCATTTGGCTTCTACTTACCACACAGCTGCCGCTCACATAGTTCCAAACCCTGGCCTGGAGGCTGGAGAAACTGAGTCTTTCATTGTGCTCCTGTCAACTAACCCATAGTATCTGGTCTCTCTGGATGCTTTTCAGGGGTGTGGAGGCTTCTGATCATGTTTGTGACCCAGTTCATCAGTAAATGTGTTTCTCCTAAGATGCACAAATAACTGGCAGGCTGCTTTTGCTTTTGATGTATAGGAGCTTGGCTCTCAGCATCTGCCTTCTCCAGTATACAGCCTTGAGGAAGTCCGTACAGGCTGAGGCCATAAAGACATGAGGTCACACCCTCTAGAACACCCACAGCTCAGCTAGGCAGAGCTTGTCAACATGTCTCTACACTGAGACACTGGGTAGCCTGAAGTCTCCTGGCCAAGAGTCAGCTGGGTCCTCCAGCATGTGAGCAACAACAGCCAAAGAAGGAAGAAACAAGGATGGCATGTTTCCAGGTCTCCAGCCAGCTGGGAGGGCGGGCTCGGGATGCTCAGCTTGCTTCTGGCTGGCTTTCTTCTATCTTGTTGCTAAGATTTCTTCAAGGCCAGCCCAGAAAAGTTAAAGGAGAAGAAAATGGAGTAGCTTAAAGCAACAAGGCAAGATATATCAGGCAGACAGGGAGACTCTCAATTGTCCTTGGGGATTAACAAAAATCGGGTTCTCACCCTGTAAAAAACATGATATACACACATGACATGCGATTTCCAGGAGCTCCTCTCATGCCCTACAGTCTAGGGAGAGGTATAGAGAAGACTGACTCCACTCTGCGTTTGTGTAGTGCCTTTACCAAGAATGGCACTTATTCATAACACTGCCTAGAAGTGTCATCCAAGTGACTGAATTGAAACTGGGTGATAGGATAGAGTCCTCTGGGCGTGTTTCCAGAGCAGCATATCTGGGTCATGTGGTAGTTCTACCTTTTGTTGTTGTTGTTTAGGAGGGGGGAACTTCTACACTGATTTCTGTAGTAGCTGCATGCATTTACCCCTCCCACAGTAAGTAAGCTATTTCATTCTCTATACTCTTGCCAGCATTCATTTTAATTATTTACATTATACTAAGAATTTTGATGGGGAGAAATGAAATCTCAAAACTTTTAATACACATATCTCTAGTGGAAAATGATATCAAACACTTTCAAATGTTTACAAGCTTTTAATATTTTTTTTCTATTTTGAGAATTCTCTGTTCAGATCCAGAGTCCATTTTCTTTTTTTACTTTTATTGATTCTTTGTGGATTTCACATCATGCATTCCGATCTTTTTATCTCCCCATCTTCTCTAATCTGCCCTCTACCCTTGCAACCTGCCCCCAATAAAAACCAAATTTAAAAGAAAAAACAAAAAGCAAACAAACAAACAAATCTTGTGGAAGCTGTAGTGTGGCAGAGTCACAGTTTACCCTTTAGTCCATTGTCTTGCAAATGTCTGTTGCTATGAGTCATCGGTGTGGCTCCAGGTCTCTCATTTCTGCTACACCACTGAAAACTGGCTTCTTGGATATCCTGTTGTTGTCCTCTGTCATAGAGATCCTGCCTATTTTGTATCTGTAGGTTTATCCCCTTCACATGTTCCAACAAACAGTGCATAGATTGGGGGGATGTTGGGGTAGGCCAACTCATAGCTGGGCCTGGGTGGTAGCTGAGTTGGTCAGTCCCCCACCCCAGGAGAGCTCTCCAGCTCTATTTTAACTAGCTCACCCAACACAGACTGCAGCAAGGAACAGGGCCAGTTGTCCTGCTTTCCCGCCTTCAGATCCAGGTCCCCTGCGTTCATATCATGGCCCTCTCTCCTGGTTGCTGTAGGGGTAATATGAGGAGGCAGGTCAGCTCTCCTGCTCTCATGCCCTCAGGACTGGCTCACTTGTGTGTGCCTGCCTCACACACACACACACACACACACACACACACACACACACACACACACACACAACAAGGTCAGCTCTAGTGTACTGCCCAGGTGGGGCACAGGGCTGCAATTGGTGAGGGTCAGGGTTACTTCTTTCAATCTTGTGACCCTGGGGCCTCTCTCACCAGCTGTAGGTGGTAATGGGTTAGGGAGGGAGAAAAGGAGGGGAAGGAGAAGAGAAGGGAGGGAGAGAGGGTATCTTTCTCTAACCCATACCACCACATGGCAGATGGGGGGTGGGGGTTCAGGTCTTCTGATCTCATGCCCTAGGGTCTGCTCACCTGTGTCCCTAGAGGGTCAGTTCTAGTGTGTTGTCCAGGTGAGATGCACATCTGTGGTGAGGGGTGGGGCTATTTTTCCTGAGTGTGGTGGGGGGGGGGTCTCTCCCCTGAGGGGTAGAGCCAGATTGTCTGCTATCCAGTGAGAGGTATGACCAGCCATCTCAGGGCTAGAGGATGGGTCTGGCTGAGCACAGCCTGGCTGCAATGACCCCAGTGCTAATGTGGGCCATGAACATCACTACAGATCCCAGCTACAGCAGGACCATGAGCCCAAATACAGCACTCAGCAGCAGCTCAGTCCCAGATGCCACCACAACCCTAGAGGCAGCATAGGCCACCCAGATCATCATGGCACAACATGGTCCCAGATGGCTAACTAGACCCCAGGCATCCACAGAGCCCTCTGTGTCAGCAGGAGCCATAGACACCACTTCAAGCCCTGGCCACTGCAAGGCCATGGACCCAAACATAGTCCTAAGCAGTGGCCTGTGCCAGAACATCTCCATGACTCCTGGTGGCAGCACTAGTCACCCAGATCAGCATGGACCTGCAGAGCCCATTTTTTAATTGGGTTGTTTGATTTTTTTATTGTTTGTTTAACATTTTGAATTCTTTGTATTGTCTTTATAGAGATCCTCCTTCATGTGTATAGTTGGCAAAGACTTTCCTTCCACTCTGTATGCTGACTCTTAATTCAGTTAATTGTTTCCTTTCTGTACAGTGTTTTAATCTCATGAGGTCTCATTGTTGAACTTATTTTTTGAGGGACTGGACTCATGGTCAGAAAGTCCTTTCTGGAATATATATCTTGGAGTGTTTTTTCCAATTTTTTCTCTATTAGTTGCAGGGTTTTGGGGTCTTACATTAAAGTCTGAGATATTTGGAGTTGATTTTGTGCAAAGTGAGTGACGGGAATCTAGTTTCATTCGTCTAACTTGTCAAAATCCAGTTTTCTCAGTAGCATCTTTTGAACAGGAAAGTGTGTGTTTTCAGCATCTTTATCAAAGATCTGGTGGCTTATATGTAGGTCCTATGCTCCAGTGGTTCTCAACCTTTGGGTGGCAACCCCTTGGGGTCATATTATTATATATGCCACATATCAGATATTTACATTCTAAATCATAACAGCAGCAAAACTACAGATATGAAGAAGCAACAAAAATAATTTTATAGTTGGGTCACCACAACACGGAAACTTTATAATAGGTTGGCATTAGGAAGAACCACAGCTCTATTCTATTTCATTGATCTAAATAAATCTGTTTTCCATGTGAGTAGTGTTGATTTTATTACTGTAGTCCTCTAGCATAACTTGAAGTTAGACATGATATCTTCAGCATTTTTTTTATTAAGGATTACTTTGGCTCATTGGTACTTCTATTTTCACAATATTAATCCAATCTGTACGTTTCTCCATCTTCTAGCATCATCTCCCTCTATTTGTCCTTCAGTGTTTTGAAGTTTCTTTTTGAGGCTGTTGTAAATGAGATTGTTTTCCTGATTTCTTTTTCCATGTTTGTCATTGGTATGCAGACTACCCATTTTTATATGATAATCTTGTCTCTTGCCATTTTTTCTGGAGTTTCTCAGCTTTAAGAGTTTCCTGGCATAGTCTTTGGAAAAAAATTTTTTTATGCATAGAATCATATTGTCTGCAAATAGAGATTTTTTTACTTCTTCTATTTATCTCTCTTATCATTCTAACTCAAAAGCTTTCATTCTGCTGAGTACAGAATTGGACAGCCTCCTCTTGTTCCTGATCTTGGAGGAAATGCTTTGAGTTTCTTAGTGTATTTGGCTGTAGGCTTGTTGTATACACCTCTCACTGTATTGGAATGTGTTCCCTCTAGTCATAGATTCTTTGTAGCTTTTATCATGAATGGATGTTGGATTTATGTCAATGGCTTTTTCCACATGTATTGAGGGTGTCTACATGGTTTCTTAGAGTCCATTTATATGATATATTGCATTTGTGGATTTGCATATGTTAAACCATCTCTGCTTCTCTGGAATGAAGCCAATTTGACCATAATAAGTGATATTCTCGATATGCTTAAGAACTTAGTTTGCCAAGTATTTAATTAATTTTTGTGTCTGTTTTCATCTGTGATATTGGTCTATCATTTTCTTTTTGTTGCTGCTGTGTCTTTTGCTTACAATAAAAGAATCACATGATGACATGATTTAGAAAGAAAAGAAAGCAGGAAGGTGACTTAGTGGCCAAAATGCATAGCAAAGGAGAGAGGAGAGGAGGGAGCTGGGGAGAAGGTGGATGTGCACATACACAGAGCCACAGAGCAGGAGGCTGGATGGAAGGCTCGTGACGAGACGTCTCCTTCTGGAGAGCTGTTTGCATTGCACTCTAAGGATGCAGCTCACAGGCTGGCCGCAGGCCCCTTCCCCTCTCCACATTCAGTGGGTTTCGGGCATGGTCTTAGAGGTCTAGAAAGGGGGAGTTTGATGGCATATGGGTCTTTGGGAGCCCCTGAGAAAGAACGGTTTTGAGATGCCTGCCTGGGGAAGCCCCATTTTGGTGAGTGTCTGACGCAGTCTGCTATGGGCTGAGATGAAGGCTTCAACAGATCAATAAGAGAGAGCATTCTGCAGCTGCCACAGGAGGGCAAACTTGGTGAGGAGGGTGGGGGCTTATTGTGGCTGCCACAGGAAGCCTCTGAAACATCCCCTCTTGACCCCTCTCTTCTCAGTGTTCAGTGACCTGTGGGAACGGCTACAGGCAAAGGCTGGTCTCCTGCAGTGAGATTTATACTGGCAAGGAGAATTACGAATACAGCTATCAAATCACAGTGAACTGCCCAGGCACACAGCCGCCAAGCGTCCATCCCTGCTACCTGAGAGACTGTCCTGTCTCAGCTACCTGGAGAGTTGGTAACTGGGGAAGTGTAAGTAGGGGCCTGGGTTGTCAACTATGAAATCTCAAACCTTCTGTGAACCCCTCCTGTCTGCCTGCCTGCCTGCCTGCCTGCAACTTGGCACGGCTGATAGGAAGAGAACAAGCAATCTAAATCCAAACAGCTGACTCTTCATCTTGCTTCATCCCAGGAAAACGCAAGTTGTCAAGTTTTGTACCTCAATCTCCTCATTTGGAAAATGGATATCGATGAAGATGATTTGAGTTGATATATAAAAAGCACTTAGATGATTGTGATCGTTTTTATATCACATTTTGCTATTTTCCCTACATCTTTACTACACTTTTTTCCAACTAGCCTTTGGAACCTGGCATCTCATAACTGTTGCACAGGAAGTATTTTGGCTGCTTCCACTGTGGAGGGCCCCTACATGCTAGCCTGTGCAGGGAGAACTTTGTTTACTCAGGACACAAAATAGAATATTCTAAATTAAGTCTGTCTGGAAAAATAATTGTCACAGTCTTCTGGCTTTGGGCTAGGAAACTCTCAGGCAAAAGTGTGAGAGGTGAAGACCGTCAAGAGGGTTTGAATCCCAGCTCCATGAGGACCTTGAACAAATTCCTTCTCATCTGAGCCCAAATCTTCCATCTGTAAAAACAAGTAATGGCAGTGCCATCTCACAGGGTTATCATGTGGTTTAAATGGGGGGTGGGGATTGTGTGTATAACTACATACAGTGACATACATGTATAAATGCTTTATATAGAATTGTGTTTTACAGTTATATCGTGTGTATATACACACACACATATATAATGCTTAAGTACATATATGTGAAGCTTAACACAACAGCTAGAACATGGTAAGAAATCAATAAATCCAGCGGTTTGTCACACAGCCCCAGGGTTCCAAGCTTTGTGTCATGATGCTTATATCTCCCAGGTTCAAGAGCCACCCACCGAATCTTCTTTGCCTTCCAGTGCTCAGTGTCCTGTGGTGTGGGAGTCATGCATAGATCTGTGCAGTGTTTAACCAACGAGGACCAGCCCAGCCACTTATGCCCTGCCGATCTAAAGCCAGAAGAACGAAAAACCTGTCACAATGTTTATAATTGTAAGTCACTCAACCAAAGCCTTCTTTGTCTGCCATCTTCAGAAATGTAGTAATTTTCTGTGTATTTGTGTGGTGTGTTCATGAGGGGGTTGCCTACACTTTTGTGCTCAAATTTTTGGAAGCCAGAGATTGATCTCAAGTGCCCTTCCTCAGTCACTTTCCACCTTGCCGTTGAGACAAAGTTGTTCACTGAACCTAGAAGTCACTGACTCACCAGGCCGACTGGCCCGTGGACCCGCATTGTCCTTCTGTCTCCCCTTCCCAGCTCTGAGATTACACAAGGCACATTCACAGCCAGCTTTTTTGTGTGGGCATCAACCTCAAGTCTTCATGTTTGCCTGACAAGTGCTCTGCTCACTGAACTCTCTCTCTCTCTCTCTCTCTCTCTCTCTCTCTCTCTCTCTCTCTCTCTCTCTCTCTCTCTCGTTGTCTCTTCTCCCCACCAACCTCCCTCTCTCCTTTTAATCTACCTATTGGCCAGTTCGAGCAGGCAGCGTGACGTATTCCGTAGGTAGCTAGTGAACATCTGAGACGCTTGCACCCATTTTTATGATTTGTGCTTCCTAGGTGAGTTACCCCAGAACTGCAAGGATGTAAAAAGACTCAACAGTGCCAGTGCAGATGGTGAATATTTCCTGAGTGTTAGAGGGAAACCCCTAAAGGTGAGTGTTGAAATCAGTCATTGTTTACAGAATGTTTTCACGGTAATCTCGGCTCTCATCACTCTCTCTGAGTGCCTCTGTTGGGTTCTTCCTCATTCATCTTGCAGGTATTCTGTGCAGGAATGCATTCTGACTATCCCAAGGAGTATGTGACACTGGCCCATGGAGACTCAGAGAATTTCTCAGAAGTTTACGGGCACAGGTAGGAGGCTCAGTCCCAGAAGAGATTAGATCCCCAGAGATTCCCAGAGAAAACTTTCTCATTCTTACTGAAATGCTGTCAACACTGCTTAGGTTGCACAACCCAACAGAATGTCCCTATAATGGGAGTCGGCGGGATGACTGTCATTGCCGGAAGGATTACACTGCTGCTGGCTTTTCCAGTTTCCAGAAGATCCGAATCGACCTGACCAGCATGCAGATCATAAGTAAGTTCAGCCAAGCATCATGCAGAAGCACGTGCCTCCTCTCCACCTGGGGACACAGGTCTTGTGAGTGTGTAGATACCCAAGGGAAGTCACACAGGGTGACCACAGTCCAGCAGTGACAAACCTGCCATATGCTTCACATGTCAAGGCTTTGTCCTTTGTGTTCAGTGCTGAATTCCAGTGCCTGGCGTAGGTCAGGTCTCTGGTTTGTGATGAGTGAGGGAAGGAAAGAGATAAATATTTGCTCATGGAAGTTTTACCAATGCAAGTTGGGCCTCAGAGCAGCATCACAGTAGGCATTGCCTTGGGACCGGGACCTTAAGCATGTGAAGGGGTTAGACACTGAGTGTCTATACAGGGAAAGCAATAGAACAGAAAGAAGCTTCTAGAGGAGAAACAGCAGCTAGGAAACAGTAGCAAAGTCACTTGTAAGACACATCTCCCTCCAGATGGTTCTCCCCAGCACAGAGCACATACACATAGGCAGAAAACTAATTTTATCTGATTGTTGATTTATGGAAGAAAAATGGCTTTGGAATTACCTTTCCTAACAAGCCTGCCCGTGGCCTGATTTCATACTCTGGCCAGCACTCTGGTTCTTCTGGGCACATTAATCATTAGAGTGGGTAAAGACAGCTAAAATATCTAAACATGTTCTCTTGAATAGAGGTAGAACAGAAATAATGAAGAATTAAATTTTTTCTTATTAACATTGCACCCATAATATTACCCTAGTTTTCTCTTGAGTTAGATTAAGTGAGATTTGTACTGAGATAGTTTTTATTTACTGTCAGCTACACAGATTAGGGTTAGATGCAGTGGTTCTGTGGTTTCTTTGTTGAGAAAAACGCCCCAGCTTTAGATCATCGGGGGTGGGGCTCATGACCCTGTCCCTGGAGAGACCACTGCCTTTAAATCCTACTCTACTGAGGACCTATAGGCATTTAAGTTGCTAAGGGAAGGAGACACATTTTCTTCCGTAGTGTAGCCATGGAAATAACCCTTCACCTATATTCCTGTAAGTAACTAAAATGAAACTTATTGGGTCACACACACACACACACACACACACATGAAGCACAAAAGATATGAAAGTGGATGAAGTACTTGGGAAGAGGAAGGGTTGAGTGGGAACGGGAGGGGGCAAGAGAAGGTAATGGGGTAATGAACATGGTCAAAAGATGTAATGTGTGTGAACGTGCCATAGCCTACTATCATATACAATTAACATATGCTAATGAAAAATGTAAAAAGACCCCAGCAAAGATCTACTGAAGTGACCAAGGATGCCTCTGCTTAAAAATGGGAGTCCCCCACAAAAAACCCTGCCCGGTGACCACAGCCACCTCTGCAGCTCCTCTGCAGCCCCTCTGCAGCCCCCTGCAGCCCCCTGCAGCTCCTCTGCAGCCCCTCTGCAGCTCCTCTGCAGCCCCCTGCAGCTCCTCTGCAGCCCCCTGCAGCTCCTCTGCAGCCCTTCTGCAGCCCCTATGCAGCTCCTCTGCAGCTCTTCTGCAGCCTTTCTGCAGCTCCTCTGCAGCCCCTCTGCAGCCCCCTGCAGCTCCTCTGCAGCCCTTCTGCAGCCCCTATGCAGCTCCTATGCAGCTCCTCTGCAGCCCTTCTGTAGCTCCTCTGCAGCCCCTCTGCAGCCCCCTGCAGCCCCTCTGCAGCCCCCTGCAGCTCCTTTGCAGCCCCTCTGCAGCCCTTCTGAAGATCACTGTTTATCCTGTGCATTTGAGGAGTGGCAACAGGGTTAGAAAACAACTGTGGTTCAACACTGTTTTTAGTGGCTTTTCCCCCACTTTTGACTATAAGCTAGCCCTGAACTTGAGAAATTACCATTAATAATTTCAAGATGTGTGTTCTAATTGTTCTCCATTCTAGGCCACAGGAGGACAGAGGAAGCTCGGGGATGGCCCCTAAACAGCTGGAAAGACTTCCCTGGCTTCTTGCTCTGTCTGTCCTTAAGCCGGGAATGCAGGGTAACAGGAGGTTCCCTGTGCTCGGTTACTGCACTTAAGTGATTTCCTATTTATGCAGGAATCAGTTCTAAGATCACGTTAAACCTCTTTTTGGCTCCCATACTCTGTGGAGACAGACAGTCAGTGCTGATAAAGCCCAGGGAGAGAAGCTCTCAGAACCACAAATGTGATGGGGAAAACACCAGTGCACATCTGGAATCATTTGCTCACTAATGATTTGAGTTATTTCTTTCTCTCTCATCCCTTCCTCTTCTTCCTCCCCCCACCCTTTCTTCTTTTTTCTTTTTCTCCCATCTCCTTGTTAAAATCCTGCCCTGTCCATACTTCATTCCCCCTGCTTTTCTTTCTCCCTTTAACCCTTTCCCCATTTCACAGCCACTGACTTAGAGTTTGCAAGGACAAGTGAAGGACACCCTGTCCCTTTTGCCACTGCCGGTGACTGCTACAGTGCTGCCAAATGCCCACAGGTATGTCCTCAAGCCTCACCCATCTGCTCACCCTGTTTCTGAGGCCCCTCAGTCCGCGTGTTCCTACAGTTAGAATTAGAGCAGTTGGTCATGGGACAATCAAAGGCCTCACAAATGTTTTGGAGTCTAACCCAGGAATTTGACTCCTAAGAAATACTCACAGCTACAGGCATAATGTCTGTGTTCAGCAAGATTCATGGTCAAGACTTATGAACAAATCAGATGTTGGATGGCAAAGACTTGGTTCGATAAATTATGAATCAATAAATGAATACTGCAGTCAGTAGAATGTTGGTTAAGGCTTAATGATGGACTTACCATCAACAAAATTCATGCTTTGTAGCATTTTATGGTTTGTAGGGTATAAATATTCTCCCTGTGAATGGTTTAAACTCTCACTAACAATATGTCACTAAGTGGGAAGAGATGCACATAATTGACTTTTAAAAAAAAAAAATCAATATAGAGCCAAGCCTGGTGGCACAGGCCTGGAATGTCAGATATTTGGGGAGGATGAGGCAGGAAGATTGGCAGTCCAAAGCCTACCTGGGCTACAAAATGATTACAAACCAGCTTGGCAACCTAATGAGTTAGATCTTACCTCAAAAAACATTACCTACCCTGCATACCAAGACCCCAGATCTAATCCCCAACACCCACTCAAACACACAAAGATAGGTAAGCTTCAGCATGTCAGTTTGTCATTATAAATTCTGATATTACAAAATATAGAAAAACACACATGGAGTTATGGAAGAGAAACTAGTGTCAAAAGTATAGCATGACCCATGATCCCATATATATGTTTTGGGTTGTTTGTGTGTGGTGAATATATGTGTGTGATGTGTGTGTGTATAATATGTGTATGCATATGTTTGTGTATATGTGGTATGTTAGTAGGTATGCATGTATGGTTTATATGTGTGTGGTGTGGGGGTGTGGTTATGTATGTGTGGGGTATATGTGTGTGATTTGTATATATGTGTTACATATATGATATGTGGGGTGTGGGGGTGTGGTGTATGTGTGTATGGTGTGCATGTGTGTCTGTGGTGTGTATGTGTGTGGTGGTATGTGATATGTATGTGTGGTATGTGGGGTGTGGGGGTATGGTATATATGCAGATGTGGTATGTATGTATAATGTATGTGTGTGATGTGGTATGTATGTGTGGTGTGTGTGGTGTGTGTGTGGGTATGGCATATGTGTATGTATGTGTGTATGGTGTGTGTGTGATATGTGTGATATGTGTATATTGTGTGTTGTGTAGTGTGTGTGTGTGTGTGTGTGTGTGTGTGTGTGTGTGTGTGTGTGTTGTATGCTTGGAATTGAACCCAAAGCCTCTTACGTGGTAAACACTCACCATACATCACCAGCCTCTGTTTTTCCTTAAATTAATTTTGTGAGAATTTTTTAAGTACCGCATTTACATCCTTCCAGCTCTTCCCTCTTCCCTGAGCTTTTAAAAATGTGTATTGACAGAGAAAAGATCTGGAAGGAGATTTTTAAATATCAGTGGGGTGTTTTGTGGTTTTAAATAAATACATATTACATCTGGAAGTCTCAAGATTTGTAAGGCATATGTGGGCATCCCCAGGCTCCATAAATGTTGGGCCTTAGGACCATCTCAGCAAATGAGCTGCTACTTCTTTTCCACTTACTCTGAGCCAGGTCATATCTGTGTTGTTGGAAACTCACAATGTCCAAGCCCAAGGAACTCATCACCCACGAGGAGACTAGAACATCCACAGCCATGTACGATATTCTAAAAGTCCCCTTCGCCTGGGGTTTGGGGCTCTGAAGCTGTCTTGCTCCCATCTGTTAACTCCACCACAGATGTATGAAATGCAAGCTAAGCGTCTTCAGCTCTTCCTGCCCATTCTACAGTCATAGCCATGCTTGCCTCTTCCAAGCCTTTGGGAAAATGCTTAACTTTCAAGTGTTACTCAGCCTGTACCAATTTTGCAAAATGGCCAGTAGGTTTTGCAAGAAGCTTCATTCAGCACTTGGGAGTGTAGACAGGAAAACAGCTCTCTGTTTCCTGTGGTTCCCGTGCGTTTTTGCAAAGCTGCCATTAGAGGGAGCTGGATTTCCCCACTTGTGAGCATTTAGAAGTCTGGAAGAATGGGTACATTTGTGCCCAACCTCAGTGTCACCTGAACTTTCTTCTAAGGAAACAGTGCCCTCCGAGTGTTTCGTGAGCCTCAAGCCAAGACAGCATCAGAAAGCATTTTAGAGGAATGGCAGGGGCACCCTGTGGGAGAAAGAAAAGCAGCAAAGGGGATAATGGCTAAAGGGGATTTTCCTCCATCACCAAGGATTTCTAAAGGTTTGCAGTGCAGTTTCTTTATGGCGTGGATGACTCCAAAGATCCAGTCACTGTAGCTTCTGTTTCAGTGACTAAGGCTGACCCTGCCCTCCTTTTTTAACTGTCTTAGAATTTTCTCGTTTTTATGTGCATATCCTTTGAGAAGTTAATTCTTAGGTAAATGAAGGGTAATTTGTTTTCATTTACTTTAATAACTCAGCAATGTGAGCTCATTTACTAAACTCTGATAAGAAGTGATTGATTGTTAAGTGGGAAAACTCTATGCCAGGAGAGGGTTTCTATTTTCCCCGCAGCCAATTCTTCAGATTCTGTTGGGTTCCTTCGGGATTCCTTAAAAGTTTATTGAGCACTGACTGTGTTTATGTGTTTATTGTTTTGTGTTGTTGTTTGTTTGTTTTAAATTCAGTTTTCCAGGGAAGGTTTCTAGGCAGCCTCACTAGGTGTGGTCTGCAGCCTCAAGTTTGCATTGAAATCAAAGCAGAAGGATGTTGAAGGAAGGATGCTCCAGCTGAGCCTCCTTTTCTTCCTTTCTACCCTTTGCTTTGCTTTAAAAACTTACTTTTCAGCACAAGAAAATTCCATGCACCATCATCTCAACAGATGGCTAGAATATGGCATTTATCCTGATCGTGGTACACTCAGTATTGCTTCTGCTGACACTGAATCAGTCACTCACCTTTCCTGAGAATTTTCTGTATTTTGGGCACTGTACTTAACATTCTTAAGGCATTAGCTCGGAGTCTCGGCTTTCCATCCCCCTGAGATGAAATTCCAACTTTTCCAAAGTACACATGTCTCAAGACAGGCTAGATTTTATTTCAAGCCACTATTCATCTCCACTATGGTAGATGTGTCTTTCTCACCCTGCCACCAGGCAGAGTCCTGCCACATTCACCCCGTTGGACAAGAATACGATCCCTGTTGGTCTGAGACCCACTCCTGCAGACCTCTGTAGATAGGTCATCTAGTATATGTATAGCTCTTTGTTTCTGTTCCTCCAAAATCAAGAGTCAGCAGTAACAAGTTTTATACCTTTTAGATGCCAATGACAAGACTTCAGGTACAAATACATCCCACAACAGAGATAGAGGGACCATCTCTATCTTCTTCTTCTCCAGGGTACTTAGTTTTTAGAGTGCCAGACAGCGAGGATGTTTATGGAAAGTGTAAGTCCTTCAACCAGAAAATTCAGGAGAATGAGGAAGATGGCCCGCTGTTGCCTTCAAATGTGTTCCCCTGCTGAGAGTGTAGACTTAAAAGATTTCAAGGAGCATGCTCAGTCACAGAAGGCCCAGAGTGTTAGGGGCATTGTGAGAACAACAGCCAGGCCTTCAGCATCTACCTTCCAAAAACTTCAAAAGCAAAGCAGACCAGGTATTCATTTCTGCAGCAAGACAGAGGGAGTGGGGTCAAGTGGGAGGGGGCAGTGAGCAGCCCTGTGAAGTGGGACACCATGTATGGAGGGTGCTGCCTTCTTGAGTAGCAGTAACCATGAGATGAGGAAGTGACCAGTAGAATCTTGGCATGACCCTGTGCATACCTGCCCTCTCAAACACGCTGGAGGCTAAAGCAGGAAGACACAGAGTTCCAGGCAGCCTGAGCCACATAAAGAGACTTTCTCTCCAGACTGTTTTTTCTTTTGTTTTGTTTTAATTGGGAGGGCAAACAAAGCAAAAAGGCCAGCATCGGAAAACTGTATGAGGCAACTGGCATGGAAATCCCAATCGGTCATATTCACAAACACCTTGGTACTGAGTTCTTACACTCAGGTTAAGAACTACTAACATCTACACAATGTAGTCATTAAAAATATCTAATAATATCTCCTACTGTTTGCCAGGCAAGGAATTAGGTGCAATATGGGACAGTTAGGTGCATCTTGGGACTTCCATCTTGTAACCTCCTTTAAAAACTTTGATCTTATTAACCCATTTTATTGATGGGCTGGGGAAGTAAGCCACTAGCTGACTGTCCACTGAAGCAGATGGGGGGGGGGAGCAGGCGGGTTTGTTGTGGAATGAATCCACCTTTTACCCCCTTGATTTCTCACTCCCAGCACTTTGAACATTGAGGACCAGGGCTGGATAACGATCTGTCGGGGACAGGGGTCTGGCCTGTTACTTGCAGGCAATCCATGGAGTCTTTAGTGTCCACCTGTTGCATAGACCCCTCCCCTGCCACCATCTGGGATGTCTCTCACTGCCTGTAGACATCACCACATTTCTTCTGAAGACTTATCACCCACACTGTGACCACTGGCTGGTCACCCCCACAGAAACCCACGTTCCTGTTTCATGTATGTGCACCTCCGCTTCAGAAGGGTCCAAAAGTCTTATTTGCTCCCATTTAAGGAACTGGCAGGAGGAAAATCCCAGAGCCACACCAAATCCTGGAGGTTTCAGCTGAAGACCTAGGATGTGCTTTTTACTGGAAAAATCTATGTCAGTCACATGTTACTGCCAATAACTAGTATAAACAGACAAAGTAATACTGAACCACTCCCCTAAATAATTGTTTAGATTAGCAAAAAAAAAAAAAAAAAAAAAATTAGAAAATGCAGGAATGACCTGGGCCTGGAGGTGCGCGCCTTTAATCCTAGCACTTGGGAGGCAGAGGCATGTGGATCTCTATGAGTTTAAGGCCAGCCTGATCTACAACATGAGTTCCAGGATGGCCAAGGCAGTTACACAGAGAAACTTTGTCTTGAAAAACACATACACACACACACACACACACACACACACACAGAGAGAGAGAGAGAGAGAGAGAGAGAGAGAGAGAGAGAGAGAGAGAGAGAGAGAGAGAGAATGCAGATTTGATACTCAATTTACTCAACTTTTATTATAGATACCGGTATTTCTACTAGGTATCAACCACATGAGATTCTGAGATTTTATTTATTTATTTATTTGCTTGTTTATTTCTCCTAGAGTTTTGTTTTTGTTTTAAGGCAGGGTTTCTCTAGGTAATGTAGATGGGTCTGACGGCTGTCCTGTCTCAGTCCCCTAGCACTGGATCACAGGCAGGGACCACCACACCCAGTTAATGTGTGGCTAATTTCATTTATTCCTCAGTAGCCTCAATGAGGGATGTTTGTGCATTACCTTCTATTTTATACATGGACCAAGGGAGTTCTTGAAAGGCTGGCTATCTCTCTGGGATCTAATCACTGCTGAAGAAGTTAACTCCTTCATGCCAGGGTTTGGCTGTGAGTGGCGCCTCTTTTGCTTTAACGTTTGGCAAAGCTGTGGGTTCTCAGTTTGGGGAGAAAGCAACCCTGATTGATTAGAAACCTCCAGTGACGGAGATGGTTTTGAAAGGAAGGAGAGACCGATACACTGCACTGGCTCCTTAGAGATAACTATCAAAGCGCCCAGACCACATACCCTGGGAATCTGTCCCCTAAGTAGGGCTGGGAGAAAGGGGTAGAGAGGTTGGGGTGGGAGCCTCTTCAGCTGGCCAAGCGCGCCCTCTTCTGGCTGCTCTGGAAAAACTGCCTCTGCTTTGAACTCACATCCAGCGGTGCTTGGAACACACTGTGCTCGCTCTTCGCCCCAGGGAACTGGAAACCCGGGAAACTTTGGCAGCTAGATCTTGTTAGAAAAATTACACTGTGCCATTTTGGTCGTGAAGGAATCTGACAATTGTGAGCAACATCAGGGTTGCTGTGCTACGGAGGCCGACGGGAGGAAGCTGTGAGAGGGGATTTAGAAGTCAGTAAGAGATGACCCGAGCTCTTACTGTGTTCTGGAGGGAGTTAATAGCCTGCGGTCCCGGGTTTCGCCATATGTAAACACAATCCCTACCTAGAAACCATGAATGTGTGTGGCTCTGACAAGGGAACAAAAAAATACCTTCAACGATTAGTGGCCATCAAAATTAATTGACACCCCTCGCCTTACCAAAGTGCCTTTAAATGTGTCAGCTTTGCTTTGTTTGGTTTGTGGCATGGGCTAAAAGTCTTTTGCACTGGCCATGTGTTCCAGGGGCGTTTTAGCATCAACCTTTATGGGACCGGCCTGTCTTTAACTGAGTCTGCCAGATGGACGTCGCAAGGGAATTATGCTGTTTCGGACATCAAGAAGTCTCCGGTAAGATTGCTTATCGCTTTGGAGCGGGGGGGGGGGGCTTGCTTTCATTTTATGAATATGGTGGGTGTGTACTGCAGGAGACAGTGTGCACTCTTCAAACCCTGCCCCCCAAAAAGGACCAGAGGGGAAAAAATTAGAAATAAATACAGGAAAGAGTGACACAGGGGTGTCTCATCGCACCTAGTTGGAGCTTTTCCCACCTAGTAAATGCCAAGCTGGCCAGGCACCTGGGAGGACTACCTAATCAAAAGTGGGGAGGGGACCTCCAGAATACACAGGGCTCGAATGTCTTTACTCGTCAAATGTAGCTCACCCATGTGAACCTAGGGAAAGGACATTTTGTTTTGTTTTGCTGAGAAACAAATGTAATTCCAATGGGAAGAGGTTATGGGGTGATATTTTCTGGGAAGTTAAGGATACTCCCACAGCTTCTACAGTAATCCACTTTTGGGCCACCCTGCTCCCAGTGCACATGACATGACAGCAACACCGGGCCGTGTTGGAACACAGGCACTGGGACCTAGCCTGCTGCCTCCAGTCTTGTAGCTGAGCAAGCCCCAAGCGGTTGACAAGCACAGCATATCTAAAGAACCACCCGCCTCGTGCACAGTGGAGCCACCTGGGAGGTTTAAGTATGTGGTTCTGGTCCCTCTGACCAGGCTGTTTCCATGACACTTGTGATAGACAGTGGGGAGGAAACTCCCCCGTCGCTTAGAGCCCTTCCATGGAGTTCTCAGACCAGTGCAAGAGTGCCCCGGGGACACAGGCAGTTTCCTCATTCCTGTTGAGTTGTGTCTGCACGCGTGAGTCCAGTAGGAAAGGAAGAGAGTGATGAAAGCAGACCGGGGCCAGAAATCATTACCTGGTTAGAGCTGCAAGTCAGAACTGCAAGGCAACTGTAAAACCGTTTGCTTTTTGTTTCAAGTTCTGATTTCGCCACCAAGCTAGTCAGGAAACACAGATCTGAGTCAATGGCCACATCGATGGTGCACAATTTAATCATAAGTATTGCCCTTGCACCAAGAGGAATATTGACAGTTGAAATGGTACAGTGACCTTTGACTGCAGCCTGATATTACAATGTTCTTCCCCTACCACTCCCTCAACCCCAGATCTAGAGATTTCTTTTTTCAGGAAATAAAATTAGTATGTTTATTGTGTTTGGTTTTGACCTGTGCAATATGTCTCAATAACCAAAATTGAAAATTTTAACTGTTTTAGATATAGTTGAATGAAATCAATTCCTTTAGACTATTTCAATAGTGAATTTTTAGCCAGTAACTAAAAATAACTAAAGGCCGTGGTGCCATCTTATGGACATGTTGAGTACTGCAAGACTGTTTCCCGCCCTCTGAGAATTTTCTATGAACTGCTGAATCTGACAGTTGCCTGTCAGCATGCTTTTCTGTGTGTCCGTCTGCTGTATGGGGTGTGTGTGTGTGTGTGTGTGTGTGTGTGTGTGTGTGTGTGTGTGTGTGTGTGTGTGTGTGTGTGTACGTACATATGAGAGCGTGAACATGAAGCTGGGAGGGAATGTGATGGAGGAGTCAGCAAGTGATTGGAGCAGAAGAGATGGGGTAGGTTTGATCAGAACACATTGTATGTATGGATATTAAATAAAATATTTTTTAAATTAAAACATTTTGAAAAGTCACAAGAACATTAGCTTGTTGATGAGAGCAGTAAAATCTATAGGCAAGAAGCCCCTTTGAGCTCATCTGAAGCAGAGCCCTGCAGAACAGGCAGGACTCTATCAACCAGAGCAGACCTTTTTAACTTTTTGGTTTGTTTTTTTTTTTTTTTCTGATCTTGGTACTGGGGTCAAAAGCAGGGTTCATCACTGAGCTACATGTCAAGCCCTCAAATGTTCCTAATCTGTCTAGAAGGAACTGGAAATGTGTATCTCTAATGGTTTCCAAGGTGATGTCATATTCCCAGTCAGTAAGTAGTTTGAAAACACATCCACACCTTTAATAGAGCCATGTAAGCAGTCTTGTGTGGGACATGCTGGGAACTGAGTGACATTCCACTCCCAGTCAATGTCCCAGAAACAAAAGCCTTGCTTCCCCAAGCCTGCTTGGGAATAGAACATTCTCCCCGGTCAAAAGAAAATCCCCAGTGATGCAGACTAAACCTAGATCTCTAGTGCCATTGAAAGCCAGAGATGCCACCTCACCCCGAGGGACAAAGCTCCTTGTACACACTGAAAAGAACCCTGACACCTGTTTTACATAGGACAAATCATGCTTGCCGTTCAAGGACAATGGTTCCCTCTTGTGCTTCCATGGCCCTCAGTAGACGCCTGAGATCTCAGGAAATATTGAAGTCCAACTACACTAGCTTTCCTCTGTCTGTTCATTCCTATGATGGCTTA
Source organism: Cricetiscus sungorus (assembly GCA_030556225.1). Taxonomy (NCBI): domain Eukaryota; kingdom Metazoa; phylum Chordata; class Mammalia; order Rodentia; family Cricetidae; genus Cricetiscus; species Cricetiscus sungorus. The sequence goes on along the minus strand of JANBXA010000735.1, from coordinate 6,313,620 downwards.
ATTTGTAAGTAGGGCACAGTAAGACATTAGCAACAGCTTTCAATAAAATAAAAGCAATTATAGCAATATATATAATGGGCAAAAATGTGTGGTGAATATGTGCTATAAACACCCCGTGCTCACCTCATCTTGTAATGATGTCATACGTGATGCCTGTGTGATGAAATGAATGTACAAGGGCTGAGTTGGGGTGTGTCAGACTTTCTTGACCACAAACCACGAGAGTGGGACAATTGATGATATGGTGGCAGGGATGCTCTGAGTTATAGAGCAGGGGTACAGGGGTATGTGTCATGGATACACTGCACAAATGAATGACTCGCCACCAAGTGGGGTAGAACATGGCAGTGAGAAGTTTCATCAAAGTCAGAATTGCATGTATTTAAAACAGGATTTTTAAAATTTTTGTGTAATATGTTCAAGCCAGACTTACATATGACTGCAGATTAAAGAAACTGCAAAGAGAAACCCTGATAGATCCAAGGCTTCCAGAGCTGCTGTTTGTTTGGAAACTTACATGTTGACTCTGGACTTGTCCCTTATCCCCAGCTTATGTGGGACAAGTGAGAAGGAGGGTCAAAATTTTCAGGCATCAAATTGAGGATGTAGGCAAAGAGGTCCATGCCTGATAGTCCTCTATCTAGCTCTTTCTAGCTCGCAGCCATTGGCTGTATAGTGAAGGCCCTCCTTAGCTCCCGAGAGAAGAGATGTCCTCCGTCCATACAGGAGGTCCCCATACATACAGCATGGGTGCTCATCAACCTTGTCACCTTGGGTTCCTGTGAAGCAGGGCAGACAGCAGGAGCATAAGCAACTGCAGTTGATGCGGTGACATCTTCGAAGCCTTGTGGCTTCCTGCTCATTTGCAGAGGCTGGCTGAGGCTGCCTTCCTGCTGGAGGTAAAGGGACTGCTGCTGCAGGTTGAACCTGGGGGAGCTGTCCACACCCCACATCGTGGACTTCCTGGCCAATGCTTGTTTGGAGGGTCTGATGAATTCTCGCTGCCTCAGCTTAGATCCCTGCCCAGGGGCTAAGTGGACAAAAGCAACCATGACTCGGAGGTGAGGAGTAAAGGAAAATGTCCAAGTTCTGAGCTTGGGTGCCAGGAACATTCTGGCCCCCTCAACTGCAAATGTGCTCAGAGCATGAAAGGGCTCTTCTGGCCTGATCAGGGTTCTGCCGTAGCAGCTCTGCTCACCATCTTCAGGGCTGCCTGCCTGGTTTTCTCCCAGGGAAGAGATCTCGACTGGGTCTTCGGGACCAGCAGCTGAAAGGGAGCCCACTTCTGGCTAGTTGGGGTTGGTGCTCAGGGTGTCTCCTGCCTTCCTTATGTGCCTGGAGAATTTCAAGACACAGGAAGCTTGTTCTCTGGGTCTGTCATCTACCAGGAGTCCATGTGCTATAGAAAGAATTGTAAATGCAATAGTCACTTTATAAAGCAATGAAAGGTATACTGTGTGGAGCAAATGGACCTTTTCTACCTCTGCATTGATTTACAACAACTGAGTAAAGAAAGGAACATACATGTTTACACATGCATATACATGGTGTGGTGGAATCTGGAGTATGTGTGTGGTCTGCCCTCCAACCTGTGAAAAACCCACTATTCACCAAATACCTGAATCATTTGACAGACTTGCAACATGAAATCCTATAGATTCACATTTCTATGCATGTACATTGTAGTCTGCACATTTCTATGGAAACAGTACAGTGTCTATGCGTCTATCTGTATATTCATCATTGTCTGTATTTGGGGAAAATCATATGTGCTATGTTTAGTAGGAAGTTTTAGAAAGAGTTAATCTTGTGTATTATCTTAATCATAACATTTTATTTTATGTCATAAAACTTTGTTTCTAATTGTTAATATCTATGGATTTTAACAAGTTTGTGCCTCCTTCCCCTTCCACTAAAGACAGACAAATGAACATACTTCCATCAAAGGCAGGCCCCTCCCTAAATCACAGGCACCAGCTTCCCCCGAGAAAAGTTAAAAACTGAGAATACAAGCTATGCCCAATGAGACAGTGAGTCATTTGCTCCATTTATATGCAACAGTTGGAGCTATTATTAACAAAATATTTATTTAAAAGAGAATTTGCAACAAAGAAATAAAAATCAGAGTTTCATTGCATAAAATGAGAGCTCTGGCTCTTTTTTTTTTTTGGAAAAAAAAAACTGTCCATGGCAGCCATGTTCTTCTTACTGTGTGGTTTTGTTTTGTTTTCAGTCTGGCAACTGCCATGATGCTGATATTCTAGGACCATCATCAGCATCATCTGAGAGTGGTATCACCATAGCTTAGCTCCACTTCTGTTTTACCTAAATTAGCACAATCCCAGTGGAGGAGGTAGTGTGACTGCTACACAGCCACTATCACTTTTTATTTTCCATTTATGACTGCTCTAGCCTTTTCTGTTCAGTGAAGAATGGCTAGGATGGAGGGTCTCACCAAATTGCTTTGTAATGACAGAGAGATATAGTCAACAAAGCATTGCATTCAGTCCCCCATAATCCACGGAAAGTAGCCGGTTTGGCCTGAATGCACACACTTACAATCTCAGTGCTGAGATGGGCTGATCCCTGAGCCTCACTGGCCAGCCAGTCTAGCCTATTTGGTGAGTGCTAGGCCAGTTAAGAGACCCTGTTTCTGCAAGTATGGAATGATATCCAGGTTCCACAAATACACACAAACCATGTGTGCATTTACCAGCACACACAGATACACATACAGATACCAACGTGATAACACTAGCTAGCACTTGTTAAACACACAGGTTAGCAGGAGTCCTGTGGCAATGGCTGATGTGTGTCATTTCACGACAGCAAAATGTAAAGAGAGAACTATTTACCCAATTTACAGATGCTCCCAAACCCTCAGCTTCCAGGGCTTCTTTAAAGAAGCCAATCCCAAACCCTGCAACCAAAAACAAGGTAGCCAATGCATCAGTAATCCCAAGCCCTGCACCAATGTATCAGTAAAGAGGCCTTGTCGGCTGCAGACCTGCTTTCCAGAGCCTCTCCTGGATGGACTGGGAGAGTCTGGGCTCAGCTTAGCTTTGATGATGCTGAAGATGAGCCTAGCATGTCAGCATCCTGGCAGTCTCCAACCCCCTGCTTACAGCGCCTGACTGGAGAGCCAGAGGCTACAGGGACTACGTCCAGACCTAACTCAGCACTTGGAGCCAGGACCAAATGGGTGATGGGAATCACTTCCCACATCAGTCACACCCAAGATCAAATGGATGAAAAATTTGAAAAGAGAGAAAACATTTTGCTCTCTCATTTTCTTTTAAGTTGGCAGTGTTTTTCTTTCTTGATTTCTCCTCCTGGACTCTTCCTTTCTGACCTAACTAAAACAAAACAAAATAGATTACCCATTCTTTGCGAGAGACATCACAACTGGGCTATAGGAAGCAGGGTCTTCACGACCATTACCCCATTCTGGGGATGGAACCCACAGGTATGAGGTGAAGTATGTTCAGATCATTATTCCCAGTCATAGAGAAGGTATGTTTAAGGAGGCTGAGGGACAGGGCTTACACAGTGTGGTCAATACAGATAGTGAAGTGTGACACTGCATTGAAACAGGGGACATTTTCAAAGTGTGGAAAAGCATTGGAGAAACTGATAGCAAGGCATTTACAGTCCAAAAGAGAATGCAGCTTTTTTGTTGTTGTTGTTGTTTGTTTGTTTTTTTTTGTTGTTGCTGTTGTTTTTTGATCATTCATCTTATCCATTTAATAAATGTGTGATTGGCATCACTATTAGCCTTACACAGCCCTTAGTCCTAGATGCTTCCAACTTTAACAAGATAACACTTTTGCATCATGGGTCTTACATTCTAGCACGAAAAAAGGTTAAAGAAAATTATCCAGTTGCAGAGTACTCAGAGCAGACAACACAGCCAAGAATATGTCCCAGAGGAAGCTGCCTCTGGACTGAGTTACGATTAATTTACCAGGCTTGGTGGGACATATAGGAAAGAACAAAAGAGCATTTCAGGCAACAGGAGATGGTGTGTGCAAAGGGCCTGTGGAGCATGATCATGGAATGTCAGAAATAGAAGTGTGGAAAAGAATGGCACGAGACAAATGCGCCTAAGTGGCCCAACACTGGCTATGTGCGACTTGGACTGGGGATCAGCAACTCTTTTCAGAAGAGTCAGATAGAAAAGATTTAGAGTCTTTCAGCCAAAAGGCAGAATTAGTTATAGTACATATTATAATATATATAATATACACGTATATAATATATATAATATACACATAATATATATACACATACATAATACATATTAAGAGAGTAAAACACATGCACAAAAATGTTATTAATGGGGCTGGAGAGATGGCTCAGTAATTATAAGTAATTATTTGCTTTTCCAGAGTATCCAAGTTTCATTCCTGAAACCCACATGGGGGCTTGTCACCATCTCTGACGCCAGTCCCGGGGAATCTGCTGCCCTCTTCTGGCCTCCTCAAATGCACATGCTCACATACACACACACACACACACACACACACACACACACACACACACACTTTTTTTTTTAATGTTACTGGTTGAACTCTAAACATACTAATAACTGAGTAACAAGGGAAGAATGGAATATTGGAGAAGGAGAATATTTGGCCTCACTAGTGTTTTTTATTATCAAGATTTATGGTAAATATTTGATTGTTGATGCTGATAGAAATGAGGCTTTGTTTCATGTTGCTAAATGCCTTTTCACATAAATAGATGTTATCAAACACAATTTTAATTAAGCATGTTCGTGTTTGCCAGGCATTTATACAATTTTACTAGGGTTTTCTTTTGGTGTTTAAAAAGTGTGTTGATGTGTTTATGTGTGTGTACCTGTCTGCAAGAGCTTTACTCACCAGATGTGTACAGGTACCCAAGGAGGCTTGAAGGCATCAGGTTCCTTGGAGCTGAAGTTAGAGGCAGTGGGTGTGAGCTGCCTGGGGTGGGCTCTCTCCAAGAGCAGTAAGCATTCTTAACTGCTGGGCCATCTCTCCAACACTATGATATCTGCTTTTCAAATGGTCATTTGCAGCTGAAAAGTATATGGAAGCTGCTTGTTAAATAACCTAGTTAAATGGACTTTGAAATGTGAGAATTCTTTTCTCCTCACATCAAAGTCCAGGTCACACTATTGGGTCTGCAGTTTGTGTTCAGGAAACACAATCACTGTGAGTGTGTGTGACTAGAGAGGCACAAAGCTCCATATTGTAAGTTGTGATGGCCCAGGAAGAATGTCTAAAAAACTTAACATCACTTGTTGTTTAAGCAATCTTACTTTAGCATAGTGTAAGTCTTATGTGTAAGGGTTATTTTCCTCAGTTACAGGGTAAGTTTCTTATGAACTTGGTAGCAAAGCTAATGTTCAAAGTCACTAAGGGTTCACTTATGGTGACAGGGAACAGTTTTTATTCTCATCTCTGACCTCAAAAAACTTACTCAAAATATTGGCTGATGCTTTCTTACACTCCTGAACAATGGAGCAAGTCAGGTGTTTGGGCTCTAGGTCTCAACAAAACTAATCTTAAAACTGTGGGTGGTGACATGGCATGGGCTGGGCTCCCAGACTACTGAAAAGGAGACAGAGAGCTGAGCACCAGCGTTCATCTCAGGGACTTGCAAGAATCTCTCCTCCTCTTCCTCCTCCTCCTCTTCCTCCTTCTCCTCTTTCTCCTCCTCCTTCTCCTCTTCCTCCTCTTCCTTCTCCTCTTCCTCCTCCTCCTCCTCTTCCTCCTCCTCCACCCCTTTCTCTCCTCCTCCTCCTCCTCTTCCTCCTCTTCCACCCCTTTCTCTCCTCCTCCTCTTCCTCCTCTTCCACCCCTTTCTCTCCTCCTCCTCTTCCTCCTCCTCCTTTTCCTCCTCCTCCTCTTTCTCCTCCTCCTTCTCCTCTTCCTCCTCTTCCTCCTCCTCTTCCTCCTCCTCCACCCCTTTCTCTCCTCCTCCTCTTCCTCCTCTTCTTCTTACTAAAGAGATGATTCTCTTAGGCCAGTTTATTTCCTCTCTAACTGCTTTTCAGTTCTTGCTGTTAAACAAAACACAATTAACTCAGTGGGTAAATTATTTTTCTTACTTTGCTAACAGTTGAACCACATGGAATGTACCTATCCTCACTTTTCATTTTGTGAACAAAGTATTCTGTGTTGATATTTCATCTTAAACCTTCCTCATTTTGACCACTGCTTTCTTGTAAGTTGGAAACATTGTGACAAGTACTTAGTGTACTGATGTCAGTGTATGCTTTATTCCTTACACACATTTGTACTGTCGCTATGTGATAAACACAGTAATTTGTTGCCTAAAATTGATTACAGAACATTCCACATGCCCCTGTATATTAAAAGCAGGACGTTTAAAACCCACTGTCCTCATCTTTTCTTGGTGTATCACAGTGCAACAGGCTGGTGTATTAGTTACTTGTCCCATTGCTATGACAAAATACCCAACAAAAGCAACTGAACGGAGGAAGGGTTTAGTCTGGTTCAGTCTGAGGTAAAGTCCATCATGGTGAGAAGGTGTGGTGGCAGGAACATGAGGTGAGACAGCGATCACATTGCATCCCCAGTCAGAAGTCAAAAAGATGAAGGGGGCGGTGCATCATGCTTTCTGATTCTTCTGGTCTTTGACTCAGTCTGAGCTCTGAGCCTGTATTCAGAGCAGGTGTTCCCTCCTCTGAAACAACACCCAGGGGCTCTTTCTAGGTGATTCTAAAATCCAGACAAGTCTACACAACTGTAGTGTGAAAATGTTATGATCTCACAGTACACCTCCCACTTCCAAGAGCTGAGTTGTGTGACTGGGGTTCATGGTGTGTTGGGCAGCAGCATGAAGCTGGAAATGGCTCATTTCTCCTAATACTACATGAAAGCAGCTGTAGGTACATAAATGATGCTGGCCATGCCAAAATTTGAATTTTGTACAAGTTTCAGATGTCAAGACACACTAGTCTTAGTTTGATTTTTCCCAACTGAATAGAAAAGTCAAAACTAACCAGGCTTGGGGAGATGTTTACCTATAATCCCAAACCCTGGGAGGCTGGGGACAGGCTGGGATACATAGCAAAACCTTTGCTTTGTTTCAGATAAACCAACAAAAGGGTAAAAAACAATCTAGCTTTTAAGTCATCCAGAAATAGGTTGTGGGTGTCTGGATTTGACCTTGTCTGCTGATCTGTGCAATTAGACATGTATGGGTATGTTGCTTTTCATTTCAACACTTATTATAGGTGCAAGAATTCACTTACCTGAAAACCATTGCAAGCAAGCCCTGAAATCACTAACCTCACAAGTCATCTAAGATATGTATTTTTGCAGGATGGTACCCGGGTCGTAGGGAAATGCGGCGGTTACTGTGGGAAGTGCACTCCATCCTCTGGCACTGGTCTGGAGGTGCGAGTTTCATAACTAAGGTAAGTCCCCTCCCTGCCCCTTTCATTTTAGTCTGTAACCTGATGGTGAACAAATATGGGTGTCATTTCCCCCCGACAGGGCTACTGTCAAGAATCATGAAGCTGACCCGATAATAACTTTCTTGCTTATCTGTCTTTCTGTGCCTGTGGCTATCTGTTGCTCACCATTGAACACAAGTCCTCGGGCATCACACATTAAGTTCCTCTGTTGAAAGGAACTGTTGAAAATGCTGCCAGCTGGACTTCACCTCCGGGAATCTTACTTCCTAAGACCTCTGGTAGATCCAGAGATCTATGTTCTAGTTATTAGGAACTGTGACGTAGGAGGCTTAGATAAACACTACAAGAATATAATGATCACAGTAGCACTGGTGTTTGCCGGGCTTCCCCTGTGCTGAGCAACTTACAGGCACGGTTCATCAAATCTTTCCAAGGAAATTATGTGTGGAGCTCTTGTCTTATTTTGCAGTAAAGGAAGCTGAGGCCTACTGTTTCCTTAAGGTCACAATGACATTCCGGCGCAGGCAGGACCCAGAGATAGCTCACACCAACAGCATTGTTCTCCATCACTGCAATGTCACAGACCTGCCACTCACAGTGAGGCCAACAGCTCTGTGTCATCGGAGATCGTGTTATAAATGTGGATCTTAGACCATCACCACCCCCACCACCCCCACCTCCCACCACCCTTACCCTTATCCCCACCCCACCCCCAATGTACAAGAAACCAGAATCTAATCTGTCAAAAATCCACAGGAGAATCTTTCCCTTGCCAACAAGTGCTCCCTCTGCTGGACAAAAGACTAAACTGCTCACTTTTCATTATCCTGGTGCCTTCAGCTACATGGCACAAGATCAACCAACCTGTGGACCTTGCAACACTGTCCCTGTAACTTCCAGTTGCCCATTCAGTTCCCTCCACAGCTCATTCCCATTCCAACACATGAGTTACTTTTTGACAAATGTTTAAGTAAATATCAGTATTAAAAGTATTCTTTATATGTAACAGGCTCTTGCATGTAAGTCCAAGCTAGCCTCAAACTTGGGGTCTTTATGTTTCTGTCTCCCAAGTGCAGGGATTGCAGGTGCACACCACGCAGAATTGCAATCTTCAGAAAGTATTATTTGTGTTGCAAAAGGCAAGGAAAATACATTAAATACCTGAGATGCCCATGTGTTGCACCCTCTTCAGGCACAGCTTCATAGGGCTCCATAGTAGTGTCCTTCTCCATCCATCAGCAGTGAGCCCCTCATGTTGCTTCTTTCTCAACATGTCATCTTCCCCACACCCACCTTGATAAGATTACATCATTATAGCTCATGATTAAGCTGTCCATAACCATTCTGCAAAATAACTCTACTCAGGCTAGAGAGGTGGCTCAGTAGTTAAAAGCACTGGCCGTTTTTCTAGATAATCCATGTTGGATTCCCAGCACCCACATGGCAGTCCCATCTGTAATTTCAGTTCCAGAAATCTGATACTCCTTTCTGGCCACCATGGGTAACAGGCACACATATGACACATAGACATACAGTCAGTCAAAGCACCCACATGCAAAATAATAAATACATAAATAAATAAATAAATAAATAAATAAATAAATAAATAAATAAATAAAACACCTCTCCCTACCTCTGGTGGGATCACATGGTCAGTTCTGAAGTCGAGTGTCTGGTGGCCTGAGATCTTGTGCCTACCGGGAGTCACATTACTGACAGCTTCATTTGGAAGAGGATCACTTCTAAGAGCAAGAAGAGATTTGACCTGTGACTTTAGCTCAGTGATAAAAACACTCTCCCAACATGAACAAGGCAAGGTTTGACCCTTAGAACAAACACAATGAACAAAACAACAGTGTGTGAGCTCCTGGACAGCTTAGGCTAGAGAATAACACATATATGCACACACACATATACACACACACATACACCCATACACACACACATATCCATACACACACACACATATCCATACACACACACACACACACACACACACACATATCCATACACACACACACACATACACACACACACACACATATCCATACACACACACATACCCATACACACACACACACACACACACACACACACACATCCATACACACACACACACATATCCATACACACACACATACCCATACACACACACATACCCATACACACACACACGCGCACGCACGCACACACGCACACACAAAACCAAACACAGTGGGGGAGAGGGAGAGAAAGGGAGACATGAAATCCAAAATGGGGAGATGGGGTGGAAGTAGGCAAAACTCAGCAGATATACACTAGAGACCCCATTTTCATATGTGTTTTATACCTACTTTTCTTGTATATATTATCTGTCATAAAATATGAATACATATGTACAAAATTTACATGTATATGAGAAGTATAGAAGGAACTGTCCTAACATTTGAATATTATCTCAGATAAGATTTCTAGGCACTGATCTTTTTCCTCTTTCATTCTTTTGTAATTTTTCCCCCTTTGATTTTAAATTACACTCATTTATCCATGTGTGTCTATGTTGGTGTGTGCACATGACTGCATGTGCCTGTGGATCTGAGAACAACTCATAGGAGTTGGTCCTCACCTTCCAGCACGTGCCTTTTCTTGCTATGCCACTTGCTTGCTCTCTTTCTTCTATGGTGCTGGGGGTCAAACCCAGGACTTCACACTATTAGACAGACACCCTTCCACAGATCAATGTCCCAGTCACTTCCGTGTTGCTTATAGCAAAGAAAAAAGTAAATAGATGACCAAACAAACAAGCGTTCACGTTCTGACCTGGAGAAGATCCCAAGTGACACTTTGTAGTTCTGCGTATGGAAGTGCCTGGTTCACTTTCAGCCTTTGGTGTAGAAGGGTTATAACTCCTGGTCCATTTCTTTCAGGGGCTCTGAAGAGGAAGCCATTATGGAATGGATGAAGGACAGTAATTCAATACCTCCACCTTAAATTTGGGTGCCTCTGTGTGCGTGCGTGTGGACCTGTCTGCTCGTGTGTGTGAATGTGTGTGTATATGTGTGTACATATGCATATATATAAATATATATAAATATATATATATATATATACAGGTTGAGCATCCCTTATCCGAAAATTTAAAGACTCCAAGTTTGGAAACCTTTTGAGTCTCAGCATGAGATCTCAACTGGAAATTTCCATGCCATGAAACTTGGTTTCATACTCAAAATTTGTTGAAGTACCATACAAAATTACATTTCTATCATGTATATAAAGGTGCATAGTAAACACTAATGAGGTCCATACCCCATGTTCTTGGGTGTGTATTGAACTCTTTTGCTGCTTAAAATCTATACCAAAATCTCCTAGTAAACCCCAACTCAATTTAAAAGAAAAAAGCATAAATGAATACCAGATTTAGATTTGAGTCCCAGCCCCAAGATATCTCATTTGCATTTGAAAAATGTCTCCAAGTCTTCAAAATGTCTGAACTACACCCTGATGGTCTCAAGCATTTCAAGGAGCGATACTCAACCTGTGGAATACCCTAATGATGTAAAGTTTAATATTTATGTTTGAAATTATTTATTGTGATGTAATATTTTTGTACGTAAAATGATTTTATTGTGACTGTGCATGTCAGACCGCTGCATTTTACGTACTCTACATTATATGTAGTATATGACAAAGTGACCCTTCATTATCACGGTACACTGTTGTTTACTTTTTACCTGAAAATGTGTTTTGCTGTTACATTTTGAGAATTGTAATTATTTTTTTTAACAACCTAGCTGTCATCAAGGTGCTATGTGAGTTGAATAAGGGTATTTTTGGCAATTGTGGGAACGTTTCATTAGCCAGTAAGTGAGTTAGCAACATCACTGATTGTACCAACTGCTAATTATAGTATCTATTCCGTTTCACGTGATCTCTGGGAGAAATATGCTGCCTTGGTGCTAATATTATATGTTTTTAAAGTAATCTTCGGAGTAAAAAAATAACATCTACTAAAAAGGGAGTAACAGACAATTCCCAAGGGATAAAAATCACTTGTCTTGAGTAAGACCCACTATTTACACTTATTTTTAGACCTGACTTTTTTGGATGGTAGCTAGATTCATTGCTTTCTTCTGTTGTTGGTAATATGCTTTACTCTGGTCCATGGTGCCTTGGACCCCTTCAGTCATTGGAAGGGTCCACCAATAGCTTGATTACAGAGTGACACTGGGAAAGGGAGGTTCGCCTGCTGTTTTGTCAAGATATCCTCAAAGACATACAAGTTTACCAGCATCAAGACAAAGGATGTACAGCAGGATCATAGCCTTAACACCCCTCAGCATATTTGTGGCCTTCAGCACCTCTAAGCATACTCGGAGAACTACAGGAGCAGATTCTGAGCCGTGGAGATCGACCACCTTTACATGAAAACTTTGGCCAATGATATGACTTCCCTTCAGGCTGTGAGCCTAATACCCTGCCGGGTTTCCTGTTGTCTTCAGCATTTGTGTGAAAAAATAAACTGGCACATAAGTCTTTCTGATCTTCCTCGAATCCACCCTTTGTTACTTCTTTCAAAAATGCAAGTGCTGAAGCAGTGGTCACAAGACATTTTGCTTGAGAAAGCCTGCCCAAGCTTTCCAAGATCAAAGAGATTAGGAAAACCCTGTCAGTATTCTCCGACTTCACAGAACTATCAGAGCACAGTATACTTGGTGTATGAACAAGTGTCATCCTCTATTGTTAATATATGTGAAACATATTACAAATAAATATCGTGACCACATCCAAACCATATGTGGTTCTCTTGGCTTTTGGACTCTTGATTAACTTTGATTAACGTTCAAATACAAATGTCTCTAGGATTTTTTCCCTATACTTTTGAGATTACAATATAATTACAGCATTTTCCCCAACCTTTCCTCTCTCCAAACCCTTCTGTCTTTTGGTTTCCATTGCTGTAAAGAGACACCATAACCATAGCAACACTTCTAAAGGAAAACATTTCATTGGGATGGCTTACATTTTGAGAGGTTTAGTCCATTATCATCACGGTATGACATGGCAGCGTTCAGGCATACATGGTGCTGTAGCTGAGAATCCTACATCTTGATAGGCAGGCAACAGGAGTGGTCTGTTTCACGGGCATGACTTGAGCATATGTGAACCCTCAAAGCCTGCTCCCACAGTGACATACTTCCTCCAACAAGACCATACCTACTCCAACAAGGCTACAGCTCCCATTAACACCGTTCCTTTGGAGAGACATTGTTGTTTTTATTTAAGTTGTTCTATCTATCAATAAGAGTCAGCAGTCAGACATCAGGGTAAAAACCTAGATCAGAGAAGTCAAGAAGCAACCAGCTTCTTTTGGCCAGAGAAACCTCTCTCCAGTCATCCACCCACCACAAGAAGATCATGAGTCTCTAAGTGCCTTCCTCCTCCTTCCTGTGAGTCTCTCTATTCATATTTCTGGCTCCTCCATTCTCTCAATGGCTAATTCTTGTCAACCAGTAACTGGCTCCGCCCACTGATGCAAGGTTAATTTTATTAACACAGCCTCCAAGTTTCACAGTACCATCAAATATCCCACAACAGGACATTTTCTTTCAAACTATCACATCTTCCATATACCTCTCTCTGCTCTCTTTCAAGCTCATGGCCCCTTTTCTCATTAATTGTTGTTACATATATAAACATAACTTGCTCAGTCTCTATAATGTTACTTGTATGTATGTTTTCAGGGCTAATCTTTGGTATTGCATAACCAGCTACGGTTGCAGTTTTGTGGTCTTTCCCCCATCCACTTTGACATGTCTCTGTTATCTTTGTTCGGTTCATGTGTAGGTAGTCATATTAATGAGATTTCATGTATGTAGCTTTTGACATTCTTTGGAGAAACAGTCTCATGGCCAACTCCCTTATACTCTGGCTCTGATTATCTTTCTGTCTCTCTTCTACAATGTTCCCTGAACAGGAATGTATTCATTGGGACTAGGCTCAACAACTCTGATATATGTATATATAATTTGTATGTATTATAGTGGTTGTATATTATAGATGGTTAATAATATGATTCCTTATGGCCTTTTCAGACATCCTTATTATTTTGCCTCCTCCTTCCTTCTGTATTTATCTCCCTCACTTTCCTAATTCTGGGTATTAATCCTCTTTCAGCCACCAGTCAGACAGACACAAGAAGCAGAGAAAGTAAGATATACAGACTGAAAGAAAGATAAAAGGCCCCAAGGCAAAACATTGATGAAGAGAAACAGTTTAATCTATATAAGAGCTAGCAAGAAATGAGCATAAGATAAGGCCAAGCATTCATAACCAATGTCAAGTCTCTGTGTCATGATTTAGGGGTTGGTTGGTGGCCCAAAAGAAAAAGCCTGCTACACTTTAATCTTCTTTACTGTCCATATTGCTTTGGCTAAGGCTTCAAGCCCTATAATGAAAAGGGGTGGAAAGAGTAGACATCTTTCTTTTGTTCATGACTGTAGCGGACATCCTTTGAGTTTTCACATGGAGCATGATGTTGGCTGTGGTCTTATTGTATCTTGTCTTTATTCTGTTGAGATTTGTTCTCTGAATCCATAAAGTCCTCAGAAAAGTCCTTTTATCATGAAGAGACAGTGTATTTTGTCAAATGTCTTTCCTGCATCTAATGAGATGACTATGTATTTTCTGTCATTGAGTCTGTATGATTGCATTTATTGATTTATGTGTGTCAAAAACCCCTTGCATCTCTGGAGTGAAGGCAACTTGATCTTGGCAAATTCTCTTTTTAATATTATCCTGAATTCAGTTTGCAAGTACATAATTGAGAATGTGTGTGAGGAAATGGATGAATACTTCTTTTGTTATTATTGGGTCTTTGACTGGGTTTAGTATCAGACTAATACTGGCTTCAAAGAAGATTTGGGAGGAGCCTCTTCCTTTCTTTCCTGTGGAATAATTTGAGTGGTATTAGTGCTAGTTCTCTGTCAGGGTCTGGTAGAATTCTGTGCTGATTCCATCAGGCCTTGGGCTTATTCAGTTGTTTCTATCTCATTGGCTAGCATGTGCTTGTTTGAATTATTTACTTCATCTTGATTTAGCATTAGTAGGTCATATACATCTTTGTGGTGGCTTAAGAGAAAATGGCCCCCAAAGGGAGTGGCACTCTTAGAAGTGTGGCCTTATTAGAGGAAGTATGTCATTGTGGGGATGGGCTTCAATGTCACTTGATGACAGTCAGTTGACTTTCTGTTCCCTGCAAGACTCTCAATTCCAGCGCCCTATTTGCCTGAATGCCACCATGCTCCCTGCCATGATGATAATGGACTGAACTGTTAAATCTTTTCATTATAAGAGTTGAGTTGCTATTGCTGGCACATGCCTTTAGTTCCAGCACTCTAGAGGCAGAGGCAGGTGGATTTCTGTGAGTTCAAGTCCAGCCTGGTCTACAGAGCTAGTTATAGGACAGGCTCCAAAGCAATACAGAGAAACCCTGTCTTGAAAAACCAAAAAAAAAAAAAAAAAAAAAGAAAGAAAGAAAGAAAGAAAGAAAGAAAAGGGAAAAAAAAGAAAGAAAGAAATTGCCATGGTCATGGTGTCTCATCACAGCAATAAAAACCCAAACTAAGACAATGTAGAAATTCATCCATTTCTTTTCCAAATTAATGGAATATAGATTTTATGGTCCTCTGAGGTTCCTTAGTGCCTGTCATCATATCTCCCTTTTCAACTCAACTTTTACTAATTTGAGTCTTCTCTCTTTCTTTTGACTAATTTAGCCAAAGGTTTGTCAATGTTATTAATCTTTTCCAAGAGCCAAGAATCCTTTTCGTTGAGTCTTTGTACTGTTTTTCATTTGTTTGTTCCTAAGTTCACCCCTGATTAGATATCTCTTCCCATCTACTGTTTTAGGGTGGTTTTTTTCCCCTTGGTTTTCTAAGATCTTCAGGTGTATCAATAAATTTTAATTTGAGATATTCCATATTTTTTGATGTAGGCACTTAGTAATATGAATTTTCCTCTTAGGACTGCCTTCATTGTGTCTCGTAGGGTTTGGCATGCTGTGTTTTCATTTGCATATGGTTTTAGGATTTTTTTTCTTGATTTTTCCCATGACCCACTTATCTTTCAGTGGTGTCTTATTTAATTTCCATGAGTCTGTGTCTATAGTTGGCATGGTTATTGATATACCACTGTATTCTATTGTGGCTAGAGACTTGTAGAATGTTATTTCAATTTTCCTGTATGTATTGAGATTTGCTTAATAGGTAGTCAATTTTTGAAGGAAGTCCCATAGGTTTCCGAGAAGAATGTATGTACTTCAGTGTTTTGGTGAGATGTACAGTAGATATCTATTTGATTTAGGCTGATATTTAACTCCATGTTTGTTTGCTTTTATTGTTGTTGTTTAGTTTAGTTTTGTTTTTTTTTTCAGATGACCTGTCTATTGATGTAAGTGGAATATTGACATCACTATCACTTTGTTGGGATTAACCAGTAGTTACTGACTAAATAGTTTAATCTTTCATTAAACTGGTTTGGTGCATATATGTTTAGAATTATAATATCCCTTTGATAGATTTTTTTTTCCTTTGAGGGGTACAAAGTGATTCTCTTTACCTCTTCTCTCTAGATTTGATTTGAAGTTTATTTTGTCTGACTCTGAATAGCCATACCTGCCTCTTTCTCAATTCCATGTGCTTTGAGCATCTTTTTCTTTTAGCCACAGGTGGTGTCAGTTTTTGATGATGAGGTGTATTTCTTACAGACTTAAAAAAAAAAAAAAAAAAAAAAAAGCCAAAACTAGATTTTGCTTTTTAGTTCTATCTACCCTCCTGTGGCTCTTGAGGACTTGAGATCATTGATACTGAGCTATTATAGAACAATGTACATTAGTTCCTGGTTTTTGTTGCTGTTTTGTGGTGTTTTCTTAGCCTTTTTTTTTTTTTTAATTAACTGTCCTAGAATTTTTTTTTTCCCATGACTTCTTTGGTATGTTTATCTTTGTCTTCAGACTGAAGTATTCCTTCCAGCATCCTACATAGAACTGGCTAATGGACCATAAATTCTTTCATCTGCTTTTATCATGGAACATTCCTATTTTTCTTTCCATTTTAATAGATGGTTTTCCTGGGCATGCTATTCTGGGTTGTCAATTGTCTTTCAGAACTTGGAATGTGTCTTTCCAGGCTTTTCTGACTTTAATTAAAAGTTTTTGTGAATAACTAGGTTTTATTCAATTGTACCAACCTTTATAAACAGCCCCCCCCCAAGCTTTTCATTTCCTTGATCTTGTCTGTGTCTTCTAACGTCTAATGTGTTAGTCACAATCTGTCATGGGGGCTTCTTTTCTGGTCCTGTCTACTTAGATAGGTTGTGTGCTTTGTGTACTTGATGGGCATATTTTTCTTCAAGTTTAGGGAATTTTCTATGGTTTTATTGGAAATACCCTCCATGCCTTTGCTCTGCTGCCCTTTCTCCACATCTTTTGATGATTTTCCAGATTCTTCTCTGAGTACTCCAGTTCCATGGCCACATCCTCCATCTCTGAGTTTCTGTTTCTAGTGTATTAGCAAGACTTTCCACTGAGCTTTTTATTTGGTTTGTTGAGTTTTGTTTATTTGTTTTTCCAGTATTATATCAGTTTGAAATTTCTTCAGCAATCCCATCTCTATTCCCACATCTTGGATCAACTTTCCCATTTCAGCCATGTTCTCCTGCAGTATAGTCATATCATCTTTGCATTGTTTGAACATACTTTTAACCACTTTTTGGATTCTTTGGTAGTTGCTCAAAGGTGTCTTTATTAGGTGTCATTACAGGGTTAGTGACACATCCATGTCTTTTTTTTTTTTCCACGTTATTTCCATTTCTTCACCAGGACTGAGTTAGCTCATTGGTTGAGCAAATGAGTCCCAAGGATCTGCCTCCACAGCACCGAGATTGCAAGCATAAACCACTATACCCAACTGTTAGGTTTAGGTTCTGAGGCTCAGGCCCAGGTCTTCATGTTTGAATGGCAAGCACTTTACTGACTGAGCTAGTGTTTCAGAGGCAGAGATACACCTTCATTACACACCTTCACAACTGAAAAAGAACCTGCTCATTAAGTATGGAAAACACCTGTCACCAACAGATGGCAAGTGAGGGCCTATTCAGTTCACTTTTATGTCAAGTCCAAGACCTGGCACTATTGAGCTCTGATTTGCTTTTATGTCTTCTTCCCAGATGATGACTATCCTTGGAGACCCTAAGCCCCCGACAACCAGGCTGCTTCCTTGCGATATATCTTTCAATTTTTTTTTTTTTCATGGAATGTTTATTTCTGGTTTGGATTTCCTGGGGGGTTTGTTGTTATTGTTTTTTTGTTTTACCAATTATGACTTTCCCCTGCAAATCTGAAAGCCATCCTTGCTGTGTTTCGGAGCATATATTTTATCTCCCTGGTGGATGATCCAGTTACTTATACATCATTCATCATAAAGATATCTCATGGAAAGGAAAAGGACCCAACAAGGTCAAATAAGAGGGTTATCCCCATTATAAGGTAAAAGAAAGAAAATGTAACTCAAATAACAATGTGCACCTTTATATTAAACGTACATGGGATGACTTTGCTAAGACTTAGTATCAAATGCCCTTCAGACTGTTGACATGGTATCAGTATACTTGAGCAAGGGACTCATGTATAAGAAATCTAATTAATAATTCATTTATTACATTTATAACTTGAAGGACCTAATTCCTCCTTAACCCTTTGAGTTCAGCTTGCTAATCTTATTATTTTTCTGAGTTAATTTAAAATGAACTCAATGAGAGAGGGAAAGAAGGAATGGGGATGGATGGGTGGGGAGGTAGGGAGGAGCTACAAGGGGAGGAGGGACAAGAAACTGTGACCAGAATATACTATATGAAAAAATTACTAAAAATGTCTTGGATGATATCTCATCATAAAATTATTTGAATACACGTAATATTATATTTAATGTTCCATGGATTTTATTTCTGCCTAGTCCAGTAATGTGACATGACAATCAAACTTTCTGAATACTTAGGTGATTCATCTAAATGTAAACTGTAGGTGACACAATTAATTAGTTCTTTTTGAACATTCCAAAATGGAAATTTAATCTAGCTTAGGATGAGATTTTTCTTGTTTGCTTTTGTTGCTCTTTGTTTTGAAACAGAGTCTTTCTGTGTAACCCTGGTTTATCTTGACTTTGTGGAGATCCTTCTGCCTCTGCTCCCTAGGTACTGGTACTACAAGTATTCATCACCACATCCATCCACTTGGCATGAATTTTGTGTAAAATCATGCACACCTAAAACAAGTATTCCACGGTATACTTTAAGAAAGCTGTCACTGTGTTTAAATCTTTTAAATCATGACATTTATGTAAAGTATTAAATTTTCACATATTTTAATACAAAAGTCTTAATACAGTGGTTCTTATGTCTTTAAGCATTTTCTTGCCTTAAATTTATCGCCTCATGAATAAAAGTGAATGCTTTTCAATAGCTGCTGTAGACCCAGAGATGCTTTCTGGGCATAGGATATGGAGTGTAAAGCTACCAATGCTTCGGTTTTCTTCTACTGGAGAAACTATTGGGTGATCCCACACAAAGTTGACAGAAGACTTGTGATGTCTTTCCAATTGCTATCCCAAATCTAGTGGCTTATAACACAGCTTCATTCTTGGAGTTCTGGATGTCAAAGATTCTCTTGTCTTTTCCAGTTCCTACTACTTAGTGATATATTATTTATTATTTATTAAAGCTTGCCTAAGGATTCAGAAAGCAAAATCAGCCACAAGCTATAGAAGCCAGGCACACATCTTTAATCCTAGCAGTCAGAATCTAGGAGGTGGTGGTACACACCTTTAATCCTAGGACTCAAGATTAAGAGACAGTTTTTTTTCTCTGAGAGTTCAAGGCCACCCAGATCTACACAAGAGTGAATCAGTCTAAAAGAGAATTACAGCTCACACCTTTAATCCTAACATTAGGGAAATATATAAATTAGAAACAAGGTCTCAGAGAGGCATTCGTTCTCCAGCCATGCTGAGGAGAGGCAGCACTTTGAGACTTGGTTTAGAGTTCATGTGCGGATCAACCCTTTTAAGGCTGAAAGCTAGTGACCAGCTGCTTTGCTTTTCTGCTATTCAGCTTGAAGTTTGAACTCCAGTATCAGTTGCTGGGTCATTTATTTATGCTATACTACTAGTCTTTTGCTTAAGGTTCTTCATCTTTGAAATCGGAAGCGTCACACCTTAAAATCTGTCTCCTCTCTCACCCACTTCTGATGATGGTCTTCTTGTTTCCTTCTTGTATGAACATATCAGATCAGCCAGGAAAATCTTTCCCTTTCAAGATGTTCCATGTTACGAGCAGGTTTTTCCTCACCGCTGGTCTGGTCCCACTCTTTGTTCCTCCCTGTCGGCAGCCAAATCCCGCCACCACGCGAGCCCCAATAACATGCTGAGACTCTGTATTTGATACAATCCTGTTGGCCAGTTACTATTATTGTTTATGGGCTAGCTCTGTCTTAATTATTAACTCATTTCTACTTATCTAAGTATTTCCACATGGTCATCTTATCGAGAGCGGAAGGCCAGCATCTTGCTTTCTCCATGCTCTACATGCTGACGACTCCTTCCTACTTCCTCTTTCCTCCTTGTCTCCTAGCCCCACCTATCTTGCTTTCCTATTGGCCACAGTCCTTTATTCATTAACCAGTATGAGAAACATATTTACAGAATAACATCTCCCATCATCAGCCAGGAAAATCTTTCCCTCTCAAGATGTTTCATGTAGTCATGTCTGCATATCCCCCTTTTAAATAGAAGATAACACCGAAGCTTCAAAGACTAAGATCTTTAAGGGTCATTATTTTGTTCAACACCCCTTCTCCAAACACGTAAGAACTACACATATTGATCTGATGCTGCCATGATTGTGGTACCCCAGTAAACTACATTGAACTTTAATTCAACAATCAAGTGTAGGATATAGCTTCATAGCCCATGGTCATAGAGTCAAATTCCACACTGTATTATTCAGTGTTCTCTAGAGGAACAGAACTGATAGAAAACACACACACACACACACACACACACACACACACACACACGATTTATTAGAGTGGCTTACAAGCAATGGTCCAGCTAATCCAACAATGGTTGTCTATAGTTGTTCAGTCCATAAAACTGGATGTTTCAACTGGTCTTCAGTATGTCAGAATCTTAAAGACATAGAGTCTATTGCCAGTGAAGCAGATCTCACACTTCCTTCTTTCCTGTTTTTTATACAGACTGCCATCAGAGGGTGTGGCCAGATTTAAGGTGGTTCTTCTTGCCTCAAAAGACCTGGATTTAGAGTAGGTATTCCCACTTGAAATAATTCAACCAAGAAAAAAATCACAGGTGTACCCAGCCTCTTGGTTTTAGTTATAGTTAATTCCAGATGTAGTCAACTTGACAGCCAAGAACAACCAAAGCACATATTCTGACTTATTCTTCTATTTGCATTCCAGTCTGCTGCCGCGAGATTGTCTGATTGGATTTTGTGCATACATCTTAAATATGAATATCTTCCCGCCTAGGTACAGAGATTTTGTTCCTTCTTTCCTTCCTTCCTTCCTTCCTTCCTTCCTTCCTTCCTTCCTTCCTTCTTTCCTTTCTTTCTTTTGGTTTTTGAAGGAAACATTTCTTTGTGTAACATCCCTGGCTGTCCCGGAACTAGCTCTGTAGATCAGGCTGGCCTTGAACTACAAAAATCTACCTGTCTTTGCCTCCTGAGTACTGGGGTTAAAGGTGTGCACCACCACTGCCAGGATGGTATTTTTCTTTCTTAATACAATTTTGTTGACTATTTAAGAATTATGTACATGTTTACAATGTATTTTGATTATATTCATCTCCCCCTCCCCCAATTCTTCTTTCTAACTCCTCCTGGATCCACCCACTACCTCCTCCCAACTTCATGCCATTTTTTTTTAAACATTGAGACCAATTTGTTCTGTCCATATATGTATGGGCATGTGACCTTCCATTAGACTATAATCAACCTACCATGAACCATAACCTAAAGAAAACTGACTTACCTGCTGAAGGGCTCTAGTAGGTCTGTGTAAGACACAGACCAGAACATGGATAGTAAACATGGTGCCAACAGGTTTTGCTTCTCACCTTTCTCCCCCTTGCTAAACTATTAGATTACATTCTTAAAGCTAGTCACCAATGTCCATTCCCTTATTTGGCCACTGACTCATGCCTGAGACTGATCACCAAGGTCCACCTAGCAAAACTTCAAGGTCCAACAAGCTAGACTGAAGAAAGGGAGATCATTCTAACACAGACCTCCCCTTTTTCCTCTTAAAATGAACACTTGTAAGCTTATTTGATGCTATTGCTGCCTAATTCAGATTCAGCCACTTTGTCTATTTGCCTCATTTAATAAAGGATCTCTTTGCATTTGGTTTATGCTTGGAAACTGGTGTTTAGGTGTTGTCTGTGCCTAACCCGGAATACAGAGGGGAGCACCCTGTGTGTGGGTCCCTTCACCCTTACGAAAAAGCCACCAATTGTCAATAGATGCTGGGCTAGTGTTAGGGGATCACAAGTTCCTACCCTTCCATATTGGAATGTTGACTGGGTTAATCTTACACGGGTCTTGTGAAGGCAACCACAGATGCTATGAATTCATTAGTGTAGTTCTGTTACAAACAGAAGACACTGTTTCAATCCAGTCTGTCCCAAGTTCTGACTCATTTTTTCTGCCCCTTCTGTCATTATGTTCCTTCAGCCATGGGATTGGGGGTATGATATAAATATTCTGTTTGTGATAAGCATGCCACAGACACTTATTCTCTGCACTTTGACCAGCCATGAATTTGTCTGTTGACCTACACTATACAAAGAAGCTTCTCTGGTGAGGACTGAAAGCTGCACTAATCTATGGGTATAAGCATGTACATTTCAAGGTCAATTTGATACTATGTCCATTTAGTAAAATAATAATAGGTTTATGCCTGGGGCCTGTGAGCTCTCCAGCCATGTATTCATCATTAGATTTATAGTACCCATATAGCATGTATTTCCTCCTGTGAAGCAGGCTTTAAATCCACTTAGAAAGTGGTTGGATACTCCAATAACATTCATGCCACTATTACACTATTGGTAAAATACGCCATCTTATCTTACCAGGCCAGTTGTAATTGTAGCTCAAAGTAGTCACAGCTGGATAAGATTGTTGATGACTTTTCTCCCAGAAACCTGCATTGCATCTTCTAGTACTGTGAAATATAGCCACTAAGGAACACAGATGAGAAAAGGCAGAATAAGGGGACAAAGGATTAAGTGAGGAGAAGGATGGAAGTTTAGAACAAAGAAGGGGTCGGGTGACAGCAGTAAATATGTTTAAGGAAACCATATAGACACCTACTGTTTTATAGACTTCACACACACACACACACACACACACACACACACACACACACACACATTTAATTAGAGTTACCTTATACAGGGAATAATTTTTCCATCCATAGGCTTCCAAACAGAAACTCAGTAGGATGTTTCCCCCTGAGTTATGGTATTTGGGAGCTGTCCAAAATAATACAGACTATTGCCATTGATCTTAGTTGCCCACCAGATCTTGATAGTAAAGCCCTGTTGCTGGAGATACCACACTCTTTGGTTATAGAATACGGAAAAATTAATCTAGTACTGGGTTCAGAGACTTTTGAATTTGATAGAACTTTGCATTCTTCCATATACTTCCCAGGGCATAGAATTCCTAAGGATATTAAGGGATGGCCCAGTGTATGCTAGATGTCTTTCTATGGTTTTATCTGTCTGACTGTCAAAGCTTGGAGAACCTTAAAGGACTTGGCAGTCTTTTAGGACATGAGTAGTTATTAAGTACAAAAATTTCCATGGGCATTTGTAGTAACAGACCCTTCATCATTCTGGATGACCCGAGAGGCACCTGTCATTTATTTCTTAGATTTATTACAGTGAGTGCACATCTTGGAGTCCTCTGGGCCCCATTATAAATAAAGCAAACCATTGGAGTTTCCTGGACATACCCAGACCTACTAGGGGGCCTGAGAATCACGGTTACCGACAGGCTTCCTCAGAAACCTTATGCACACTCCAGAAGCCCACCTTTCAGGGCATCTTCTTTCCCACTCTAGTGAGCTGGGCAGGATGAGCTCCTTCATCCTATTGCTTTGCTTTTGTTTATATTGAATGTGTAGTCAGCTTCCATGGACTCTAGAATGAGATGATGTGGCTTGTGACAGTTCTACTCCTTAGCTGTGAAGCCTTGAATATGACTCTTACACTTCTTCAGAGAAATGAGACATACATGTGTCTATGTCTGCCTTTTCTATCTATAGATGGTAGATATAGATAAAGATAGTATATAGACATAGATATGACATATATTTCCTCGGGACATATGGTTACTGCAAGGATCAATATACAAATATATTTAAAGCATTTGTAGCCTGGCATGCAGTAACTTCTGAAAATGACTTCACTCTTTGACTATTAAAAAATAAAATAATCAAGAAATGGAGGAGTCTACATATCACCCTTATTTGATTGTGCAAAGATTATCATTTGGACACTCTTGGCTCCAACTTTAATTTCAACACAGAAGCCCAGAGTAGAAAAAAAAATCCTGAATGTATCCTTCCATTTGTGTCAGGCTCCAATGTTTGGTGCTATCTGTTGGTGCTCCACATTGAGGGACATCTACTGAAGCCTGCCAACTTGTCTGGTCCATACCTGAGATGGAGAGTGTGGACTGAGGAAATAAACAGGCTTGAGACATGAAATAGAGTTGGGAAAGCATCCAGTAAGTACTGGGATCTGCCCTCACTTAGTGCTCAAAGTTCTTATATACCCCAACCAAAACGGGGGTGGGGGCAGGGGTGGAGGGGGAAGCAAAAAGATTTTCTTATCAATGATACACGGAACAAACAGACATGATTACTCCCTTAACCCTCAAAACATAACCACACCTTACACCAAACCTCTGGTTTGGTTGGTTATCTGGCCTTTAGGATTAAGAGGTCTAGTAACCTTAGATCAAGTATTCTAAGTATTCTGTTATCTAGGTAAGACATCCACACCTTGGGCAACATCCTTCAGTAGCCACACCTTAGACCTTTAGCACGTAGGCCTTTAACCTTGAAAGAGCAAGGATAGGTTTGAACTCTCTGACCTTAAGGTCAAGATGAAACAGAGACACCTCTATGGGTTCTGACACATTTGATCATACAATAGTATAGTTCTTTCTGGATGTTTTCCAAGAATATGAATGGAAGTTGTAAATTGAGGATATTAGGGCTAGAAAGATTCTAAAAGGGCACAAACAACAAGGAAAATACTAACTGTACCACAGGAATAATTGGAACTATATTTATGGATCATGTCTCAGCGCATGTGAAATGTTGAAACAAAGCAAACATCTTGAAAGATTTTAGTTTGCAGGGCAAGGATGTGGGAAAGGGGCAGGAGAATAGTTCTTGCAAGCAAAATATAGAAAATCACAAAGAGTGGACATTGGCATAGGTGGAAAGATCAGAAATTATGAGAATCAGAAAGGTTACTATGGTGATGGGGCTAATGAGATATGCTAGGCTGATCTTGCTAAATAGAACTAGTTACTGAATCATCAAACCTTTGTGGAATAACTGAAGGCTCTAAATATACAGCCAAGAGAAAGCCAGAGTATGAAAGAAGGTTCTCATAGGTCTTGACCCACAACAAGAAAGTAGGCTCCAACCCTGGAACAAATGGTCCCAGATGAACAGCCCTGTCTGGGTCACTCCTGGCCAACGGACAGTCTAAGGACTTTCCAAGGCATTCTATGGTTTATCCTTTAAAGAAGAACAGGTCACCCCTGGGTAGTCTCTCAAACATGAGATCATACTTTGTAATCAATCACCTTGTGCCCCATGCATGTATGCTGATTTGCAGTTTGTCTCTATAAAAAGGAGCCTGTACCCTTGGGGGAGGGGTGTGCAGCTTTCCCCGAGATTGCTGTCACCCGAGTGCACTCGTTCAATAAACACCCCTTGCTTGTTGCATCTCCTGGTTTTGGTGTTTGTATCACTGGGCTCTCCCATCTGCCCATCAGGACCCCGAAATTAGGGTCTTACAATCTTAGACTGGGTTATAAATTACAAAAATGTATTCCTTAGTTCTGGAGACTGGGAAGTTGGGGATAAAAGATACCAGAAGATTCTCCTTATTGTAGCTTCATATAACAGAAGGATGAGGGGGTCTCTCTTCCTTCCATAGGGTCATTAATACTATTCATAAGGACTCTGCCCCCAAGGCCTAATTACTTTCCAAGATTCCTAACTCCCAATAAATGGCACCTCTTTAGGGGTGAAGATATCTATATACAAATCTGGCAGCAATAGCAGCACAGACATTTTAACTGCAGTTGTCCAGTTAACCTTAATTGTCAACTCGACACATCTGAGAGAAGCCTCACCTCAGTAGTTGCCAATAACAGGTTGGTGGGGTGGTCTGTGGGCATGTCTGTGATGAATTAACTTTATTATTAATTGGCACAGGAGGGCACACCCTCTGCTGGTGGCACTATTCCTCAGGTAGGTGGTCTTGGGCTGCAGAAAGAGATCTAGTAAAGTATGAATTAGGGAGAGAGCCAGAGAAGAAGCTAGCAAGCAGTGTTCCTTCAGTTTCTGGTCTAGGTTCCTGCTGTGAGTTCCTGCCCTGACTTCTATTAGTAATGTACTGTGACTCGAAGTGTAGGATGCAGTGAAGCCTTTCCCTTACATTGTTTTTGATTGTCATGTCATAGAGGCAGAAAGAAAATAGAACAGTAGCCATCTTGTACAAGACACTGAGCAAGACTAACTTGGGGAGGAGAGGGCTGATTTGGCTAATAGATTGCAACACCACCATGGAGTTGGAAGCCAAGGCAGGAAGTGGAGGCAAGGAGTGAACCGGAAACATGAAGTATGTTGTTTACTGGCTTGCTCAGCTCTCATTCTTATACTGCCCAGGAGTTTTGGACCCTCCCACATCAATCACTGATTTAAAAAATGCCCCGCAGACATTTACAAGATGCTAGTGCAATGGAGGCAATTTCCAAAATTAAGAGTCCTCTTCCTAGGTGACTCTGGCTTGTGTTAAGTTGCACAATAAATATTAGATTGACTTTTTTTTTTTTTTTTTTTTTTTTTTTTGACAGGGTTTCTCTGTGTAGCCCTGGATGTCCTGGAACTCACTCTGTAAAACAAGCTGGCCTCAAACTCTGCCAGTCTGTCTCCCAAATGCTGGGATTAAATGCATGTGCCACCTTGTGGTGGGTTAATTAATTAATTTTGTGTTAATTCTGAATACATTATAGGATCCAGTTTGGGGTCAAATAGCAGTCTTGATGTTGCTATGAAGGTATTTTTTTTTAATATGTGGTTTAACATTTAAATTGAAACTCTTGGAGTGGAGCAAATAACCCTCCATCAGACTTTATCTAATGAGCTGAAGACATTTGGAGAAAAGACCATAAAATTGGGAATTCTGCTTTCAGACTTAAGAGCATCATCACCTCCACACTGTTGCTCCGGGTGACCATCCCTCCTGCCATGCAGACTTCCAACTGCCAGACCCAACTGTCATGTGAGTCATTCCCCTCTCCTTCTGCCATTGCTACAGACAATTGTCATAGAGCAACTCAAATACATATATGTAACACACACACACACACACACACACCTATAAAATCAGCATAAAATACAACTCTCACCTTAACGGGGGTAAGAGAGAGTTCATTCTGGAGTCAGTCAAGAGTGGTGTGGCCTAGGAACATAGATTTAGGTTACCCCAAATTCTGTGTTACAAGATAGAAGTCGTTTCATAGGGTTTTTATAATAACAAAGAAAGTCACAAATCAGTGTTCTCCAATATGCTGGTGAACAAACTTGAGAAATCTCAGCTGTAGGCTCCAAATGCTGCCTGAGGCCTTTTGGTTTATAGTAACCATTATAAGGATTCAGGCAGTACGCTGGCCTGACTCTGTCACCAGGCAGAATATACACAGGCAGTACTCTGGTCAGCCCAGGGTTCCATGAAAGTGCAAATGACCCCTGTAAGAGAAAGACCCCGCCCATTTAGCAGTCTTCTGTCTGCTGACTTCCCTCCCCCACCCCACCTCCTCTCTTTCCTGCTGTCCCCCTAGGGTAGATCTGACATTTCCTGTCTCCCTTTTCTCTCCTGCCTTCTCTGCCTCTGTCTGTGTGTCTCTTTACCCTTTTTCTTTTCCCTTCCCCTTCCATCTCTGTTCCTGATTGGCCCACCGCAGAAGCTGCAGCAAAAACAACAACCTTGATGTTGTTAAGACAATCCAAGGTTTTTATCTGTTAGCTATAGGATGTCAGGTCCGACACAGAGGTGGGCAAGGGATGGTGAGTCAGGGCCTAAAAATAGCCCAAAGGTAAATTGTAAGCTCTGGACCCTGAACATTTCCACCTCTACATCACTGAAATTGTAAAGAATCATTCAGCACTGGCAGACGTAGCTTCCTTCTAGGAGAAAGACAAACATTGTGCGTAACATTGTTTGTGTATCTGAATATAGTTGGTTCTCCCTCTGTGAAGGTCCTGATGATGACCCATACAGCATACGACAGACCAGGGTTTATTCTGGTTTCAGAGGATGCCATGCACCCCAAACTCTTATGAAATCTCCAGAACACCTTCCAGCCAGTTCTGCTCTTTTTATCCCAATTTTAAAGATGAGGCAGTTGAGCTGACTCATACCTACTATCTGTCAGTCAGTGTAAGAGAGCTCCAAAGTCACTGTGTCTAAAACATAAACCGAGGAGCAGCACAGAGCTGGAGCCAGAGCCTGAGTCCTGACATACTGGCTTTCATACCAGCAACCTTCATAGGAGGCAGAGCAAACAGAGAACTTTGTGTTTCCTGTGATCTTAAGGAAGAAGAGAATTGGTCCTCAAAGAACAGTTCTTGTACCTCTAGAAACTAACAGTTAAAAGCCACAGGACTAAGGATGAGGTCATTTTCTAGTTATTTAGTAGAACTGTCTCCTAGCCACCTACTTTTCTTTTCCCACCTTTAATGTAGTAGAAGTCCTTAGAAATGCCTTCCTGGTGTCCTTCCAGGCTACTTTTTGGTTCAGAAAGATCCAGCAAAACGTGCAGGCTTATTTGCATCCCTCAGTGATGGGAGGGAAATAAACGCTTCTTATCCAAGGAAAGAGCCAAGCTCTTCACTCAGCAGTCCTTGAGGTAAGAACCCTGTGGCTGTTAAGTACCCTGTGCTCTCTTCCTGAGGTGAGGGTTGTTTTCAGTCTCCCCCATAGGTATTATTCAACTTAGAAGTACAGTGTTAAAGCAATTGCTTGGCTGGTTTGGGCTCACACAGGGGTTAGCAAATCCATGCTTCTTGTACAATTTACAAAACATTTTCTTTGTAGTGTTCTTGAAGCCCAAGTGGGACTAATGGCTTTAAGTACCACCCAACATGTTTCAAAGTGATTACCACAACAGGAAGCCATTGTGGGCTTCCCCATACACTTAATTGGTACAGGATGTGAGCCATTTTACAAGACACTCTGGGCTTGCCTCAATCATGGCTCCAAGAGGGAGGGGCTGGTTCCTGGTAAGCATTTCCGTTTCTGCCTCTTTGTGTGCCCTTAATCATTTTGTGGTTTATTTTTCTGTGGACTTAACTGTTTCCTAGGTAATGAAAACACATTATAATCCCCCTCAGTGCCCAAGAAATGGAGTGGGCTTTGTTGTCACAAGATATTTATTGCCATAAAATCATACAGGACCCGTGGTCAAGCAGTCTTTGTCAGCATGTGTGTGGGGGGGGGATGTGGGAGAGGGTATGGGTAGGTGTGGTTGGGTGTGGGTATGTAGGAGGGGTGGGATGGGTGTGGGAAGAGGCATGTGGGTGGGAGGGAGTGTGGGTGGGAGGGGGTGTGGTAAAGGGTGTGGCTACGTGGGGGATGGGAGATGGGCACACATAGACAGGAGAAGTTTAAAAGAGTGTAGCCTTGAACAGCTGAACAAGTTTCTTCCTTTTAGGCCTCAGTTTCCTCATCTGTCAAAGCACTCCAATGTAGACAAGAGTGAGTCAAGGATTAACTGAATAATACACTTCATTGGAAGAGAGACTGGCACATAGGACAGGAAATAATAATTTCAATTTCACTTTTCCTCCCGTTTTTGCCATCATCTTCATTATTGTTTTGATGGGAAACCCAATCAGTTTAAGTAAGCAGTGTCATGATATGGCAGCTCAAGGGGGACCTTGACAGATCCCATGGTGGGTGAGGGACAAACATGCCATGTAGATAAAACTTACATGGGCAGTTTTATTGGGGGGAAGGGAATGGGGAAAAGGAAGGGAGAGAGGGGAAAGAGAGAACAGAGAAAGAAAGAAAGGAAGGAAGGGAAAGAGGGAGGAAAGAAGGAAGAAAGGGAGGGAGGGAGGGAGGAAGGGAGGGAGGAAGGAAGGAAAGAAGGAAGGAAGGACAAGATAACAACCTGTCCGCCCCTTCAGAGGAAAAGTGGGAGAGAGTGGAAGTGGGTGGAGCTTGCTTCTTAAAGGGACCTTTTGCATCTGCATTCATCCCAGGCTACTCTCTCAGGGATGACACACTCTGCCAGGTCTCCAGGGGGTCAGGCCAAGGAGTGCTGGGATGCTAACACACAGAAAATTTAAAAACCACACATAAGAGAACATCCAGAACTGAGTCCAAAGATAAATTATAAGATAGGAGAAAAGTGTTTGCACACTTAGCCAGATGTAAGGCATTGCTGCTACTGACAAAGAGAGCTTCCTGTTTTCCCCCAGTCTACCTTTTAACTTAAAAAATAGAACTAAACTGAAATGTATGAATATTCTTCTCTTACATTTCTAAAACAAACGAAAATTCATGAACCAAAAAAGGGGGTAAAGTAATAGACTTATAAAAATAAATATGGTTCTCTCAACATAATTGTTGCACAGAGAAAGGAATTAAAACCCTTTAATTAAACAATCATGAGTGGATGATGAAGTGTGTAGAAATTGAGATTTTACAAACTATTTAAAACCTGGAATCATGGATTGTTCAGAAACCACCCAGATGGATTATGGGTGGAGGTAAACAGCAAAAATCAGTTATGGACCTTCTTCTGTTAGGATGGAAAAATTTAGCCTAACTGAAGGTCACCTTCTTGAATGTTTACGACAGCCTGTGAGTGAATGAACACAGGAAATGAGCCTTGTAGCCCCACCCAGAAGCCTGTGCGAAAGCAGACTTCCTGGGCTAAGCTCGGGCTTAGATAGTTGGTCTGCACTGGATGCTACGAGGTGATTGGTTCATGATGCGCGGGCTTTGTTGTAACCCTATAAAAGCTGTCTCAATCCTGTACCGAGGGTCCTCAGCCCTCTGAGTGGCATATGGTTGTTGACCCCAGTGCACTAGAATATAAAGGACCTCATGCTTTTGCATCAAGACCGCTTCTTGTGAGTGATTTGGGGGGAGGGGGGGCTGCCTTTCCTGAGTGGGAGGGAGCACGAGGGACCGCGTTCTCACAGGTCTTACACTTCCCCTAATTTAGGGTTGGATAGTTTAAAGGAAGAGAGAGAGAATCTGATAGACTCACAGCTTTGGATAAATATGACTGTCCAGGGTCAGCCTTGAACTTATCAGGTGGACCCTGCTGGCAAGAGAAGGGACCACCAGGGTAGTGTCTGGTCAGGGGGTAAGGAAGAAACCAGATATTCACCATCTTTATTTTCTTTTCGTGGCCCCTTCCCTGTCTCTCTGCTTATCAGGGATCTGTCTACTCCTATCCCTCAGAAAGAAAGAGGAAAAAAAGAAACAGGAAGAAAAGAGAGGGCTTCTACCAATGAGAAAGGACTGCACATGAGGAATGACACTCAAAGTCATCCCTCTCGCATGTACATGCGCCCACATGTACACATATGCTCTCATTCACACAAATGCACACACAGATAACTGCTCAAGGAAAAGAAACAGAGTAGTCAAAATACAGAATAAAGATGGAAAAAAAAAACGGAGGGAAAGAAATGGAAGAAAAACAAGGAAAAGACTGTGGGCAGGTCTCAGAACATTTCAGATAATTGATAAGCAAATGAGAAACGCCCAGGTTATTTCCTAATGAATGACAAAGTATCGATGAAAGCTTTTCATTAACCAAAAGAGGAAAAGTTGTTACTGTTAAATATTTGATAGTGTTCTTTGTAATGCATTTGTCTTAATTTTTACTTTTCATAATTTATTTCTTTACAAAACTTTTTAGAAAGCAGCATTGGTGGAGGTATAAATTGGTAAATCATCTGGTGGTTAGTTTAGGAATTATTACAACCCCAAAGTCTTAAGTACACTTTAAAAACACTTTCTTAAAATGGGATTAAGAAGTCTGTTGCATAATTACTAATGAGGAATAGTAACTTGACTGTTCCTTAACAGTGGATTAGTTATATGAATTGCTGTAAGCTACACAATGGTGTATCAGTTGCTCATTGTTGTATAACAAATCACATCTAGACTTAGCAGCTTCAAACAAGTGTACATTTATGTAATAGTTTAAAGAAATTCTAAGGAACCCAAACAACACATATTTATTTTCTCACCGTATCTATGGATTGGCAATCAAGTATGACTCAGCTGAGTCTAAGATAGATGATGACGAGGCTTGTAGTGAGCTCTGTAAAGATACAGAAAGAGAAGGGTAGGGTGAGTTTCTCTCTCTCTCTCTCTCTCTCTCTCTCTCTGTGTGTGTGTGTGTGTGTGTGTGTGTGTGTGTGTAACTAGTCTCAGAGGTGACATCCCAGCCTCCTTGTTGTATTCTGTTCATTAGAAGCATCTCATTAGAAATTTCCAGTATTGTGAGTTTTCAATACCAAATTATTCAGTATTCAACTCTGAAGAATAAGAACCTTGGCATCATCAACCACACAGCAATCATGGCATCCAGCATAATTAAAATAATTTCTTATTGTCACCTTAGACCCTGTTTTCATTTTAAAGAATTTCCAGTTGTCCCCCCAAAAAGAGATGTTTTGTTACATCCATGATCCAACTAAAACCCACATATTGAATGAAGTTGATTGTTTAACCCAAACTACCCACTGTCTTTATATACACACACCAGTGACCTACTGGAAAGATAAGAGTGTAGTCCTGACATCTTGGGGATTTATCTGAGTGTGTCCATGGACACTCTTAAACGTGTCCCTTTGGCTTCTGTATTTATTATATAGATGCTGGATCTTAGCCTTCAGTGATGCTATTTCCTAAGTGCTGTCATTTCTCTCCTGTTTTAGGAGATGCATAATGGCTGTTTGCATTGCTACTTGAGGCTTTAAAATTGACCAGAATGGTCCTTTTAAATGCTAAGTCCCAGGATAGAGAGACAACTTGGTTAGGAAACATGAGGACCTAAGTTTGATCCCTTAGAAACCATGTAATTCTTATAAATCGCCAGATCCCTGTGGTACTTATAATTCCAGCCTGAGGAGGAGGATCCCTGGGGCTCTCTGGCCAGCTAAGCCAGCCTACCTGGTGAGCTCCAGGCTTCTGAGACATGAATCACAAAACAAGGTGGTCAACACCTGAGGAACAGCAGCAGAAGCTATCCTTTGGCCTCCACACACAGAGGCACCTGTACCCCATAGACATGCTCACCCCACCACATGCATGCACGCATGCATTCACATGCATATAAAAGCCATAATTCAGCCACTGACTAATTCTTTAGCCATTTATTCAGTTTTTGACCTTTGAACCTGTCAAGTTCTTTCTCAGCTTAGCACCTTTGCACTGACAGCCTGTTGTACTGTGAGAACAAGGCACCCAGTCTGTAATATATTCAAATCTTGTGAAATCAAAGCAGTCCTCTATATACTGTAGGGACCCCAGCATAGAGAAAAAGAAAAATGGCTGGCAAGTCCTTGATTGTGATAAATTCCCACCTTCTTTTCCCCTAGGCTGGTACTCCATTGATTTACAATCTTCCAGCATAGCCCCATTCCCAACTCCCCCATTGGTTCACAATATCAACTCTTTCTAATTAATGTCCTGGGGCTTTTCTGATGGGATTCAGTCTTGTGACAGACTGCTTGCAACTTCCCACCTCTCAGAGCTCTGAGATAAGAAGGCAGCATCCACTAGCTGGGGTGCGGGGTGTGGGGTGGGGTGAATCAGTAGGCTCAAATGTGACTGATGTGCATTTGTCCGTCTGTATGAATTTATTGTCCATCTTCCCACATGGAATTATAGCAAGGCCCTTATCTCCACACCCCAAAACTTGCAACAGAGCTCAACCCTTATTAAAGCCTTGATTAATGTTTGTTGAGCATGTAAATGAGTGTATCCAGCATTATTTTCCTAGGCAGTGTACTCTGAGACTATTGATGTAAAGAGTCAACTCAAAGGGAATAAAAAGTAGTTTATTCTAAAGACAAATATATATGACTGTGATGACCCAGGAGCACAAATGTAAGTTACCTTAAATACCATGTTCTAATGTGGTAACGATTTATGATTTTTTTCTCTCTTCCTTTGTTTCTTTCTTTCTTCTTTTTTTTTCTTTCTTTTTTTTTCCGTAACAAAACAGAAAGTAAAATATCAAGACAAAAAAAAAAAAAAAAAAAGAAAAGAAAAGAAAAGAAAAAGAAAAAAATTAAAAAAAAGAAAAAAGAAAAAAGATAAGAACATAGGTGAGTTAAAACAAATAGAGGAAGAATCTACCACAGGCCACAGAGGCTACACAGGACAACTCCTAGCCTCTGAGTTGGTAGAATCTAGGATGTTTGTATATTACAAAAAGAATTAGGTCAGACACAGAGGTGGGAAGTGAATGGCTGTTAATGGAAGCAGAGATAGCCTGAGACCATTTGGCTCCAGACCTCTAATTCATCAGCTCTCTGAAATCACAGATTGTAACCAGTTAATCCCCCATTAGAATCTTTTAACATAAGTGTAGTTTTTGATTCTTTGTGGATATTTCAGTTCACAAGATGCAGATCCTAGGGCATCTACTACAGAAGGAAAATAAAACACTGACCAGTATTTCTACTTCTGGGGAATTACTCATTTGTACTTATCCTTACCTTTTGTAGGGCTATGTAAAGCTTTCATGGCAGAGAAGGTGACTTCTCAAAGTGTCCAGCTGGGCACTTGTCAAGCACCCAGAAGTTCTGGAAGCACCTGCCTTACCTGCTTGGAGACTTACCAAGCAGAAGCCTCATTTGACGAGCCCCCAGGGAGTTCATATGCATTTTATTTCCATTATAGATTATGATGGTATTTTTGTTTATTTACTTTTATCTTAGTCTGAATATTAGCATAAAAAGTAGTGAATTTCTTCATGCGAGTTCATGCATGACTAGTTTTGGTTGATTACTCTCCCACTTCATCTCCATACTCCACCCACCCACCCCCACCTCTGCCACTGGATCCTTCATCCCCATTACTCCCCTTTTAATTTTAATTTCATATCACATGTGTTCTCTTGACCCCCTCATCCTCTTCCCTTTAACCCCTTTTTGTCTCAACTCCCAGGCCTCTTTCTAGGTTCCTGGCCTCATCTACATTTGATTGGCCCTGTAAATACCGATATGTAAATTAAAAGCTAAGGTCTACAAGTGAGAGAGAACATGCATTGTCTTTCTGAGTCAAGGTTACCTCAGGCTTTTTGTTTTGTTTGCTTTGTTTTTGCCTTTTCTAGTTCTATCCATTTTCCTGAAAATTGAATAATTTCGTGTTTACACAAATTCCATTGTATACATGTGCCACATTTGCATTATCCACCATTAGCTGATGGGCATCTAGGACAATTCTGCCATGTGTATTTTAAAACTGGAAAAGACCTCATCAGAACCCTTATCTCCTTCCCCCTCTACCCTTCCCCCTCCACTCTTCCCTCCCCTCCCTTCCTCCTCCACTCCCCTCCCCCCACCCCTTCCTCCTTTGCTCTCCACCCTCCAGTCTGGACCCAGCCACTGCCATGGTGAAGCTTTAGGGTCCATCCCAGGAAGCAGCTTTGGTGCCTCTTGGAGTATTTATCTGTTCAGTTCCTTCCCTCCAGATTTGTGCTGTTTATAAACATTCAAATTGACATGTAAACTATGTTGGCTCTTGTCTGTAGAGGCAAGTTTCCTGGCAAGTCTGTCTGTCCCCTTCCACTGCAGCTCTCTGGGGACTTCGCCATAAACAAACAGCTTTGTTTCCACTTGAAGAATGCTCAGCTTTTCCCTTGTCTGACAGGCAGGTTGATACTGGTGTTTACTTTCAACACATGAAGGATTTGCTGTGTTCCTAAGACATAACTTTAAGGCAGAGATCCCATGCCTGCTGCTTTTGTGGAGCAGGTCCTAAGGCTAAAGCTCTGCACCCTGAGGACCAGGGAGAGCCAAGGGCAAAGCTCTTTTTACCTTCAGTTAGAAAATTTTCCTGAGCAACTGTTATGTCTCGTTGACTAGCCCTAAGATCGGGACACAGTCAGGAATTGATGAGAGCCACCCTCATAGAGCCTAGAGTCCAGTGCAAATGAGATAAAGCATGTGAAATCCTCAGTGGATTTGGTGCACAGAAAGACAGCACTGAACTGTGTAGACAACACTAAAGTGTATTGGTTTTCTATTTTGGTTTTTCGAGGCAGTTTCCTGTGTAGCCCTGGTTGTCCTGGACTACCTGGACTTCCTGTAGACTGGGGTGGCCTTGAACTTATAGAGATTTGCCTACCTCTGCCTCCAAGTCCTGGGATTAAAGGCACTGGGTTTTATTAATGTCTCCTGTTTAAGAAACACCAAGGTTAAACCAGGAGGTTCAGTGTTACGTGCCTTTAATCCTAGTACTCCAGAGGCCAAGGCAGGTGGATCTTGGAGTTTGAGGCCAGCCTGGTGTGCAGAGTGAGCTCCAGGACAACCAGAGCTACACAGAGAAACCCTGTCTTGGAAAACCAAACCAAACCAAACAAAATCAACCAACCAAACAAAACCCTTAATTTAACACTAGCAAATGTGTTAAAAAAAAAAAAAAAAAAACTTCAGACAGTGCAGGCCTCTACTGGGGCGGGGGTGTTTGGTGCAGAGGGTTCCTTGTAAGAATCAGAGCACTCCACCTGCTTATAAGGTAGGGGCCTTATGGGGTGGAAGAGAGTTAATGAAATTCTGCACAGTGAGGGAAAAGCACACTGGGTGACTGATGAGCATCTCTCATGGGCTGGCATCGGGGTGTGGTGGGGCAGGGCGGGGTGGGGCGGGAACTTCAGTTTTATCTGTTATAGCCAGATATTACATGGGGGGCAGTGTGGCAGGAATAGGGACTTTATTTTATAATGCTAATTACTGTGGTTTGGGGAAATTTGTCACCATTTAGCAAAACTGGAAGAACCAACAGAGATTTTAAAGCCACAAATTTAAAAGTCTCCGTTCATTTTCTTTTTTAGTAGCTCATTTGTGTTATTGATGCCTAATAATGTTTAATCTTTATAAATCTACTAAATTAAGCTAATTGATACAGTGATCCTTAAAGTGTCTTAAATACTCTAACATATCAGCTTAATTAGATTTCAAATTAAAATCCTGAACAAGATTACTTATCACTCAATCACATATCTTAAGTGGATTTTACTGTGCTCACCAATTCTCTAGTAAAATTATTAAATATAAAGTATAATTTCACATAAACGATGTAATATGTATTGCTGTGAATTTGGTCATCTTGGCATTTTTTATAATTTTTTAACAAATAAATGCTACTTTGTAATTTTCCCCAGTGTTGGAATGATGGTGGTAGCCCCTTCAGGTTTGCTGATCTTGATGACAGCGACTCTGTGGCTCTGAGCCTCCAATTTTCAAATGATGCCTAAGAAGAAGTTTTGGGATGGCATCAGTCCTGCTCCACAAAAGCAACAATTTGGGTATCAGGAAACTCATAACGTAGTGATCCATGTCTTAGATCCATGTTTGGGAAACAGAAAAAATGCTTTGTGTTTTGAAAGTCAATGTCATTATCATGTCTCCTTGCTCAGGCAGCCATGCATTGGTTGTTCCTCCCTTTTCTATTCACAACTAAGCCCATCTCCTATTTGCCTAAAGGGCACATGAGCTTAACCAGAATCTGGCTTTCTAAAAATAAGCTTACAGCCATGGGACAATTACAGATGTGGGACTCAATTGTAACTGTCTTTCTGGAAGATATGGAATTTTAAAGCCTAATGTCCAAGACCATCCTCCCGAGAAGATGTATGAACTGAAGATAAATCAGAGCAGAGGGATTGTGGGTGAAGAGAAGGCTGCTATTTTATAGGTGATCAAGGCTACCCATGGGATCACAGCCTGAGGATGGAGTGGACAGGGATGTGTAGACATCCTTGCATAAGAGAGTAGTGTTTGAGGTAGAGGCCTGTGCATAGCATTTTTGAAGGAACATAAAAAGGGATGCACAGGAGGGTGTGTGTGTGTGTGTGTGTGTGTGTGTGTGTGTGTGTGTGTGTGTGTGTGTGGGGGGAGCGTGAAAATAAAACAGAGGTTGTTTACATATTTCTGTAGGAATCAGTTTGTTTTCAAGGAGGTAGAAGATATTTACTGGATTTCAGCTATAAGAAGCATCCTCTATCTATTAGAGAACAGAAGTCCAGGGCCAAGATAGAGGTAGAGAAAAGGTAGCATGACCTTCCTGGAACAGGTCAGGCCAGAAAACATGTGGTCTGTGGTTGTCATGGAAATGGTGCAGTGTCTAGCTCTTAGATGGTCTTCATAGCAATGCTGTGATTAGCAGGCAGGGGGAACTGAGAGATCCACCATACCTGGAAGTGTGAAGTGGGCCATTTCTGAGTCTGAGACTTGTCAGCTGGGAGGTGCACCTGTAGCTGGGAGCTAGCATGGAGGCAGAGTCCATGGCTGGCATCAGTTCTCATCCACTCTGAGATCCAGGCTGGTGCCCAGCTGCATCTTGGTGCCTCTTGTCTAGGAGCATCTGTGACCTGTAGCAGGAAACAGTGACTCTGCATGAGGACTATCTACCTTAGGTGTCTGGTGGGAAAGAGCCTAGGGGAAGGACCTGATCTTTTCTGTTAAGATACGTAGACGGTGTCCTCAGGGTTGGTTTCTAGAAGTCCTAGCTACTGTTGTAGTGGGATTTCAAAGCTAGCGTGTGTGCAAAGTCTAGTTCAGGCTAAGCCAATTGGGCCACATGCCTTGAGTATGTGGCAGGCTAAAGATTCAGATTGAAATACTGATGTGAGGAGTCCTTTCACCTGCCAACTTCTCACATGCTGGGGCATTCTTTTGCAGGGATGCTTAGTAAGCACCAACACTTCCTCCCTTAGATCCAGAGGCCACAGGCCAGAATCAAGATGTACTCAGAGCCACTCTCCCAGGGAGGCTCCAAGGGAGAACCTTCTGCCACTCAGGATGGTGGTAGCAGGAATATGATCAGTATTCCTGCTGTTTCAGCATTTTAGTGTTGGCCTCCAAGCTCTCAAGTTCTCTCCACTGCCTGCCTTCTACCCTCATGAGGACACTTATCATTGGATTTAGGTCCCATCTGAGTGACACAGGATGATTGCATCTTAAGATCTATAAATTAATTACATCTCCATAGACCCATTTTCCAAGTGAAGTCATAGTCACAAGTCCAGGGAGACAGATGTATGAAGTCTTTTGGGGGATGCTTAACTGTCAAGTTCATTAGATCCAGCAGATTCTCACACAGGAAAGAAGACTACCATTTCCATATCCTTTACCAGTGAAGAATTCAAAGAGCTATTTCTTAGGCATAGGCTCAATTACAACTCCGTATTGACTACCACAGGCACCGAGTCGATCACAGGTGAAAGCATACCAGGCCTCCCAGATGTAGGGAGCAGCATAAAAATACTGGACCCTCCCAACTGCTCATGGTTTTCTCATGTCTGTTACTCTATTTGGTTCTCTCAGTTCTGGGAGGTACCTATCCAGGCTCACATCCACCAATGTAAAGCAACTCACAGAGTGACAGTCAGTAACATGGTCAGGTTTGCAGCTCAAGTCACCTCAGTCACAGCACAGTTTGCTCTGGTTTTATCAGCTCTGCTGTCCCCCAGGACACTCTCTGCTCTTGTCAGGTATGACTGACAGCTGTGGCACAATGCACAAGAGGGGAGGAAGGAGTTTTTAAGTTGATGGCTATGTAACTAGACAGAGTAAAATATGCCTGGGGTCTGCAGGTCAATTCTTCAGGGAAAATAGTACTGTTGGTTTTATATTCTGAAAATGTACAGGTCTTGGATTAGCCTACACAGAAGCTTCAGAGGCCTCTGTCCTAGTAAATAACCCCAGAGTTATTTACTGCCTCAGCAGTGGAAGACTTGAGTCGTGTCTGAAAGTGATATTCTTGAAATCTACTACATCCCCAAACTAATACTTCTTATATTGATTATAATTAGAGTCAGTGCAGAGTTCCCCACCCCTGGAGAAGCATTTCTGTATGCAGAGGAGGTTTTGGAAACATTATCTTTGTTATCTTTACAACTTAGTTAGAAGTAAGAGAGTAGAGAAACCACCACCACCACCCCCCACACACACACAATGTAGCTTCATAGCTTCCAAAGCTCTTACCTGGTCCCAAGAACCCTGGAGTCCTCTCAGCAATGTAATTCTTGGCCCCTGAGTGACACAGGGTGGCCTCTTCCAACCTGTGCCTCAGACTCCTATAGTAAAGGTGAATGTTTCCACAATTGCCAACCCCCTCAGACTCTGAACTGTTCTAACCACTTAGTGCTAATTCCATTGGCTAGGATGTGTTCTTATGGTTGGGAACAGTTCACAATTTTTAATAAAACAGATGGATGAGGTTAATAAGAATAGTTAATTTAAAAAGATACTGAATTCTGAGTAGACATTTTGTTATGAATTAAATTATGGGGAGTGATAATTATCACTCCAGGACTTGAAATTTGTTCACTTATTATTTGTACAATTGAGGGACAGTTTGTTTTTTATATATAGTTTATTTATTCTTTTACATTTCATTTTACATTCCAACCACATTTCTCCTTCCCACCTCTCCTCCCACACCCCCTTGCCTTCTCCCCAGCCCAGCCCCCAGCCCACTCCTCCTCACAGGTAAGGGCTTCCATGAGGAGTCAACAAAGTCTGACACAATAGGTTAGGGCACGGCCAAGCCCCTCCCCCATGCCTGGCATCCCAGCACAGGGAATGGCTCAAACAAGCTAGCTCATGTACCAGATTTGTATCATGGTCCTACTGTCTGGGGCCTCACTGATAGTCCAAGTTTCACAACTGTCTCCCACCTATGGAGAGCCTAGTTCAGTCCCCTGGAGTCTCTACTGCTGAGGGACAGTTTCTTTAAGTCAGCTCTACAGCACTACCTAAGTGTATAAAGGAGACAACTTCAGGAACGAACACTCTTGTGTGGCATCATGGGTCTCTTTTCTTTGTCAATTTAGCATCCTTGCAATGGGTAATAAATGTTTATTATAAAAATGGGTCCCTACTATTATTCTCCTAATGTGTGCTCTAACTACACAGTTGCCCTTAGACTATCTTCCTTGCAAACTGGCACACTATACCCATTCAGGAAACACCACTCTGCAAACAGCTCAAGAACTAGGGTGTGGCCAGAGAGTAGAGCTAAGGATTAGTTATGGCACATACTGTTCCATCAGAGAGAGCAACCCTGTCTGTGTCAACCACTCAAATTCCCATTCTGTCAAGGATTGTCTTTACTTTGAAAGCCCCCTGAAATAGCTTCATCAGAGGTTGCACACAGAGGATCTTGGGGGTAGGAGGGAGAATGGTTTCTTGGAGGAATGGAGAGAAAGAGCCTATGGCTGAAATTACCCAACACAGGTAAACATGCCTGGCAGATCTCTGGAAGACAAAGGCAAAAGATGAAGTTGTTTAAAAAGTGGGGGAGGGTGCATGGTGAATAAGAATAAGTTATGAAGCTGAATTTCTTCCTAGTGATAATGGATTATATGGAGGAAGAAAGGGAGGTAACCACAGCTAATGTAACACTATGATGAACACTAAGCACATATTTGTTCATTTCCTCTGTGTAGTGACCTGACAATGGCTTTCTCCAGTTTGCTGGGGGAACTGTAGGCCCAGAGACAATGGTTGCATAGAAGAGGTAAGATGTGAACCACAGACTGACTCAGACCCCCTGAACATGGGTCTCAGTTAGAAGGCCTGGGCAGTCTAAGGGACCTAGGACAGTTGAACTAGGTTGTATCCCTGGTGCACAAAAGGACTTTGGGAGCACATTCACCATGGAGTGATACTCCCGTAACCTAGAGGCAGGAGAGAAGGCCTAGTCCCTACTTCAAATGACTTGACAGATTTAGATGACCCCTCCTAGAAGGCATCACCCTACATGTGGAGGTGGGGGGGGGGATAGGAGGGAAGGGTGGTCGGGGGCATGGGAGGGTGGGAAATAGGGGAAGAGGGAGAGGGAGAGGGAACTGGGATTGATATGTAAAATAATAATAATAATAATAATAATAATAATAATAATAATAATAATAAGAAGAAGAAGAAGAAGAAGAAGTGAGCCACAGAATCAGGGGTGTAAATTCTTGCTCTGTTCCAGGCATCCTCAGCTGCAGAGGGATTTGCTCCTGGGACAGTTGACAATGAAGACATTTGGGGGCTGGGGCTCTGTGGGTATGTCTTGGGTAGAGGCCAGAGATACTGGTAAACACCCTCCAAGTCACAAGACAGGTCTACAGCTGAGATTCCAGAGGGAAGGGCTGCCGCTCCAGCTCAGACATGTGTGGCACTGTTTGGAGGAGGTTTCTATTACCTGCAAGTAGATCATATGTCATCCTGGATTCATTAGGTTGTGTATATACACCACCCTCTCCTAGATAGGCTGTAAAGCTGCTAATAAAAAACAGACACTAGGCATGTGCCCATTATCCTTAGAGGGGAGGTAGCTCAGTCAGCCAGGACTGTGCTTAACACTCAAGCTCGAGAAATTGAGTTTAAACCCCAGCACTTACACTGAAAGCCAGGTGTAGGTGTAGTGGCAGAAGTTTGCAACCCTGGTGCTGAGGAAACAGGGACCCATGAAGTTTGCTGGACAACCAACCTAGCCTAGCTGGTCCCAATGAATGCCTGCTTTAAACAAGGTGGGTAGTTCCTGAGGAACACCACCTTTATCAGTCAGTTTCTATTGCTGTGAGGAGACACCATGATCACAACAGCTCTTATAAAGGAAAACATTTAGCTGGGGTGGCAGCTAACAGCTCAGAGGTTCAGGCTGTTATCATCACTGCGGGGAGCATGGCAGCATGCAGGCAGACATGCTGCTGGCCACATCTTGATCAGAAGGCAGCAGGAAGGACTGTGTATCACACTGAGTGAGGCTTGAGCATATATGAGACCTCAAAGCCCACCTCTACAGTGACACATTTCCTCCAACAAGGCCATACCTCCTAATAGTGCCATTCCCTTTGGGATTATGGGGCCAGTTATATTCAAACTACCACACCGCCCAAGGTTGTCCTCTAGCCTCCACATGTATGAGTATACCTGTACACACACACACACACACACACACACACACACACACACACACACACACACACACACACACGCTCACACAAGAAGCTAAAGAACACATAGCACAGGTTGGAGACATAGTATGAAGGTAGATATGAAGCATAAAATGATAACATTTCCAGCTACTGTAGATCTTGTGTGAGGTTGTGAACAGTTTGTCCCCACCTCTGCTGAGTTCATGACTCTTCCCTTTTCCAGCAGATGAACCCCAATCCTAAAAGCAAACAGATTCATTTACTAAGCCTCTCACGCACAGTGGAAGAATGGTAAGCATTTATGAAGAGACATTCTGGGAGGTGCTCTTTTAACGTTTATTATTTATTTATTTATTTACTGTTGGTGGTGGTGGTGGTAGTGTGTGTGTGTGTGTATGTGTGTGTGTGTGTGTGTGTGTGTATGGGTGTACATGTCACAATGCACATGTGAAAACCAGAGGACAACTCTTAGAAGTCAATTCTCTCCTGTCACCTTTATGAGACCCAGGAATTGAACTCAAGTTTCCAGGCTTGCATAACAAGTGCATTTACTCACTGTGTCATCTCACCAGCCCCTGGGGAGATAGTCTTGACTGAGGTATAAGTCTTCTCTCATGGAGCTTCTTTTCCAGTGAAGAACACAAAGCAAAAAGGACAGAGGGCATCAGAGTCCACAGGCATGGTGCATTTGTGTCAGATCACTGAAAGAGACTCCCAAGGTGTCATTTATGCTATAATAAAGCAAGCCAACAAGGGACGCAGAAATAAGGAAGAGGAGGGGGTTGTTGGATGTGAGGTTGGAGATTATTATGTTAACTTGGAAATGTGTAACCTGAGGCTTGAAGGGGCAGGTGACAGCTGTCTCAGACTGGAGGCCAAGGTATCTCATTAAGGAGACAGATGGACAAAATACTTGGGGGACGGCATTGAAGAACCCAAAGGAGGCTAATGCCCCAAAGGGAAGCAAGGGTATGAAACAACAGTCTATTCCCGTGAGGCATGTAGAATCCAGTCTCGTTCCCTGTGCAGTAGGGAGCTATAGAGGATGGCGGAGTGCTGCCACTGAAGGTCTCTGAGTGTCCACTCCTCCCTTTTCCAATAAAATCCTCAATATGTCAGGGCATGAGCTTAG
Organism: Cricetiscus sungorus; assembly: GCA_030556225.1. Lineage (NCBI taxonomy): Eukaryota > Metazoa > Chordata > Mammalia > Rodentia > Cricetidae > Cricetiscus > Cricetiscus sungorus. The sequence continues at coordinate 6,269,506 of JANBXA010000735.1, read as the reverse complement.
GTGTCTGGATGTTTTGTGTATCCCCTTCATCCCACCCTTGCCTCCTGCTTGTCCCTGTCCACCTAGGAGTCTTCACACCAGTTCCTATCTCTGCCAGACAGATTCACCTATAGTTTTGCTGTCTTGGTCTATGGGACTCATAAAGTGCCACATCCTCTGGGATACCTTCCCTGACTGCCCTATTCAATATCTGCCTCTACCTTTTTTCCCCCAATATTATTTTTCTCACAAACCTTCCTTTATAGCATTTATTACATTTTGCAATTCTTTCACAAATCTGTCCACATAGAATACGTATGGCAATGTGCTGGATTTCAAGGCTTCTGAAGGCAGGGGCTTCATATTGAAAACTACATGATACTCAGTAAATGTCCACAGAATGAAGGAGTTAATAGAGACCCTGACATCAGACACAAGGGCTTATTGTGTTGTTCTCTTTTAACATTGTGTCTCTAATCCACATGAAGACCTTGAAAGATAGGTGGTGGTATCTTCAGCAGAAATCAAGAAAGGCAAAGAAACTTGGCTAAGGCCACACTCCCGGAGAGACAGCGTTGGTCATGAACTTTGGCCAGTTACTTTCACATGTGACACCACACAGAAAAAGCAAGAAGCAAAACCAAATACAAGAACTCTTCCTACCGAGACTTTGAACTCTACATTCTTACCAAGACAAAGATATCACATGGAGCCAAATCAAAAACCTCTTGCCTTGCTCTCCAGAGATTCTCCCAGAATCGAGAATATTGATGTGATGATGGGCAGCTGAATACTTAGTATTTTTTTTTTTTTAAAGCTTGCTCAGAGCCTTTGGAAGAACAGCACAGACAGGAAGTGATATAGAGGCCGGACCAGAACACATCTTGCCCAGCCTCTACTGGAGTTGGAGTACAGCATCGGAGTGCAGTCTCCTTCCTCAGCAAGCTCCTGGCATGCACAGGGGGATTAATCTAGTCCCTTCAGTAAAAACTAAAATCCAAATGTAAAGTGTTTGCATGTAGTTTCCACACATCCTCCCAGATATCTTTAATCACCTCTGGATTACAAAGATTAGCAAATTCAAAAATCAATGCTCCGCAAACATCTTTTGTATTATGTTATTCAGCCAACAGCAATAATAATAGGAAGTCCAGCACTAACACAACTATGACAAGCCTGACTCTGTTCTTGATTGATGGCTAACTGAATCCATAGATGGGGGAACCTGTAGATACAGAGGGCATTTCATTCAGCTTTTTCTCATGGGATTACCTCATTGCTGTGATAGCTGAGGTAACACTAGGTAATATCAGAGGTAAATATCTGCCTTCCCAAACACAAAGCCTTAACATAAAGATTTTACATCTCACTTCAATAAAAGATATGCAGCCTGGACATCTCTGCTGGTCATCACTTTGAAGACAGCCCCACCTTCCCTCTTGGGGTTCCTCTGTCTGTAACAGAGGCCTTCTATAAGGGAGGGAAAGAGAAGAGCAGAGAAGTTGTGATGGATGGAACCTAGAAGTAGGGTACAGCTTCTCTCCAACATACTGAGGCAGAGCTACAACTCATGGCTACACTTAGGTGCAAGGGAAGCTGGGAAATGTAGTCTCATGGTCAAGGTTTATAGCCAACACTTATACCTCACTTCTTGAATCTGTGATGACCTCCACCCAGACATAGGTCCTCATGCTATTATTAGTTTTCAAAATTATAGAGATGGCTTTGAAGGCAACTGGCCATAGGAGAGTTGTCCTTGAGCTCCTAGGAAAAAAATTCAGCTGTCCTCTGGGGTCTTCTGAGAGGAGGCTAGAGGAAGGAGAAGGGCAAGGAGGGGAGAGAGAATGAAAATGAGAAACTACAAAGCGAGCTGGGTCATATACTGCTTGGCAGTCCATGTGGCACAGAGTGTGAATTTTTAAGATTTTGTCTTTATATTTATCTGTTGTGGTATTGGGGATAAACCCCAGGGCTTTGTTCTAGGCAGGTGCTATACCATCAAACCACAGGTTTTGACTGTCGTGATTTTAGTAGGTTCCAGAGGCCAGTGGTAGCACTTGGGGGTTTGTGAGTAGTGGAAATCATCATGGCTACCAAATCAGAAACCATTGGTGAGGCACAGTGACCTGCAGGGTTTCCAGGGCTTTGGTCTGGTCTGCATAGAAGAATAATCTAGAAGCTTAAGGAGCCATGAATGTTGAGACTCCGCTTTCCATCTTCAAGACATCTTCATTTGGGGATCATCTGCCTTAGATCTCGGACAGTTCCCAGGGTGAGCAGAGGGCTACAGATGCTCCACTGCCTTCCGAAGACAGCAGCCCCATGAAGTAGGCATTGTCCCGGGTCCTGGGAGCGGGGAATGGCGCCTGGTATTAAGATGGTATCACACAACAGGGACGTGCATGGACGGCTTTAAACATATTTTGGTGATAAATTCAACGTATCTTTTAAATTGACGGGGGCTTAAGTAAATGCTATCTCGTGCTTGTGGGTAGCCAGGACCTAGACACCTTGGGATTGTGGCTATTAGGATAATATGGAGAATAAAGACCAAAGCAGTCCACCTTCTCTCTCTGCCTGGCAGTGATGGATGTGACAACTGTAGCAAGATTAGAACAATCTAAATTCCTCCTGGGGCTTCAAAGTCCCAGCCTCTCTCTTCCTCCCTCCTCCCACCTCTCCCTTTTGCCACTCCTCTCTGCTCTTTATTAAAGGATGCAAGCGAGGAAATGACCAGAAGGGGGCAAGCAAGACTCAGAAATATGCTTGCGGGGAGCAAGCAGGTGGTGCAGTTTGCTGTTTACCAGGTAGAAAAGGATTCGCTGGGAAATGAGAATCCGGTGTACTGCAGTTTCTACATGTTAGATATCGTGCAAGCGCATTGGATGTTTCTCGTCTAATCCTCCTTAGGTACCCTTGAGTTACACATACTCAGAGTTAGAAATGATTGGGCCAGAGTCACTCAAACAAAGGCACAGCTGGACCTGTGCTCTGACCCTCAAAGCTTGTCAGCAGCAAATGCAGGTTCCCCAGTAGCTCCCTGCCAGTGGTAAAGCTTTGTTTCTCTTGGAGAGATAGCAATGGAAGGTAGCTTATTAAGCTAGCTTAATTTTCAGCTTATTTAAGCAAAGGCTGTGGAGTCAGGCCCCCTTGGCTTTTACCAAACACTTGCTGTGTGATGGTGAGTGAGATTTCCACACATCTAAAATGAGGTCACACATGAGTTAATAAGCCTGTGGTGACATGACTCTATGGAAGTGATTGAGACCCTTGCTTGGACCAAAGGACCGGCTCAATGAAAACTACTTTCCTGACCTAAGTGATTTCACAGTAGGCAGACAACAATTTTGAGAACCCTAGGACTGTGTTTTCCATACGCGCCTTCCAAATGTAGAGCATGTCCCGTGTGCGCTGCCCAACAGACAAGTCATAGCACTTGGTACGTAGGCTGTGATATTAAAGAGCTGAAGTTAAAATTTCAAACGCAACGAATTTAACTCTCAATCACCATGTTCGGCTAGTGACCATGCTGTTAATAGTGCAGGTCTAAAAATTTATCTAAGTTCAAAATTCTACATATCCCCAAGAACTCCTTGGGTATGGAATAAAATAAACTATGCTCACCATTTGTAGCCTGGTTTACAACAAGGGTTCAATACATTTGAGTTGGGAAAAAAGAAATATAAAAGGACTGGCAATCTATAGGCAGTATTAACATTTTGTGCTTGGCAGGTTTCATGAATGATGAGTAGGCTTTCCTAAGGGATATTCTCCCAGCCCCTGGCCCGCAGCTGAGCTCAGCACCTGGAGGGGTCTAGATGCTATGGGTAGTTATATCTGTTCCCTTCTCAAGCTGAGTTTTTTTAAATATTTCTTCACCTTGTGTTTGGTGAGACAAAACCAATCCACAGTGTGATCAGTGCAAATTCCCCTCATGTATTTGCTGACTAAAGAAATCTTCCTGTTTGAAGGCAGAGCTTCAGTTTGCTTTTACAATCTTACAGACAGCAATATCACAGAAAATCCTTAAAGGTTTCAAGTGTGAATAATAAAATAATTGGGCCCCCAGTTTGCTGTTTCGGAATTGTCTCTGTGGGTATTTGGACTTTGCCTGGAAGCAGTGGCCATTGGTAACATCTGTAAGAGTCTACTGGCAGAAAACCGCCCTACAAAGGCCAGTTTGTTCTGGGGACATTGTTATTCATGTCTCCCTGAGGGGTGCTCCTCTGACATCCTAAGGCTCAGCTTGCCTCCAGTTGTATAAGGAAGCCTGAATTAACAGGCACAGTGTTTCCAGCATATTCTAGAACATGGGCAGCTTTCCTTGCAGACACAAACCCTGAGCTGCTAGCTTGCCCCTCATCTGACCCTGGCCCAATTACTATACAACCACTGTCTTCCAGAGGCATTCTTGCTGTTTGCTGACCACGTCCTGCTGCTTTCCTGGGTGACCAGTTAGACCTTGTGTCTTTCCTCACCTCCCTGGGGACTTGCATTCTCTGTGGGTACCCTGGCTACCAGGCACAGCCCTAATCAGTAATCTGAGCAAGACTGATGGCTCTGGTGGTGAGCAGCCAACGGAGGGAGCTGTTTTTGCTTCCTGTGTTTTGTTCCTTTTCGTTGCTTTGCTCCTTCCTCATTGTGCAAAGGCGGAGAACCCTCTGCCCAAATGACCTTCCTTCTGCCTTTTAAGACTTTTTCTTGTCACAGCACTTAGCCAGTCTTGCCACTAATGTCCTTTTGGACTGCATAGGGTGGGAAGAAATGAAAGGGTGCTTGCCTGTCTGACTCCACCTTGTGGTAGAAGCAAAGGCATCTATGGATGGACTTCTCCCTGCTTCCTTCACCCTAGTGTGTCCTCCTCACCCCCAAATTATGTGTCCTCTTCCCTAGAATTGTAGCAATCAAGCAGCTATGACATGTCCATAGGTGTGTGTAACTGCTGTCAATGAGATAAACCAGAACACAGGAACCTTCCTCTAGGCTTACCTGATTTCTTCCTAAAATGACCTGGTGGCTGGGTGGGTTTTCATGTTATATTATTGCTCCTTAATATTGGGTTCATGGCCTCTGTAGCCCTTATGAACTGGTCTGCTTCAAGCTTGTCTGGGGGGGGAGGGAAGGGGGAGAGGGGAAAGGAGCTACCCTCATAGTCTGACTTTGGTATCTTAGAATTTTCCACTCCAGGCCTCCTCCTCTGCCCATGGTGACTGATCATTGGTCATAGCCCTTTGCTGTTGAATTGGGCTCAGCCAATGCAGGGTCAGGGGACTCTGGAAAGAATAGCAAGAGGACAGGGAGTCCTTGAGATTCCCTTCTGCCAGGCAATGTCCACAGAGTAAGATCTCTGCAGCTTTCAGCCTATTCCTGTTTCACTTCTCTGGTGGGTGCCGGCCACCACTTCCTTCTCTTGTTCCCCACCCTTGGAGCATGCAGAGCCCTCTGCTGCCTCTGCCCCTAGATGCTCGCTTCTCCCAGTACCCAAAGGTTCCCTGGCACATGGCCTCTCTAAGTGCTTCTGTTAGTCTAACATGAGTGGCTCATCTGGCTTACTCGGGTCCCTCATTGATAGGTGTTGCTTTGGCATACTGATATATTCTGCCCTTGCTGTATTTCTGTTCTTGGCTGTTCCATGAAACTTCCTGTTGACATTTTCTTTTCCTATTTGGGGTTATACATTTTCTGAATCTCACACCATCTTGAATGTCTCAGTTCTAGTCTCTTTACATAAAACATCTCCCCATGCTCCTTCCCCTTCTTTTGTGTCCTGTCCTTGGTTCTGTCTTCCCTGCTGCCCTTCCTCCTGGCCAGCTGTACATATAAACACTGGAGTTGGACTGCTTTGGCTTAAGTCCCAGGTCACCTACCTACTGATGTTGTGATATAGACTCTCGTACTTAAAATTTCACACCCAGAAGAAAGGGCTAGGGATGTGGGCAGTCACAACAATTAGGCAGCATCTCAAGATGCCATTTTTACCTTCCAGTGTTTTAACTCAGGTTGCCAAAGACTCACTTTATTGCCTTTCTGACTGATCTCTGTCCTCCCTTGTCTGTCCACATTACTCATAGTCCTGAAGCAACCTTGTAAGTCCTGATCACTAAAGAAACCCTTGCATCCTAATCCACAGAGAAATCCTTGCCTCCCCAATATAGCCAGAGAACAAACTCTTACCTACTTGCTATACTGCAGTTTGCCTATCACCCATAGTTACTGGTGGAGGGAATTGCATTATTATTTTTAGGATCTCCTATCAAGATATTCACAGAACCACAGAGGGAAGCATCAAGAGACATGGCTCTTTTCTTGCCAGATCTGGACACAGCAAGAGGGAGACTTGACACCAATGTAGCAGGCTGATAGGGAGGAAAGTACAGCACAGGTGAACACCAAGTGCTTGTGGCTTTGCCCAGGATTTCATCCAGACTGTAGAAGAGTCTCTAGATCACAAGTTACAATTACCTGGACCATTTGGGGAAGGTCTGTGAGAACACTCCAATCCACAGCTCGACCACTGGCAGTGTTATGAAGGGCTGACACTATGATTTGTTATTTCTAAGCACCTGAGAGTTTTAGGAAAGGGATCAGGAAGGTGGTGCGTGTGTGTGTGTGCGTGTGTGTGTGTGTGTGTGTGTGTGTGTGTGTGTGTGTGTGTTCACACAAATCACTGACAAAGAGTTGAAGATGCAGTTACAATACACCCACAGCTGAACCAATTTTCCTGATGCTCCGATTATTTTATATTTTTATTTTCTCAACAGTTTCCCAAAATAACAATCTGTGCACATTTGTCTTCTCATCTAATTTTGCCTTAATAACAGTTGGGAAAACACAGCCAGATGCTTTCTTTAAAAAAAAAGAAGAAGAAGAAGAAGAAGATGTCTTCATGTTGGTATCAATGTAAAAATTAACCCTCAGGCTACAGGAAGCTTTCAGTTCAATTAATAATAAAAGTCAACAAACTTACCTCTTATATTCTGGGACAGCACAATTAAAGTCTAAACCTAGATCTAACCCCAGCAAAGTCAGGTGGCTAATCATCTTCTTCTCAGAGCTTTCTGGAGAATCATGCCACAGACAGGTTTCCTGTTTAACAATTAACAATTAGATGTTAATTACCTAAGTAGGAGGTGAAAACACTTTACATTTAGGGTGTGTTTTCCCAGACATTTAATTGGCATTTTTTAGATCTATATGCACATGTAGAAAGTAAATAACATGTGTTTTTCTCCCATCCCACTTTCCTCCTCGATTTCTTACAGGCTTGTTTTCTCTGGCTTCATGAAGATTCCTAAGACCAGAGAGATCTAATGAGTATGTTGCTTATTTTCACTTAGGAGTAGGAAGTTGCCAGAACCCTTTCTTAGTATGATATACAATTGAAAATGACAGTGGGGACTATAAGATGGCTTGGTAAAGTGTTAGTGACATAAAGTGGGATTACAAGATGGCTTGAAAAAATGTTGCTATGCAAGCATGAGAACGTGAGCTTGGATTCCCAGTGCTAAGGAATAGAGTGGGCTTTGTAATCCCAGTACTCCAGAGGCAGAGACAGGAAGAACCCAAGGCTTGCTGGCTGGCTAGTTAGTGTAGCCAAATCATTGGGCTCTAGGTTCAGTGACATATTCTGCCTCAAAACAATAAAGTGGAGAGTGATTGATAACAACACTCAGTGTAAGCCTGTGGCGCACACACACATGCACATATGTGTACATGCACATACAAGAACATGTACATATACCTATACTGCATATACACTCTCAAAAAAGGGAAATAATGTAATGTGGTTAAAAAAAAAACAATCACTTTACTTTTACTTCCAGTCTAGTGATGCTTAATAGAAAATTAAGGAAAAATTTACCACTAAAAATGTAACCATAGAGTTTATATACCAAGAAACATGTTCGAAAGAGGAAACAAAACAGCTGAAAAGACATGGGGACAGGACCTTCTTCAGACAAACAGTATAGAAGGAGCCTAATGTCCCTCCCTCAATTCTCCCTTCTTCCCTTCCCCTCTTTTTTTTCCTCCTACCATTCCCGCTCTTTCTTCCCTCCCCTAATTCAGCAAAGTTCACTGGCTACTCACCTAACTAACACGGGGATATGGGAGTCTTGTTCTGCTTCCCCAGGAAGTTCCTATTCCCCAGGAAGTTTCAAGCAGCCCCACTACAAGTTTCCTCTGGTCCCTTGCATTCCCACTCTGCGGCATCGTTGGCTGAGTCCTCTGCTGATGTGCTGGACCCTAGCACTGTCTCCCTTCTACGCACTTTTCAGTGTCTAAAGCAACTTCTGTGGCCATAGCACATTGACAGGGACTGTGAGATGCCACTCTCCCCTTCCTAAAGAAGGGGAAGACCTAGGATAGCACTGACAACTAGCATCTTCATTTCTGCTTGCTCTTTGAGGAAAGGTCTTGATAGGCAGCCTAGGCTGGCCTTCAGCTCATCAGTCCTCTGCCTGAGCCTCCATTGCTGTGTTACAGATGTGTGTGTGTGTGTGCGCGCACACACACACACACACACACACACACACACACGTCACCATTCCGAGCTCTAAAATCTCACCTTAAAAGCAGATCATTTTACTTTTTTTTTTTGTCAGTATAATAAAAACTTTGGGGTGTATGGGGGGGGCAAGTGTTCAATGGCAATTTTTATTTAACTTCCCCTTTAATCCTAGCCAGATTCCTTTAGTTGTATTCTCCTTGGCAAACTCATCTACTCATCCCTATTCATGGACTTTCTGCTTTGTATTTCTTAGTATCCCAAGCCGGCAGCTCAATACTGATGGAGGTTGTCCTGAACAGGATCATAGGGAACTTTCACACAACCCCCTCACAGGACACCATAGGAGGTTGGTGTCTCTGTGTGGTTTTCCCACAGGGGAAAACTTGTCTTTAGAGACTATGCATAATGTCCACTCTACCCTCACAGCACATGGCAGCGCTGAGATCAAATTCTATTTGCTTCCCACCTCCAAGGCTTTCCCTCTTGTTTGTATCCTGTGCAACCATGTATTCAATATCTTTTCAGAACAAGCAAGAAGAAATTAGAAAGGGGAGAGGCAGATTAGACACACCGGGTGGGCTGGCACACTGCCCTCCAGGCAGCAGGATCTGTGTGCACAGTAATGACTAATTGAAATGTGACCTTGGCAAGACACCTGCAATTGTATTTGGCACATCTTGAAATCTAAATGAGTAGTAGGCATTATTAATGTTCTGGGCGGATTGTGTCAGCATTTACATCATTCAAATCCTCAGAAGATCAAGCTCCCCTGGTTCTCATTGTGGGATTCGAAGGTACTAAGGGATAATATCATTGGCAATTGGTAAAAAATTATTTTTTATTAGTGCATATTTTGCAGACTGGGGATTATCCTCTCTGTGAATTAGAATTATACTTAATTTTGTTGAGTGATAGAAGCTGTATTGAGCTAATATCAATCGATGATTGGTGTTTCCAATGGTACTAGTTCTAGATATGGTCCAAGAGATGCAACTACCTGTAAGAGATGAGAGGTCATTTGATTGGCTCACATATTCTGTGCATGGTGTTTTCCCCTGAGTTGCTATTTTTTTTCCTGTACCCCCTTGACTCTTCGGACCCTTATAAACTCCAGGTCCTCCTCTGGCCAAGTATGGAGCTGGAGGAAGTTGCTTTTCTCACCTACTTAATGCAGAGTTCTTTACTGTTACCATTGTCCATCTCACACAAGCCCAGGACATCTCTCATTCACTCTGGGTTGCTGGTCATGTCTGAAGTTCTGATTGCTTCCCAGTTGTCTACGGATGCAGGGCGTTTAAAGAGATGCTGAAATGTCTTTTATCTGTCTTTCCCAGAATTCACAATGAGTTGGAATGTGTTCAGATTCCAGATTCCAAGGACTTTTCCTTCCTTTAGCACACCCCTTCCCCCCACCACACACTTAGGGTAAATCAGGTCACAGTTTTGTAGTCAGGCCTCTGTTACCACCTAACATGTTTATTCAGTTAATTATTATTACTTGTTTAGTGACGTATTTTATTTTTAGCATTAACCACGTGCCATGTATTGGGCTAGGTCTGGGAGACACTAGAGAATATAGTTGACACTGTATATCATCTTGAAGCCAAGAGTTCCATGGGGATGATGGATGTTTTGCAGAGATGCACAGGGAACAGTAAGACTGTGTGTGATGCATGCTGCGAAAAAGTTGTCATCATCAGCGACAATGAGGACATATAACAAAGGGCTGGTGGGTTCGGAGTGTCATGAAAGGTAAAGTCACATGGAAGCTAAGCACTTGGTATGAGTGGAAAAAAGGGAAGATGGTCCAGGGAAAAGTGTGTCATGAGGAAGAGCCCGATGACCCAGCGGCCACATCCTGGAGGCTTAGGAAACCTGGAGAATAAATCATGCACCAAACTGTCGACTTTCAAAAAAACAAGTGCTCCTCAGTTGGAACCAAAATAACTGGCTGGTGGGTGAGAAACCCACGATCAAAACAAATGCCCCAGTTGTCACTGAATTGGAAAGCATTTTATTGACGTCAAGATGTTTAAAAATATGAGTGGCAAGTCTAAAATAGCCCCTTCCTGCTTTTCCCATATCTGTTCCTTCCCCAGTGATCAGAACTTCAGACCTTTGGGAACTTCACAGGAAGGAAGAGCCAGTGAGCCCTTGTCTACCTTTGGCCTCACTATGTTGGTGGAGGCAATAATACCTAAAGGCCTGAAGAGCAAAGTTTAGAAGAATACAAGCAGATTTGGAAGCCAGTCCAAATACTGTCCCTGGAAACATGAGTTGTTGACGTGTGTTTCTGTGCTTGACCATTGTCTTCTTCAACTCAGCAGCAGTCAAGCTCAGATGCATCAGGTGTTAGCTCTGGGTCAGATGTGGCAACAAAAGCTCCACATCTGCCTGTTCACTGAATCTCTGCGGGACTCACTAAGATGAGAAATTAGACAGGAGGATGTTAAATTGTCCAGTCTGACAGTTTTATACAGAATGCTCATTACATAAAGTGGAACTAATGATATTTTTCTCTGGGATACATAGGTCTTGCAAAACTGGTCCCAGTTCATGACTAGCGAGATGCTGAGCTGAGATTCCTACCCACTTGTATAGGGGACTAAAGTTATGTCCTTCTGAGAGATGAATGTAATGAAGAGAAAAAGAGGGAGGTAGGAAGTAATTACCATGATAGTTCTCTCTCTTTCTCTCCCCTCTCTCTTTTTCCCTCCCTCCATCTCTCCTCCCCTCTCCTGTCCTTGTGACCAGTCTCTGTAGGTTCAAAGATGAGGAAGAGTGAGAAGAGCTGAGGTTGGAAAGGCTGTGTCCATTGCTCTGCTAACCTATTCTCACCCCTGCTCCATTGAAACCCTTCTGCCATTCAGAGGGGATCTTTGATAAAGTCCTGAGAAGTCTGGACTCATCCAGGCAGACTTAGGTCCTCAAACGGCACTGAGAAAGACACTGTCTGGATGTATCTGTTCTTTCCACCTGTTGGTGCAGACACACGTTCCACAGCCCCCAGCCCACAGCTCATGGTCCACAGCCCACGGTCCATGGCCCACTACCTCACTGGGGAAGGGAGTGGATAGGGAAAGGATATGAGGCACTTCCAAGGCAGTCTCATTGGTCTCTATACCATGTATCAAGGCCTGAACAGTGATGATGCTCCCTTCCCTCTCTCCCTGGGGATATACCAAATGCTTTTCCTTTTATGCACTTGATAATTTTATTAAAAATAGAAAAATAAGAATAGACAACTTCTCCATCTTGACATTTCCCCAAAACCTACAGCTAACAAGCTACATCAGGGTGATAGATTGCTTTCTTCTCTAAAAAAAACAAACTTTTTAAAAAATTCTTTAAGAATTTCATACTATGTGTCTTGATTATATTTACTCACCATCCTCCCTTCAGGTCCTTCTAGAACTACACTCCCCACATCCCAACTCCCATTCTATGCCCTTAAAAAAAAAAAAAGAAAGAAAAGAAAAAAGAAAAGAAAAGGAAAAGAAACTTACCCTGAAGTAGATTTTTGGTGCTCTGGCTTTGGCTCTCTTTCTGCCCCTTTCAGCAATGTTCCCTGAGCCTTGGGTATAGGAGTTGTGTTGTAAATGTATTTATTGGAGGGAGGCAATTGATCAGTCGATCATCTGATCCCATGGTCAGTTGATCTCTGCATGTTGACCAGTGGCTTTCTTTAATGATCTCTGCTGAAAAGAAGTAACAAAGCTATATTTTTAGCCTTTTGAGAATTCTCCACACTGATCTCCACGGTGGTTGCAGCACTTTTGCAATTCTACCAACAATGAATGGAAACTCCCCCTTTCCACAGCTGTGCCAGCATTTGTTGTGAGCTATTTTCTTGGCCTTTGCCATTCTGATTTAAGTAAGATGAAATCTCAGTTGTTTTAATTACATTTCCCTAAGGATATTGGACAATTCTAAGATATTTCTTAGTCATTTTTGTTTCTAGTTTGTAGCATTCTCTGTTTAGAACTATAGCTCAACTTTTTAATTGGGTTGCCTTTGGGTGTGTTTTGAGTTCTTTATATATCATGGATATTCATCCTCTCTCAGGAGTTTTGGGGAGATGGTTGGGTGTCAATTCTTTTGACTATTTTAAAAAGTGTTGGTGGCAGATAGTCTTTGAAAATCTGGTAGAGTTCTGCTGTTAATCCATCTGTGCCTGGGATTTTCTGAGTTGAAAGGTTTTTTTTTTTTTATCACTGTTTGGATCTCATTGTTATGTGTCTATTTAAGTTGTCAATCTCTTGGCTTAAGTTTGATGGGTTGGATGAATCTAGAAATCTACCCATTCTACATTTTCTCACTTAAGACAGTGTAGGTTTTTAATATTCCTTTTTTTTTTTTTTTTAAATTTGGTGTCTATTTAAACTTTACCTGTTCAGCTCTGATTCTGTTAATTTGAGTCCTCTTTCTGATTCTTTCTTTTGGTTATCTAGGCAAATGGTCTGTTGATATTGTTTATGTTCTCAAAGAACCAGCTCTGAGATTCATTATCTTTTGTATTTTTTATTCTATTGCATTAATTTCTTCTCTAATTTTTAATATTTTGTTCTAACTGTATTTGGGCTTGTTCTCTTTTTTTCCAAACCCTAAAGATACATCATTAAGTTGTTTATTTGTGCTCCTTCTGAGTTTTTATGTACACTTAGGGCTGTAAGTTTCCCCTGTAGGACTGCTTTTAAAGTGCCCCAAAGATTGTGTTGCAATAGGATTTCATTTTTATTTAGTTCCAGGAAGTCTTGTATTTCATTCTTAATTTCTTCTTTGACCCATTCATCATTCAGCAATGTGTGGTTTAATATCCATGGGTTCATGTTCTTATTAGAGGTTCCTTTGCTTGCTATTGGTTATGCTTTATTGAATTGTGGCCAAATGCTCTCGATGGTTATTGCTCTTCACTGTTCTCCTCAACAGCTCTACAAATTAAAAATTATCATTATTACCCTGTTTCACAGAGACTGAGATAAGACTACAGTGGAGAATGATCAGGAAGTCACCACAGGACAGAGAGCTGGTTGGTTTGTTTGCTTGTTTGTTTGTTTGTTTGTTTTGTTGAGACAGGGTTTCTCTGTAGCTTTGGAACCTGTCCTGGAACTTGCTGAGAGAGCTAGTAGACTCTAGGTAAACTGCATGCCTCTCTGAGGACTAGGAATGCACCGGTTGGTGGCCATGACTGTGTCTGGATTGAGGAGCAGGATGAACTCTGTTCAATTAGTAGTACTTTAGTCACATAGACTGATAGTATGAGACTTTTCCCCCCAGGGGAAACACAGTGTTCCTCCCTGGAGAAACGGGTGTTGGTGCCACACAAGTGTGTTCCACATGAGACTATAGAAGATTTTTGTTTTGTGATTTTTAACACAGAGGATATTTTTCTTTGCAGTCTGTGGGGCTATCTGTAAAAGGTTCAGAGGAAGGAAGTTTTAATTAAAAGATCACACTGGGTTCTAGTAAAAACAAACAAACAAAAAAACAAAAAACCAACAAAAAAACCCCATAGCATTATATATCAGAGAGACTTACAGCCTATAGCTTACTACAAGGAGTTGGAGGCAGGATAGCCAGCAAGCAGTTCATCCTAAGAGCAATAAAGGGATATGTCTTCTCCAACCCCCATTTTTTCATTTGCAGAATTGAGATTAAAATATTCAGTATATTGACAGTATTGGATGATTTAATACATGGTAAATCTTTGACCTGGTGCTTGGCATATGACTAAGAATACACTGTAAGGGCTGTCAGGAATGTTGCTGCTAAAGCTATTCAAAAAGCAGAGTCCTGGGCACTCTTCCTCATATGCCCCTCTTAATTCTTTTGTTCTTTTTGCAGGATCATAAGATCAAGGGCTTCTCTCGAAATCTCTGATCCTAGACCTCCCTTGGCGTTTGCCCAGACGTATGGTTTGAATTGGGGCTCGACAATGTGGCTGCCATCCACATGGAACATGGATTGCTCCAGTATTTTTTACCCTCTTCTGTCAGACGTTTGGTCAGGAGTGTACTAGCAACACACCATGGTGTCATTACTCCCTTCGCACTGCTTGGCTTCCTAAGAGCAGCTTGTTCAAGCTCTTATCACCCTTGGCTAGTTCCCCTGGCAGCCTCACAGGGCTCAACCTCAGAACCCACTTTTCTGCCCTGTCTTCTATTTGAACTCTGCCAGGGCTCTGTGCACTTGGCACTGAGACTTGCCTTGCTTCCTGACTGATGCAAGTGGATCCGGTTCCTTTTTCGTAGCAAATGATAGAAACCCATTGAGGTGAACTTAACAACTATGTAATTGTAAAGTCAAGGCAGAGTAAAAATTAAAGATTCGGATAATGTTATCCAGTCTCTGTCTCTAGTGTTTACCTCTACTTTTCTTTTGGTTGGCTTTATTTGGGTAGTTTCCCATCAGGTAGCAACAGGGCTACTATAAAGGCATCTTACATTGGTTGACTGTATGACTGAGCTCAGCTGTCACCCTCCCTGTGCATTTCCTCTCTGCCTGTGACTTTATAGTTTCTTTTACCAGAAGTAGACCACATTTGGTATCTTATCCGTGTTGTAGGGAGCATTATGATCTAGGTAAGCCAAAGGAAGATAGTTATAAACCACAAGGCACTAGTTCTGATCCTAGGTCTTAAAAGAAATCTCCTGTTTCCACTGGTTGCTTCTTTGTATGTGTGAACTTGTGTGAGCATATTATGCTGTGCATAGCCTGCTAGTTCAGTAGAAACCAAAGACTGTGAGAAGAGAGCTACACCACATAACCACAAACACGCACCCAGAAACAGAGGTGCTCTGGATGCCTAGAGAGGTGTGGATGTGATAACAAATACAGTCATATGACACTGAGTTATGCGAGGTGAGTTCTATATCATTATTGGATCTCAGTTGGTAAATGTACAAACCATCTGTTCACAACCATGATCAAAAGAGATTTTCCTGTGGGCAGTCTGGTTTCAGGTGGGCAGACTTGGACCCACTGCTAAAGTGTCCACATAGTAAAGAAAGATGTACAAAACCATAGGGCCAACAATGATGAAGGCATCATGGCACTGGTAGTGAGGAACATAAAGGGTGCCGTGCAGACAAAATGACTTATTCTCGTTCATCATCCCAGATTGGAGTGTAGACTATGGAGTCCATGGTAAGCCAGGACTCAGTTGTCTCTTAGCTCCATGTGGCTATGGCAGAAATAAAATCCAGGAACTTATCACCAGGAGGCAGTGGAGTGAGTCCAGTCCAAATTTGCAGTCAATCCAAATCACCAAGTCTGTATCTTGACTGTTCTCCCTTGCAAGGTGGGTTTGGCTAGCTAATGGGCTCCACATGGCAACGCAACATCTTTCCCCAAAATACAGTTCAGCCCAGAGGAGAAAAGTAATGGCTAACTGCTGAGTCCATGCTTGGCCCTGAATTAGCCTGACCCTTTCTTGGCCAGCCCTGGGATCTGAGTAACACAGGGGTCTTTAGTCTCCAGCACACTGATATACCTCTGTGTTTGCCCATGATAGAGAAGAACAGACCTGACAAGTGTGACAAGTGATAATGTAACCCTGCCCCCTGCTTCATGGGGTCAGTATGCTGAATATGATGTAAAACTAAGTGACACAAAAGTGGCAATGGCCATGTTTTGCCTTCTTTCTCCAAATTCCACTTTTATATCCCCATGTTTCCCTTGCCTTATTTAGGGTCTGGTGTCTTTAAGAGTGTGCTTGGTTCTAAGATAATGGTAGGCATTATCATTTATTTTGTTTTTGTCTGGGGTGGATGGGATGGGGTGCACATGGACACAAAAGGTTGAAGGGTGGTATTCTATTTGATCATTCTCTATTTTGGTTTTTGAAACAGGATCTCTCACTGAATCTGGAGCTCATCAATTCAGCTAGGCCGATGGCCAGCAAGCCCCAGAGTCCCCTTATCTCCAGCTCCTCAGTATTGGAATTACAAGCACATATTGTCATATCTGTCTTTTTTACATAAGTGTTGGACTCAAGTTCTCACAATTGAACAGGAGGCAGTTTACCAACGGAGACATCTCAGCCAATCATGGGGTGGTTTTGGTGAATACTAAGTTGAGAGAAGGCTACTTTAGGCTTCATTCTGACGGTATTTACCTCAATGCTTTCTCTAGGGCATTTGTCACATGGAAACATTTACAGTTAATAAAAAGACGTTACTTTCTTTACTCTCTGGAATCACCCAACAATTTTACCATATCCAACCAACCCCCGCCCTGCCCTGCTTTTTTTAAATGCCAAATCTTCCTCTGGAGATGGGAGAAAATGTTGGGAGAAAGCCTGGTGGGGAAAACAAACAGTGGCCAGTGTGTTCCCTCTGATTACAGCCGTAAGTGCCAGACAATAGCTGCTGTGAGCCCAAGCAAAGCAGAGTTCAATACATCTTTCTTCTCTCTTCAATGCAACTCTGACCCAGCCATGACTACCCCGGAGGGATGGAGATCGATTTGGAGCAGCTCAACCTGGGAATCATGCTCCATGATTCTATGTAAGCTGGGAAGCAGCAGAAACCAAGCTTGAAGTGTTTCAGGAACATGAACCATGCCCACACCAGTAGAGCACCTTACAAGAAGTCTAACTTTTATTAGCGCACATGTCTTTCGTGTATAGGGTTACTAGCTAAACACCAAGCTGTGGTCTCTCAGGCCCCAATCTACCCGTTGTGGGTTGGTACTTACCATTTCTTCTCTCCGTCTGGTGCCATATTAGATTTCATCACTAGGCGGCATCAGAGGGCGAATGCAAAGCTCTGGCTGGGGGAAGGGTGGGAGCCTTTTGCCTTCTAGTTCTTATCAACTTCATCTTGCCAGTAGCACTTGTTTTCTTTCTAGCTTTCTCAATACTGTTAGCACCAGCCCCTTACTCATTTTTCTGTCCCATGATTTACAAAATTTCTCCTACTTAGTAAAAAGATGCTCTCCCGATTTTAAAACACAACTCCAGTTCTCCGTGTACATTTTTGCTCAAAACACAGTGTGAAGCATGAACAGCTGTTTCAGTGGGGAGAAAGGTCCCTCATGCTTAAAGATCCAATTTCCGCCTGGGTGGTGGATAAAGCTAAAGAGATAAAAAATGACCTTTCACCTCCAGGAACAGTAATGTAAGATTAATCTGAGGCTTTGAAACTAATGAGCTGGCTCATCTCTGCAGAGCAGTCTATGAATAACATACCATGTGTGGAGCCAGCAACCTGGCAACTTTTGTTCGTCTTATGGGACTTGAGAGGGAGGAGAGCTGAGGAAGAAATTCATTTTAAAAAATAATCCTCAGAGAATGCTATCTGCTAGCTTTCCCTGAAGCAGGTATTAGAGGAGGAAGTGGGGGTGGGGTGGGGTGGGGGATTGGGAGCTTTAATGAGTTTGGCTTTTCACCCTAGAATAACAGAAGGACTCCCACAGGCAAGGGTACTGTGAGGTGGTTAAGGCCTTGAACTTGGAGTTAGCCCTCTTAGTGTCTAAGGCCCGATCTGTGGATTTCTTCACGTGTAATCATGGGTGTGTTTCTTAACTTGTGCCTTGGGAGGTTTGGATTAGATAGTGCAGGGAAAGTACTGTATTCTAGCCAAGAATCTGGTTAGTTTTGCATTTTTACTAGTGATTGAAGGAGGCAGGAGCAATTTGAGGGTGTTTTATCCAGGGGATCGGAAGTCTAAGGTTTCTTCTCCTACAAGAGGAAATGTCTAACAGCAGAAGACAAAAATAAATCACAGAAATTCGGGTTTCAGAATCACCCAAGAAGGAATGGCTAGTCTCCCAGCCCCTCCTCCACTCCCCCCAGGATGGTTGAACAACCATGGGGAGGGCTGTCTAAATAGACATGGTGAACACCATCTCAGCAGGCACCCAAGCAAGCAGAAACCCTCCACTCCAGGAAATGATGAGTTCCATTATTTGTAAGGATCCTTACCCTGCTAAAACTCTGCCTCCCCTTCTTGCTAAAAAAGGTTTCTAGAGTTACTGAGTCTCTTGGAGGCTGGTTTGCTTAATTTGTGAATTAAGCTGATAGAACTATTGATCTTTCTCTTAGGATCATGTTCCCTTTGTCTGTTAATTCCTCCAACAAGCTAGTGCTCCTGAGGCATAGGCACTGTGCTAGGAACTGGGACACTAATGGGAATGGGAGGACATATAGACATTGATTTGGCAAAAATGCAAACATTTAGTGAGGAGACAGAAAAATAAACAGATAATTATAAAGCAAATTTGTAGACTCTCGGATAGACAGCCATTGATTGTTCTGGGAGCATAGAGCATGGGCATCTAACACAATAGAGAGGATGTAGAAAAGGAGTCGGAGAATGCTTTGCCATTAGATGTTGCTGAACAAATTGCACAGTAGAAGCAGTGCAGCTGTAAAAAGATACCCAGAGACATGACAAAACACAGGACACAGGGAACTGTAGAAAGGGTAGCTCCACAGGGTTGCAAAGTAGGAGGCAAGAGTGAGTGAGCCGAGATGAAGCTTAAGAGGTAGGGGAGGTGTTGGGGTATGAGCTTTAGTCCCATATAGCACCAGCATCAGTGGCTGATCTTAAGCATAGAGTGACATGTCCAGTTTCCAGATCAGAATGAGCTTTCTGGAGAGAAGGCATTGTCTAAGAGGAACTAGGAAGAGTCCAGGCCAGGACAGCAACTGACAATTAAAGTCAGCAAGCCATCTAAGCCAGAAATAAAGATGCTAGGAACAAAGCTTTGTACAGAATGGAAATTGCAATCTGATGATGGAAGCCCAGAGCAGCAGGACCCACTTTTTATATGCCGAGAGTCAGTATAGTTATGGTCACTCTGTAAAAGTTGGATTTGGGGCCTCCTATATGAGCTGGATTTGGCCTTAAAGCTGCTTCCCTGAGAACTAGCTTTCATGATGCCTGAAGGTGCCATGTAAGCTTTCAAGTAAGGGAAGCAACCAACAATCATACCCAGCTGTAATGCCTATGAACTAAAACAATGACTAGCCCCAGCATGGTATGATATGCCTAAGGATGTAGTAATGGCACACATACCTTGGTGGTAACAACCAACAGCTCTCCAACTGAATGTAAGGCCTGCTCAACATGAAGGAAACCATACCTGGTACTGAAAACGAAGCCAGATCCCCAAGGCTAATGAAGTCATGGATCTTGAAGAACCTACTATTGTCATTTTCTTGAACCAGCATTATTCCTAACTACATTCTAAATATTTATCTTATACCCACAGATAAGTATAGGTCTTATTACACATCAAATAAACATCTCCATGAAACAGACATACACCATTACAGGGAACCACAACCAATCAAAATGCAGAGAGAAGTAACCATGTGGTGCCTAGCTCTAACTGATACAACTACAAAATAATTCTTGCATATACGGCTCAGAGATTGTAGTGGAAGAGGGGGCAGAAAGATTGTAAAAGCCAGAGGAAGACTAAGTTTGCTGTGAGATTTTTATCCCTAGAAATGTCAGAGAAGCTACATCCTTGAAGTCTTGACAACACACCAACACAGCTGCCCAAACAAGAACTGAATCAGGATAGACACCATGCTATCATGGAAGGGAAATAAATGGGACCCCAACCCCAAACAAAGAACTACAAGCAACTAAGGAATGTGAATAAGAAAAATAGTCTTCCCCAGGGAATATCACACCGATTGGTTTATAAAATTTTAGTCAGTGCTAAAATTATATACATACAAGTAACACTATTCAAATTGAGCAGTGTGTGTGTGTGTGTGTGTGTGTGTGTGTGTGTGTGTGTGTGTGTGTATGTGTACAGTTAAAAGAAATAGATGGCATGAATAATTCAAGAGAGAACAGGAGGCATGGGTAGAGGGGAAGGACAGAGGCAGGAAAGAGAAGACAGAGAATGATATACTTGGCCTTCTCATAACTTTACCTAATCAGTGACAATAAGATGCACGCATGTGGTCTATGATACTATTAATGGTGCTTATTCCTAATAAAAGCTTTTAAGATGGTAATGAAATCACTGACTTGAGAAATAATTTTGAAGATGTTTCAATAATAATAATAATAATAATAATAATATGACTGAATTTTGTTGCTAATGGAAGAATGAGGGAGAGAAACACAATATTAATTTCATGCAGGCAAAGTACGAAAGGATACACTCAAATGTGCTGAACTGCTTTTACAGACCACTGTGAATTCACCAACATAATTTTTTGTTACAGGCATATTTTGGACCTTTGGAGAGGTGCCCTGAAATACCCCACCTCAGGGAAATATAGGGGAGTGTCTCAGTGCAAGTGTGGTGTCTGCTTCCAGTACTGTTTATGGCAGAGTTGAAAACTGTCTTCGAAATTAACAATAGATGTGCATAAATCTTCCTCAGTTACCTAGCAACTGATCTAAGACAAGGCTGAGGTTCACCGGGCTGGGTGGAGGTAAACCTGTTTCAGGAATGCCTGGGGGTAGTCTAATAATACTTAGAGATGGAAATAAGGGAAAGGAAGAAAATTAACGTGATAATTAGATGTTCAAGTTTCTACTTGTTGTTTTGTTTTTAGTAAAAGTGATACAATAATACAACCCCTTTGCTAATCTCAGGGTCTAGCAATAGTGAGACTTTTAGAAAGACCGACTAAGTTTTTGTTTTGTTTTGTTTTGTTTGGCTTTGTTGTTTTGAGGGGAATGGAAAAAGTGCCACTATGCAGCCCTGGTTGGCTTAGAATTCACTACATAGACCATGATTCACTACCATAGACCATAGACTCACAGAAATCCACTCACTTCTGTCTCTTTAGAGTTGGGATTAAAGGCATGAACCACCACATCTGGCTTACACTAGGCTACTTCTGAGGTATGTTCCAAGCTAAAATTGGGGCCATAAATTAGTTAGTTGTATGACCTCATGCGTAAATTAGAAGTCTCATTAAGAGGATTGTAGTTTTATCCACATTTCTAGGATTTATGGGACTCCAGAGTGCTTACAATGGTTTTGTTGAACATGACACAAAGGTCATGGGCCCAAGGTTAAGGTTAATTTTGTAAAAGCAACAGTGTTGAAATCATGATGCCATAGATGACTTAAGGAACACACACAAATGCATACATATGGCATGTTTTCTCCACCCTCCTGTATGTGTGCTTGAGTGCACACTCGAGTGCCCAGCAAATATGTGTGTATTGTTTATGTTGTTTTAGTTATATGAATTGGATTATACATTAAGCTGTATGGTAGACATTTAACATCCAGGCTGATGAATGAAGACAGTGAGTCAGAGAACTAGTGCCCAGCACTGCCAGATCTTTGAATTTTTTTAGAGTCCCAAATCCAGAATTAATACAGGATTATCTTGTTTTCAAAATATTAACAACTAATTTGAGATTTTTAAAAAAGAGTGGTAGTGAATCTGCCTTAAAGAAAAAGTTCTGAGTGAGCAACTATCCCCTAAGGAAGTTGGAAGTTATGAGGTTGATGACAATTTATGGAAAAATGTAAACTTGTGCAGACCATGGGCTAAGAAGATTTCCCAATTCCTTTAAAATTTAAAACTATCTGAGCAGACAGAGAGCCAGCCGATAATAGCATTCCTCCATGCTCTGCTTCAGTCTGTGATCCAGGTTCCTACCTTGAGTTCCCGCCTTAGCTTCCCTCGGTGATGGAGTATAACCTGTAAGATGAATTAGACCATTTCCACTGAGAGTTGCTTCTGGTGATGGTGTTTATCACAGCAACCAAACTAGGAAAACATGATTCAGTAACCATCTCTTGGGATGGTAAGGAAAGAACATGAGATGTGTAAAAGGGGTCTTCGTGCACAGAATCAACCATTTTAGTCCTGTGATGCTGAGGAGCTCTGACCTTCACTTCTGCAGGGGATACCAACCCAGGTTTTATGAGGCCTGTGTCTGTGTCTCAGTATCTTCACAATATGGGCACCCGTCCTGGTGGCTTAGGGTCACCCCACAACTTTGTTTTAGTTTACCTCTCCAAAGATCTTATCAAATATAAATGTACTAGTTACTTTCTTATGTAGCTCTTAAAATGCTCAACAGAGGCAGCTTAAGGTAAGAAAGATACATTTGGGCTCATGGTTTGAGGGTGTAGCCTATCATGGTGGATAAGGCATGGCATCTGGGTGCAGCCTATTATCACAGGTTAAGACATGGTAGCTGGTTCTACTCATAGATGTGGTGGCAGGATTATGTGGTTTTTCAAAATAGCAGATCAGAAAACAGATGAACTGTCACCACTGGGAAACAGGTGTAGCATGTATGTTTCCGCCAGCCCCCCAGCCCGCCAGTCTGGGCCCACAGCCGTGTCAGCCCCAAATAACACTCTGGAGACTCTATATTTGATACAATCCTGTTGGCCAGTTACCATTACTGTTTATGGGCTAGCTCTGCCTTAATTATTAACCCATTTCTACTTATCTAAGTATTTCCACGTGGTCATCTTATCGGGGAGCCGCTGCAGGCGTCCTGCTTCTTCCCTGCGCTACATCTCGACTCCTCCCCTTTACTTCCTCTTTCCTCCTCCTAATCTCCTAGCCCCGCCTATCTAGTTTTCTATTGGCCACAGTGCTTTATTAACCAGTATGAGAACATATATACAGAATAACATCTCCCATCAAACAGGGACAGCCTATAAGCCATAAGACTACCCATCACTCTACTTCCTCTAATGAGACCCCACTTTCTAAAAGTTTTACAACCTCTCAACACAGCCCAAACAACTGGGGACCAAATGTTCAGGCATATAAGCCCATGCAGGATATTTCACAGTCAAGCAAACGATAACCTTCTGAGGTACCGTGGACCAGGTCTGTAATGTATGAACTGGGAGACACATTCAGTTCATGACATAAACCATCCATTTTCTTTTTCACTGATATCACTATAGTTATCATTATTAGTATTGGAGTGGCTGAGAAAGATCTCTTGCATCTTGGAGCCAGAGTATGTGGCAGGGTGTTGGAGAACCTGAAGGTGTGTCTTTATCTCCTGACTCCCATAAAGGCTGATCCAGCTTCCAGCAGCTGCAGCCCTCACAAAGGAGTAATGCAGTGTCTTCACACTCTGTACCTCACATTGATGCTTTAAAACACAAGAAATGACAATGCCCCTATTTTATTTGGCATCATTGCTTCCATCTACCTGCTTTGATTTAAAATAACATGGACGTAAACAAATGGCCTTACTTATCACATCAGAGATGGGAAATAATCTCAAAGGCCAATAGAGCTTTTGGTATAATAGGATTTTCTTTATACTTTGGAAACTACTGTAGAAAAATCAGTGATATGAGAAAAAACACATGACGGATGAAGTGAAAACAAAAGCACTTTACAAAGAAATAGCTGTTGTTTTGTCCTGAGCTTTCAGAAAGTTTATTATGTGTACATTTATCTTCATACTTCTGTATTCTTCTAATTAATATATTCCAAGTATTTTAAGTTACTGATTTCTCAGTGAAACTACATACTTTAAATTTTTCTTTTGCTTTTCTAATATTTTCTGTTTTCTAACTCTTAAAAAAGGGAAAAATAAAAATAAAAATCTGGGCACGCAGTCTATAAAGAATGCCATTTACCTTAATATTGATCACTTTATTCTCATTGGGATGGCAATTGTAAAATTCAGTCTGAACTAGGGAGATGGCTCAGTGGGAAAACTGTTTGCCAAAACTTGAAGATCCAAGTTCAAGTCCCCCGAACACATGAGTCCTAGTCACTGTTTGATTGCTGTGAAAAGACACCATGGCAAGGGCAATTTATGTATAAGAAAACATTTAATTGGGGACTTGCTTACAATTTCAGAGGCTTAGTCCATAATAATCATGGAGAAGTATTTTAGCAAGCAGACAGGTGTGGTGCTGAGAGCTTACACCTGATCATCTGATCACCTGATCTTCCATTTGGAGGCAGAAAGAGTAGGACTGTGCCTGGTATACGCTTTTGAAACATCAAAACCCACCCCCAGTGACACACTCCTCTAACAAGGCACATACCCTCCAACAAGGCCATACCTCCTAGTCTCTCCTAAAGAGTCTACCAACTGGGAACCAAGCATTTAAATATTGAGTTTTTGAGGGCCATTCTCATTCAAACCACCACACCAAGGAAAGCCAGACCCAATAGAATGTGTCTGTAATGCTGGCACTTCTATGGTGAGAAATGCTAGCACATCTATGGTGAGATTAAAGACCAAGTCAAGACAATCTCTTGAAGATTGTAGAGCAATTAGCTTAGTGTACACATTGGTGAGACCCTGTCTCAAGGTTGGTGGAGGGCAAAAACCAACTCATAAAGTTGACCATCCACATGTTTGCAGTAGCATACATGCATACACAAACACACACATAAATATACAATTCTTAAAAAGTTTAACTTAGCATTTCTCCAATATAATTCCTAGCATCGCTACATGTATTCTAGAAGTTTCTTTGTGAGGTAGGACTGAGAAGCTCTTCTCTTCTCTTTCTTTTCTTATGGTTCTCAGTTCCCATTAAAGGGGTTTTGGAGTGAACTTGGAGAAGAGCTACTATCCCACAGATATGGAAAGAGAGTAGTAAAAATAAACAAATGGACTAGTTTAGTGTGTCTAAAATATCATCCAAGCTGACCTAAAAAGAGACGGGATGTTGCTTCTCTTTCTCTTTATCTGGGACCTCCTTTAGGCACTCATCTTTTTAGAGAAGGCTTTGATTGGTTAAATGAGTCTACAATGCATTATTCTACAAGGGAGGCTCATGAGGAGTGTGCTTTCAGGGCTAGTAGTGCCAGCCCCAGGTGTCTTTGGTTCCTAAAGCCTCAGCATCCCCTGCAGGGCTATTGTGAAAATCAGGGCTCCAGAGCATCACAGAACTAGAAGAGGCCTGGGCTGTGATCCTGTGCATGAAGAACTCTTTCTACATAGTCCATGGCCTTTTCCCTTAACTGTCTATTAACTTCCCAATAGACAGTTACTGAGTGCGAGTTGCACTAGTTTGGTTTTCTGTTGCTGTGATAAACACCATGACTAAAAGAAACTCTTGGTGGAAAGGGTTTATTGTGTCTTATAGCTTACACTCCATCATGGAGGGAAGCTAAGGTAGAAACTCAAGGTAGGAACCTGGAGTTGAAACTGAAGCATAGACCATGGAAGAATGGTGCTTCCTCTTTCTGCTTTTCTCAGAGCTACCTTAAGGTTTTATTCAGTTAGTTTATTTATGTGTGTATGTCTGGGCCTAAATAAATGTATGTGTGCATGAACCCATGGAAATTCCAAGAGGGCACTGCATTCCCAGGAACTGAAGTTCCAAGAGGTTGTAAGCTGCTTAGCATGGGCGCTGGGAACCTAGGTCCTCTGCTCTAGTAAGAACTCTGACCTGCTGACTCATTTCTCCAGTCCATCTTATTTTTCCTCCAAATTTGTTTTGAGAATTTCATACATGGGTACTATATTTATCTCATTTCCCCCTCCCTCTGCCAACACCTTCCATGTCCATCCTTAGTCTCTCTCAAATCCATATCTTCTTCAGTTACTATTGTTATACACATATCACCTATTTTAAAGCATTATGCATATGTATATCTATGCACATCCTATTGAGACCATTTAGTGTTGTTTTTTGTAGGTGTGCTTGACCACTTGGGATTGGATAATCTATCAGACAGTTTGTCTCTGAAGGAAATTGATTGTCCCTCTTCCAGTAGCCACCAATTACCTGTAGCTCTTCATCTAAGGGTAGGACCTTGTAAGAGTTTCTCCATACACACTTGTATGACAACTGATGGTATCATTATGCAGGCCTTGTTTAGACAACTATATTGTTCAGATTTTGTGGGTGCAACATCCTTCTCATGCCTAGATACATGCTATCTAACAGGTGTTCCTGGTCCTCTGGCTCTTATAATTGTTCTGTACCCTTTACCAAAATTTACCCTGAGTCTTAGGTGTAGAGGTTGGGTTATAGATGTAGCAAGTTAGCCATCATATATTCTATTTTCTGCACTTTGACCTGTGGTACATCTATGCAGTAATTCTTTTCTGTTAAAAATAGGCTTTTCTTGATGAGGGGTGAATCTATGTGGGGTCATCCCTCCTCAATTCCTCCCTCAGAAGAGAGGACCGAGGAAAGGTGAGTGCATTGCTTATCTGTTCCCCAGCCCTTGCCCACTGCAAGGACAATCAGACATAGGGAGCCTGGTCAGGGACATGAACCCAGTTTATTTTATAAGTCCCTGCATCAAGCAGGGACTTATATAGGGTTGGGGTAGGGGGTAGGAATCTTAGGATGGAGTAAGGTGGCACGAAGAGAAAGAGCCAATAATATTCCACCAAGCTATCGGTTAGCTAAGCAGGAGGCAGTCTTATATCAGAAACTTGTTGAGTCACTCCCACATGGAGGTTACAGGTCAAAGACATGTCACCAAACTTTAGCCAGGCTCAGGAAGTTCCACTAGGCCTCTGGCCCAGGCCTCTTTAGGCCCAACAAATCTACCTGTGGGTGTAAGGAGAATTATTTAAAATACAATTAGGTATTATATTGACTTTGGAAAATGACAACAATAGGGTTGCCCCCCACAGTTTGTGACCTTTCCTGCTAGGAGTTACTGACTAGGTCTTCAGTTCCAGGCAAATTGTTGAGTCAGTCTTAGTTTCAATTAGAAAGCTGTTGGCAACTCTCAAGATAAAAATGCCACAATTGCACCAGTGGACATATCTTGCTTGCCAGGCCAGTCAGTGCTGTGGTTTGCAGGCTTTACAGCTGGGGAGGGATGCTTTTTTGCCTTTGTAGCTTGCATAAGATCTCATCAAGCCCAAGACTTCCAGGTCACTTCCAGCTTGACTCCTCCCAAGTCCCATGTCTGATGTGTGTGGTGTCTCAGCAATAGGGTCTTACCTTCAGTTTCTGGGAGGCAACCAGGAGCAACAACAATAGGCTATATTGTTTTAGGGTCTCTTGAAACTCCTTAATTAACAATTCCCAGGGAAGTTTGCTGTGTCTGGCACTGTCATTTTTACTAGATAGTCTTTGGCCATTGGGGGAAGCATTATCACTGCATGTGAGATAACGCCATTAAAATTACATATATAATTAAAAATTATTTATACAGCCAATGTCCACCTGCCCAAGGATAATACCACCGTGGTGGGCTGGACCATCTTATATTAATTAGCAATTAAGAAAATGCCTCATAGACATGACCATGGGCCAATCTGATCTGGACAGTTTCTCACTTGGGATTCTGTCTTCCCAGATGACTCTATGTTTGTGTTAAGTTGACAGCTAATGCTATGACACCTGTATAGACACAGAAAATTGCCTATCTCATGAGATAACCTGTTTTACTGTTAGAAAGCAATGACTATTGTAATTCTCTTTTTGTATATAATTTGGATTCCTTCACCAGTTGAAATGATAGACACGGAGTCATTTTGCTAGTGTAACTCAAGTAAATCCTAAGGCCTCATAAGATCAAATGTCCATATTGAGTCATATCTTCTAAAGCAAAAATGGATTGCAACAGAAACTTGATACATGGATTCAGAAGAATGACACATAGCATCCAATTTGTAACCTTTGTAGAATTTTTCAAGACCATTTTACTTTTCTTCTTGAGCCATTCAGAGCACTTCACCCACTGCCCTCACCTCAGATCTCTCTAACAACAGCCCACAGGGCTTTTTATTTCATTATCTCTCACCTGTACTCACTCTCAGCAATGCAGCAGATTGATAGTTTTGTTTTGTCTTTTCCTCTTACTGCTTGTTCTTCATTCTGGCCCCTTCTCTGCCATTTCTACTACCCACACTCTCTACAACAAAGGAAAGACCACGAAATGCTTAACAAACAGAATCTTGCCCCTGCTCCTCTACTCTAAGGGCTTGTTTCTCTATAGGCAGCAACCTGACTTTGTGATATTTTTTAAAAGATGGGAACTAAAGAGATGTGAAGTTGGTGTCACAGACAAAATTCTTTTTATTGAATAAGACTAGGGAGGGCTAACGGTGACTGCCTGGCAAATGAATAAGCTTTGTCTTCATCCCAATATTGACTTCTCCCTCTGCCCCCACAGCTCACAGTTCCCTTCACAGTGTACGTCTTCCTCGGGTCTTTTTAACACACAGGTATCTCAAACAAAACCTATTGACTCCCAGATACTGTCTATATACTTTTTTATTCAGCCCCTGCTCTTGTTTCCACCCTCCGGGAATATCTCTAGTGAGTTACTCCCCAATTACCATGTTGGGTAATATTAAACAAGACTGCTTTGTGTAACAGTGACTTGGAGTGAAATATATACCACCACACTCTAGATCCTGGTCTGCTCATGAACTCATGTTGGCTTTTCATCACAGCTCTGTCTGCTGTGTGATACCCAGTCATTCAACCTCTCCTCAGCTTCCCCCTGCTGTAAGTGGAGAACCATAGAATCAAACTCAAAGTGTCATGAGAAATACGTTTAATTAACTCAAATGTTTTTCACAGTGAAATAACTAATTCTATATATTCTCCAATATTTCCATTTTTTTAAACCACTGTTATCTGTAGAGAATCAGAAGAGAAGGGCAATTTTGCCAAGAAAGTGTATTAGGATTCTCTAGAGGAACAGAACTAATAATAATATATAAATATTTATTTACACACATGTATGGGGGGTTACGGGATTGTATTACATGATTGGAGGTTAGAGAGACCTGTTACAATGATGTGTACACACTGGAGAGGCAAAGAACACAGTAATTGCTTAGTGCAGGATGAAAGCCTCAGAGAAAGAGGACCAATATTGTGATCTCAGTGCAAGCCTGACAGTCTGGATGCTTCATGGAGACTTTCTGAAATGTATCCCCGTGGAAAGCATACAGGAAGAGCACAGGCTATAGCAGCAGCCATAGGTGTTCTCCGGAGGAACAGATATCACAGGCTGGCTTTCTGTCCATCTGTTTTACTCCATTCAGGTCATCACTGTAATGGACAGTCTGCCCAGGTTCCAGGAAGGTCTTTTCCCTCTGTTGCCATGCCATATGTCAGTCCTCTCTAGGAATGCCCTCACAGACATAGGCAGGAGTGCATTTTACCAGTCCCCTAGACATCTCTTAATCCAGTTAAGTTGATGACTGAGATGAATCATCACAGACAGGAAAGAGATCTGGGAAATAACTTAAAGCAGTTGTGCCCAGGAGCCAAATTCAACCCACCACCTGTTTCTGTAAAGCTTCAATGAAGCATAGTCACGCTTACTTGGTGATGGCTGCCTTTGCTGAGCTGAGTCGTGATTAAAAACCAAAAACAAGAAACTGTATGACCCACAAAGCCTAAAATATTTCTTCATCTGGCCCTTTACAAAAAAAAAAAAAGCTTTGTCATCATTTGGCTTAAAATATAAAAATGAAATAGCTTTTTTATACGACCCACAATGATGAGAAGTCTAATCTCGCTTTCCTATCAAATACAGTTGTTGACCATTGTTTGGAGATTCCTGTACCTAATGACTGACCTCCATTAATTTTTGAAGTCTTTGTTTCCCTAGCAAGAGGTAACTTCCACGAGGCTTGATCAAGAATGAGGTAAGAGGGCTTGGGATGTGTGTCGGTGATACAGCACTTGCAGAACATGTGCAAGGCTTTGTGAACCATTCCCAGCAATTCATACTAGGATGAATTTACAGTCCCTTAGGAGCTTGGCTAGTTCTTTTAGGAATATGACACGTGGAGTCTGAAACAGCATTGCTCAGGCTATTGTGGTAGTGATGCCAAGTCTGTGCTTACATTGCCTAAGCAGAGACTGGACATTTTTCCTCCAGTAATTCAAGCCATTACTGAAGTTTTCGAAAATGACATTAATGGTGAAATAAGTGTGACACTCTTCGCTAACCCTTCATCATTTCTTCTTCCTTATTTCTAGGTTAGGTTCATACCATCCAGTGGAGAACTCTAGTGCTTAGAGCAAGCAATCTAACAGAACTTTCTGGAATAATGGAAAGCTTCTATTCTGCATTGTGTTATCTTGTACCCTTTAGTTACATGTAGCCTATATGATTGAGTAAGTGAATTTTTACTTTTAGTTCATGTGACTGAATAGTTGCATGTGACCAGTGACTACCATATTGGACAGTGAAGTCCTGAGCACATGTACTCACCCATCACAGACCTGAATGTCTTGATAGAGCTGAGCACTACCTCCCACCTCCCTACTTCCTCCCATCCTCTCTCCAGCACCTCCCACTCTCTCCACCTGCTTCACTGTTATAGGTGTAAAAACGCACCGTTCTTTTGGTAGTTCTGTGGAATTTATTTTTCTTTGAATAGCCAGAAGCCTGTCCTGACTATTACAGACCCAAATCCCAACAATTCAGTCCACTACTCAGCCATTTTACAAGCCCAAAGATGCCAGGAGTCATTGTTTGGGTCTCATTTTCAACTTAGTCCACAGCACTGATTATCTTGATGAAAAGGCAAAGTGAACACTGAGCAATTGGCCTCTGACCCCGACTGTGGGCTATGAATGGAGGCTTTGTCTCTTCTAAAGTCAAATTCTATGATGTTTTTAAGCAACCACTTTAAATCGCACATGCCCCATGCATGATAGAGAGAGAACCATCTGGTCTGATGATTTATGTGTGGTGTAGAAGAAGAGCACATAAAAACAAAAGCAGTAGTTTCATGCCCAGGAGATGAGGCTGTGCTGGAGAGGAATTGAGTTCATGTCCAGGAGGCACTGAGAGGCCAGGCAGCACTCTCTGGGGGCTGTCCCCACAGGGCCATGAACATTAGCATAACATTTTTCTTCATGACTTCCAAAGTGTAACATTTAGCTTGTCACTGGAGTAAGACCTCTGGGGGCTCCTTTTCATCCCCCCTCCCCTTCCTAATAGTAACTCAGAAAAGTCCTTCAAGTTCCCATCTAAAGCAACGAGAGTTGGTATTACAAACAACAACAACAAACAAACAAAAAACCAACTCTGGAATCAAAGAGATCTCCATCAAATCCAGAATCTGTCACATACCAACAGGGACAAAGTCAGTTCACTTTTCTCAGCCTTACTTTATTTCAGTAGACAATAATAATAAGCTCACTTCACAAAATCAGTAGCAAGGATGCAGAAACACATAAGCAGGCTGGTAGTGGTGGTGAGCAACTTTAATCTTAGCACGTGGGAGGTAGAGACAGACAGATCTCTGAGTTTGAGGCCAGCCTGGTTTACATAGAGAATTTCAGGACAGCCAATGATACACAATGAGACCTTGTCTCAAAAAAGACCAGATACAGGTAGATTGGTAGGTGTGTGTGTGTGTGTGTGTGTGTGTGTGTGTGTGTGTGTGTGTGTGTGTGTGTGTGTGATTGATAATAAAGAAACATTTCAAGCAGGATTTTGTGGAGTCCATAGCTTGAAAAAACCAAGTGTTCCAAGCCCCATGAATCAGGAGGCGCTTCTGGGTGTCCCTGCATTGAAGATGCGGTTTACATCTTTCCCAAACTCTAACATGTCTTTCTATTGCTGGGAGACCCTGTTACATGCAGATTCTGAGAGATTGTATGACACAAGGTAAGGGAGCATATGGGTGACTCTAAGGCTGCTAGGTCTCTGATGTCACAGTTGAGGAGTAAGGAGTTCCCAGCCTTGTCTGTCAACTACATAAAGGGGAGGGCACAGGCTCCTGTGGGTAGTGAGAGCGAGAAGTCTTGTAAAAGAACAATGTGGAATAGAATAGTACACAGAAGAAACATCTGGGCAGAGGAGTAGAGAAAGCCTGGGAAAAGGAAGGTTTTCAGCTATGGTCAAACTTTAATTCATCTGGAAGAACTTTAAAAATGATCATTGTTTGGTCTCAACACAGGATGTTGGGTCAATTCACTTGAATGGGGCCAACAGTGATATTGTTAAATAAAACAGCTCTCCAGCTATTTCTAGTATGTAGCTGGGTTTGAGAACTGCTGGGCCTAAGAGGCAACTTTCCCAGCTGGAAAAGAATCAGGGATACTATGACTATAGTATCTGGTTGTATACAGATACCATGTCAAAGTTGTTGTTTTTTTTTGTTTTTTTTTTTTTTGCTTGCTTGCTTGCTTGCTATTTTGTTTTATGGGTTTGGTTTTGTTTTGTTAGGGTGTGGGGGAGTTGCTAGTTACATAAGGGAAAAAAGATTACAGTAATTGCAGGTAGAACAAGCCAATTAGTTGAAATCTTATATCACCAGATTAATTTGATGAGATTTTAGGGAAAAAAGAACACTGAATCTCCAATTCATCTGAAATAATAGAAACTTAGCTCCTAAACCTTTAAACTGACTTGTCTGTTGAGAAGCCAAAGAGTGAATAGGGGAATGAAATCTATAATATTTATTAAAATTCGACTTATTTCTTTCATCAGATTGTAGATTTCATTATACTCCATGCTTGTTGAAACTGGGGAATGATTTTAATTAGGATCTATAAGCTACTCTTTTCCAGGAATCTTTGTGGGAAGTTCCCACACGGGCAGTGAAAGTTAGCATAGCATTTCTCTCAGTCACTTCAAAAGTGAGGCATTTAGCTTGTCACTGGTGCAAGACCTCTGGGGTCTCCTGCTTTTCCTCTCCTTCTTATAGGAACTCAGCAAAAGCGCTTTAAGCTTCAGTTCAAAGCAAGACGAGTGTTTCACTAGCTGCTTACCTCCTGTGTGCATCAAAACCTGCTTGTGGCTAAAAGTGATCCAACATCTGATTTCTCATAGAGAAAACCAAGATTGGAATCAAACAGATCTCCAATCAAAATCCTGAATCAGTCACATACAAACATGGACAAAATCACTTGATTTTTCTCAGACTTATGACCTTTGATAGGGAATAATGATAAACCTACCTCACCACCCCTAAATGGTAGCAAGAATAAAGAAACATTTCAAGCAGTATTTTGTAGAGTTCATACCTCAGGGGATGGAGCTTTTGAGTCATGCTCTTCCAAGGCTAGTGAGTTGAGGAGCCTTATCTCCTAGGTCCCTGCATCAAAGTGGCAAACAGATCAGTACAGGTGTTCCAACAAATTGCAACTGAGGAACATCGTGATTTTGCTCTAAGTCATGTTTATGTTCTTGACGTTCTGGGGTAGACTGCTTCCTTGTGGTCAGAAGCCAGTTCAGCAGTGGACTTTCCCAAACCAGATACTCAGCTCCAACCCCTCCTAGGATGCTCAAAGATCTTGACATGGCAAGAATCTGCAAATTTTATACTTATATACCAGAATGGGGTTGACTGAGGAACCAAATAACACTGATTTGAACAATTCCCACTAGCTACATCTCCTCTTGAGCCTCACTATCCACACAGCCAATGCACTGTCTAGTTTTATGTCAACTTGACACAAGCCAGAGTTATCAGAGAGGAGGAGCCTCATTTGAGAAATTTGTCTCCATAAGATGCAGCAGAAGGGCATTTTCTTAATTAGTGATTGATGGGAGGGTCCAGTCCATTGTGGGTGCTATCATCTCTGGGCTATAAGAAAGCAGGCTGGGCAATCATGGGAAGTAAGCCATTGAGCAGCATTTCTCGGTGGCCTCTGCACCACCTCCTGCCCCAATTGAGTCCCTGCCCTTAATGATTTTGATGATGAACTGTTATATGCAACTGAGTGAAATAAACCCTTTCCTCCTCAAATTGCCTTTGGTCATAATGCTTCATTACATCAATAGTAATCCTAATGAAGACAGTCAATCAATAAAGTCTTCTTTCTTATGGGTCCTGTAGTGCTCACCTCCCTCTCAGCTCCTTTAAGAGACAAACAGCATCATCTCTTCTAAGCATTTGCACACTTGCCTGTCTCTTTCTAAAATGTCCTCCATAGGCTTGTTTCTTAGCCAGTGACACTAGTTGAGGAGGTTATGGGTGTTTGGGATGTGGGACCTAGCTGGCAAGCACAGAATACAGGTCCAGGTGCCCAGATTCCTCTGCTTTGGATTGCTTTCCAGTGACAGCCTCTTCCATATGTTCCTGCAGCCTCAGACTGAGCCACTCAACCAAGTTTTCTTACTATGATGGACCAAGACCCTTTGGAACTGTGAACCAAAATACTGTCCACCATCCCTCCTTCAAGTTGCTTCTTTCAGCTATTTTGGTTATAAAGACACAACTATCACTTATTACAGAGTATAAAACAAAGACCAGACCCTGCCTCCTTAGACACCATGGTAATCATCACTGGGTTGTTGACCAGGCCATTCTGTTGGGAGTAGAGCTGGACACAGCTTCTGATGAGAAGAAAGGATCCATTAAAAACTCATTTCAGCTAAAGCAGCTGGCTAGAGAAAGATTTGTTGTAACATGGGCAAAGATCATGTTTAATTCTTGCTCTAAGGAAGTACCTGGGAAGTTCTTTTTTATAATTTCTTTTATTTTTTGAGATTATAATACAATGCTGTCATTTTCTTATTCCCTTTCCTACCCCCAAATCTTACCTGGGAAATTCTTAAAATCTACATGATTGAGTCGTGACTCTCACCCCAGATTCAGGTTGAATTGACCTGGGGTGTGAATTGGGCTTTATGATTTTTTTTTTTAAACTTCTCCAAACTCTTTGTAGGAGGCACTGTTCTAACTGAGCTGCCTAGTTGTATTGGTCAAAGGGAAGAAGAGCCACAGTGCTGTTTGTCTTAGTTAAGGTGTCTATTGCTGTGAAGAAACACCACGACCATGGCAACTCTTACAGAGGAAAATGTTCAATTGGGGCTGACTTACAGATTCAGAGGTTTAGTTCATTATCATCATGGCAGGAAATGACGGCATGCAGGCAGACATGGTGCTGGAGAAGGAGCTGAGAGTTCTACATCTTGTTTTGCAGGCAGCAGAAGGAGATTTTATGCTACACTAAGTCTACCTTGAGCATATATGGCTTTATATCCCACCTTCACAAAGATATACTTCCTCCAGCAAGATCACACCTACTCCAAGAAGACCACACCTCCTACACAAAGACCACACCTCCTAATAGTGCTGTTCCCTATGGACCAAGCATTCAGACACCTGAGTCTATGAGGGCCATACCTATTCAAACCACCACAGGGTTCATGTTGGAATGGTATGTCCCTGTAGTTGACCTACTTTGGGTTTTGTTTGGAGGCTTTTAATCTGTTAACTGGGATTAAAATCAATTAAAACCCCAATTCTATCATCGGAAGCAGAGAACAGTGGAGAACTACTCTGTAATTCTGAATTCCTTTTTATTAAGATTTATTTGTTGATATGACTATTTTTGCCCATATGTATGCAAGTGTGTGTGTGTGTGTGTGTGTGTGTGTGTGTGTGTGTGTATATACATACACCATGTGCATGCCTGGTACCTAATCTGGCAATTATTTGTGTGTATTTAAAATGTATACTTTCAGCTTATTAACAGTGAATCTTAATTTTGATATAAATTGAAAATATACACATAAGTTTAAAAATCCATCATTTTATACATAAAGACACCTTGGGGACTACAACATTCAAAATTCAAATGAACTAAGAATTAATTTAATATTTTCAGCTTTACCCATTATAACAAAAAATTTAAATTAATTGTGAAAAAATTTGATAGTTTTATTAACTAATTTTCTCATTGCTGGGACAAAATTACCTGAGTAAAGAAGCTTTTATGTTAGCCCATAGTTTGAAGACACAGTCCATCTTGGCAATGAAGGCGTGACAACAGGACCATGAGGCAGCTGGTCACATGATCTGGAGTCAGAAAGCAGAGAGAGATGGATGCTGGTGCTCAGTTCACTTCCTCCTTTTTATTTAGTTCAGGACTCCAGCCCATGGGATGGTTCCATTCACATTCATGGTAGGTACTCTCTGCTCTGTAAGTCTTTCTGGAAACATTTTCATAGACACCCTCAGAGGTGTATTTCCATGGTGATTCTAAATCTAGCCAAGTAGACTGTGGTGGTTTGACTAGGAATGACCCCCATAGATTGGTCTGTTGGAATGCTTGGCCCATAAGAAGTGGCACTGTTAGGGGGTATGGCCTTGTTGGAGTAGGTGTGGCCTTATTGGAGAAAGTGTCACTGTCAAGGCAGGTTTTGAGGTCTCAGAAGCTCAAGCCTGCCTATTATCTTACAGTCTCCTTCTGTTGCATGTAGATCAAGATGCAAACTTCTCAGCTCCTTCTCCAGCACCATGTCTGGCTGCACACCACCATGTAAGCCAGTCCAAATTAAATGTTTTCCTTTGTAAGAACTGCCATGGTCATGGTTCTCTTCACAGCAACAAAACCCTACCCAAGACACGGAAGTGAAGATTAATAGTCCTAATAGTAAACTGTTCAATCACTTGAAAGTCAAACTACCTATCTTAACTAGTAATACTGTTTATTGTCATTTCTTGGATTTTCATTCTTTGTGTTATTTATTTATTGACAAATGCATGTATTTTATTTTCAAATACAGTGGATACCTCAGATCTTTGATATGTGTGTTTTAATTACTACTTTAAACTGCTTTTCAGATGGAATAATACTCAGGAAAAGTGCTCTATATTCTATAACATTTTCAAAGAAAGAAGAGTGTCATTCAGAGGACAAGACACCACATGCTTGGTTGTTAGTAAGCTGTCTGAGTTTAGGTGTTCAGATAACCAGTGACTTTTGTGTCTCAGACACAACACTCTGGACTATTTCTTGAGCCACATATTTGTACTTTTTTGCATTTATCTTTTAGGATGAGCTGGGCCAGTGTCTCTACAAAGTGCTAAAGCTTTTCAAAGAGAAGTATGTACATTGGTTAGTTCTTTTATACCTTTTTAATAAATATTTGCATTAAATGCATTAGTATGTGTTTATAAGTTCCAGATTATTTAATGCTTTGTGAAGTATCTAGCCTAAGTACTCTGTTCTCTATTTCAGTTCTTTCCTATTTAATTTGTTTACTGAATAAATAAATACACCCAAATATATAAAATGTTCCATGTATATAATAATGTAATGATATATATATATACACACATATACATATATCTGTCCACCTATATATAAAATGATTCGTGTGTGTGTGTGTGTGTGTGTGTGTGTGTGTGTGTGTGTGTGTGGTCTATGCTCAGATATGAAAATTTGAGGAGTACAGAAAAAAATGACTGGTAGGGAAGAAAAAGAAAAGTTTGTGTATTCTATCACTAGGAGAGAATTCTCTCTAAGTCTTCCCTGTTCTCCATTTCCCCAGCACTGTAAGTCCAAAATCCTCTTTTGCAGAATGCCACTTGTAGATTCCTGATTCCCAAGGACACCCTGATGGTACTTGTAAGTGCAGGCTGCCATTCAGGGTTATTTTACTCCTTTTACAGCATCTACGTTTGTGTCTAGTGCATACCACAAATAACTGTACCCCTGGTGAGGCTGCACTTCCACACTGTGTTCTTCGTCCTTGTTATAGGAAGCTCTTTATGAACACATCTTTGAGGTTTTTTGCAGGCATGCTCACACAGCAGGAGAGAAGCTTCACTTGACAAAAAAATCCCCGCAGATTTCTATAAGAGAAAAATAATATAGGGACCTTTATATAGGTTAAGGTGAGGGAAGACACACAGAGTTTGCTATAACTGGTCCA
Source organism: Cricetiscus sungorus (assembly GCA_030556225.1). Lineage (NCBI taxonomy): Eukaryota > Metazoa > Chordata > Mammalia > Rodentia > Cricetidae > Cricetiscus > Cricetiscus sungorus. The sequence goes on along the minus strand of JANBXA010000735.1, from coordinate 6,231,512 downwards.
GATTTGATGTTAAAAAAAACTCTCAAGCATCAAGGGCATATTTCTCAACTTTAGATACTTATTTTTCTGATTATAGAATGAACATATGTTCATTACAGAAATATATTTCAGGAACAGAAAGGAGAAAAATGTTATAGCCTCACATCAATCCATTCTAATACAGTGCATGTCTTTCCTAACCGAAGCTACTCTGACTTGGCTTTGGTTTTCCACTTTATGTTTCAGCAAAGACCCTAAAGCTAACACATGTATATGAAGATTTCTTCATGTTCCATTAGTAATCATATTGCCTGAAGAGACGAGGAAGGAACAGAGATCAAAGACTCCAAATGCAAAAGTACAGCAAAAAGAAGTTGCCTGAGGTTTGCATCAGCTGATGGGAAGGGTCTTTCTTCTTTCTTCCCTTACTAAAACTTCACCTTCCTAAACAATGGAAAGTGACTAGTGAGTAGGCAGGGAAGATCTTATAAGCCACAGGACATTTGTACCTCCCTGGTAGAAATGCATCCTTAGGGGCCAGGTCCATGAGAATGGAGCTCTTATAAAAATATGCCTGGAGAAAGCTATTCTATAGCCTAATTTGTGGGGTGTGCTAGGGCCTAGTGCAGATGTGTTGTGATACTAATCCTGGGGAGACATGAATGAATGTCTATTCACTCTAGATCAGGAACTAATGACAGACCAAAGTATGGATATCACCAAAGTCCAGTTTGGTGAACAAGAGTTCTATTGGGCTTACTTAGAGAAATATAGATGATGGGTTACTTTCAGGAACAGAAATGACTCAAATAAAGCTGCATCATCAAAAGCCCACCAACTCACGAATCTTGGAAATCTGGAGCACACTCACAGCCTGCATGCAGCTTAACAGGTTAGAGTGTCCTTTCTAGGACACTTGACTAGCTCGGCTTGTCTAAGTGTATTCCCCTGCAGTCTTTAGTATTCATATATGCCCATGGAGGGAGGAACCTGGTGAAGCTGGTCAGTTTCAGGGAGTTCCTAAAGTCTTTAGTTGTTTGCTTCCTTATCTTCCCTGTAAGATACAGTGTATCATCTCCATTTAGAACAGCCTGTGTTCTTCCTGCTTTCTATCATCATAATGCTAATTTCCTCCAAGAGGGGATGTTTTAATCCTGAAGAAACTACTACACTACAGTGTGGTTTATTTTGATAACTCATGAAGTTCACTCACATTTTTCTTGTATCTCCTCTTTGTCCAAATAACAAGTTTCATAGAACCATTTCCCCAAGGATGCCATTATTGCTTTATTCTTTACCAGCCACATCTATCCAGAAGCAAGACTGGGCACCTGCCAGTAGTTCCTGTATATCCTTTTGGGCAACCAAAGGAAGGTTTATTTTCCTTAGGACACCTGCCATCCATCTCCTGGAAAATTACACAGTACTGATGCTCCTACTGTGCTGTCCCCCAAAATTTTGCACCTAAAATGCACAGAGATAGCATCCATAATTACAGCACCAATGCTATTCCTCATAACCTTTTCATGGAGCAGAGATGGATATGCAGTAACTCTGCCAAGGTCCAGTGAGCATCTTGCCCTGAGAAGTTTCCATTATTAATCTCTACTGACCCTCCCCTTGTCAAAACATCTGAAGCTACTGCCTTACATTTAACCTACACAATATATTGTATTAATTCTTTGAGAATTTGATATGTGCATATATGTATTTTGACTCTGTTTACCCCCATCCTCCCACATTCTCCCACTTTGTATCTACTCATAGGTATGGGCCATCCACTGGATCCTGGTAGACTTACCAAAGGACATTCCCTTAAAGAAAATTGACGTCCTCTCCACCAGAAGCCATCAAATGCCAGTAGCTCCCTAGATGTGGTGGGATATCATGCAGCCCTCCCTTCTCCTCATTGGTTGGAATGTTGATTGGCTTGATCTGTGACAGTCTCACTCTCTACAACTGCCACCAAATATGATAGATGAAATAGAAGATAATCAGTCTTCTGAGTCTGAATTTCAGAACATTTTGCATGTACCTGTATGAGTGTACATGTATGTACATGTTCAAGTGTGTGGAGGTACACTGCTATCTTATCTCAGATGTTATATTCTTTGCTCTTTTGAGACAGGGCTTTTCGTTGGTCTGGAGCTCACCAAATAGTCAAGCCTGGCTGGACAGTGAACAACCAAGCTCTTCCTGCCTCCATATCCTCAGCTGAGTTTATATGTATGTTCCACCATCTAACTTTGGTTTGGTTTTAGTTTTTAAATGTGGGCTCTGAGGATCGAACTTGGGTCCTTATAGTTGCTCAGCAAGCACTTACCAACTCAGCTCTCACTGCTGCCCTCTGAGTTTCACAACATTTTTATCAGGGCCAGATGAATGTGAGGTAGGAGAGGCAGGGTAAGATAAAGCAGGGTTCTGTGGATATTTTTATAGTGATTTTGATTCTCTGGTTATGGTACAGAAATATTTGTCTAAGTTGCTGAATTTGCTCCAGAGACAGAGACCTTACATGCTTCCCCTTAGTTGTGGCCCAGAAACCAAACTAAACTGTATTGTCTTGTTGGACAAGATGGATGGCTAGTTCTGATGGAGGGAGGTGTTTGAGTTGTGTCCTGCACACACACACACACACACACACACACTTGCTGTGTTTCCCAGGCAGAGATGGCTTTTTTTCATTCAAAGCCAATGTCCCATATATAAAATACTAAGCTAGATAATCATCTCTTTTTTAAAAACGAGAAGAGGTCTTCTTTTGACTTACAGGAGTATCTAAAGCGTGAAAGCACTGTGTTAAGTGTTAACAGGAAGAAGACAATGGCCCTTCTGTCATTTTGGTTTGGTCAAGAACAGATAATTTCAGAGCATGCTTTGTATGACATAGATGTGGTGGAGAGAGGCCAGCAGAAGTGTTATTTAAGCCGAAACATCAATGACTAGTGGACACTATAGCCTGTGCCTCTTAAAAGACATTCTTGTTTTTGAGCCCCAGTCTTCAAGTGAGCCCCGAGTTTGTGTCTGTCACAGCTCACATGTTCTGACTCATCCTTCAACCACACCATCAGATAAAGATTTCTGTTACATCTTTTAACAAAGTATTGAGAGAAGGGCATGGCATAATGGTACACAACTTTAATGTTAGCACTTACGTCTTAGTTAAGGTTTCTATGGTGCTGTGAAGACCATGACCATGGCAACTCTTATAAAGGAAACATCTAATTGGGATCACTCACAGTTCAGAGGTTTAGTCCATTATCATTATGACAGGACATGGTGGCATTTGGGCAGACTTGGTGCTGGAGAAGGAGCTGAGAGTCCTGCATGTTGATCCCCAGGCAATAGTGAATTGAGACACTGGGCATATCTTGAGCATAGGAGACCTCAAAGCCCACCCCCACAGTGACACACTTCCTCCAACAAGACCGCATGTACTCTAACAAGACCACACCTCCTAATAATGCCAGTCCCAATGAGCTTATGGGAGCCAATTACGTTCAAATTACCACAACTCAAGAGGCAAAGGCAGGTCAACATTTGTGAGTTAAAAGGCCAGTGTCCAGTGTCTTCTACACAGGCCAGCCAGGGTTACATAATGATATGTATGTATGTATGTATGTATGTATGTGTGTGTATGTATATATATTTTGCATTTATATTAGACACACATAGATTGATAAGACATACAAGTTTAACAAATGTTGAGAGATCACTAATACACAGTTGAAGAGTTGGAATCCAGGTATGTGGTGTCATGTGGTATGTAAAGAACACTTACTATATTGCAGATTCCATACAATTAGAGAATGCTAACTAGATTTTAAGGAAAGCTGGTCATGAGACTGTTCTATATCGTGATTGTGGTGACAGTTGCCTGCATGTATGAATTTGTCAAAAAGGCCCGAGCTATGCACTAAATGGGTTAACTTTTACTCCATGTCACTTAAATCTTAATGCAAAAATCTTTTATTTTTGCTTCTCCACCTGACATCTGTGAAGTGCCCCTTGCTCCTAACTTCAGGGACCAGGGTGAGCAGAAGAGCGTTTAGGAGCTGGGCCAGCCAAAGAGTTCTCCCCAGAGGGCAAGGAAGCAGGAGAAAGGAGAAAGTGGCCTCAGATGGTGCCAGAGAGGATGGGACTGGCTGGGGGAGGGCGGGGAACAAGCGGAGAGGGGAGGGACCAGCCGGCGGGGAGAGAGCTGCAGAGGAAAGGGAGGAGGGGAGACGTGCTCTCCCGATCCAGCCGGGACAGCTAGGCGGAGACCGCCCGGCTGACGACCGCGCCTGCCCAGGCCACCCGCCCTCCCGGTGGCTGCAGCGTGGACATATCTAACCGACAGCGCTGCGTGCGGGAAGCGCCCGGCCATGTTCAGCCGGAGCTCACGGAAAAGACTGTCCCGCCGCCCGGTGAGTGTCCTCCACCCGAGCGGGGCCGCCCTCCCGGTCCCCACCGCCATCAGCCAGCGCCCGGGCCCAGCCCCTCTCCACCCCGTGGCCGCGCACCTGTGGCCCCAGGTAAGCTGGTCCCACGGGCGCGCGAGGGGCTGGGTCCCACTCCAGGCCACGCGACAGTGCCACCAGGGACCGGGACCCTAAATGCCATAGTTCGGGGGCGCCGGGGGTGAACCCTCTTCTTTACCCCTTCTCTTAAGAAAAATGGGAACCCCAGAGCCCAGACAAGATCTGGGGCTGTCTTCTGGGCATCCCCACTGCCCTCTCCCTAGGAACCCCAGCTTAGTCCAGGGCAGCCACCAGGTGGTCCCTGCAACTCCAAGGAACAGAAAGGTCTTGCTTTTGTTTCTTAGAAACCGGTGACCAAGGTGTCTGGGGGAGACAAAGCCCCAGCCAAGCCATTTCTTGGTGATTTTGTGCCCATGCTCTATACCCAGCCCACCTGGGACCACACACACCTTCTCCAGGTGGGAGAATCTGGTTCTAAGTCCCCAATGTCAGCAAACAGCTGAGTCCAGTCACAGAGACAGGGTGGGAGGGGCAGGGCACCCCACACACACCACCCCCCACCCCCGCCTAGGATACAACTGGATCTTTGAAGGAAGCCCTGGTGGTGGACATGCTTATGTTGTCTTTTTGTTTTGAAGTTGACTGGACTGGGTCGGATTGAGAGAGGCCAGCCATGTAACGCCTGTGGTGACCAGTGTCCTGGGTTTGCCTTGCATAAATGGAGGTAGGATGGTCTTGAATGCACAACACTGTAGGGAGGAAAATAAATACACTTTCCCCCCATTTTAATTCTATCCTGTAAGTCACATGGAAAGAATGCAAACGCTGTTCCTTTAAGAGCCCAGCTACATCTGCTACAAATATTGAAGGTGGAAGTGGTGGCCAGACACCGGAGGATGCAGGAGATGCATTTTCCTGATGCCAGAGCTTTAAGTGGGAAGTGTCTAGGTAACTCAGCTCCAAACAATTCAAACCCGAAGCATGCCGGTGTTGCCAGGCACCATGGTGCTTCGGGTGGAGGATTGCCTAGACTAACTGGTGTTTTCCAATTGTGATTTTAGTTCAGCCCTTGTAACTCTGGGTCCCAACCACAAATCCACCACTGCCTGCCTGTGCTGTGTCAACCCTCTTCCCGTGGCCAGATGTTTCTTATTAATGTGCCTTGAATGTTGATTTTCAGGCAGCCTCAGCTGGTTTGCAATGATTTTGTTTGGGAGTGGAGGGATCTGGGTGCCCTCCCACTGCATCTGATGGGTAGGGCTGCGGTTGGGAAAAGTTGGGGTGTGGGTTTACAGACTCCTCTTGGTGATGGAAAGGTGAGTCCTCTTCCCTGGCATCTTCATGAAAAGGAAAAAGTGGGGACACAGTTTCCTAGTGTCATTCTTGAATTAAAGCATCCTTCCCACCACTCACAGGCTCCTTTGAAGAAGACTGTTTTAGATACGAAGGAGGAAAGTTGTCTGTGACTTCCCACCCCTGCCGTCTTCCCATATCTCTGCTTTCCAACAACTCTGGCACATGCTGGGCACTCCATGTTAAGGAAACTCCCATCTGGTTTCTTCAGAGATGAAGTGCTTTTGTTCCCACCTCAGAGTCTGGCAAGCTCTCTGCCTTTGTTTCAGGGGCTTTCAAGCATTTGATGACTAGTGTAGCAAAGTCAGGCAGGCAACTTTATAAATAATGTGATTGGAGACATAGGCATCCGTCAATAGTGCCAGTGCTGTTCTCAAGTAGGTGTGGCACCTATGGACAGACCCTGTGGACAGGCCCTGGGGCGTCTTTGGTATGAAAGTGGTTTTCACAGGTGCAGGGTTAGGGAAACCTCATTTTGTAAAATTCAATATGAGAGACTAGCTCATGGCTTCTGTTGATGCTTGGCAATATAATGGAGATGATAGACAGATGATTGGCAAATGGCTCTGTGCGGATATATGGCTCAAACCTTGTTCTCCTCAGCCATGTGACCTGTGAGCATTCAGTCCCTAAGGGTCCAAGGTTCCCCATTTCTCTACCTGTTAAGATGGGAGTGACAAGGACGTTTACCCAGGAATTACATGAGATGTTGAAAGTTGTTTGTTTATTCCAGGCCCAGAGTAAATGTGCACTAATTTCATTGTTTCCAGCTTCCGGCTGAGGGCTGCTCAGGGGGAGATGAACTCAATTTATTTGAGGATGCTGGCTGACCAGGGTCACTATGACCTTCATGATCATAGCTTCTTAGAACTTTACATCATCTTAACCCAGCTGATTTTGAGATGGGAAAACAAGGGTTTTATTTTCAACCCACGAAGGAAAAGAGACCTTTTCATCAAACTAAGGAGTTTTCACATGGAAGTAATTTCCCCCTAGCACCAGCAAAAAGGCATCCCTTTGTGCCATGAATAGGGTTTTTATAGTGTTTCCTCCCATCCTGGACAGGAAGCTGCTTGGCTGACTTTCTGCCTGATCATCTTTGGGTTCTAGTAATCTTTGTAGTCTTCCCTTAAATGGCCTTGTAACCTTCTTTTACTGGGGAGCCCTAGGCCTATGGTGGACACTGATGTCTATGTAGGAAGAAGGGCTGGAGTGTCAGGGACTGGGAGCTTGGTTTTGCTCTGACACAAGGAGAATGCTTGTCTCCTTTCCCTACATTCCAAGTTATATTGCTGTGACAAACTGTATGGCAGAAGTAACTTAAGGAAGGAATGGGTTTTGCGGGGTCTTTTTTGGGGGGGACTGCTGTCTGAGGGCAGTCTGGCATGATGGAAAGGCATGAGAGCAGAAACTTGAGTCAGCCAGTCACATTGTAGCCACAATCAGGAAGCACAGAAAGATGAATGTTGGCACTCTGGTCCATAGGATGGCATCTCCCACATTCAGCATGGATCTTTCCTCTGGTTATACTTCTCTGGAAAGAGTTGCTTAGACATACTTAGATATATGTTTCCTTGGTGACTCTAAGTCCAGCCATAATGAAGATTAGCCATAACAACAACAACAACAACCCTAAGACTTTCCCTTGTGACCTCAATCACTTTACTGGTCTGTGTGCATCCAGCTCGGTCCTCCTCCATCCCACTGCCCACCTAGGCATCTCTTCAGATTAAGACAACTAAGGTATTGCCTCCCAGCCCAAAGAGCCATGAGCTCTAGGAAGGAAGCACAGAAAAAACAAACTGCTTTCTTCTGGCACTGTATTCAGACTTGGGACTTTGAAGTACACCCAAAATTTAGCTGGCACTTGTTCTGTGCCTAGCTTTGTGACCTTGGATGAAGACTTGGACTCCCTTTTCTGTCTTGCTGGAGGACTTTACAGAACAAATATTTGAATAGCTGTCATATGCCAGGTGCTCTGGTGGTGGTGGCCACTCAGCAAGAGACAGACAATCAGGATTCTGGCTCCAATCCACAAAGAATTAAATCCTAGATAGGGCGGTTCATGCAAAGACTCCAAGGGGATGACATTTGGGTGGAGATCTAATGAAGAAAGGGAGGAGAATCTTGCTGATTGGAGCTGGTAAGGAAACCAACATTCCAGCTCCTAGAAGCTTGTTAGGAATGTATAGTCTGGATTCCATCCCTGGACCCACTGAGTCTGTCTTGAATGGGAGGAGCAAGGTACCTGGCTGACTTGCAAGTAGATTAACATCGAGAGACACTGAGTGAATATACCTAGCAAAGTGAATGGCAAAATTGTTCTCCTCACTTTAGGTCTTACCATGAAGCAGGGGAAGGATGTCTGTAAAAGACTGTGGGTCTTGTCAAAACAATTATTGTATTTATTACAAGGACTTTGCTGAGCAATGGTATACTTCTATTTTTTTTATTGTTCCATTTTCCTTTAGGCAGCCAATGTGGATTACTTTTTTTAATTTCTAATAAAAATAGGGTTCATGTGGGTCCTTGGGAAGCAGGACTCACAATTCTTGTACTTTGTGTTGAGCAACTGGAAGCTTAGGTGACCACTATTCCCTCCAGAAGACCTAGTGAGGAGAAAGCATTTTCTTATGAGAGCTTAGTGGAAAGCTCCACAGCTTTCAGGCTGCAGAAAGAATGATGCTTAGGAGGGGGATGGAAGGCAGCATTATGGACTATAGCTGGGTATTTAGTGCATCTGCTGCAAGAGAGCTACTGGGAGCCAGTTTATACTTGCACACTTGCATCTAATCTTGGGACAGGGCATGGAGATTTGCACGTAAAAGTTGGATCTCTGCATCTCCAGATACTAATGAATAGCAATAACAGTGTCAGATCTCCATCATGGAATACCCTCAATAACCGTACAGGCTGGCTGATGGGTGTCAGGTTCCTGTGTATAACACATCTTTTTATATAAATGTATAAACCTTGTGAGGCAGGTGTTATTATTTTATTGGTAAGAAAATCAAAGCTCCCAGCTGTTACATCACTTTGCTATGGCCACTGGGCCACCAAGAATCATGCTCATCCCCTGTGACCCACTTGCCTCTGTGACTTAATCTAAAGCTGTGGTCACAACCTAAAGGCTCAAGTTATCTAGCAGTTACTGGGTTCTGTTTGCTGGGCTTGGCATATTAAACAAGTGATCCTCCCAAATATTACGTTCAACTTTCTGACTTCTAGAAAAAAAAATCTAACTATTTGATAGTGTCCTATTTCCTACTTGATACTGACTGGTGGCTCTTGAGAGGTTTCCCTTTAGATAGGACTGACTCTGGTTTACCTTAGTTCCCAGCATTCCAACTAGTTCTAGGACCTCTTTGAAAATCCAGGTTGCCTGTCCAGTACTGGAAATCCCAAGTGACTGCTCTCATCTTTGCAAGTAAGGTTAGGAGAAAAGCAATCTTCTCTAATACTAGCCACACTGTGGAAAACAGTGACACACCAGACAAGTGTTTTGCATCCCTTCTCTTGGGCTTGGCAACACTTGAATGTGGGTGTGGCTGTCCACTTCTTTTAGTGGGAGGGAAACTGAGTCTCAGAGACATTTAGCAGATGATCTTCCAAGTCTGCCTCTAAACATCTTTCTTCCCAAGCAAGGCAGCTCAGATTTGTTGTGCATATAAATTCCTTGGAGATTTCTGTTGGGCCTCAGGGTTCTGGTTCTCTTGGTTTAAGGTAAGACCCAAGAGTCTGCCCTCCTGAGAAGTTCCAAAATGCTGTGTCTGCTGCAGGGTCCACATTGGGAACCGCCAATATCTAGGCCGTGGCCTGCAAACTCTGACCTCTTGGCCTCAGGTCTTTTGTATGGACATGAATCAAAACTGGATTTTACAATTTTGAGGAGCAGGGGGAAAATTAAAAGGACAATAATCAACACTTTAGGGAAATAATCTGAAATTCAAATTTCTATACATTCACATATGAACACAGTCTGGCTCATCTGTTGACATTTCATCTTTTTCATTGTTTTGTGACAGCAGTGGGTCTGAGTCATTGAGGATGACCATAGCCCATATAGTCCTAACTATTTAGTATCTGACACATTACAGAAAACAGAGACTGGCCTCTAGTCTGGAGTACTGTTTAGAGTGCATGCATACTTAGTTTCAAAACAAGGAGTCTGAGAATCTTTGGAGTCTTGGCCATAAAGAAGCCTTTCCCTCCAAGATAGATGAGAAGAGAGGTAAAATTAAAACAGCCAGAGAGGCAGGGCATAGACCACAGCTCTTTCTAAAGGGCCGTGGACAGGGTTTGCAAGGACAGATCAATGACCCTCCAGGGGCTTCTAAGCCCTTGTAATCTCTTTAACATTGCAACTTTATGTATACATTCAGGTTCAATTTGAGCAGGATGAGGTAGACTTGTACAACAGCCTCCTGGAGTCCCATTTTCATGAGCAGCTGACAGGGGCAACCCACAGCAGGGCTAGCCATTATAATTATGTAGAAGAGTTAGTCTCTGGATGAAGGAGGCTTTTCCAGGCACATGCTTTGGCTAAACCATGGTTGCTCCAGAGGCATTGCCTCGAGGGAGGACTGGGGGGGGGGCAGCTATGACTGCCCCTTGAAAAGCATCCTTTCTTAGTTGCCTTGGCGACTCTGGACTGCTAACTGCAGTCATAATTTGGGGTGATGCTGGCCTGGTTTCCTTTAGTGGATTGTGATTTGGCTACAGAATAGTTTCTCACCTATTGTGCTGTCTCAGTCAATGAATTTGCCAAGGAAAGGGAATATGTGTCTGTATGGGAGAGAGTGGGAGAGAGAGAGAGAGAGAAAGACAGAGAGGGAGAGGGAAGGAGAGAGAGAAGGAGGGAGGGAGAGAGGGAGAGAGGCAGAGAGGGGGAGAGGGAGAGAGAAGCAGGTTGGCTTAGACACTTAAGCTTGGGATCATCTTCTAGGAAGGACTAAGAAAGTTGCTGGTTATATGACTTGCATTTGATAAAATATATGATAAAATTTGGTCTTTTAATATGGGTTTCTTGTGAAAAAATCCAGTCTGTTTTAATATACTTGGCATCTCTTATTTGGAAGTAGATATTGGTGTTATGAAAGGGATTAAAATCTCTCTTACACAAGCGTACACATGTGCGCCAGACCGCAGAGGATGAAAACTTCAGCTCTGGAACAGAGCCTGCTACCTGTTTTGTGCCTACTAGCAAAGATGGTTTTCATTGTATTTTTACATGATTTAAAAAAATCAAAAGCAAGCAAACATTTTGTGGCATATAAAACTATATGGAAATTCTATTTAGAAGCCTGTAAGTAAAGCGTATTGGCAACCAGCCCCACCCATTCTTTTGGGTGACATGGGAGGCCAATAGTGAGTTACATCAGGACAGATTTATGTCCTGTAGAATTCAAAGTGCTTACCTCCTGGACCTGTTCAGGACCAGTTTCTCAACTGCTAAGTTAGAGGTATTTATTAATTATAATTTAGTATCTATTTCTCATATTCAATCATGTCATTTTTATTAAAATTTATATGGGAAATATACATTTTTCATATTATCATTTAGCACTGTCTTTCTTCATACTTAGAAATAATCTGTGGCTATTCTTCACATTAGTCTATATAGGACATAACGATCTAATACATTTGTTGCCTTTCAGCATCCATTGTATATAGAGCATATGAAGTCCCAGATTTCATGATCATGTTGTTTGTTTCCACTGTCTCTCATTGAATACTCTCACACCATCACCGTTTCCATGCCCGTGTTTGTCCATTTCTATATATCTGTCACATTGCTGGAACTGCTAGGTCAGGGGACATAGACATGAAAAATCTTGAGAACACTTGTCAACTTGTCTTGTCAATTTCCATCCTAACTCTTGTAAAAACCCAAGAGTGTTTGTATGCTCACTGGGCTGTGATGTTAAGACATCTCAGCTTATACGGCAACCTGATAATTAATCCTTGCTTAATTGCCCCAAGTGACAGTTGTGTGTGACAAATAGTGAGAAAACACAGGCCATCAGTGTCAGTCATCTACTTTCCACAATATATTTTAATTTGTCTTTAGTCTGCCATGTGATACCCACATTCATTTGAGCAGCTCCACTCACTCACTCCAATGCATCTGTGGTTTACATCGGCAAGAGGAAGGAGAACCAAACACATTTGCTATTTTATTGTCTTTTGGTTTTAAAGGCTGAAAGGTTAGCCTTTAACCTTGCCATGAGTGAGTACCTCTGAGGGATTTCCCTGTGCAGAGAGGGACCATTGCCTACTGGGAATCACTCCCACGTCCCTCAGCTTCTTGAGATCAAAGGTTTGTTAGCTACCTGCATATGGGACAGTAAAGGTACAGTCTCTGGGGGCAAATGTGTGCTTCTAACTGTTTCTTAGAGGCTCATAAAGACTGATCTGTGAGCATTAAAGTGGAGTGGGCAGGCTTTAAAAGCTGGTGGTTGGAATGTGTGTGTGTATGTGGAGGCCAGGCCTCAAACCCAGATGCCATTCCACAGGAGTCATCGCTTTATATTTTGAGACAATTTGTCTCTCATTGGGACCTGGGACTTCCTGATTTCATTGTGCTGGGTATGAATCCCAGGGAACACCCCCTCCCCGTTTCTCCCTCTCCAGGGCAGGCTACAGATGTGTGTGCTGCCACAGCCAGCTTTTTACTTGGGTTCTGTGGATGTCACTCAGAGTCTCTGATTTTGCAGCCAGCACGTCCCAGACCTAGAAAGTTATCTTGGCTCTGCTTCTGAGGCTGCCCACACTGAGCAAGTGATGTAATCTTTCCAAGCCCAGTTTTCTCAGTGAAATGGAGGTATTATGGTTTGTCTGGTGAGGTGCTTGTAGGATTAATGGGATGAAACATGCATACTTCTCCTTGAGCCTCCGATGGAACCTGGGTTACATGAATGCATTGGTTTCAGGAAGATTCAGTGGGAACAGGGCTGTATGAGGAGGCCTGAGAGACTGTAGGTTATAAGATAGATTAAAAAATCTACTTCTCCAGGAGCTGAAGCCTGTTTACCTCAGTGTGAATGAGATTCTCTCTTAGAATCAGAGAGACAGTGTAGTAATCCCTCTTACCTTAAGTAATACTAACAGATGAGCTCTCATGGCAGGGTGGATTTAGATATTTACTGTATGTGGACTCTCAATGATGGGTTTATGCATATCATGTGAATGGCTTTTGTTAAAATCGGTCTATTCCCTCATAACCTCCATCCGAGTGAAGTGTGGGCAAGGTGTTCATAAAAAACAGTCTGCAAAGTCCAAGAAGAAGGAAACATTCACACTTGGCCTCTGGGGCTTCTTGTGAGTATCCCGTCTCACTGGCTGCACCATGAAAACTCAGGTTCGTGATGAGAACTACAGATTGTGGAATACACAGTCTGTTTCTCCCTAGCCTGATTAATAATAGTCACCAAGTCTGTGGCTGTCCTGCTTTGCTAAGCACTTCCATTTACATGAGTACTCGCCCTTAATCCAAAGATCCCTGTTATAGGGCGTGAAAAAGAAGAACATTTATTCAATATCTGAACCTGAAACCTTGTCCTGGAACCTCTTAAAGCATGATCTATGTTTATATCTTGTTAACATTATATAGGATTTAAACCTTGAATTGGTTGACATTTGATAATGGGGGCAAACATACATTTTTTTTTTTTTTTTTTTGCTTTCTTGGGAAAACTGAAAATATATGCCAACTCTTATCTTAGAGTTCTTTTCTTTTAGATGGAGCATGTCTGTCCAGTGGCATAGTCACTACCCTTTCCGGTACTCTCATATTTGCTCTGCCTTGCTTATTCATACTGATGGTTAGTTTTAGTACACAGCTGATTTTGTAGCTACAGATTTGAAAGAAACCATGACTATGGATGGGTAGAAGGATGCTAGGAATGTTAATTCACTGCTTGGCAGGGACAGTCATGCAAAAGAAGACATCTAGGTAACAAAATCCTCTATGCCTGGGAGATGCTGTTGGGTAGAACTAATGTTATGGAGACCTTATGTGTGCCTGGTGTCTTACATGCAAAAGTTCACGTCATACTTCAAACAGCTTTCTGAGATGTGCCTTTGATCTTCCACTTTTCAAGCATAAGGAAACAGGGAGATAATGTAACCAGATAGCAAAGTCTAATAATCTACAGCTATGGCAAGTCACAGGCCTTTGGGGCTCATGTTCAACCAAGACGTGTTCAGTTACAATGTTTTGATTGTCAGTATCAATATCAAACTGTAGCATGGTGAAACTAGTCTTCCACTTTCAGTATATTGGGGAAGGAACCTGCTTCTTGTCTTCAGATACTGTGTTAGCTGCCTTATGTGAGGCTGGGACTGTTCCTGTGAAACTCCTGTCAAACGGGAGGGGTGGTGATTGCTTGATAGGGTTTCTGAAGGATGCCTCCTGGATCCCCAGCTCTGTAGAAGGGGAATTGTAGTTTAAAGAATTAAAGGTTGTTAATAGCGTGACTGGAGAGTCTGAGGAGGTTGAGTCTTTAGGAAGATCATCGTGAGGGCCTGGGGAGAGAGTCAGTGAATAAAGGACTTTGCCGTACAAGAACAAAGGTCCCCCGAAACCATGTAAAAGTTGGACCTATAACCCTAGCACACCTACAGTGAGATAAGCAATAGAGATATTTCTGACCCAGGTCCCACAGCTGTGAACAAGAGACCATGCCCCAAACCAGGTGGAAGAAGAGACCTTTGACTACCACATGCATGTGTGGCACATGTGCACCCACACCGACACATGAACACACACATATGCACTACCGAAACCATACACATAAAAGTCAAGAAAGGGCATGATCATTTACATGTTTCCCAAAAGAAATCCCCACCAGTTTGAAGCTAACTGAACAATGTGTCACGTGACCATCTTTCAGTCTTTGGACTTGGGCTTTTGAATGTGTATCCTGACACTTTGGAGATCCGGGTGTCTCAGTGGCAAAACAAATGCAAACACATGGTGGACGGTGAAAGGTTTTAATGTGGGCATTATGAGATTTTATATTTATTAAAGTATGAGGTGATACAGAATCAGCTTGCCCAGACTTAGGCACTGACTCATTATGTGCACATATAACATGGGAATGCATGCTCCAACTTCAAGTGCTAAGGAGTTAGGCCGCAGGGGAACTTATTAAAAGAATGCCAGCATTTTCTCTTTTTCAATTGTCTTGATGACATAATTTTAAAAGCCTTTTGCTTTATAATCAGGCACCCAGGATTTTCTTTCTCATTTGTATCTTTGATGACTTGGCTTTTGAAATTTACCCAGCAACTTGTTGAGTTGTTTACAAATCTCCATGCCTGGCTCCTTTTAATCTCTCTGAATCCCAAGATTAGAGACATTAGATGAACTAGAGAATGCCTAACCCTACTTTCTTTTGGACTTAGACTATTAGTAGTTCTAGAAAAGGGCACAATGGCTTTTCTTGGATTCTAGAGGTGGAAGAAAAATACAGATATGTCCTGGGACTTGCGGTTACTGTTAGTTTAACTGTGGAAAAAATGCCCGGTGGGCTCATGTGTTTAAAGGAGTCTAGCTAAGGTGCTACTTGGGGAAGTTGTAGAGCACTGGGATGTAGACTCTAGGATGGGCCATGAGAAACCTCAGCCCTGTTTTGTCTGTCCTGTCTTAATCTGTCAAGATATGAATAAGTACCACCACAAGCATCCACTGTCACAGATAGAAAAGATACTTTCCTACATGATAGACAGACCCCTCTAAACTGAACAAAACAAACCCCTGCCTTTAACTTGCTTCTATGAGATAGTTTGTCACAATGACAACAAAAGTAACTAATATGGTATTAAGTAGTTTTTAATATAGTAGATAATATAATTTTAAGGTAGAGTCATCTCATTTTTTAATTATGGCTACGTTGCCAGATAGTGTATAGTTTAGACAATTCTGAAGATGCAGCAAATTGATTTGTGAATAAAAGAGAGAGAGAATAACTCCATCACCTAGAAATGTGTAGCCCTAGAAGTAAGATGTGATTTTCTTCTACCTTGATTCCTTTGTGTACAGTTTCACATAGCTGTAAGACTTCCCTGGAGCTATTGAGACACAGTCCTAACTGGCTGCCTGAAAGCAACAGAAACTCCCTAGACTTCTGAACTTAGAGAAGTCCAGAATCAGGGTGTTGTGTCAGCAGAGTGTGTTCTTCCTGGAGACTGTGGGCAAATCTGGCCTGTGCCTCTCCTAGCTTTTGGTGTCCCCCAATCACCCTTAGTGTTCTTGATTCACCACTCCATCCTCACTCCATCATCACCTGGCTTTCTTGCTGCCTGATGAGCCCTCTAAGGATTTATCTTTGGATTGAGAACCACCTTAATCCAGGATGATCTCATCTCAATTCTTCATTACACCTGAAAAGACCATAATTTTTAGAGTAAAGACTCCCTGTCCAGTTCATCCTAATAGGTGCAACCTTTACGCTATACAATACAATACATAGTCAATGCAATACAATTGTATTGAAACTACTGCAATAGTCATGAAAAAATCATATGACTCCCTTCATTTTTATAAAAAAATTTAATAAACTACTTGAATAAATTTAGGAATATAATTGCCTAGAAGCAATGAAAGTGATAAAACAATTTCAGCATTGTTGAATTTTTTTTATTTTATTTTCTCTCATATATTACATCCTGACTACTGCAGCTTCCCCTCCTTCTACTCCTCTGAGTCCCTCCCCTGCCTCCCCTCTCCCCCAAGATCATTTCCTCCTCTGTTTCCTTAAAAAAAAGAGTCAACCTCCTAGGGATATTCACCTAACATGGCCTAACAAGTTACAATAAGACTAGGCACAAACCTGGGTTGGATGAAGCAACCCAACAGGAGGAAAAAGGTCCCAAGTGCAGGCAAAACCTCTGTTGGAGTTCGTAAGAACTTTGGGCTATACAAGCATATTGTATATTCCAAGGAACTAGGTCAGACCCATACAGGCTACCTGATTGTTGTTCCAGTCTCTGTGAACCCCTGTGAGTCCTGTTTAGTTGATTCTGTAGGCTGTGTTCCCATAGGGTCTTCAACCCCTCTGGCTCCTATAATCCTTCTTCCCCATCATCTTTAGGGTTCCCTGGCTTCACCTAATGTTTAGTTGTGGACCTGTTCCCATCAGTTGCTGGATAACTCCTCTCTGATGACAATTGGGGTAGGCACAGATCTATGATTATAGCAGAATGCCATTAGGAATCATTCATTGACTTCTCCTCCTCCTCCTCCTCCTCCTCCTCCTCCTCCTCCTCCTCCTCCTCCTCCTTCTGCTCCTCCTCTTCCTCCTCCTCCTCCTCCTCCTCTCCTCCTTCTTCTTCTTGCCAGTTGTGTTTGGTTTTATTCTAGGTCTATGGGCTGTCTAGCCTCTGGTTCCTGGCCCTCCAGGCAGTGTCAGGCATGGGTCCTCTCATGATGTGGACCTCAGGCTGGACCATTCATTGGATGGCCACTCCCACAAGTTCTGCACCACCATTACCCCAGCACATGTTGCAGGCAGGACAAATTGTAGGTTGAATGTTTTATGTCTGGGTTGATGTCCTAGTCCCACTTCTAGGAGCCTTGCCTGCTTATAGAAGATGGCTCTGTTATCACTCATTACCTGGAGACTTCAGTAATTTCCTTCTTAAGTATCCTGTAGAATATTGGCTTTCTTTTTTTTTTTTTTTTTTTTTTTTTAAAAAGGGCACTATTAGGAGGTGTGGCCTTGTTGGAGAAGGTGTGGCTTTATTGGAGGAAGCATGTCGCTGTGGAGGCGGGCTTTAAGGTCTCATATATGCTCAAGCCATGCACAGTGAGACACTTCACCTCCTGTTGTCTCCACAAGATGTAGAACTATCAGCTACCCTCTCTAGCATCATGCCTGCCTATATACCACCATGTTCTACTATGATGATAATGGAACCTCTGACACTATAAGCCACCCAATTAAATGTTTTTCTTTATAAGAGTTGCTATGGTCACAGTGTCTCTTCACAGCAATAGAAACCCTGACTAAGAATGCCATGGAACCCGACGATGGTGTTGGAGCCCCTGGAACTGGAGTTAAGGACAGTAATGAGCCACCATTTGGATGCTGTACCAAACCCAGGTCCTCTGTAATAGTAAGCAGTGCAGAGCTATCTGTCCTGCCTCTATTAATGACTTTCTGTGTTATTTGTAAAACCACGTAGCTGCACATAATATCTGGACCTTTACTTTAGGGTGATTTTGTGAGGGACCCACTTGACCTTTTTAAAGGCACAATCATGGGCTTTCAACAGGAAAGGATTGTTGAAACTGCAATCAGCGAATGGAACCCTGTGATGGAATTTGTAGCCCATAGTGAAGAGGTCTGAATAATTTGACTCTGACTCCCCCCAGGTCACCCCACAGAGTCCATCCATCTTCTTTTAATTCTTTTTTTTTTTTGAGCCTTGCCAGGAAAATGCATAGGAAATGAACTAGTAATGTGTGGAGAGTTATTTGTGGAAAGAACATTTGACCTTTTGACCTTTTAATTAAGAGCATATAATGGCATCACATTCAAAGGGGAGGAAATTGTCTTGGACAAGAAAATTTTCAGTAGCCTTAGAAATGAATACCATCCTACAAACCCTGGAGGAGCCAGATTAGTTGCCGCAAACTCCATGTAGTAAAGAGAACCAAGAGGTAGAACATTAATGTTCCTTCCTTCCACTTTGTCCCATTTTAACCCTTTGAAGTGATCTAGACTTACTAAACTTAGTAACTCATCTAAACTAAACCGAAAACAGTGGTCTCTTCTTTGCTGTAATCATTATCTTATAACTATCATTAATTGAACATTTACAATATGCCAGGAGCTCTATAGGAAGCACATTCCTTGGAGCCTCTTATATAGTGATGATAACTATTATTTTTATTTGAGACAGAGTCTCCTGTGTAGCTTAGACTGGCCTTGAACTCAAAGTCTTCCCAAGTAGTTTCCCAAATCTTGAAACCACTTACAAGGCAGATACCATTGTCATTGTTTCCTACAGAAATTGAAGTGCTGCAGGTCTTGGCCATTGACCAAGTTGATGCTAGCATTGACACCATAACATCTTTGGGCTCTGAATGAAGTCTAGACCCTTAATCTGCATGTCCTTCTCAGGCTCTAGAGAACTGGTGTAGACTTTAAAACACTAGAATATCCTGGGGGCTGCTCATCAACCTCACAGTGTCCATTTATTTGGTAGCAACGCAACTTAACTGGAAGGAGTCATTCCCTCCCTCTCTTCCTCCCTCCTTCCTCTTTCTCTCCTTCCCCACCTTGGGCAGGATCTCCCCATGTAGCCCATCTGGTTTCCTGAGTACAGGGATAACAGATATATACCACACCTGGCCCTGAGTTTTCTTGAGCTGGAGTTCATCTTCACCATCTTTCTTATCACTTAGAATTTATGGAGTTTTACACACTGGTCTTTAGGATCATGGGTCAGATGCAGACATGAACAAACCGAGGTATGGTATCTCTGTGAAAAATGATCACACATGTGGTTCTCAACCTGTGACTCAAGGCTTCTTTGGGGGTCGAATGGCCCTTTCACTGGAGTAGCCTAAGACCATTGAAAAACACATTAATATCATGATTAATAACACTAGCAAAATCACAGTTATGAAGTAGCAATGTAAATAATGTTATGGTTGGGGTCACCACGCATGAGAAACTGTATTAGAGTCACAGCATTAGGAAGGTTGAGAACCACTAGTCTGCTGAGTAGTAAAATGAACATCCTTAGAAGTCAAAATACTATGGGCTTAGGAATTGAGAGAGCCCTGTGAAAGAGCAGGACATCTTGAAAACCAAGCCACTGGGGACCGTAGAAGTTGAGTGGTTTTTCAAAGCAGTGGAGAAATGATTCAATTGATTTGATCAATGTTACTAAGAAAAAGACCCAGCTTTCCTTTTGGCTTGGCTTAAAAAGAGATGAATCTAAAGCTTAAAAAAAAATAAATAAAAGGTGTATCTAAATGTAACCATTTTATCTTCCTTCTTTCCCTCCCTACCCTGGAGCCACATAGACAAGGCAGTAGGTACCTTCTGGTCTCGGGTGTTTGCACATACTGGCACTGCCTAGGAGTGTTTCTGTGTCTTGGTAACCTCTTACACACCAAGCTAGTATTGCTTGTTCCTTCTCTAGAATGGTTTCCCCAACCTATGCAAAATAAAACTCCAGACCCTAAGCCCCCCTTTCTCTTCCATGTTTTCATAGAGTGTGCCCACCTGAAATCACATGTTAATGAATTATGTGCCTTTTGTTTGTCCCCAGGAATAGTTTAGCTTATGTAAGCATGCCAGTGTCACACGGTTATTTTATTGCTTGTTTCTTTTGTTTAGTCCCTGACACCTGGAGCAGTACCTGGTGCCTAGTAAAAATTTGATTCAGGTGCAGTAGCTGACTGAATAAACAGGTAGATGGCATGAAACTCAGAAGTCATAAAGGAAGATGGATTATTTTGACATCAATAATTAAAAACTCTTTAAAGGCAGGAGAAAATTTGAACAAATTAGTTGATCACCTATAATATTCAGAAACAGTCTTTTAAATGAAAAAAATATTCTTGCTAATGACAGAAATAAGCATGAAACACAACTCATTCTGCAGTTGGCAAGGTTCTCACTGGGTGAATATGTGAGAAAACCTTATTTGTTGTCTCAATGGGAATATGACTATTTCTCTTGTCTCATGGTGAACTCTGTCTTCAACGACCTTTACCATCTCTTTCTGTAGAAATTGTTAAAATAGTATATATCAAATAATGTGTTTTGTGTTAAGCTTGACTCATTTATGTCAAGATTTTTTTTTAAAAAAAATACATTCTCTTGTGGGTTTTTTGTTTTTGTTTTTTGATTTTTTGAGACAGGGTTTCTCTGTATTGTTTTTGAGCCTGTCCTGGCACTCACACTGTAGACCAGGCTGGCCTTGAACTCACAGAGATCAGCTTGCCTCTGCCTCCCAAGTGCTGGGATTAAAGGCGTGCACCACCAACACCTGACTATGTCAAGATTTTAACCTTTTCTGGTACTGAAGGGTTGGGAGTTAGCCATAAGTGTTACAAGACAGATAATTATGATTTTGTGATCTAAGGGGATTGTAAGAAAGTACCTTTGCCTTTAGAGACTCGTGTGTGTGTGTGTGTGTGTGTGTGTGTGTGTGTGTGTGTGTGTGTGTGTCCGTCTGTCTGTCTCTCCCCATCCCCAATAATGGAACTGAGGAATGGGGAACCTGACATTTAGTAGGCTGGGGCCAGGCATAGTGAGCATTGTGGAGTCACAATGGAAGCGGTCCTGTTCCAAGTGATGAAGGGTGGGACAGAGTTGGAAGAAGCAGATGGCCATGGAAGAATACATGTCACTGTGCTTCTGAGGCTAGCAAACCTGCTGATTTCTCTAGGCTGTAGTCTTCTGCATCTATACTTAGGAGGAGATAAAATAATCAGGAGGGTGCTGACATCACAGTCACTTGGTAAAGTACCACATTCAGAAGTCTCTCTCCAGGGCTCTCCGCAGTCTGCTTGCTGTGTATGTACACATGTGTTGTGTGTCTTCCTAAAGCCAAGTGTGCTCGGGCTGCTTGCTGTTGAATTCCCAGTCACCTTTGGAAACCCAGGAAGCATGGGCACAAGGGGAGTGAAACTAGCTATTTCTGGGAAACTGAGCAGAGTGCTTGGGAATGACTGAAAAGAATGTTAAAAACAGTGAACTTAACATTTCAGAGACATAAAATACTAGTAATGAAACAGATTGGGAAAGAATTTTTTTGACAATGTCTTAAAAGTCAGACACTACTTTTTAGAAAGTGTCTAAACTTTGAACTGAAAATTAAAAGAATTTGTATTATAGGTATGTTTTGAAAATACTTGAATCTGTAAAAGCCACATATAAAGTTCTTTCCCTGATTAAAATGAGTCCATAGTCATGTATTTCAAGAAAAAGGTGAAGACTTATGTCCATGTGTTGTGTGTGTGTGTGTGTGTGTGTGTGTGTGTGTGTGTATGCATATGTGTGTTGCTTAACATGACAATTATTGCTAGTTATCTCTACGTTCATAATTCCATCCTTTAGGTTATATCCTTCCAAGAGGAAAATAAACAAACAAAAACCAAAGCAACATAACCTCCAGTTACTGTCTGGTAAATGACCCAAGAAGAAAGCACTTTTCCTAGTCCCCATCTCTCCTAGAATTTGCCCTTTAGAGGTGGAGTGAAAGCTGCTGAGTCAGCTTCTGGGCAGTGTGCATCATGGAAAGCAAGCAGCCCTTTCTTTCCCTGCCCCCACCCTCAAGAACTTGGGTGAGATGCTGAAGCTTGTGTAGCTGCAAAGAGGTGGAAGACCAGTGCTGAGAAAAGCAGAAAAGCATTGTTTGTGAGGGCCAGAAAGGTGCTGTGCTAAGCCGCAGGCTGCATAGCTGTAGTCTGTATTTACTTGGGGGAGAAATGAGTTTCCATTTTGTGAAAGTCACTATGATTTTTGGTTTTACTTGTTTACAGCTAAATTTTACTTCAGCTGGATTCTTAAAAAATTAACAAACCAACTGCAGATTGTGATTATGTTAGACAAAGACGCCCTTATAGCAGATACCGCCCCAGGGTTAAGAATTAAATTAGATGGCTTCGGCAGAGTTGCCATAACTGTCTTTTCTTTAAAAAAAAAAAATAAAAAAGTTACTTGTATTTTCCATATATGAGTGTCTTGCCTGCATGTATGTTTCTGCGCTACATATGTGTGATGCCCATGGAGGTTAGAAGGAGGCATTGGATCTGTGTTGAAACTGACATTATAGAGAGTTGCAAGCTGCTATGTGGTAGCTGGGAATTGAACCCAAGTCCACTGGAAGAGTGGTAACTGTCCTTAATCTCTGCAGCCTAGAACTGTCTTTTCTAAGTATATCTTCTGTGTTCTTAGTGCTTTGAAATCTAAAACCAACCTTTTATTTTTATCAGTCTCCCTCAATCACCTTACAGCCCCCTCTCATGCCACCACCTCAGGTTGATAGCACCTTCTCCTTTGGTTATTATAGTAACAAATGTTTGAATGTATATACATGCATAAGTATATAATTTTTAAACCTTGGCTGAGGACAAATGTGCTCTTGCATATAAAGCTTAGGTTCAGATGATGTCATCAGAAACATTGGCTTTCATAAGTTGGAAAAGGAAATTTAATAAATTTGGATGCAGTAGGTATTAAAAGATGACTTATTTTCATACTCCGTTTCTCTGTGAATATGTGTCCTTATCTATCAAGAAATAACCCAAACAGTCTTAGGAATGTCATCCTGCGACACAGACTTCCATCATCTGAGGAAGTGCATATGCTTTGCTGTTGCAGACTGCATTTGGGACTGCTTATTTTAGCATTAAAGGGTATAGGATGAATGAGCAGTATGAATCCTTCTGATGGCCCCTATTGAGTTACCAGCCAGCTAAGCAGGGAGATCAAGTTCAGGTTATGTATTCAGAGAAGAATGCCTGAGAGCTACTGTGTGAGCACGTGTAAGGGGTGAAACCCTATCACCTTGTGTGTGTGCAACAGGGTGTGTGCCTTTTAACCTCTTAATTCAATAATCACCACCCAGAAAATGTCCTTGCTGGGAATTCAGTTTTATTGCTTGTGACCCAAGATAATTTTGTGTGAAGTCTTTAAGCTTTATCTTTCTGGTGGTATTACCAGCCCGCTTCCTCCAAGAAGAGCATCAAACTGGTAATAAAAGCTTGAGAAAAAAGAGCTGGAGAGATGGCTCTTGGCAAAAGCCCTTTTCCAGAGAGTTTGAGTCCCAGCATCCACATGGCTGCTCAAACTGTAACTCCAGTTCCTAGGGGTCCAGGTCTTCTGACCTCCAAGGGCACATGGTACACAGATATACATGCAGTGTGTACACACAAAATATACATGTACTCATACACATAAAATAAAAAAATCAAAAATTTAAACCTAGAAAATCAAAAATTGGCTTACAGAAACTTGGTTAAATAAATTTATTGTGTAATGCCCCTAGCCTCATATGCCATGAACTATGGTGAAAAGCTAAAAGTTTCTATGTTGAAATGTAGTTACATATCTTTCCTTAATGTACATGACTTAGACATATATATTCATACTAAAGACAATGTGACTGTTTGTGTCTGTATCTATGCTTTGTTTCCTTAAACAAATAATGCTAAACCATAGACTATTTAGCAACAAGTCTTATAGTTATTTTGACATCTGTAAAGATAAAAACTATTAATTAAAATTTCTAAAAAGCTGTATAATATTGTACCACGTAGCCACACTGTATTTCTACCAATTCTCCCCTGATGTCATCATGAATGTTTTCAGTGCCTGTTTATTCTGAATGGGGTTTCAGCAGTCATTTTTCTCTGTGTATCATCACTGCTCTGATGAGTGAAAAATGTCAACTGGATAAATTCCTACAAAGAAAGTGATTGGGTCAAGGAGTGAATAGCATTTTTACTGTGTGGCTATTACTGACAGGAAAAAATCTCATTATTCCAAACATGTATAGACCTGTCAAATTGAATGAAGGAGAATGCTAGCCAATTCTAGATGTCTAAAAAGAACCTGACATCAGTAAAGTTTGGAGTTCTGTTTAAAAAAAAAAAAAAACTTACTAAAATAGCTACTGTTGAATGTTATTCTGATAGCCTCTGTGAGAACACAACTGGTACTCCTAATGAAGACATGGACCAATGTGTGGATAGTCATCTGTAGCTTAGCTAATACACATGCTTATAGGACATAGGTGGGTTAGAGGATGTACTTGCTTCCTCATAACATTTGGGGGAAGGAAGCAGATGGCTAGGATTTGAGTCTATTCTGCCTCCCCCTTTTTATCCCTTTTATCGCTATATCTGGATTTACACATTTATGAACATCAAGGGGTTAAATGGTTAAGAAATAAGACCTTTTCTCCTTTCCACCAGGCCTCCTAGAACTATTTCATCACAGTAATGCTTGAACCTAGTTTGAAAAGTCACAGGTTCAAGACAAGGTCTGGTAGTGCACACATTTAATTCCAGGACTCATCAGAAGACAGAGGCAGAATGAAGTCTGAGTTTGAGGACAGCCTAATTTCCATAGTGAGTTGCAGGTCAGCCAGGGCTATATAGTGAGACCCTGTATCAAACACACATACACACACACACACACACACACACACACACACACACACACACACACCAAATAACCGCAAAAACAAATAAACCCACATGATGGGAACACCCACACACATCCCTAACAAAAAACAAATCATAGGTTCTCATGCCTGGCAGAGCTTCCTTTCCAGCACCTAGGATATCAGCACCTGCCCCCAAACAAGCATGGTTCTTGCCTTCCTACTTTTGTTTACCATGCATCTGCCCTCTCCCTTCTCCCTTTAATCCATTTTCCACATGATAGTCAAATACAAAGAAATAGTTCTATAAAATATTGAGCAGATGCAAAAATATTGATGAAATATGTATAACACACAGTCAATAGACATCAGTGAACCTCCCACTTGGCTTTAGGAAAAATGAGTCTTGCTATTCTATTTTCTGTTTACATTATTGTCTGCCCATCAAAGTACTACTCTCTTCAATTATGTTTTTATGATCTTCGCTTAGTGCTTTTGTCAAAAATATGTTTCTCTGGTAGCTTGTTTCTCCGTGTGTCCTTTGGAGACACAGACACAAGAGTGTCTCTGGAAAATGTAGCCAGCAGCAGATCTGTGAAGTCATGGTATATGAGCCTGTCGTTTTGCTAGATAAAAGAAGCATTCTTTTCCAGAGACATTTATTCATTTGTGCTCCCATTAGCAGGTAAGACCCTACTTGCTTCTTTCCTTTCTCCATGTTTAATCTTACACATCTTTAGGGCCTCTTTTTACAGGTGGTCTCCACCTTCTTTTGAATGTCCTTTCACCACCTTTCCTGTGGGGGCTTCTCATCTCACCCGCTAGGTTTGGGGTTAAATATCACCTCCTCAGAACCCTTCTTATGCTGTGTTCTCCTTGCCCCAAGGCTCTAAGCTCCAGGGAGGGCTGTACCCATGTCCATTTGGTCCCTCACTCTATTATCCTACTATAGCACTGAACCTAGACATGGTAGATGCTTAGAATCTAGTTGGCAAATTGAGTAAGTGGCTACGAGTGCAGTCCTCTCTAGTTAGTAGTTCTCTGTTCAGTGAATTGGATAGGGATGTGAGAAAGTCAATGGAGACTTTGTTCATGGGGCCTCTGGCTTCAGAGTCATCCCATGATGATGTTATCTGAAGCCTTCTTTGAAGGACCATAGAAGATAAACTAGCTGGTGGAATAGACCATTCCAACACTGGACACTACAAGGGATGTCTAGATGAAACAAACAAGCACATAGATAATACTATGAAAAAGGTATATGTATGTTTGTCTCCAAAGATAAAGAAAGGAGGTCACTGGGGAGGCTTTGGGTGTATGTTAACCTGTGAACTGAGCAGTGGTATGTTGAAAATACAAATAAAGTTAAGTGAATTCAGATGGGAGTCTGGAAGTGTTTTCTTAGAGTCCAGACTCTCCTGGTAGCCTCCCAGATTTGTTTATGGGCAATTTTGTTTTGCTGCATGTACTTCTGATTAGAGTCTTTCAATCTTCATGGTTACAAATTGCCTTTGAGGTGTGTGTGTGTGTGTGTGTGTGTGTGTGTGTGTGTGTGTGTGTGCGCGCGCGCGCGCGTGCCAAGCTGTGCAGTGCAGCTGAGTGACAGGCATCCAGGATGGAGATGTCATGCTATCACTGAAAACAGAAGCAAGTAGCTCTCTACAAGGTGTAGGCACTGTTATATAGAGTCCCTTACAATCAGAAGAGCCTTCTTCATATCTCATTTCATCAAACTGAAGGTGGAGGAAAACTGATGGGCACTCAGTATTCCTAGCAGAAGAGGTACCACCCATGAGTTCTGTAATAGGTTCCATCAGAAGCCTCAGCTTGCTTATGGTCTGGCCTGGCCTTGTACTGTTAGGCAAGTCACTTACCATGTGCTTTGATTTCTTCATCCGTGAAATGGAAATATCAACACCACTTGGGAACAGTGATATATGAAAGGTAAATGCTTTGCATAGTACTCAGCACATGGAAAGTTCTCAGATACTTCTCTGTCATAGGATTGTAGTCTACATTTTAGATATGATGGAGTAGGGAATGTGCTGAAGAGGTTGGCTGATTGGAATTGTAGAGTTGAAACTGTACCCAGAAGCCATAGCCCACTAGTTTTTTACTCTAAAAGTCTTCTTCAAGATCTCAAGCCTCTCAATGAAACTCTACGAAGGGATGCTTTTAACTTTTTTTTTTTTTACTTTCTTACATATAATTTAGTTCTGTTCTCATATTTACAAACAATAAAAGTTTGTTGAGTCCAAGTTAGAGACAGAGCTAATCAATAAGGAAAGGATTTTTCTTTTTAGTACTCAATAACATGTAGAAAATCTCAGGATTCAGAGATGTGGAAAGACAGAGTAACTACAATTCCTACTCTGTGAAATCATCATGAAGGTTCAGCAGGAAAACCCACCTCACCCCAGAAGGGATGCTCAGACTTGCTGAGAACTGTGTTTGAAGGCCCCAGCAACAGAGATAGTCCATGAAATCCTCCTGACTGAGGAATTCTTAAACAATCTGACTGTATTCATCACATGTACAAAAGGACATAAGATTTTAAGTAACTGATGCATGGATAGTGTGCTTCCTTTTCAGTGTTTTGTCGCTGACCAAGCAAACATAATGGCCAATCATCTGAAAATATCCTCCTTCTCTGGGATTAGATGATGCTCAACATAGTTGAGGAGACTTGGGCCTGGCTGGTTCAGTGACTGTGGCAAGGGGAAGCCAGTGCTGCAGAAGAAATACTGTGCAGTTTAAGCAGTTAGGGAGAATGGGAGGGTAACAGGTCCCAGAAGTTGCTTTTGCTGGAGGGCATTGTCTTCTAACTAGTGTTAATGGAAATTTTGAGAGGTTCTAGAGGAACAGCCACATGTTACTGGGGAAGTAATCAGAGTCCCCTCTTGGGGTTCTGTATTAGTTACTGTTCTGTTACTGTGAAGAGACACCATGACCAAGGCAGTTTATAAAAGGATGCATTTAACTATTGGCTTGCTTACAGTTTGAGAGGGTTAGTCTATGACCATCATGGTAGAAAACAAAGTGGCAGGCAGGCATGGTGCTAGAGCAGTGGCTAAGTGCCCACATCTGATTCGTAAATTGTAGGTAGAGAGGGAAAATGGACCAGGTATGAGATTTTGAAATTCCTAGTGACACACCCAGTCCCTCAAGGCCACACCCCCTCCAACAAGACCATACCTCCTAATCGTTTCTAAACAGTCCATGAACTGGGAACAAAGTATTCAAATATATGAGTATATGAGGGCTATTCTCATTCAAACCACCACAGGCTCTTAATCTCATTAATAAAACAAAAGACTCAAGGGGAAGCTTGAGGACAATTTTATGAGTGTTTAGAAGAAAAACCCAAGGGTGGCAAACTGTAAATCTCAGAAGCTTCTCAGAGGAGGAAGATGAAGAAGAAAAAGAGAAAAAGCCTTGTTATTTGTGTTAGGCTGGAATGGATATCAGCCACAGGGCAGGGATGGGAGCTTTCGAACCAGGAAAACCATATGTAGGCTCTGGCCAGCACCAGAAGGATGGAAGAAAAGAAAAGGGAGAAGTTAGCTTTTCAGAGTTGGCATGTCCCCTTTAAATGTCTTTCTAGATACTGACCAAGGTTTTCTTTTCTCTCTACACCTGGTTGTTAAACAAATGGAACTATCTATATACTTTCAGGGCCATTAAATAATCACATTGGAAGGATATTCCCACTGCTACATGTGACAGCTCCAGTTAGGTCTCAGAAAGGTGGGCAGACCCAACAGAGCCTCCGACCAGCTCTGTAGTGACTGCACACAAGGCAGGAATTCTGGGAAGAAGAAAGTATATTGTCTCATCGAAGGGATAATTACTTCTTCTGTCTTCATAGCATGACATAAGGAGGATACACTTTCCTGAGGGGTAGTTCCCTAATCAGGTGATTGACCAATCTGGGTTAACTTTTAAGGATGGAGACAATAGCATATTTCTATCCAGAGGTAGATTCCATTCTCTACTGTTAACATTTCCCCCTTTGAAAAGGTAACCCTAAAGTTGTTTAGGAAATGGGCTGAAATTAGGTCATAGACACAACTCATTTTTACCACAAAAATCTAGAGACTCATTCTCAACAACACTCTTTACCAAAGGGGGCTGCCTGGAGATCAGCCTCATTCTCATGCACAGGAGAAGGTAAGAAATCTCTGGCACTCCTGGGAGAATTGGGGAAGTTTCTGGAACTGCTGCTCTGAGCTCTGGGCTGCCTGCCTAGTTTCTGTCTCCCATTTTCATCATCCCCAACTACCAAAGAGATTTCCCTTTATGGGGTTGATATGTCTGTAGGCTTTGAGATGAGTGGAGTTATCAGGTGCAGCAGTTGGGGTGTACTCCTCCAGTGTTATCTAAGGGCCCTCCAAAGTATATCAAGAGTTTCTTATATATAACAGCCAGGATTAGGGAGGAAAGGAAGCCCTTGCCTGGTGCCTGAGAACAGACAAGAGAGAGCAAAGGCAGAAGTTTCTAGCATTAAGCCCTCTGTAAAGATCCTGGAGCAGGTGGAACAAAAGACAGTTTTTAATGTCTGGGGTGGAATCTGTTAGATTCTCCATAGCTTCACAGAGTGCCTGTTCATTGGGATCTTTTTTTTTTTTTTTTTTTTTTTTTTTTTGATTTTGTTGTTGTTGGTTTGTTTTTGTCTCCAAGGCTGGACTCGGGGTTCACTTTCAGAGACTTTGATAGCTTTTAAAAGGAGCTAGAATCAGGGCTGGAGAGATGGCTCAGGAGTTAAGAGTACTGCCTGCTCTTACAGAAGACCAAGGTTTGATTCCCAGCACCAGTATGTCAAGCTCAAAACAACCTCAAACTCCAGTTCCAGGGGATCCAATGTCCTTTTCTGACCTTCACAGGCACCAAGCACACACATAGCAAACAGATATATGTTAAAGCAAAACATACCTATACAAAAATTAATTTAAAAAATTTTGAAAAGGAATAGAATCCCAGTGTGACATTCTTCTTGGATGGCTTCTAGAGAGGGAAGGAGGGAAGAAATCTAATCATCGTGTGGTTTTCAGGTTAGAACAATATTGGGCCTGTGCCTTTGCATTGTAGGTCCTTTGTAGGGGCAGTAGTGTTAAAATTGAGTCAAGTCTCATAACTTGACAATATTTTTTCCTAGGAATAAAATCAGTAATGATAAATAGTTGTCTGGATAACATTTCATGGATTTCAGTCTAGCATCCAGAGAGTAGGATATGGTGGGGTATTAGTTAGTCTTGGGTTATAATTTTTCTATTGAGTATTTAGGCCATCCAGGCAGCCCAATTCACAATTTTTCTTTCTTATTGTCAAGACCAGTTGTGGATCTGGTTCTCTGGGGTTATTTGGACTGGGGAGATGGCTCCTTTGGCTTTTAATTATTTTAGCCAGTTTTTCCATCTGTTGAGAATGAGAACATAGAGTCGGAGGTCTGGCTGGAATGTAGCCTCACTTGGCAGCACTGAAGGTATTTGCTGACTTTACTCTTTGCAGAATGTACACTGGTTAGAGTCTGCCTGGTAGGATCCATGGCCTCTCTAACCAAGAGGGCGTGTGATTTTCCAGAGTTGTAGGCCATTTTGAGAGATTCCTGCCTCACAGTTCCCTGGGACCTGATTGATCTTGGAAGAAAAGGGTCAGAATACCATCCTGTTTTGTCCCTCTGATGCCATTATAGGTATTGAACACCCAGAAATTCAGTTACACCTGCTTGGTATTTTTAACTTTTGTGTATAGTTAGAGAAAACATTCAAAAAAGCCAAACAATTTTAAATAAATCTTGATTTTAAATAAACAGTTTTGATTTTTTAAGTCACCACTTGTGTGATTTAAACTAATGACTTAAGAGAATGCCATTGGTTAAGTAAAGGTTTTGCATCTGTGTTTTTTGTTAACGTAACAGTAGAGTTATTTTGGAAGAGGGAACTTCAATACAGAAGATGCCTCCATCAGATCGGCCTATAACCAAGTCTTTGGTGCATTTTCTCAATTAATTATTGATATGTGAGGGCCTAGCCCACTGTAGATGGTACTATCCCTGAGCAGATGGTCCTGGGCTGTACAAGAAAGGTAACTAAATAAACCAAGAGTAAGAAGCCAGTAAGCAGTGTTCCTCATGACTTCTGCTTCTGCTTCAGTTTCTGTCTCCAGATATCTGCTTCAGCTTCCCTTAATAATAGACTTAGTCTGTTTCCTCCCCTATAGAAGGGGAACTTTTCTCTTATCTTTCCAGCCCCACTGGACTGGTTTTCTCTTTGCCCACTGGATCTCCGAAGCCACTTATGAAATAAGTACTCTGAGGCTTACTATCAGTTACAATCGTTTGGCCAATGGCTTAGGCTTCTTACTGGCTAGCTCTCTCTTAAAATATTAACCCATCTCTATTAATCTATGGATCACCATGCGGTCGTACCTTACCAGTAATGCCCTGACATATTGCTTTCCTGGCAGCTACATGGCATCTCTCTGCCTCTGCCTTCCTTTTCTCTGTATCTTTCTTTGGAATTCTCACCTATTTATATTTTGCCTGCCCATTGGCTGAAACAGCTTTATTCATCAACCAATAAAAGCAACACATATTTGCAGCGTATAGGAGGACATCCCACATCACTCCCCAAGTTGTTTATGGTTATGGTCTTTATCCCAGCAACAGAAATTGGTACCAGGAACACAAGGCGCTGCTCTGACAGAGCTGACACTGTTTTAGGGGAGGATTTTGGAAAGATTTTGGAGTTTGGGGCTAGAAGAGCCCATGAGTGCTCAGAGATTAATGAGCTGTTATGGGAAGGTGAACGATAAGAAGGTCTAGAGGAACACAAATAGTAGAAGTCTGGCTTTTGAAGTTTCAGAAGGACTCAAAGAATGAAGAAGCATCATCTGTGATTAACAAGAGACCAGCACCACTGAGATGAAACCTTTGTTTTACTGGTGACAATTGTTGGTGGTTGCCTGGAGCTGAAAAATCATTGGTGATTAATAAGAGTCCAAAGTCCTTGAGGCAAACTCTTCTGGGAAGGATTTCCTCATGGTCAGCACATGGAAGCTATGGTCCAGCTTCTATGCATTTCGAGCTGGTAGCTGAACTTGATAATGTGTAAGTCTCCCATGTGGTACTGGCTTTGAAAGCAGGAAGATGGTCTATACAGAGCAGTTGAAGCCTGGCACTGGAAAGGCCATTGATAAAAATGCAGCCTTAGGTGCACTGAAGACCCTAGCACATTGGAGGTGCCAGTACTGGGGGACAACCATCAAAGACTGTGGCCCATGTGAGGTCAAACTCACCTGGGTCTATGAGACAAGCTGGGGGTGTTGCAGATGACAGAGCCAGGGAAGTAGGACTGCCCAAGAGAAGCCCAGCAGTTCGTGAGTGAGTCTCCAGATGCTGAACACTGAGCCGTTGATATTGTTGGACTTTGGCTTTGCTTTGATGTGATTGTAACTGGGTCATGGTTCTTTCCTTCCAAATAAAACTTGTGATATATTTTGAATTTTCCATGAGCCTACAGTTAAAAGACTTTTGATTTTTAAGCTATCATTTTTTTTAAAGACTGTGGAACTTTTCAAAATTGTACTGGACCCAAGCACCTGCTCCAACCCCACATCCTGGGGTGGTGGGTGCTACTACAATAAACAAAATATGTGATGAAGAGATGGGAAGAGAGAGTACATGGGGGACAGAGTGAAGAGAAAGAGAAGCAGAGTGGTTTGTGCATACTGTGGAAAGAGGAGGAACTGGAGATGCAATATTAGGAGCCTGTGAAACCACTAGAGACTGTGGTGATGTCCTCAGGGCTGCCCCTGACAGCCATGTCTGGGTCCATGGTCCTACTGCAGCCCGGGCCTATGTTGATGTCTGTGGCCCATTACCAACAAGGGACATGTGGATGTCTGTGGTCTGGGCTGTGGCCTGAAATTATATTGATGGAGAGATGGCCCTGCTCCTTGCTGTGGGGGTGGGGGTAAGGGGAACAGCAGAGACCTGGGCCAACCCCATCTCTGAGCTGCTGGAGCACATGAAGTGGCTGGTCCTATGGAACAATAGTTGCAGGATCTCCATGACTTGAGATAACAGCAGGCTGAGAGTCTCTGTGAGGGTCCAGTATTGATGTAGCAGAAGCCAGAGGTCTTCAACCAGACCAATGACTCATTGCAATGAACATTTGCAAGTAATACTGGGCAAAAGGGTATATTGCATGACATAACACAGCTTCTAATGCCACTACAATGAGTGACTATGATGGGGAGGTAGGAAAGATGAGGAGCAGAGTGGTACAAGTGTGGTGAAACTAGAGATTCAGCAGCTGTGACTGGTGTGAGAAAAGGCTGAGATTGAGGGACCAGCTTAGCATGATATTTTTTTTTTATTTTTAATTTTAATTAAAATTTTTTATTTTCTTTTGAGGGGAGGTTATAAGGGTGGAGGGTGGATATTGAAGAACTGGGAAATGAGTGGGATTGGAGTGCATAATGTGAAATTCCCAAAGAAAACCATCAATGAAAAATATATTTTAAAATGTTGAACTGTATTTTATATTGTGATATTAATATGAGAGCTGGTTAAACAAGAAAGGGGGAGTTATACTTTAATTGTGATGTGATTGTGTGTCGAGTTGACAAGGAATCAGTTGTTTTGGTTAGGATTTTTTTTGTTAACTTGGCACAAACTAGAGTCGTCTGGAAAAAGGGACATTCAACTGAGAAAATGCCTCCTTCAGATTGGACTGTAGGGAAGTCTATGGGGATATTTTCTTCATCAGTGATCAGTAAGGGAGAATCCAGACCACTTTGCATGGTGCTACCCCTGGCACAACCCCCTGGTTTGTATAGAAAGGCAAGCTGAGTGATGCACGGAGAGTAAGCCAATAAGCAGCATTCCTCCATGTCCTCTGCTTCAGTTCTTGCTTGCAGGTCAAGCCCCTGCCTTGGCTTCCTTCAGTGATGTGGAAGTAAGTAAACCCTTTCCACCTCGAGTTGATTTTGGGCAGCAACAGAGAAATGATACCACAGCAGCAACATCATTATATTGAACGTTGATCTCTGAAAGTTTAATATCATTTGTAGATAATTTGCTTTCTTCTTTAGTTTTACAGAGGAACACATGCCTTTTGTGTATAATTAGGTTGGCAAACTGCTACGTGCTATTTGTGCTTACTGAGAGGCTGGCTCTGAGGATGGGATTTGGCTTCCTACTTTAGACCCAAGCATGTTTTCCTCAAAATACCTTTCAAAATCACCTGTCCTGAGTCAGTCTGGCTCCTAGACTCTGTACAGACAGAAAGGAGAACAAAACTGTCTAAAAGCATAGGCAGTGTACCCTGACACAGGCCTCGTGTTCAGGAGTGGTTGAGCAACCTGTAATAGACCACAGCTCTTTTTGTGTTGCTTTTATTTGGTTATATTTGCCCCCACCCCGGGGGAGGGGAGAAGTATTTTGTTTTCTTGGTTTTGTTGTTATATGTGTTTTTGTTTTTTGAGAAAGAACTTCAAGTTAGGTGAGTAGGGAGGGGTAGAGGATCTAGAAGGACTTGGGTGAGGGGAAGAATATGATCAAAATACATTTAAATTGAAAAATTGTTTTAAATAATAAAAATGTTTTTTAAAGGACAGCTAAGGGGTAAGCTGCTCCTAATAGGGATCACTGTTAGTGATGATGCGGTAGTAGAAACAGCTAATGAAATCTGCAGAGAGTACTCTTTGCCTAGAAACCCCCATCTGTAACTCCAGCGTAATGCAATTGCATTAAGCTGTGTATGTTGTTTGGATTCATTGATCTTTTAATAAGATGGTAATTTTATTTGCCAGTGACACATGCCTTAAATGTAAAATAAGAACCATTACATAGGAGAGAGAAATAACAAAAGGATGTAAACATAACATTTTGTAGTAAAGAAGTATTTCTGTGTGATTAGACATTGTCTTATGATGGCTGGATGTTTCCAAAATGAAAAAGGTAAAAAAAAAAAAAAAAAAAAAAGAATCTGGAAGGCTTAAATGCCATTAAAAGTCTAAATAAATCATATAAGGTATGTAAAAGATGTCATTTAGGCTGATATACATACACACACACACACACACACACACACACACACACACACACACACACACACACATATCTCGCATACACACATAGGCTATCAAGTCTTTAAAAGTCTCACAGACCTCTTTGTCCCAGTACATTCTTAGTTACTAAAAAGTAAAGCTAGAAGACTTAAGACTGATCAGCTGAGGGTGTGGGCTAGAGTAAGAGGGTGCTTTGAAGATTTGCTAAAATGAAGCAGGAAGCGAAAGGGTGCTGTGAGGAACTTGAGGTCCTCCCCATCTCTGGATGATTCTGGAAAGGGAGAGAGAGGCTTAGGGAATGCTATATGGCCCTTGCTTGCTAATGAGGGCAGGCTTCTTTTAAGACTGCCCTGGTAGGCAGTACGTTTTTCAAAGGTCACAGTGTGACAAGAGCTGGAAGGCTGTGTGATAACTGGGACCTTTGAGCCTGGAGTATACCCTCCGCGGTGGCATGCACTGACCAGCCTCTACCCTTCTTTTTCAGACCTGAGATTTCTGGATGTATTTTTTTCCAGAATACTTACCAACTACAAGCCCAGTCCTAGAGTACAGGACAACCCCAAAACTTGGGTGGGAAATTTGTCTTTGCTCCTAGTAACTCCCATTTGAACTTTGGCATTTCCCTCAATTAAGAATTAATTATAATCGTTGTATTAGGAATACTTGTGGCTTTCTCGCCAATAAAGTTCCAAATGTTTTCAAATCACCTAACAGTCGTGGCAGCCATCCTGAAATATGGCTGGCTTATTCTCATCACTGCCTGGAAATGATAGTAACCATTAGGCTTGCTGCTGGGCTTTGCGTATCATTTTAATAAACACATTAATACCACACACCCTAAATTATATAAGACACATGTATGGTGTTGTGTATTTATGGTTTTGTACAAGGTATATTGTATATGTGTGTATTCCATGTATACATCTATATGACAGATATATGTGCTGTCTACCTAATAAATACTTTAAACTGTTATGAAGTATGTAATACATCTGTGTATATAAATATGTACTGTTTATTAACCTATGAGGAAAATGTAAATTATGCCATCAAAACTTAATAACATTTTCATAACAGTTTCAATGTAATTTCTTTCTCTTACATTTGACACACTTTGTTTTGCTCATTTTTCTTTGAGAGGGAGTACATGAATGTCCCCAGAGCCTGCCAGGGTGTGTGAGACACAGAGTTATAGCCCCTCTGCCTGTCTGAGGGGCAGGAAGTGTTTGTTCTGGGAGGAGCATTTGCACCCAGCTGTTCTGTGAGATCTCCTGTCTTCAGAGTCTCTTAGGCCAGTGACAGAAAGAATATTCAGGGAAGAACTGGATCTTTTCACAGGACCTTGGCGATTCTGCCTTTCCACTCCCAAGTCTGCTCTTCATAGTCACTGATGTCACACAGAGCATGTCATGAGTCTCTCTTCCTCCCTCTTCAGTGGGCGAGAACCCTTTCCCCCTCCATCTCCTAGGAGGGGGAGGGCAAACTACATTTTCTGAGAGCCTCTGGCAAAGGGACAAGGCCTGACAACCCGGGCTTTTCTTCCAGAGTACTGTGGTGGGCTTTTCCTCTGCCCATTCCATGCCTTTTGTCACATCTAATTACCATCCCTTTGTGGAGAGATATTTTTGTGTCATGGTTCTGTTTGAGAGCCCTAGTGTGTGTCTGAGTCTGCTTATTCATCATGTGCTCGGTGGCCATTTCCTTGTCTATAAATCTGCAGTTGGGACAGTGCTTAGGGAGTTGCTATGAGGGTAAAGTGAGTCACCACATGTAGTGCTGTGAGCAGCATGTGATTTAATAGCAATCACTCAGCCAGGTGCCTTTAGTCCCGGCACTGTGAGGCAGAGACAGGCAGATGTCTGTGAGCTGGAGGCCAGCCTAGTCTACAAAGTGAGCTACAGGAAACCTGTCTCAAAAAGAAAAGAAAAAGAAAAAAAAAAAAGGGAAGAAAAGAAAAAGGAAAACAAGTACTTAAGCATTGGCTATCAAAATGAGTGATTTATAACTTAATGTTGTCCTTCAAATTGGCTTATTAAAATCAACATGGTATAGTTTGGACAGGAAACAAGTGAAGCGAAGAAGGGTGGTGTGTGTAATTGAGGAAGAACTTCGTTTTGGGGAGAAAAGATAGAATTCTTGAGTGAAGCAGCATGGGCTGTGAGCGCAAGGAGGAGTGGGCATAGCATGGGCCTGGGAGAGCAATGGGGCAGTGGGCACAGCATAGGCCTGGATGAGCAGGAAGGTGTGGGCTCTACACAGGCTTCAGGGAACAAGAGGGCAGCTGGCTACAACATAGACTTGGAAAAACAAGTCAGGTGATGGACACAGACTGGGCATGAGGGAGTAAGACAGAAGGCTGGCCGTGCTGACCTGGCTCGTCTGACTGCCCTTCCTGATTTGATTGGAGATAAAGAATACGAGGGGCAGAGCTGGAGAGATCACAGGCCAGCTAGACTCGCCTATTGGGTGAAATTCGAGGTCAATGCAGAACTCTGTCTCAAAAATCAGAGCACATTTGCACAAACACACTGGAGGTTGTCCTCTGTCTTGCACACGCTCATGCAAAACAGACAACATACATGCCTTTATCTATAGGTGGAGTTTTCATCATTGGTGTGTATGTCAATCCTTTGGAGGCTCTTGGAATTATAAATTGGTGGCATGCCTACAGTAACAGAACATTGCTGCTTTAGCTGTACCCACAGGTTTGGGTTTACATCTTTCTCTGTGCTCAGCGGTTTATGAGGAAAATTCCATATGCAGCATTTGCCCATGAAGCAAAGTAATAAACATACTTAACCAAATGTAA
Organism: Cricetiscus sungorus; assembly: GCA_030556225.1. NCBI lineage: Eukaryota > Metazoa > Chordata > Mammalia > Rodentia > Cricetidae > Cricetiscus > Cricetiscus sungorus. The sequence continues at coordinate 6,193,697 of JANBXA010000735.1, read as the reverse complement.
GAAGATAACTATCCAGGCAGTGGTGCCCTTAATCTCAGCACTTGGGAGGCAGAGGCAAGTGGATCTCTGTGAGTTTGAGGACAGCCAGGACTGTTACACAGAAAAATCCTGTCTCGACAAACAACAAAAACAGAAAAAGAAGATAACTATTTGCTAGGTTCCTGTCTGAAAACAATATCATTCTCAAAATAATTTTGATTAGGTTTAGCCTGGGGGAGAATTTTGTGAGTTCATGGTTTTGTGAGGATTAAATGAACTAATATATTAATGTTCAAACAAGTGCTTAACTTACATTAAATTCTTTCTCCACTATGAGTTACTGTAGTGATCCAGAGAGGTATTTAGTAAGTGCTATCTTCTGCTGTTGTCAAGCCTGCTTGCTTGGCAGTGTCTGTTCAATGTCATTATTGAACATGTGTCTTTAATGTTAGCTAGTCTTTGGGGCTAGAGCATCTAATCACAGAGTGATTCCCCTTAATAGTGACATCTAATGGGACCCAAACCTCTTTTAGCCATTGACTTCTTCCCCTAAGGAAGCATTCAATTTCAGCTTCTGTTTTCTGCCACAGTGGATGCAGGTTCTATGAAGAGGTCTGTGTATTCTCTTCCTTAAAGGGTGACGATTTATTTTCTTGCCTTGGTCTTTACACCAGTCATCACTACTAATAATTAAAAGAAAAAAGATGGAGCTCTTTGAGAAGAAAACTACGTCAATTTCATCTTAGAAAGAGGATGGAAACTTTGTGGTAGGATATCCACTTTCAAATATTATGAAAGATTGCCACTGGAAAGTAAATGTATTCACATGAAAAATTTAAAGGCATAGGCTACTTGCTGAGTTTCTAATTCTTTTGTTGTAGTTTTGGCTAGGGTGGAAAAGGTCAAAGTAGTTCATGAAAAAAGTGATACAGGTTTTATTTTTCTCATTGTGTAATCTTATTCCTCTTTTTAAAAATCTTCATTTCTTCTCAAGCACCAGGCTTCTAAAATAGCCTTGTGTTGGTTTGTGAGCTCCCTCAGTCTGGCCCAGGATGATTTTTATTTTAAACAGAGAGATATTATCACAGCATTTGTTTTCCACTGATAATTTACATGGCCACAGAATTCCCCAAGCAAACTCTTGTCAGGTCACCCAGGGCAAATGTTTAACATTTCATCAAACTGTCTCCATGTTTGTTTAGCATTTCTTAGCTTTTGAAGTGCCTATAAATAGTTATGAAGTTATCACAGGGAAGATCAGCAGAGATGGATTGGTGGTATTCCCAAATGCACGTCTAGTACCAGAAGCCGGCTGGCATTTCTAGAAGGTGGTGGTGGGAGCAACATTAACTGTGTCATAGAAAGCCGCTCCTCTCTGTAAGCTGCACCATTCATGGTCCTCTGCGTGGCCAGCCTTGCTGGGCCTTGGAATTTCTATTTCATCCTAGTGGGATGTGAGAAGAACTAGAAAATAAAAACTCCGTATCCCTCAACCGTAGTTTGATGGCTGTTTCGGTTTGGGAGGAAATAAAAGGTGACCCCAAGTACTGCCCTCAGCACAAATATACTACCCAAACTGCCATCAAGTACTTGAAGAGCCCACAATAGAAACACATACCAGAACAGATAAACACACCAGCCTTAGTGACCCGAAAAATTGAACTAAAGAGCTTTTTTGTTGCATTGTGAAAGTCTTTTGTTGAGAAACATTGCACCCATCTTACAGTGTTTGAAAGTCCTGCCTGAGATACTAATTCCAGAATATGATGAGCAGATCTCCTGGTGGAATGGAGTGTGGGAAAAACCTTTGCCAGAACCTGGATGTCTCCTAACCTGTTGTAAGTGCTTGACTCCCATTGTTGCATCTGTTCTTCTCGTCACCCTTCCAGGCTGGCATTGTTAAAACCATTTTACAGGAAGGAAAGCTGAGGCACAAGAGGATGAAGTTGTTTATCAGGTGCTACGAAGCTTATGGAACCATATTCTGTATTCTCTATTGGCTGTTCAAACACAGCCTTCTATCTTCTAAGCAGTCCCCAATGTTTTGTTCCAGCATTCTCTTACACTATTTCATTTTCCAAGTTAAGGTCAATTCTTCCCCATTTATAGTAATTAACCTAGCATTTACATTCCTAAGAATTTTCATTAGGGTGTTTTCCTTTTTTATTAATTTGTTTTTTTATATTCCAATCCTAGTTCCCAATCCCTCCTTTCCTACTGCTCCCCCCACTTCCCTCCCCCACCTCCCATCTACTCTATGAAGAAGGTAAAGCCTCCCCTAGGAAGTCTACTATGTCTACCATGTTTGCTCCATCAACTCCTTGAGGCAGAACCCCTCCACCCCCCCCCCCACACACACACACCCTTGTGTCTAGGCTGAGCAAGGTATCTCTCCATATAGAATGGGCTCCACTAAGTCAGTTTGTGCATTAGTGTTAGATCTTGGACCCACTGCCAGTGGCCTCATATATTGTCCCAGACACAACATTGTCATTTATATTAAGGGAGTCCAGTTTGGTATTATGCAGGTTCCCCCTTTGTCAGACCAGAGTCAGTGATCTCTCACTAGCTTGGGTCAGCTGTTTCTGTGGATTTCCCCATCATGGTCTTGACTCCTTTGTTCATATTATCGCTCCTCCCTCACTCCAGGACCTTGGCCCGTTGGTTAGTTGTGGATTTTTGCATCTGCTTCATTTGTTTCTGGAAGAGGAATCTAGCGTCTCTGGGGTTGTAGATTGTAGGCTGGGTATCTTTTGTTTTATGTTTGGTATCCACTTGTGAGTGAGTACATACTATATTTGTCTTTCTGGTTCTGGGTTACCTCACTCAAAATGTTTTTTTTTTTTTTTTAGTTTTGTCCATTTGCCTGTAAAGAGGATATTTTCTTGTTTGTTTGTTCTTTGGTGCTGGTACTGGTGGTGGTGGTGGTGGTGGTGGTGGTGTGTGTGTGTGTGTGTGTGTGTGTGTGTGTGAGAGTTGTTGTTTTGGGCAGCACTAGGGTAGGGATTGAATCAAGTGCATCACGCATGGGAATTACAGCCCCAGAGCAGGGATTAGAATTTTCACAGGTTCATTTCTTCTTCTCTTCCTCCTCCTCCTTTTTAAATTTTTAAGATTATAATTTAATGCAATATTTCTCCCTTCCCTTTTCTCCCTCCAACTTTCCCATCTGCCTCTCCCTGCTGTCCTTCAAACTCATGGTCTCTTTTTTCACTAATTAATAGGTTCATTTCACATGACAAGTGACATATCCAAATTGGTACATCTCTAATAATGTAAGTTGGAAGTTTCATAGGTGGAAGGAGAATTTCACTGTGAGAAAATTGGTCTTGTTGATGATATCATGGTGGGATTCTCTGGAGAGGCAGGGAACCTGTAGTGATTTAAGTAAGTGTGAACATTGTTGCCTGCTCTATTCAAGGTATCTATCCCCAGTGCAAACATAGCAGGGACATCTTACACAGTGAGGTTTTGTTTGCTTGTTTGTTTGTTTTGTTTTCCTTAATTTTGAGGCAAGATCTCATGATGCTCATAGCAGCCCCACACTCACTTTGTAGCAAAAGATTACTTTGGTGGTCTTACCCTTCCCCTGCCTCCCACATGCTGTGTGGGACTACAGCAGGCATCTCTACCCCTGCATTCTATGATACTGGGGATCAAACCCAAGAGCTTTGTGATTGCTGAGCAAGCACTCCAACAACTAAAGCACTATCCCTGTTACTCAGCTCTCCATCACTTGTGAGAAGTACATGAGAAAATCATGGGGAAGGAAAGATTTACTTAGCTTGTATGTTCAGAGGTTTCTGGTCCATGATCGCCTGGCTGCATTGTTTTTATACCTATGACAAGGTAGAGCATCATGGCAGGGAGTGCCTGGTGGAGCCAGTCTCGCTTCTTGGTGGCTGGAAACAGAAAGAGAAAGGAAGAACCAGGGATAAACTGTGCCCTTCAAGAGTGTGCCTCCTGTGACCTGCTGGCTCTGGGGCTTGCCTTTAGGACCCATTTTAAAAAGTTTTCTCTACCTTTCAAAAAGTAATCCATTGATGACATCAGAGCCTTCATGGTCCAGTCACCCCAAACATCATCTTTCAACACTGCTGCATAGAAGACTAATCCTTAAACACATATGCATTAGGAATACTTTGGATCTGCATCATACTGGGGAGAAATGGATCTTTGGACTTTTGCTAGTCTTAGGTTTTGAAAGCTTCTGGCAGTGCAGGCTGCTCACCACACTGTGTAAGAGAAGAACACCTAGGTACACGCGTCTCTTAATACACTGTAATCCTTTAATTGAAGCCAGTGACTCTGCGGTGTTTAGTAGAAGCATCAGCATCTGTATTATCATTGGAGGAAAATGGCCAGTGTACACTAGTAGAGATGGTTTATCTCTTCCATGGCATGCATTTTCACAAACCTGTTTCTAATGGACCGTGATTCCTTGCAGCAGGGTTTCTGAACCCCAGCACCATTAACATTTTAAAGCCAGATTTTCCTTTGCTGCGGGCATTCCTGGACATTATAGGACAGTTAGTGGCAGCATGGGTCTCTGTTGCTAGACATCCATCGTGACAAATCGATAATATATCTAGACATTGCTGCATGTCTCCTGCAGGGCAAATTTTCCCAAGTCAAGAATTACTGGCATCCTTGATTTGACCTTGTGTACTGACTCTAAAACCTGAGTCCTACCTAACATGAGGCTTCTGTTTATGAGGCTTCTTGAAAGTCGCCATGGATGTGATATCCTAGGCATGTAGAGATAGGTGAATCTTCTCATTCTTAAATCATTTATTGACTGATCATTTACTGAGCCCATGTGCCAGACATTGATCTGAAGGTCTCAGAACTTCGGAATGAAGCTCCAGCTGTCATGAAGGCTAGATGTCTCTTCTTTGTGCTCACAAAGTCTGAACATCAAATAGCAGGTGCCCTGTGGCAAACATGCAGCTTGACAGAGCTAGCAGACCTTGAGAAGATGTCACTGAATTTGAGAATCAGAAGATGCCTATGTAGAAGGCAAGTGAGGGAAAGAGTGTCTCTGGTCCTTGTGCAAAGCCCCTAAACAGAAGCAGCTTCACACATTTTATGGGCTTCAGGCCAGGCTACTTAATATGTAGGAAACAAGGCAGATTCAGACAGATGTGCCAGAACAGGAGTGTCCAGGCCAGACTGTCATGGAGATTAACGATTTTATCCTAGGAACAGTGGGAAGCCACTGAACAATTTTATACAGGGAGTGCTGTGACAAGATTTGATTGGCACTTTGAAAAGATCAATCTGTTCCTGGCTGGGTCCAGAAAGTGCAAGGCCCCCTCTAGGCCATGAAGCTTCATCTTGCGCCCTGCTGGGCCACTTGGACATGGAGTCTTTTGACATCACTGCTGCCTTTGGTGCCTGAACCCATCCTCCAAACACTCCAATTGGGAACCTTTTAAATCTTCAAATAAAAAAGCAATTCCTGTCCGTGTTCTACCTTTGTTCTCCTTTAAACTGTGATTGAAGTCAGGCTCCAGATCTTTGAAAGCCCTAGAGAAGAAAATGATTTCCATGGTAGCGGTAACCATGGGAAACCTTCAGACTAACTCCTACCCCCTGTATTCCACAGTGCCCCTTTCCCTCTCAATCAGTTGATGAGAAGCAAGGGCCCATGTTCTGGTCTTTTCATCTTAGTGCATGTAGATGAACATCTGGCTTCTACCTTCATCCTTTCATTTGGGGAGAAAGTGCTGCTCACACACCCTTCTTTGTTTACAGCTTAAGAAACTCAAGCGGATCTTGACGTAGAAGATACAACACAGTTTCTTCCCCTGTTGCCACTTCTTAAGTTGTGGGATTATGCCAGAACAACACACATCTTCTTTGTCTTCTTTGAATTACTTGAAGATGGATTTTTTTTGTCATGTGACATTCATAGTAGCTTTGTCTTGGCGATGAAACATCTCTTAGTCATTTAGAGGCTGGTCCAACCTTTTGACAATGTGACATGGTACTATCATCCACAGATGTGTTTGGGGCTAAATTCATAACTGTCTAAGATGCATGTGGACCATGGTCCATGAGTTGGTAACAGCTATAGTTAAAAAAAGATGCTCAAAATATTTCCAGGAACACGTAATTCCCTTTTGGAAACCCTATGTCATCAAAACCAAGGCTTCAGGGTGAAGTTTCAAGTCTGATACCTCTACTGAGGAGGGGTACAAGGCAGAAATGGGCTGGCTAGTGTTTTTCTTGATGACTGTATTCCAGTGACTGAATCAGAAGCTGCTGCAGAAGTGAATAAAGAAACAGGAAGGCGAGAGAGCAGTGTGTGCCTTCAAAGAGACTTCAGAGGAAGGGAGTTCAAAGGAAGCTGAAACACTCTCATTTCCAAAATGTTTGAAAAATGCATTGTAAATGTGTTGCCCAAGATCCACTTGGCAACTTTTATATCCAGCTCTTCTGGGTTACTAGATAGCCAAATTACTTTCCCATTGTTTCGCTGTATGATGAGAGCAGGGAAGAAGATTTCCTTTATGCATCAGCCTCCTCCCAACATGGCAGTAAACACCCTTCTAAAAATAATAAGCAAGGATTGTCCAGCTGGACTTATCTTCTGTTATTGTTTGTTTGGGTTTATGTACTCAAACAAGGTCGTCTGGGGCCTGGCAATCAGTCAGAATCACGGTGCTGATAGTTAGAGATTTGTACTGGAAGTTGGGCCTCTCCTTCCAGGGATGATTTTGTTTTGTTTTCCCATTGGTATCTGTGTGTCTGATGGGAGTATGCTTCTAAAAGTTAAGTAAGATGACCTATGGTACAGCAACCTAGCCCATAACTGACAGCTCCTGTATCTTGTTAAGCTCTGGTGAAGCTGATCTTAAGGAACAATGGTGGACTCTGGCTGGGAGAACCTTGCTTGATGTGCCTGTGGTGAGGGGTTCCCCTCAGCTCTTTTCCAGTTCTGTGACACATAGTCAGGCCAAGAGACAAGGATTGTTTTTTAGTTTCTGCTCTCCCTGAAGACAATTAGCTGGAAAGGAATCCTTTCTCTAAAAGCATCCCCCAGGAGTGTGATGCAGAACATCTTGCCTTGCCAGTATGTGATAGCCACTCTGAAACTCCCTTCAGCCTCCCACAGACACACTTGCTACTCACAGCCTCCATTGCTGGAACCCTACACTTGGAATTTCTTTAAGTTGGCCTTGAGAAAATTGTTCTTCCTCTTAAGTCATTAGTATTTAAATAACAACCACCTCTGAACCTTTGCAGTGTAATTGGTCTCATTAATTTTTTCAGTGTGTATCTGCCCTTAGTAGTTTGAGAAATTTCTCCAGCAAGACTTCCTGCCTTTGAAGACCCTGTTGTTGGCTTGAAGAACAGAAGCATTTTACTCAACATTTTACTTAATCTCAATATAAACTCCCTTCGCATTATTTCCCCTAAAGTGTCTTAGAGCAAGCACAATACGATGCTTGGCTTACCTCTTGTATCCAACTGAGAAAAGTGATTTACAAGTGAGTGAGTGACTCTAAGAGAGTCAGTTGGTGGCATAGCTGAGTCCAGATCCTGGATGCTGTGTGGTAGTTTTCAAATTGAGGTCTATAAATTCTTAAAATTAAAGTAGAAATAAAATAATTACTCATAAATATAAAACTCCTGTCTTATCATGGCTGATTTAGAACTAATGGATGTTTTAATTGCTTAATATTTAAGTGGGTTTAACCACAGAATCAGCTGACCTGAGCTAGTGAGAGAAATCTATGACTCAGGTCTGACAAATGGGGAACCCGCATAAGACAGAACTAGACTCCCTTAGTATAAGGGACAAGGTGTGATTGGGACAATATATGAGGCCACTGGCAGTGGGTCCAAGATCTAACACTAATTGATAAACTGACTTAGTGGAGCCCATTCTATATGGAGAGATACTTTTCCCAGACTAGACACAGGGGTGTGGCCATGGAGAGGTGCCTTGGTCCTGCCTCAAGGAGGTGATGGGACAGACTTAGTAGGCTTCCTAGGAGAAGACTTACCCTCTCAGTGGAGCAGATGGGAGAAGGTGAGCATGGAGGGAATGGGAGGGAAGGAAGGAGGAGGAACTGGGATTGGAATGTAAAAAATAAAAAGATTTAAGTTCCTTTAAGCTTTTTTCAAGCAAGGTCCTAGTCTATGGAAATTGGCAGGTAGGGATGTAAGCATGCTGAGCTGTTGAAGGAACTGTTATACCTTCATAATCTACAGCTTCCTCTATAAAGGTGGGTTTTAGGTGTGAGGCATCTGACTTCAAAGGTCAGAAGATTCAGGAATTATTCTGGGTAATATGTTGGAGTGTTTTTGTGTGAGCTCAGTTTCTAGTATTTCCAAATTTTGTTGCTTGTGAACAAAATATTTACTGAACTGATCAAAGCTCCATTCCTTTCCACTATGATGAGGTTCATGATACTTATTTCACAAGGCTACTACAGTCTATGGTTGGTATTTAAGGATTGTTGTTTCAAAGACCACATGGATTGCAAACTCTGAGGATGCTCAACTCTCAACTTTAACTCTTTGTATAAATTAGCATATAATTTGCATACAACCTGTACTGGCGTTCCATACTGCATACTTTCAGGCATGTCCACCGATACTCTGAGGGATACATGTTCTCCAAGGTAGCTAACAATGTGGTCCAACACAAAATTGTAAAATTAAAACATTACGAAGTTTTGTGATTTTATTTTGTAACTTAATTATGCAGTCCTCAAGCATGAACTTTGTAGAATGTCATGCCACAATGTCAATATCTTAGGCATACCGACATCACTTACTTATAAAGCATAATATAAATAGACAAACATGGTGATTCATATATTCTCAGTACTCAAGATGCAGAAGGGGCATGAGTCTGAGGCCAACTAGGTTATATAACAAGAACTTGTCTCAATAATGCCACACAACTCCATAATATGACATAAATGCTATGTCTTTAATCAATATTATCTTGCTTAGGGGATAATGACAAGGGATAAAAGTCAGTGCAGTACAGATGCAAACTTTTTTCTGTGAATATGTTGTTTTAATCAATGAATTTGGAACTCCTAGACATAAAAAGCTCGCTGCATATAAAGTCTTTAGCATTGGCTAAAACCTATTATTAGATGCTATGATTGGTACCTAATTTCCACTCTTGAACTTGAGTCCATTCAACAAAGAGGCCTCACCCAACTTTCCTGTAATAAGTTTTTCAAACCAGCTGATTGCTTCCTTTTTGCTATTTCCCTTAGCCAGACAGAATAACACTAAGTAAGAAAAGATGGTATTTGTTAATTGAATGTTAACTATTTTCCTTTTGTTTCCTATATCCATATTCAGATGTATCCTCTGATTTTAGGCTATTTATTACCAGAGTCCCGATAGACCCATTTTATCTACATATTTTGTTGCTAACCCTTTCGTTTATCCTTGGGAATCTGAGTCCCCCCCAGCAGGGATACAAAGGTTCTATTTAAAACTACATAACAATAGGGGGGAAAAAAACCAAGAAATCTTTCAGGTCAGTGCAGAAATGTATTATATATCACGTTTTCCTCACACATGGAAGTAATTGTGGCATCCTGGAGCCAGTTCCTGCACACAGATCCCAGGACTACTCTGTAAAGATTACTGGAATCCCACCTCTGCTGATGCCCGGTTGGAAAGCCTGCAGTATCAGCCCAGAGCTATGCAGGAATAATAAAGCTGGACCATTTTCTTGAAAGCTGACTCATATGTTTAATACATTTCAGTATGGGAACTGAAGTCAGGCTTGATCATAAGCCATAGGATAACTTCAGTTAGTACTCAGTTCTTACAGGAGAAGTTTTCTGAGCTCTGGAAGTTGGATTATCCCTGCCTCTGTTTACCCATTTCCTCCTGTTCTAACACAATTTGAGGATACTTTGAATCTTGCATCCACTTTCTGAGGTCCTAGGCTTTGATTTCATGAACACCACTTTCCCCAGACCAAAAGCAACATTAATTATACTATTGGAGATAACAGAAGGTTATGCTTCCCACGCTCTTGATAAACCTCCTTAAATTGAATTTCGGTTTTGATTGGCTAGTTCTCTGTAATGGATCCCATTGAAGTTCATATGTCTTTTAACCTCCAGAGCATTAATCCTTATGAATGGGGATCCATTATTAAGTGTTTTTAGTTCACTTTCCCTTCTTGCACACCATTAAACAGGAGTGCCCCTTGAATACATCACTGTGTTATCTTAAGGAATCACTTTATTTGCATGTTTTAAACAATTGTTTTGTCTATTACTCTCATCTGAAAGTGTTTTTGTTGTTGTTTTACAATTACTATTTCATAGAGGGTGAAGGTTTCTAATTTTGTAGAAAGTGAAAGGGCTTGTTCAGCAGAATTGTGATATAACAGAGCCAGGATAAACTTGAGCCTTTGTCTCTGCTCCACAAGGCATCCCCAATCCTCAAATGAAGCTCATACTGGAGATAATAGAACATTGAGCTTCCCACCCCCTTGTAAAATCCCTTTAGATAGAATACTAACCAACAAGCCAACACAGGCTATAAGAGCATCTTCCATAGCCAAGTGATATAGACATGCGTTCTAAACTGTACAACCCTCTGAGGTAAGTGGAAATCTCATTTTATAGATGTGAAAACAGGCTCATTAAAGTTGTGTCTTGCACAAGTTTGAATGGTATTAACATGTTAGGTGGGTGGTGGTGGTGGTGGCCCATGCCTTTAATCCCAGCACCCAGGAGGCAGAGGCAGGTGGGTCTCAGTGAGTATGAGGCCAGCCTGGTCTACAGAGTGAATTCCAGGACTGCCAGGGCTACATAGAAAAACCCTTGAAAATGGGAGTGTGAGTGTGAGAGGGGGGGGGGATGCCCATCATTAGTCTACCCTGCCCACTTGAGCTGCCTTCCTTTTGCTGATTCCTCAGGGTCAGCACAGCACCTGGTACTGGGTAACAATCCTCTGTGCACATAGATCTTAGGGATGCTTCTGAAGTGGCCTTGCCTTTGTTTCTGTGAGCCTTTCCCTGGCCTCAAAGCTGAGTCATCAGGGTGTGAGCAGCTCTGTTCTAACAGCATCCTCTGGTCTGGGATGTTCCCCAAACATTCCTTCCTTTGGTTACAAACACTGTGGGGGTTCTTGTTCCATTTGGAGGGCAGAGGGCAGAGTTGAATAGGTCAGTGTCCTCTGCTGGCGCAAGTCCCAAGATTCCTGGACTTGAAAAATCCAAACTTCCCGCAGTAATGAAAACCCACAGCAGAGGGCAGCCTCCAACATATGGCAAGGTGTCCTTGGCCCTGAGCTCGTTTAATTGAAAAACCTACAGAAAAGTAATTAGCCTGGCTTCATAAGAGAGGCAAATCCCTTGCTGCCCCTCAGTCCCTCTTTTGTTTGAAGACGACCATTTGTTCTTGAAGTGGAGATTCCCGCCCCCACTTCTCCTCTTGCCCCCTGCTCTTACTGTTAGGTATAATTTCTGTAACTCAAAGATAGAAAGGGGTTAATTTTAGAGAAGCAACCCCCATTTGCTTTGTTCTATATGCAGAATGGGAAGGGCATTTGAACATGGCACCACCAGGCTTGCAGTCTGTCAGCCTTTCTAAGTCCCTGTTGAGAAGACAAGCCTGGAAGAAGGGTATGAATCCCAAGCACGTGTTTCTCTCTCTCCTGCCAGGCTCTCCCCCAAGGCTAGGTTACCAAGTGAGCACAGATGCCCCTAGAGCAGATCTGCTTACTATTGCAGCATGCACATAGGGAGATGGGAGTCCCTGACATTGACAGGTGTGCTGTGTGGCTCTCTAAGCTTTACCTTGCTCGCTTGTTTTAAAACAGAGAGCATCAGATTAAATAGCTTTTGAAACCCCTATTTCCTCTCCATTAGGAACAAAAGCACAGAAGCCAGGTTCCACAGAAAAATGGGTGTGTCTAAGAGCAGAGGTGCTGCTGTTGTTGACAAAGAGCTTTTGTTACTGTTTTCCAATTCCCTGAGCTGAGCCTATGCCTCATCAGAAGCTCCATGCTGGGTCTGCTTATCCTTCAGTACTAGGACTGAATCTGGTCCAATTTTAGCAGTAACCTGCTTGAGCGCCATAGGAATATAGGAATATTGCAATGGAAGCTGCAGCCCTGGTTCTGCAAGCCTGGCCATCACCAATGGCCTTCTGCTCATCCTCAGAATACAGAAATCAAATTGAGGTATCTCTCCTTGAGAGTGGTCCAGTTTTTTTTTTTTTTTGTTTGTTTGTTTGTTTGTTTTTTTTTTAAAGAATCTCTCACTGAAACCTGAGGCTTACCTAGAAGGACAAGCAGACTGGCCAGTGAGCCCAAGGGACCTGCCTGTCTCTGCCTCTCCAACACTGGGATCACAAGTACATGTCACACACTCAGCTTTTTAAAGATAGTCTTTGGAGATCAAACTCTGGTCGCCATGTTTGTATGGCAACCTTGGTGGCTATTTTTTAACCATATGGAAGTTTTATTCTGTGAGGAATCAATCAGCCATCAGATTGATTCTGAGTGTTTCCAGTTAATATTTCAAATTGGGCCATAGGTCTCTAACCCAGCACCAGGTACCAGGAGCTCCTTGACAGAAGTCAGATGCTGGAATGAAAAAGCCACACTCTAAGTCACTTTCCTGGCTGGCCTTAATGGCTACCTTGTCCTGGAGTCATCTGAGAGGAAAGCTCCAATTGAGGAGCTGCCTAGATTAGGATGGCCCAAGGGCTCTCTAGAGATTGTCTGGATTTTCAATTGGTTTAGGAAAGCCCCCATCAGAACCATCCCTAGCCAAGTGGCCTGGGCTGTACAGGAAAAATAGCAAAGTGCAAAGCAATGAGCCAACTAGCAAGTAATGTCCCTCCACGGCATCCGTCCCAAGCTGCCCTTTGAGCCTTGACTTCTCTTAATGATAGCTTGTGACCTGTATGAATCAAATACAACCTTTCTTGCCCTAAGTTGCTTTTTGTCAGAATGTTTTGTCACAGCAACAGAAAGAAAAGCGGAACCGTCACCTTGCAGCTGGCTCACAAAGGTTATAAACAGCAATAGGTGCAGATTTAATGGGATTTCTGGTTTACAAACCATGTGACCAGAAGACATCATTTCTTTAAAAAAAAGAAAGAGCTGATGGTAGGAGTGAGATTTTTTTTTTTTTTAAACTGGTTGCTATATTAAGCTGTACCATATGAAATTGCTGTTTGCTAGGGAAGATCTGGGCTGGGAAACATAAATTTGGGAAGCATAGGCATATTGATGGTATTTAAATCTGTGAATGAGATCACTTAAGGAGAAAATGGAGGTAGGCCTGGGACTGAGAGCCGCTGCTGCAGCCTGAGGCCCTGCAGCCTTCGGAGGAGTCGCTGAAGGACAACCAACCCTCACAGGAGTTATAAAAGAGGGAAAGGTGTCTCCAGGAGAACATCCATCCTAGTTGTGAGCCTGACGTACATATGTGTGTGCGGACTCGCACACGGTTAGAAGTCTGGTTCTGCGTTTGCTTTTCACATGAATCACCCCTGCTGGATAACCTTGCCTGGGGAAGATGTGGATGCAGCCGAAGGAGTTCAGGGGTTGAAGCTGAGCTGACTCATTACCTGTTAATGGTTTCTCCTGGTGATTTCCCTCTACTCCTTCTAGCCCACACCTGCTTTTAGTGAAAATTTCTCCATGCTATCTAGAAAATCTGGGTAAAAATCTCTAGAGTTTTAAACCTGCTGGGCTGCTCTTGTCAGATCATTCTGTGTGTCAGCTTGGCTGTGACATAAGGCACACAGATACTTGATCTTACAGTATTCTAGGTTTCTCTGTGATGGTATTCTTGGAGGGGGTGAGCATTGAAATCCTCGGGCTTCAGTAAAGCAGATGGTTCTTTAATATATGGGTGAGTGTCACCCAGCCAGATGAAGACCTACACAAAGTGACTGCCCCTCCCCACACTGTGAACAAGTTCCCCACCCCCACCCCCATGTTCAACATGGGTTCTTTAAGCCTGGTGGCCTTTCAGTGGGGACAATTGCTGTGAAAAGACACCATGGCCACACTGACTCTTATAAAGGAAAACATTTAATTGGGGCTGGCTTCTGTTTGAGAGGTTCAGTTCATTATTATCATGGTGGGACATGATGGCATGCAGTCAGACATGGTGCTGGAGAGGAGCCGAGAGTTCTGCATTTGATTCACTAACAGCAGGAAGTGAACTGAGACACAATTCCTCCAATAAAGCCACACCTACTGCAACAAGGCCACACCTCCCAATAGTGTAACTCTCTATGGGCCTATGGGGGCCATTTTCTTTCAAACCACCACAGTGAATCTTCGGAAATCTTTGGCTTTCTCAACCTCTATGATTGTGGGAGCTGATTTCTTACCATCAGTCCCAGTGCTGCCCCCTCATTCGGTCTGCTTTTCTACCTGTGTCTTGCTGTGTGTCTGTCTCTTGTTGGGTTTGCCTTTTGAGAGAACCCTGACCAAGAGAGTACTTTAGAGTCCCTTTGTAACATGAGCTTCCAAGGCATTGACTTGTGTAGGATCTGACTGTTACATTATTGATGCTGTTGGAACATTCCCAACAGGTTGAGGGTCTTGGTACTGCTATATCCAGTGAAAATCTTTACTGCACAGCCCTTCATGTTGGGGGTACTACCCTTATTAGATGTTCACAAGACCTATGCTGACCATGAAACACTGTCTTGGACTCTCTCCTGATAACTGCTTAGATTCTGCCTAATCATAGTTATGTACTGACAGAGTCACCCTTTCGAAAATTTATTTTTAGGCTGTTTTCTTGGAATTTGTGAATAGAAAGCAAGAGAGAATGTAAAGCAAAGCTTTCTTTGCTTTACCACGTACAGTTCAGTGGCTCCAAAAGGTGTCCCCAAAAATATATTTTAAGCAATATTTAGTGTTTGTTTTGAAAGACATCTTCTCATGAATTAATTAATTCAAACAGCACAAGAATCCCTGGAGGGTATAAAAAAATAAACATTTCAATATTTCTTAGGATTGGAATTCAGTTGTGCTGTGTGTAAGGTGCTGGTTGAAAATGATACTGAAGCTGTGAGGTGGTAACAGTGGTCTGAGAGGGCAAATAGCTGTGTGGACACAAATAAGGCATAACACTGGTTACTCTATATCATCAGGTGGGACTTTGGAGAAGGAATGAGGGTCGGAACTATGGGTGATATTTATAGCTGAGGCCAAGGTTGGGTTTCTGCATCTAGGTCATGTGGAAGGAGCTGATACCTGTTCACTGGTCAAGATGCACAAAGGTATCAGATTCATTCTCATTACAACAAAGTGTCTGAGGCTGGGGCCCTGGTGACTGGGATGGAATGTCTTTGGAAGGGCTGGATATGTTTCCCTATGTCAGCCATCATTTAGAAAGGGACATCATTTGTTGGTAAGGACTTCACCACACAGAAGATTATGCTAAAGAGTCTCCAAATCAACAAATGACTTGAAAAATGGTTTGATCCATAATACGTGGTACATTGGGCATCACAAAGCAATGTTGTTAATAGCTTGCTTTTCTGCATAGATAAATGTGCTCCAACCTTTTAACATGTGTTTTTAGATCAATGTGAGTTAAGCTTATTACTTTGACTATAACAGATAATTGTTTCATTTGTGGAAAAATAAAGAAGGTTGTCTGGCACCAAATGCTGGGCTGCCTTTCTTTCTACATTACTCTTTGGAGCCTGTAATGGTCCAAAAGAGAATGGCCCCGATAGGCCATGAACTCCTAGTTCCACCTTCTGTTTTTGTTACTTTTCTATTGCTGTGAAGAGACACCCAGGAAAGGCCACATCTAAAAGAGAATATTCAATTGGGAGCTTGCTTATTGTTTCAGAGGGTGAGTCTATGGCCAACATGGCAGGGTACATGGCCACAGGCAGGCAGGATGGTGCTGGAGCCATAGCTAAGAGGCTCATATCTCGTCTGAAAGCTGGAGGCACAAAGAAAGAGACTGGTCTGGCACAGGCTTTTGAAACGTGAAACTCCCAATGACATGCCTCACCTCCTTCAACAAGGCTAAAGTCCCTAGTCCTTCCTGAAACAGTTTCACTAACTAGGAACCAAATATATGATGGAGGCATTTTCATTCAAACCACCACAGAACTTTGCTAGTTTCCTCCAAGCATGATTTTCACTAATAAATTTACAGTAACCAATCAGACCTTGGGTCTTTAACCCTGTCCCATGTGCTCCCTGGCAACATTCTTAGTTATTTAAAAAAAAAAAAAGGACCAAACATTAAACCAAACTAGGTAGTACTGAATAAAATATAAAATAGGTTTTCTAACTTTTTATAGAAAAGGCTTTCTTCTTGTGACTGAGAATGAGAAAGATTCTGAAGCTCTGAGGATTATAACAAAAATGAAGCATGAGAAGCCCAGTGAGGTACATGGAAAAGAGAGAAGTCATATGGTAAAACCAGTCACACCCAGGTTCAAGGTCTGGCTCTTCCTTTTGCTGTGGGCTCTTGGCCTATGTGTCTCCCACTTGGCATCAGTTTCTCACCTGTAATCTTGACTTACTCCGAGTATGTATCTGCACACAAGCTTAAGGCTTAAGAGGAGTAAGTATAGAAAGTGCTTTGCATGCTATGGTGCCTAGGGCATGGTTATTGTTGACTAAGGGCTTGTAATCGATGCTGTTTGTATTGTGAAGGCATCGTGGGCAGTAAACATGTTCTATATCTGTCACCAATCCCCCTCCCCCCTCTTTTTTTTAAACAACAATCCTGGTTTCTGGTGTGATCCCAATTCATGAAATTTTCTTCCAGGTGATTGATATGTTACATGTGATTCCACTAAGAAGTCTCAGAAATGTCTTAGTTTTGCCATCTAGACTACTCTTCTCTGATGGTTTTTTTCTCCATCGGAAGAGAAAACTAAACAAAAACAAACCAACAAAAACATGGTCCAGATTTATAGGGGAGTCAGAAAATGAGTACAGTCTCTCCAAGTACCTTGGAGTATTGTGGTTTTGAATGACAACTATGGATTTATTCCCCCCACACACACCCTTGTTTCTGCTATTTGTGTTGTCCCTTTGTTCTGACTGTGAACTCAGCCATGGGCCTGCTGGGCCAGGAAGATATCAGTCAACCTAAGGCAAATAAAGACTGGGAGAAAGTACGTGTGATCTGCTGCCACCTTCCACTTTGTCATTGCGATTAGAAAAAAAGTACCTGGCTAGTGGCTATCAGGTCACAGAGAATGAAGAGCATGGAAGGGAGCAGAGTAGATGTCAGTGCCCCAAGTGTGCCAGCCTAGCTGCAAAGGGGAGCCCTGTAGACTGACTCAAGAGCAATGACTCACAGATCTTACAATTCAACATTGTTGTCATAATAGGTAACTGATATACCCAGGCTTGAGGGAAAGTGTATATGCTAGCAGTCAAATTTTCCATGGGGAAAATGTTACTTTTTCCGCCTTTTAAAATTTTTATTTCCCAAATACGTTTGATACCTCAAAGGTATTGTAGCTTCAAGCTGCCATGACCTCAGCAGTGCCAAACAGATTTTCAGCCCATGGCAGGACATCGTCATTTAAAGTCTGTAGGGAAATAAAACCTGTGTACTCATTTGAAGCTGCTTGTAAGTGTCATGAACAATCATCTGTAAAAATAAGGAAGGGGATTGTATTTCTTGGCAGAATTCCACTGACAACTGCCCACGATGGTGAGAGTGGAGGTCCTCACATTGCTATCAAGCAGCTTCTCAGGGACACTCAGAATTGCCCTAGTCCATACTGATGCAGACTTCCCCTGTGCTCTGATACCAAGGGTGCAGGATGGACAAAGGACAAGTTACTGTTGCTTTTAGTGTTGTAAAGACTGGGTTGTTTGTGAGAGGCTCCAGTGTGAGGGACTTTGGCAGGGAAACTGATCATGAACCCCAGTGTTTACCATCTTCTGCATACACAATCCTGGAGCTATTTTCACCTAGTGTCTCTCTGATGTGTGGGCATCACCCACTTGATTATGATCAAGCAAGTGGGGGGGCTTATTCTTTTACTTATGAAGTGTTTAGCATATGCTTGAAACTCATGGGAGGCAGGCAGGGAGGAAAGGAGGGAGTGAGGGGACAGAAGATAAGGAAATAGGGCATTAAATATTGACAAACTGTTGCTTTGTCTTACATGGACTCTGGACTTTGAAGACCATAGGGGGAAAAATGGTCTCTGTAATTGTAGACATGTAATCTTTTTTTTATTGTGTTTTCCCATACGAAGCAATATGAATAGGCCTTGTTTCATAAGACTGGGATGAGGAGTATTGAATCGGGCCCAAGGGATTTAGTATAGTGACTGGAGTACTGTATACAGAATTCACACCAAACTGTTGGTGGAGCTGCTGATGCCAAAGGAATTTATAGCTTGATAATATACATTATGCTTCAAGACATACACTTCTCCTCCAAGAGAATCCATATGGAAATACTTAAAAAGAAATGACACCATGAGAAAAATAGTCCCAATAGGAATTGTGGCCAGGACACATCTTATTGTGTACATGGACAGGCTGAGAAGGATGGATTGATGGACAGGTTCTGGATGGATTGATGCAACTCAAAAACACCATTAGTTGTTTCTCCTGCTTTGTCTTTGCATTTCTTCTTTCCCTATCTTCCATTCCTTTCCATCAGTCCATAAAATACCACAATTGTGAATTTCAAAAGATCTGAGGTCTAGGTTTAGACACTGTTGCTTGCTTATTTATCTATTTACTTATTTCTTTGCTTATTTATTCAAAAATTTGTTCAAATAATTTTGCTTTTTGTATTAATGGGAAAGTAATTCCTACTTGAGAAGGTTCTTTGGAAGGCAACAAAAGGTAAAATAAAATCAGGGCTGGGTTCTGAGTGGATGGAAACAATTATCTCTCCTTTTTTATTTCTTCCACTATCTAGGTAAAGGAAGCCTTTATACCCAATTTGAGGCCCCTTTGACAACCAGTTTAGATCCAAAAGTTTTGAGTGGCCTCGCCTTCCTCGGGAATGGAGCACCCTCTCTCTATCTGTGTAGGTTTCCTGTGGGACATGATTTGGTACTCACATTAGGCTATATGGAGAAATGGTAGCAAGTTTCCTAAACATTTCCAGTTATTTCCTAATGGAAGGATGGTCTTGAAGTGAGCACATTGATGTCCTTCATAGAGAATTGTGTGATTAACCAAGGGGAACTATTGAGTAATTCTCAGTCTCTCTCTCTCTCTCTCTCTCTCTCTCTCTCTCTCTCTCTCTCTCTCTCTCTCTACACACACACACACACACACACAATCTGTCACTTTCTCTCATCCCACCTTCCTCCCCTCTCCCCCCCCCCATGTGTGTGTAAAATTTACTACAAAGTACTATGCAAGAAAAGCAATAATTGACACTTGCTACTCAGGTTCTTTAGCCCCTGCTTTTCAAACTCAGCAAGTTGCTGATCTCAGCTGTTCCAGTAGCTCCCCTGCAGCAATCCTACTGTTCTAGGGATTGGCTAGGTGATGAGGGTACCTTTGGGAAGCAGATGTATTCTGGTTAGGTAGCAGAAACCTTAGAAGAGAATGTCTATTTACTTTCTGTGGTTACTTCTCTCATCCATGTCACAAAATACACAACAAAGTACAATGAAGGAAAAGTTCATATTGGCTCACAGTTTGAAGGTACTGTGGCTGGGAAATTATGACAACTAGAGCTTGAGGCAGCTTGTCGCATTGCACAAAATCACAAAGCAAAGAGAAAGCCAATGCCAGCCTTAGCTTGCTTTCTCCTAATCTGGTCCAGGGCTCCAGCCCAAGGTTAGGTGCTACTAACAGAGGTAGTTAATCCAATGTAGAAATTCCCTCATGGACATTGCCTGAGATTTGTCTTCAAGGTGATTCTAGATCCTTGAAGTTGAAGGTCAGTACTAATCATTGTACTTTCCAAATGCATCCTAAAAATGAAACTTTATCTCATTTATCTGGGATTTCCTAAAGGCAATATCCCTGTGAATTTATTCTCTTTTTTTTTTTTTTTACCTTCAGTATATGAAACAAAATGGGTATTTATAGTAATTTCATAGTTGTATAAATATTCAAAATGTTTAATAAACACTGGCACAGATGTCCAGTGCTGATAACCTGTGGTGACAATAGCCCTGGAAGTGAGCCTTGCAGGACCTTCCTAACCGAAAGTTAATCGTTTTGTGGGAGGAGGGTATCTTTTGGAAGGTAAAGACAGATGACTCTTTGCCACTAAGGCCTGCCATGTTGTTGCAACAGGCAGGGGTCTTGATGCTGATCACCAGAAAGCCATGCTTGCAGATCAAGCATGGGGACGTTTCTCTTTCACACATGGGAAGGTTTCCCAGGCCACCAAGTGCTAAGCCCTGTGGGCAATCTCCCCTGCCTCTGGGTGGCTAGCTATTTCACCCCCAGCTGGGTTTCCTCAGTGAGTGACACTCGTTTTTGCTGGCTTTGTAAATGTGTCCAGTTATTCAGAACAAACACTGCACACATTGAACAAGAATGTCATTCATTCTGAAGCCAATGATGTCTCTTCCATTGTTAACCAGTACTGTTCATCTTTTGTGGGGAAGGGTATTAAGAATAGCCTTTTATTACAATTGAAATTCAGGCTAAGATCTGAAGTATAAAGAAATCAATCACAGTGCTTAACAGAGAACAATAAAGACATAGAGACCCGAGAAATATACTCATCCATTGTGCATATTATTTTTAATGCGAAATATATACATGATCAAGTGTTTATTTTTTTTAACATCTAGATCAGAGATACTTGATCACTCCAGGAACAGGTTACTTTATCAGAAGTCTGTTCCAGATTAACTCATTAGTAAAGATAAGAAGGCAAATAGGTATCTGCCAGGACTTGCTTATTTATTTCTTAAGAATATTTTGTAAAATTATAATTATTTCACAATACCTCTAGATACTTAAAGTTAACTCCTACAAAATGCTTCTCAACAGTATAAATGTAAGCTTCATAACTTGAATTAACATAAGAGATACTATGAAACTATTATCTCTAGAGGTAGAGATGTGTTATTTCCAAGGGTTTGCAATTGCACCTTCGCAGGGGCTGACCTGGAGACACAGTTGTAGGCATAGGAAGTTTCCCACTTATCCTAGGGTTTATTGCTGATACTCATCTGTGAAGATAAAAAATTGCAAATGAGGACTGTGTATCATTTCACTCCCTCCTCTTCCCTCCTCTAACACCTTCCATCTCCCTTCTCTTTCTCAAATTTGTGACTTTTATTGTTGTTACACACACACTCCCCCCCCCCCACACACATACCTTAGTCCATTTAGTGTTGCTGATAAGTACACATCTTTAAGGCTGCCCACAGGATTGGATAATCTATCAGGAAGCCCATCCCTAGAAAACACTGATTCTTCCCCTCTGGGCAGCCATTGAAGGTCTGTATCTCTTCAACTAGGGCTGGTGACTTGTGAGATTCCCACATCCATGTTGAGATGTAAGCTGAGGTTATTGTGACAGTCTTGTTTAGGTTGTTAAATTTCTGTAAGTATAGCTCCCTGTAATATATAAGTGACACTATTTTGCAATAAGAATACTAGTCCTCCAGTTCTTACCATCTTTCCTCCCACCTCTTTCACGATGTTCCTTGGGAAGGGGTGGGGGTTGTGTATATAAATTGGAGTTAGACATCCCACAGTCATGGATTCTCTGCACTTTGACCAGTTGTGAATCTTTGTAGTAGTCACCAGCTGAGACAAAAGACAAGCATCTTTGATGAGGGGTGTAAGAGTAAATACGTAGGATGCAGCTAGAAATTATACTGATTTAAGAAAGAGCAGTAGTTTGTTCTCTAGGGTTCATGACCTCACCAGCCATGGGTAGTTTAGATGTCAAAATTGACAGTACCAATTATAAATTCCCTTCCAATTAGGCAGCTGCCCTTAGGATGTAAATGCCATTGTTACACCCTTTGGAGAGATTTTGCTGTGTTGGTCATTGCAGTGGTTTTGAGGATTCACAGGGATGAATTGTTTTTCTCCTTTAGCAGCTGGCATTATCCCCTTCAGACACTGTAAGAGCTAGTCCTTTTTTTAATGTATATGTCTGTGCATGCATGTTGTATATATATGGGTGCCTACAGAGGTCAGAAGGCACCAGACCTCCTGAGATGTAGTTACATGTCTTTGTGAGCCTTTTCACATGGGTGCTGGGAACTGAACTTGGGTCCTCTGGAACAGCAACAAGAGCTTGTACTCTCTGAGCCATCTCTCAGCCTTCATTTTACACAAGCTTGTTGGTTGTCTTTCTACAAGCGGCCCTGCCCCTTCCTTCACTGTCTTACGGTGTGGGCTGCTGCTCTCTGGGGTCTGCACCCAGCCTCTGTACTTAGTGGTTACTTCAGTGGCTTCAATACAGACCCCTGCCATTTATCAGTGTAGCCTTTTGTGGTTGCCTACATGCCTGGACAGAACTTTCTGAAGTTAATTGACATTCTTCTTTTACAAATTGCTACCTTTGGAGATTGGTTTTCTTTGGCAAACCCACCCTCTGTCCTGAGAATCTTGGCAGCATCAGGTGTCTGTTTGGCTTTTGTGTGTTTAATGTTACACTTCAGTGGTTCTCAATATGTGGGTTGTGACCCCTTTGACAGACTTCTATCTCCAAAAATACTTACCGTAAGATGCATAACAGTAGCAAAAATACAGTTATGAAGAAGTAATGAAACAATTTTCTAGCTGGGGGTCACCACAACATGAGGAACTGTATTAAAGGGTCACAGCACTAGGAAGGTTGTGAACCATTATACTTGATTTGATATCTGTTCTTACTTCCAACTTGGTGGGACTGTTTTTGTCCAGTGCCTTTTGTCTATACAAACAATACTGTAAATCTACAAGTATATTTTATTTATGTTCCATTAATATTTTAATAGGTTCTTTGGGACTTCAGGGCAGAATGGATGCTGTGGAATCTAGTTCATAATCACCAACAGCCCAAGTAAGGACATGAAAAGGGATACTTATCCTAATCATACCTCAGAAATGTGAATTAGCATTTGAAAGAAAAGTGCATGAGTTGGTAGAACTTCACAGCAGACTGTTTAGCAAATACTCCTGAAGCTGTAAGTCATTATATCATCATTGTTCCTGACTTCAGGTGAAAGGACTTAATTTGTCAACTGTGTTACCAAAAGGAAATCTATGCTTCTATAGAGGACTTAGTAATTGTAGGAAGTTCTTTCTTTCTTTGCTTGTATTGTTGAAAATGCTCAGGGTTAATTTTTAGTTTTTGTTTTATTTCATGTGTATGGATATTTTGCTGGGGTGAATGTCTGTGCACCCTTTGTGGGCTTGGTGTTCATGGGGTTCAGAGGAGGCACTGGATCCCTTGGAGCTGGAGTTTAAGATAGTTGTGAGCCACCATATGGATGCTGGCAATTGCACCTGGATCCTCTGGGACAACAGTAGAGGCTTTTAAACACTCAACCGTCTCTAAGGCTCAAACTTAAAAATTCTACATTTTAATTAATTCTTTGAGAACTTCATACATTTATACAATACCTTTTGATCACATTCACCCCCAGATCCTCCACTCAACTCCTCACCCCCTCCACTTTCCAAACTTCATGCATTCTTTTTTAAAAATAAATTTAGTACTTACTATGCTGGGTGTTGTTGTTGTTTTGTTTTGTTTTGTTTTGTCAACTTGCCATAAGCTTGGGTCATCTGGGAAGAGGGACCAGAGGGACCAATAATTAAGAAAATGCTTCCATCAGACTGACCAGTAGGAACATCCATGGGAGCCTTTTCTTGATGAATGATTGACATGAGATGCCACAGCACACTGTGGCAATGCCACACTTGAGCAGGTGGTCCTGGGAGGTATAAGAAAGACAGCCAAACAGACTGAGGAGCAACCCAGGGAACAGCATTCCTGCCCAGACTCTGCATCATTTCCTGCCTTGAGTTCCTACCCTGACCTTCCTCCAGGATGAACTCTGACTTGTAAGGTGAAATAAACCCTTTCATCCCCAAATTGCTTGTGGTCCTGGTGTTTACCACAGGAATAAAAGCAGACTATGACACTCATCCAGTCCAGTTTGTGCTGTCCATATACTCATGGGTGTTGGACCATCCACTGAAGCATGGTCAATACTAAGGGCCATATTCTTTAAGAAAACTGACTTTCCCTCCCCTGAGGGGATGTGGTATAGATATGCCATTTGTGGCAGAGCCTGTGAATTTCTGTGTTAACTGTCATCCATGGCACAAAGAGCATTCTCTATTGAAGTCTTTGAGCCACAATTTTCTATGGGTAGAGAGATAACATATTTAAAGGGTATTGTATTCACTTAGCAAAATAATGGTAATAAGTTTACCCTTTGTACCTATGAAACTATTGTTTATTTGTCAGATTTACAGTATCAGATGTGGTGATATATTATTTATGATTTATTAAAGCTTGCCTGAGGATTCAGAAAGCAAAGTCATTCTCAGGCAATAGAAATCAGGTAGTGGTGATACACACATTTAATCCCATGACTCAGGATTAAGTAGACTGATGTCTCTGAATTCAAGGCCGTTCAGTGATACAAAAGAGTGAATCAGTCTAAAAGAGTAACAGAGCTCACACCTTTAATCCCAGCACTAGAGAGTTGTAAAAGATAGGAGCAGGGTCTTCAGTAGGCAATCTCAGAATTAGTTTCCAGCCATGTTGAGGAGAGCATAGCAGTCTGGGATTGCAATCTGAGGTTTGGTGGAGCCAGGATCACCTTTCAGTCTGAGGTAAAGGTCAGAGCTAGTGGCTGACTGCTTTGGTTTCCTGATCTTCTCCTTAAAGCTTGAACCCCAATATCAGTCTCTGGTCTTTTATTTTTCGTGCTACAGTCAGACACACATTCTTTCCCGTGGATGGAGCCTTGAATCCAGTCAGAAACAAGGGATAAGTTTGAATCAGATAATTGATTAGTCACACATGAGCACCCTAATGTAAGCTGTCACTGAGTGAGATAAGGAACAGTCCCTGTGATGGTTATGCGACTCTGTTCCTCTTGAAGAACCAGAAGGACCCCGTGTTTATTCCCCTCTCTTCCTTTTGTGGTTCTGTACTACCTCTTGCTTTCTGTTTCCAAAGCCCCTCTTGAAAGTTCCAGATGATGGATGTGAGCTCACCAGGTACAAGCCACCAGAACTTCATGCAAGAGCCACAATATTGGATGGAGAAGAAGAAAGGACTGCGTAAGAGGATGGGGAAGGAATAAAGTTAGACATAGACCAGCCCTCTGCCTGGCTCAAGTTCTGGGGACAGCTCCAAGTGTAGTGTACAAGGTACCCAGCACACACTTCTGCATTATGATGAAATGAAGTCCAAATTTACAAGCCAGGAATAGTAGAAATAACACTTACCTGGTTTTGGTGCAACTCCCTGCCATTTAGCATGCTAAGAGCTTTGATTCAATTGCCCCGTAGCTTCAGGAGGCTGAAATTTATGATCTCTATTTTTTTTGTGTGTGTGTGAGGAACTCAAACAAATAATAGTTAAATTGGAAAAGGGAGATGGTTAATCCAAATATCTGACATTCATAATATTCCAGCACCTAAATTATCTTCAGTACCAGCATGATGCTATGAACGAAAATTCCAACATCTGATTTTGTAACAAGTCAAAATGTGGTACAGTAGAAAATCACTTTCAGTCTCTGAAAATCATACTTGATGACTTCATATTTAAATGTTGATCTCATCATCCAAATTTCTCATTATTTATATGTAAATACTGCCCCCCAATAGCACTGGTATGCCTGGCTTTTTGTTTTGTTTGTTTGTTTTGAGACAAGGTTTCTCTGTGTAACAGTCCTGGCTGTCCAGAACTCACTTTTGAGATGAGGCTGGTTTAAACCAGCCTCTGCCTCTCTGCCTCTCTGCCTCTCTGCCTCTCTGCCTCTCTGCCTCTCTGCCTCTCTGCCTCTCTGCCTCTCTGCCTCTCTGCCTCTCTGCCTCTCTGCCTCTCTGCCTCTCTGCCTCTCTGCCTCTCTGCCTCTCTGCCTCTCTGCCTCTCTGCCTCTCTGCCTCTCTGCCCCTGCCCCTGCCCCTGCCCCTGCCCCTGCCCCTGCCCCTGCCCCTGCCCCTGCCCCTGCCCCTGCCCCTGCCTCTGCCTCTGCCTCTGCCTCAAGTACTGGGATTAAAGGTGTGTACCACCACCACCCAGTTTATGCCTGCCTTTTTAACCTGAGTTGGGGAGAAACTTCAGGTTCTCATGTCAGGAGAAAAACACTTTCCTGACTGGATTCTCTCTCTAGTCCCAGGATTTAGAGCTTTAATATTAATATTTGTCACCACATTTCTAGAAGTGCATCTAGTTTACATTTTTCTAAACTAATTTGGACACAGAAACTCCCACCACTCTCTCTCTCTCCTCTCTCTCTCTCTCTCTCTCTCTCTCTCTCTCTCTCTCTCTCTCTCTCTCTCTCTCTCTCTCTGTGTGTGTGTGTGTGTGTGTGTGTGTGTGTGTGTGTGTGTGTGTGTTGGAGACAGAGAGAAAAGAGGGAGGGAGAGAAAGAGAAAGAGAGAGAGAGAGAGAGAGAGAGAGAGAGAGAGAGAGAGAGAGAGAGAGAGATCCCTAGTTAATCCAGAGTGAAGTCCTTCCAGGATGTGCTATTGTGTTGTTCTGATTTAGTGTTTATGTTGAGATGCAACTAGAAAGCAAGCCACTAGAACAGTACGATCTCTCATTTCTATAGTTGAAGAACACACACCACCTCCCAAAATCCCATGGGCCAATAAATCATGAACTAATAAGGCATCCAACAGAGCAAGGCAGCATATAGCAGACACCTGTCCTTGAATACTTTATGGGTTTGTCTTCCCTCTGTTCCTTTCTTTGTCCTTCCTTCCCTCTTCTCCCTCCCTCACTTCCTCTCTTTCTTTTTCTTTTCCTTTGTTGCATCAGTGATTGAACTAGCAGAAAGATATTTTCTGACACTAAGATGGAAAATGCAGTTGAGTCTGTTGGGAAGAACAGATCTGTGGGGTTCGTGCCCTTTGCTTAGAGGATCCCTACACTACAGCTCTTTGGCCATATTCAATCTCCAGAGAAACCTAGTTCCTCTGTTGGAACTTCAGACAGTGTAGAGGACCACTGAAGCACAGTGTCTTCCCCACTGACAGTCTATAGTGTAGTTCTAGTTAAAATATAAAACATCTTCCCTTTCAGCAGAGCCATGAGGGTGGTAGGCTTTAATTTTACTTTTCTGTCTTTTAAACTTCATTGACAATTCTGCTCATGCTTTAAAACACTTGGTCCCAAAGTGAGGCCTTCATGGTGCTGATTTTGATTGCACCCACACACTGTATTTATTTGCCATTTAAATCATCTTTGTCTGGAGCAGGTCCCTAGTCTGCAGCATCTGATCCCTGCTGTTGTTAATGAAGGAGAGGGGGAGGGGAGGCAGGGCCCCTCAGAGCAGTCTATTGTGTATGAGGATCCCATGGGAAGGGGGGAGAATATGAAATTTAGCAGGACCAGGAGCCAGTCTGCTGCTGTTGGAGAGGCTTTGTCTGAGTTGGTGTCTTTCCCTGGTCCTAAGATTGATGGATGGATGAGCCTCCAGGACTGTTCTAATCATGAGAAATAAACAACAATCATTGTTGGCCTCCCTATTGCCCTTCCATTCAATTGTTCCTGTACTTTTCTTGGACTCTGGCCTCTTTCGTCATGCTTCATTCAGGGTGCTATTAGGTGCTGGGTGACCAAGACATGACCGTTTTCCATGAGTGCAAAGCTCTGAAGTTGGGAATCTCTTCCCACCCACCCCTGCTCCTCTTAGCCCCACATAAGCAGGAGAGAAAACAATCAGGTGCTTCAATAGACTAATCTTGAGTGATGGCACAACTTGAACAGAACTAGGACTTTAGAGGAACATAAGGATGGCAGATTTCTTCTTGAGATTTTTTGCTTTCTTCATTGTCAGTTTATTTCTTGTATTAATTTACTAGGCATTAAACCTGGAGTCCCCTGGATGCTACGGAAGTACTATGCTGCTAACCTGCATAGCCAGTCCTTTGATCTTTAACAATACTGTGTGTGTGTGTGTGTGTGTGTGTGTGTGTGTGTGTGTGTGTGTATGTGTAGTTGTTATTTTTCTTGAACCTTGAGTTCTTCAGTGCACCTAAAATTTTGTGTCTAAAGTATCTCTACTGCTTTCTTTGATCCCTGTAATCCCTAGCAATAAGTTTAACATGAATGCTTTTAAAATGTTTGGGGGTGGGTACTGGAGAGATGGCTGAGCTGTCAAAAGGCATAAACTGATCTTCTAGAGGACCCGAGTTCAATTCTCAGAACCCACAATTGGGCAGCTCACAACCGCCTATAACTCCAGCTCCAGAGGAATCTGGTGCTTCTAGCCTTCAAAGGCAGGCACACTTTGTGCAGGCGCACACACACAGACACACACACACACACACACACACACACACACACACACACACACACACACACACAGACACACACAGACAGACACACACAGATACACACAGACACAGACACACACACACACACAGACAGACACACACAGACAGACACACACAGACACACACACACACACACACACAGACAGACACACACAGACAGACACACACAGACACACACACACACACAGACAGACACACACAGACAGACACACACAGACAGACACACACACACACACACACACACACGGAGGGGGGAGAGGGGGGAGAGAATTAAAAATAAAATCTTGAAGATAATTTTTACATTTAGTATTTATTATTCTGGAAGAGGGATACACATCTCTGTGTGTCTGTCAGAGAACAACTTGCAGAAGAGTCTGTTCTCTTCTATTACATGGGATCTGGGGATTGAACTCAGGTCATCAGACTTGGCAGCAAGTGCCCTTGTGTACTGAGCCATCTCACCAGCTCCCATGAATACTTTTAATAACATTATTCTTGTAATATTGGTTATGCTATTTGCTGTCTTTTGAACTCCTGTTCCAGGCATGTTGGATATATCATCAGCTCTGAGCAGTGGAAGTAGATACATTTCCTATAGAAATAAAGCAACCAAGGCACCAAGAATTTACTCACTCAAATCAGCATCCAAGCACGAAAGACGGGAGCAAAAGGCTCTCCTCCATGTGTCTGGTTCTAATTCTCCCTTCTCTGGAAATGGATGTCCTGGTTTTCTCAGTGAGCAACTAGAGCTTGTTCTCACAAGGCACTGGGGTATCTTCATTTAGATTGATATCCATCAAGTTCAAGTGGAACCAGAAATGCAAGATCTGAAGGGTGGTTGTGGATGTTCCCAGTTGTGTCCATCTGTGCACAAAGGCTAGTGGTGTGCCAGTCTGGTGTTTTCCCACTCATGAGAAGTGTGACTTATAGAATAATTGTTTATATAGAGCCCTTGCACAATAATATGGAAAGAATTGTTTCTTCAGTGGTGTTATAGTATGTTTCTTTGTTTATACTTGTCCCTGTCACCTTGAATACATTCACCTTTAATTCTTAGGAAACTGAAATTTTATTACCTTCATTCTGTGCATTGCCTACTATGGTAGCTATCTATCACATTTGGCTAAAAGCACTTGAAATATGGTTAATTCTAAGGAATGAATATGTTATCTATGTTGGTTCACACTAAAGTTTGATTATTTAGTCTTCAAAAAAGATATTAAATGCCCTTATTTATATTATCAATGCATTTTTAATTAAAATAATTCTTTTTTTTCTGGGCATGGTGCCACATTCCTCCAAGTGCTAAGATTATAGCTATGCACCATCAAACCTGACTTCCTCAGGCCAAGGTATAAGTAAGCATAGATAGGTAAAATAGCTATGGATATAGTTGTAGACATAAACATAGGCAAGGCCTATGAAAAGGACTCCAATTGATCAATAACTAATGTCAACAACTGGCAAATGGGATCCTATGACATTAAAAGTGTTTCAGCAATAGAAACAATCAAGTGAAGAGGAAGAGTCTTGGGAATATCTTTTTTGTTTATTGTTTTCAGTTTTGGTTTGTTGTTGTTTTGTTTGTTTTCTGGGAAGCATTTGCTGGTGATCTAATCAGTTCCCCTTTATCCTTCCTTCAAAAAAAATTATAGGGTATAATTTACTTCCACCTAGATATTAGATATCCTCAGCTATCAAAAAATGTCCTTCAAGTGCATGGAGACAAGGGAGGAGGGTGGTCACTGCTCTTTTCATGTTACTTAACCCAGGGTTCAGTGAAGGTAAGAGCTTGAAAAATGTCTGAATGTTCCTCCGATGTACATGGTTTTTCAGCATGTGTTAGCTTGAACCCTTGGCACATAGAGTTCTCACTCAATACCTGTTGATTGGGTGAATATTTCCTGTTGGTATTTCTCAAAATTTTATTGCACTTTCTTTGTCCTTAGGCAACTTTACCCTTTAATGAATCCAGGCAGTAATTAGATAAACTCAGAGCTGTTAAATGGAGCTTATTTTTGCTATACCAGGCTGTACCTCTAATTCATGGAATGGAAAGGCCAGCCAGGAGTAACTGAATAGACTTTCCCCTCTTCATATTTTTCTTTCCCCTCACTTAGTCCACTATATGTGTTGGTAGTCTGTTCTTTCGTATCATGGGACTGTGTTTGTTTGTACTGTTGATGGCCAGTGACAGAAGACCAGTATCTCAGAAACTAAAGTAAGTGATGGAGAAAGGAGAGGGATGAGGAGGCGGGGAGAAAGAGAGATTAAATATGAGTTTAATTCCTGGTTGAGGTTACTGAAGTGCCCAGACAGAGTGCATACAAAAACTCATGACTTTACAACTTAGTGCCAGTAGGCTGCAGGTTACACCACTCTATTCTCCCCATTCTTTCTCAGATGGCTGGTCATTGCCTCTTGTCAGCATTCCCGGGGTCAATTCAAGGTCAGTTGGACACTGACATATGGAATCAGCAAAATCAGTTTTAAAGACTGTGAAAGTGTACAAAGGAATCATTCTTATGTTTCTCCATGATATGGATTTTGCTAGAAAAATACAGGTCCTGTCCTCCTACCTCCAAAACCATTTCTCCGAGAGTTCTCACACCATAAGGAGCAGTTAGCACACCATATTGACTCGTGGATATAAACTAGTACATCATACATATCTGTGTTTTGTTGTTGTTTTCTTGTTGTTGTGCACATGTGTTCACTGACCCCAGAGGTCTCCATACATACCTTGGATGTATTTCCTCAGGATGCTACATACCTTATTTAAGGCAGACTCTCAGTTCTACTTTGAACTCTCTAATTTAGCTCTGCTGGTTTTCCAGTAGCCCCAGGGATTTTCTTGTCTCTACCTTCTCAGCATTATGATTACAAGATCATGGCACCATTTTCTGCCTTTGACATGGCCTGAAATCAAATTTAGGTCCTCATGTTTGCCTGGCAAGCACTATATTGACTGAGTACCTCTC
Source organism: Cricetiscus sungorus (assembly GCA_030556225.1). Lineage (NCBI taxonomy): Eukaryota > Metazoa > Chordata > Mammalia > Rodentia > Cricetidae > Cricetiscus > Cricetiscus sungorus. Next base: position 6,162,300 of record JANBXA010000735.1, on the reverse strand, counting down.
TGGCCCCAACACAACATTTAAAAAATAATTATTCTCATTAATATGTCATCATGTACCCTGCATGCATGCTGAGCCTTGAGACAGTGAAAATGGAATTTCAAATCATCTCTTGTTTACTAGAAACTTGTCTGTAGGTTCTGGTAAGTTTTCAGATCCTCTAGGTCTCACTTTTCCACTTATAAAATAAGGCTAGCATGTGTCACCTTCTATACTAAGCAAGTATTAGGATTCAATGGGTGCTGTGTATAGAGAACACAACACAGCAGTGGACTAATAGAGCTGAATTATGAATGGGAATGGGTTCATTCACTCAGTCTATATTTTACTTTGCTTCATGCTAGGCCTCTGACTCAATTTTGGGTGACATCATTCAAGGACTTCCTTGATTCTTGGTGGAGGTACCTTGTAAACGGATAATCCAAGGCTGTGCTAATAACCCATGCCCCGTGTAGTTCAGTCCCAGAGTTATGTGCATACAAATGGCATTTTGAACTAATTCAGACTTCTAGGAACTCTATCACTGAGCCCCAATTTAGAGTTCTAGAACACTATGGAAGAGAAGCAAACAGTCCTCCAGAACTGGTTGTCTCCTTCTTTCTCTTTTACCAACATTCTTAGCCCATTGGGACCTACCAGTCGCTTCATGTCATGGAACTCTTTAGACTTTTCTAGCTGACCTCCACAATATCCTGTTGCCAAGGCTCCCCCAAGGTGCTATTATTCTCCTGATGGCATTTACTCTGCTCCAAGTTTCTCTCTGTTGCTGTTACCAGGCTATACCTGGTTTTTCTTAGCTTAGCTCACTTGTCACCTTCTATGATGGTCTTTATCTTAAGGACCTTGAATGATGTCACTTTTCTGAGTTCTCCAGCACCCAGCTAAGCTACCCTGAGTTCTTTAACTCTTTGATGATGTAACTGTTGACAACTTCCCTGCCTTCCTGACTGCCAAATATTCGGATGACAAGTTGATCTTCCTGAGAAGATATAGGACTACTAGAATCCATTAGCATCTGGTGCCTTGTGGGAAGGAGGGATGAGGGGAGGAAAGTGGCCCTTCTTATAAATAACTCAGATCATTTAAGTCTGACAGTCCTCATTGGAAAGAATTTCTAGCATGATCTTTATATGTAAATGATGCTTTCAGGTATGGCTTATGAAATGACAACAAAAGTACATTAGTCTACTATCATTTCTAACTCATCTATCTCCTTATGGCTAAATGGAAATGACAATAAACCGTGTCCCAAGATTGCTGTGGGTTTGTGAGATGATGCAGGAAAAGCCCATGGCAATACTTGGCACCTGGAAAAGTCCCCGGTGACAGTAAATGCTGTTACTGAAAGTGCAGAAGAATGTTCTAGAGACTTCCAATGTTGTTTCTAAGATGAACCACCACCAATAGTTTTCTTCAAGGAGTCAGCTTGATTTTTAAAAACAATGATAATTAGAAAGAGAGAAGCAAACACCATATTGGTTGCAAAGAGGAAAAGGTATTTTGTTTTGGTTGGTTTTTGCTTTTGTTTTTCACACCTGCTTTCTCAAAGAAATGGAAACTCAGTGTCTCAACAAAACTTGGCAACAAGTAAAATACATGGTTTAAAGTTGTCAGCAGTCATAGCAAATGTGAAACCAAATATCTCATTTGCTTTGGAGGGTCTGGGCAGCAAGGACAGCTGGAGTGTTGCTATTTTTTATTTCAAATAAAAGAGTCAGCTATTCGTTACCATAGGAACCACCAACCTAATTATAAGGAGTTTTGCTCACTGGATAAAAGTCATCATTTCTCTTCCCTTCCCATGCTCACCCAGATCTCCAAAATATTGCCATGGATTTGGTCTTGGATGAAGGGATTTGCTCCCTTTTCAGGATGCTTAGAATACATTGACAGCTAATCCAGGAAAGAAAAGCAGGAGACTTGGAGAAATGACATTCACATTTACAACTTGTCTTCTACTTTGAAGGAGAGGAAGAAAGGAAGGAAGGAAGGAAGGAAGGAAGGAAGGAAGGAAGGAAGGAAGGGAGAGAAAAAGAGAAATAAAACCTAGATAAAATTCACAAGCAGCAGCTACCAAAAACAAATAAATCTCCAAAATAAAATCCAATGGAATTGATTGCTCCAAACTGCCCCCTACTCCACCCCCACATTAGACAGTCTTATTCTTGTGTAAGAGCAGAAGTGTTAATTTCTAAGTCTAGCTCTGGGGTCTTCTTGGTCTGCAGTCTTATGTTAACATTTATGATCAGTCATATTACACAACAGTGCAGTTTGGAGGAGTGCTACCTGTACCCCAAGAATGGACAGGTTGATTGGAGCACCTTTGGGGATGGTCATACTCACCATCCAGGGCAGCAGTTCTCAATATGTGGGCCATGACGTCAGAAAACACATATTCCCTATGGTCTTAGGAACTGAGACACTGCACAGGAGCAAAATAACAGTTATGAAGTAGCAAAGGAAATAATGTTATGGCTGGGGGCCACCACAACATGAAGAACTGTATTTAAGGGTAGGAGCATTCGGAGAGTTGAGAACCACTGATCTTGGGTCAACTCAGGAAACATGATGCCTTCTTTTATACACCTGTTTTTGCACTTTCTGTCTGCCTGTTTACTGATCATCATATTCATCTGTATCTGCATGGATTTTTTTGACTGACCTCAAATAAATAGTCTCCCAATAGACAGCAGATAGAAAATTAACTCACATTGAGGAGCAAGCATAATGGATATATTTTGGATATAAGATTCTTTAGGGATTAGAGATTTGCATTTCCAGTTAGTATATTTTGAGGGGATTCCATTTATAGAACGTAGCAGCTGTAAGCAAATGCTAGTGTTAGGCATGTTGCTTACATTTTGTTGACCTAAAATGTTCAGTTGAGCTGTTAATGTTTCGTATATTCTAGGAGTTCTGAGACATCCTTCAGGCTATTTGGGATGGGAAGAGGGATCCTACTTCAAAGGACAGACAAACATCTGTGAAGATGAGGTCTTTGTGGAGACTGAAACCACTACAATAAACATATAAGTATGTTGGAGGCAGTTGGCAAAGGGTGTGTTTGAAATGGAGTCGTTTTCACAATTTATGTAACATTTCATGATGAGAGAGGCTTATTTTGTGATGCCCAGAGCAGATTTCTTGATCTGGATGGAAATCATCTTTCCTTACATTCTTGTGTGGTTTTTTTGTTCTTCCTGCCCTTCCTCCTCCTCTCCCATCCCTCCTCCCCCTCCTTCTATCCCTCACTTTGGGGAGGGCACACATGTATGGGAGTGTGCAGATGTGTACATGTGAAAGCCAGACTAGGACCTAAATTGTCTTCATCTGTCAGCTCCCACATTTTTACCTTGAGATGGTCAGTCACGGAACTGGTAGCTCACCTTCCTAGCTAGGCTGGTCGTGTAGAGGCCTTTTAGGATCTGTCCATCTCAGTGCTTCATTTATAAGCACCCACAGCCATGCCCATGAAATTATCTAAGATTTTTCTTACAATATATGTTGTTATTAACCAGTCAGCCTATTGGGCAGTAGAACACCAGAACATGTACCTGTGTAACTGACACTGCCCCCAGAAAGCAGCATCTCTTTTCCCATGCAGCCTTCCTCCAGCTGTTATCCACCATTCTGTTCTCTCCTTCCCCATCCATGCTCCCCCCACTCTGCTGTCCACTTTTCTATTCTTCCCAGAGCTCAACTTATGTGCATAAAAGTACTATCCTATAACTCTGACACCTGTATCTGCCATGTTTCACTTAGGATGATATACTCTGGGCTTATCCATATTGTTAAAAAAGATAGAATTCCCTGTCCCCTCCCCCTTTTTTTTAAGGATTAAAAGTGTTTATGTCACATTTAAAATCTACTTTAAGTGGCCCAATTGCATTTTCTTTCTGGTTGTTGTGAATAATGCTGCAATGGCTACCTCTTGAGAATAGTGTTTCAGCTCCTTTGTGTCTGGGCCCAATTGTGGAATCATGGTTATGCGGTCATTTTTTTCTGGTCTTCTGAGGGTCCTCAGCACTGTTTTACAAAATGCTTGTGCTAATTTACATAAGTCTTACCAGGAGTATCCAGAATTCCTTCCTCCCCACATCCTTGTCAACACTTGTGTTGTTCATCATCTAGCAGGTGTAAGTTGATCTCTTACAGTGGTTTTAAAGATGAACATGTTTTTCCCGTGTCTCTTGGCCATTTGTATCAACAGTCTGCTCTGCTGTTCTTCAGGGAGATGTCTAGTCAGGTCCTGTTGCATTTGGTAATATGATTCTTTTTCAGTCGCTGGAAAGCTTCTTCTTCATTTCCAGCGTTAGTCCCTTGTGTGATGTGTGACTTGCCCTGTAGGCTGTTTCTTCCTTCTTCCCCATACATTCTTTGTTGTGCAGTTTCCTTTTCATCTGATGCAGATGCTATTCATCTATTTTGGCTTTTGTTGCCTATGATTTAAGAGTCGTAGTCAAGAAATTACTCCTTAGATTAAGATCATGTTGTTTTCCTGTTTTGTTTTTTTCCCCAAGAGGTATTTCAATATCTAGTCTGTGTTTGAATATTTAAAGGTTTTTCTTTAGTTTGAAGAATTTCATATGTGAGTCCAATGAAATATGACGGTGCCCCCTACATCCTCCCAACTCTACCCATATCTTCTCAAACATACCCCTTCCTTACCTCCTATCTTTAGAAAAACCTAACCCAGTAAGTACAGCTAGAGCTGGCCACATGTGCCTGTGTGTGGCAACTCTCTCAAGAATCAATTGACTACCAATTTTGTGGTTTTGTTTCTGGACTATCAATCTATCAATTCATTGATCAATATGTTTACAAATACAATATTGTATTTTGTAAAAAAAATCTTGATTTCCAATAGTGTGACTGTAAGGATTTAGGCATTATGCTTGCCTGCCCTTGTCATCTGGCAGAATGCGCTCAGGCAGTACTCTGGCTAGCCCAGGGTCCCATGACTACTAGTCTGGAGGTACGGGCAAAGGACCCCTTTAAAAAACAGACCCCACCCACTTAAGCTTTCTTTCTGCTCTTTCTTTCCCTCTATCTTTATGTTGTTCCCCTGGGGCAGATAGGACTTTTCCTGTCTCCCTCTTTTCTTCTGTCTTCTCTCTGTCTCTGTATCTCTGTGTCTCTTTACCTCTTTTCTCTTTTTTCCTCACCCTTTCCCTTCTTAATAAAACTTCTCATTTCAGCTCTGTCTGCCTGGCATGTTTGTCCCTCCTCCTCAGTCATCCTTGTCTGCAATGGAATCCACCAGTTCCCCTCCCTCAGACTTGCATTTTTGCTTCAGATTATTTGGGCTGTTCATGAACTTTTTGGTTCTATATGAAATTTATTTTTTCCCATGTCTCTGAAGAATGACCTTGGAGTTTTGAGAATTGTCCAGATCTCTTGGCATTGTGGGTACTTTAATAATATTAATTTCTCTAATCCATGAATGTGAGATATGAATAAATAAAACTTTATTTATTTGCTGTTTTATAGCTGTGTTTTATATAAATGAGTTATTTTAGTTCTGTGGTTAGTTTTATTCATTTAGGTGGAATTTTCTTGATTTCGTTTTTGAAAATGTGTTACTAATACATAGAAATGCAACTTTACTTAATTCTTATTCTATTTAATAGAACCAAAGCTTTCTACATACAAGTTCATAGTATCTACAAACTGGCAATTTACTCCCTCTAGTCCAGTTTGGATACCTTATATATCTTTTTTCTTTTGTCAATTTCTATGGGTGGTTTTCAATATACAGATCTTTAACCTTCACATTTATATTTATAACTAAGGTTTTTGTTTTGTTTTTAATTCTATTATTTGTTCTGATGCTATTATAAATAGCATTGTTGCCATATTTTATTTCTTTCTGTTATCTCTATGGAGTTTTGCCTGCATATATTTCTATGTGCCATATATATGACTGGTGCCCTCAGAGGTCAGAAGAGGGCAGTAGATGCCCTGGGACTAGAGTTAAGTAGAGTTGTGAGCTACCATGTGGGTGCTGGGAATGGAATCCAGGTCCTCTGGAAGAGCAGCCACCACTTTCCACCAATGAGCCAACTCCTCAGCCTCTGCCTCTCTGATCTTGTTATGAAATGTTATGTGTTTCATACTGGTCTCTTTTCAAACTTGACTTCCTCAGAAAGAACTCTACCTTCTTAGCTATCTTGGTTTTTATAGCAGCTGTTCATTACCCATCCCTAACCTATCTATCCCATTTACCTGTTGACTTTTACTTAGAGAACTTCATAATGCCGTTTAATCCTATTATAATGTCTGATAGTGTATATGGTATCATAGCTCAGTTTTCTAGACTACAAACTCAAAAGGAATATCCTCTAATTTATTTACTTCTATTTACTTACAGTTTAGAATACTGCTTGCCTCATGCAAGAAGTTGAGAGCATTAACCAGTGAGAAACTGGTATAATAAAGTGAATTCTAAGGGTTATAGTGCCTTCTTCATTTACAGATGAAGAAAACTGAGCTTGATTTTGTAGAGATAATTTTGTGATGTCCTTGCATCCTCAGAGAAAAGGTAAGTACTAGAATTTCCTAAGAAACTCTGTGCTTCTTGAATCCATAACTCCCAAATTGTTGTTCAATCACCCAGTCCTGCCAGGCCTAATATATTTTCTTGGTTATCCAAACCTTATTGACTGTATTTGAGATGTTTTATTCATAAGACACTATCTTAGTCTGTTTGTAATGTATGTAATAGTGAACAAAAATTTGCTGGCTCATGGTTCTGGAGGCTAGAAAGTCCAGTACTGGGGGCTAGTGTCTGATGTCTACTTCCCTTGTCATCCTGTGACAGAAGACAAAAGGGAGAAAGAGCATAAAAAGGGAAACAAAGGGAACCTAAATGCTGCCTTTTATAATGGACACACTCCTGAGATAATGACACCAATCATTCTACCATTCTCATAACCTCATCAACTCCCACTGTCATACATCCCAACTCTTTTGCATTGGAGATGGCTTTTTCATTGTGTGTGTGTGTGTGTGTGTGTGTGTGTGTGTGTGTGTGTCTTTAAACCTTTAGAAGCAATTACTTCTAAATCACTGTGTGAATTTACTTTTGCTAAATTTTAGCAGTGCTGTTATAAAATGCTTTATTGATATTCATATATAATTGACCAGTTTAAATGATATAAACTTTTGTGTTTAAATATATCTGCAGAGTTGCTCAACCAACTCAACAGTTCACTTCAGAAGCTTCACTTCATATTATCACTCCTAATAATGCATACACATTAGGAGTAACTTTGCATCATCATCTAACATCTTCTACCTGTCTAGACTAGAACCTTTGTCTTGTAGATTTGCTTTTTCTGGTCACTTTTACAAATGGAGCCATAAAATATATGGTCTTTTGAGTCTGACTTCAATTACTTTGGCATTATATTGTTAAGAATGTCCTGTATAGCAACAGGCATCAGTGCTCCATCCCTTGCCTCATTATACTGTGCCTTGTTTATTGATTCATCCTTTGATAGATATTTGGGTTGTTTTTATTTTAAGGCTGTTGTGATGCATATGTTTTTATGTGAACAGGCATTTTTCTGTTAGCAGGGAGGGATTAAGCCTTTTGAGGATTTCCATTAACTGATTTTTCCAAAGTTGTTGTGAGTCTTTCTCCCACCAGCCAGCTCCTACATCATGACTTCTTACTAATGATGAAAGTTCAGTTGATACCTTAGGCTTGTTTTAACTAGATCTTAGGACTTAAATCAACCCATTTCTTTAACTTATTTGCTGCCATATGCCTCATGGCATGCTGCCTCATTTCCTACATGTCATGCTTCTTCCACATCTCCTTGTGACTCCGCCCTTCCCATCATCCTCTCTGCCCCAAAAATCCTGTCTAGCTGTTGGCTATTCAGCATTTTATTAAACCAGTCAGAGCGACACATATTCACAGTGTACAAAAAGATTATTCCACAACACAAAGTGACTATCTTCCCACCAACAATGCTCAAGGGCCACCTCTTCACATTTGCTATTGTCTGTCTTTTTCTTTTTTGATTACAGACTCTTCTTAGTGTGTACAAATGGGAATTCACTGCTGTATTTTGTTTCTATCAGAGAAGGTAAACCCTGAGAGTAGTCTAAGTAAAATTTTGACTTTGTGGTTTTGTTAAAAATTAAAAAAAAAAGCAACCACCTTCCTTTTATTTATCTTTAGTAGTAAAGTAATTATATTTACTTTCTAAAAATAGCTTTAGTGAATTGTAACTTACATCCCACACAATTCACCCTTTAGAGAGTGTAATTTGTTGGATTTTAGTAACATTCAGAGAATTATGCATTTGTCATGAAATTTTTCAAACATTTTTATTACCTCAGGAGGAAACCTTGTAATCCTAGCCATCATTCCTTTAGGTACCTCTCCCCAAGCCATCCGTAAGCAACTGCCAATATATGTTCTGTCCTGATTGATTTGCCTTCTTAAAGCATTGCCTACACTTTTCAAACAGTGGTACTTTCCCATTACTTGGGAATTATTTTTTTTTCCTTGGGAATTTATAGTTTCCATTTAACAGAAATAAAAACACCAGTCAGTCAGCTTTGACAACACATAACAATATTAACAGTGATGTGTGCAGACAAGGTGGAGGTTGCCACAGAGGTTGTGGTATCCACTGAACAGAGACATCTACCTGGTTGAATGGAAGAGATACTGCTTTAGAAATGGTGGCTGATACTTGTGCTTTGACTAGTACAGTCCAGAAGAATATGGCAATTTTGGAGTAGAACTTATAGGTGCACATGTCCTCAAAGAGTGCCTGCCTGGCTCTCAAGAATTCAGTGACTCCTGCACTCCAGTTTGCTATGGGTCATAAGAGCTTCATATTGTGATCTCAGCAAGAATAAGGAAATTGACAGAAGAGAAACACAGCCCAAGCTGCTAGCCATTTTTTAGCAACTGCCACTAGGAAGATCTCGTGGTCCTTACGGGGTATGTGCTCACCTCCCAGGCAGGGCTTGGGTACCAGAGTATTCAGTTCTAAGCAAAGGAAAGTTTTGCTCAGCTGAGGGTATTTGAGTAGCTGTGTTTTTCTGCTCAAACATCTTGCCAGCTTTCAAGTTTCAAGCACACTGCCCTTAACCATGTTGACAAAACCACAAGTTACCTCTTTATGTTTTTGCAAATTGTATCCAATGAAATCCTGCAAGCCACGTTCTGTGGTGGGCAGAGTGCTTCCTTATGGGCTTATAAAGTGACCCTAAGGCATGTACACACATCCATACCTCAACATTTGGAATGTATCAGCAAACCAGAAACATGTTAAATGATTTCTTTTAAAAACATTCTGCAAGTGAAGTGGGATTTTAAAAAATGTGTTTAACATGTTTTGCTTTGGTTGGATCAACCATATGTTACAGCAAGCTTCACCTATGGCAACAGTTTTCATCTGAGGCTTATTATAGCTTAATAAAATGGTGTGGGGGTGGAAAGCAGAACTTTGTGCAGATCTGCGAGGAAAAGTGGGACTAGCAGCTTTTGTCTTTTTTGCCTTGTTGATCCACAGATGGCTTGATTTTTCACCTTGATTGTGGATGGGTGAAGCTGAGTTACCATTACTAAGGACCTTTCCTCCAGTCAGCATGCCGAAGAACCACACCTTGGGGTCTCATTTCCCTAGCTCCAGTCCTGTAGTGCCCACACAGCACAGTGGGAAGCCACAGAAAAGGCTGCCAGCTGGATCTGGGGGAGTCCTGGGAAGCTCACAGAGGAGATCTTAGTGCTGAAACTTAGTGGTTAAACACCAGTGAGGAGTGTGGCAGCGTGAAGCAAGCTGCTGTGGCTGGATTAGGAAACGTCAAAGAGCTAGGAGGCACAAGCGGGAAGGTGAGGGTGGACAGGTGATCTGAGGCTGCATGTGGTGTGAGCTGGCTCCACAAGGAAAATCTCTGCTCTGGTGTGCAGATGCCTCCTCACACCCACTGGGATCTTTGCAGATGGTGCCTTGTGACCTCAAGGACAGGGCTGTGAGATCTCTGGATCTCCCTGGTAACCTGGAACAGTCCCCAGTCCCCCAGAAAGATTCCACACGTATGCTGGCAGCATCTTCTGTTCAGAAAGCCTAACACTTGCTGTTCATTTCCCTGGTTTCTCTGTCTGGTCACTTTGGGGTTGTGAGTAACAAACCAAAATCAAAATGACTGATGTTGAGAAGACTATCAGGCCATGCGCCTGAACAGCCAGTGACTGTAGCTATGGAACATGGGAGATAATGATCTCTTCAGTGGTCTACATGTCCCAGCCCCTCTGTCTCTGTCTCTGTCTCTTTACTTCTTTTTTTTCTTCTGTCTCCTTCCCCATTTCCCTCTGTTTTGCTCCTTGATGTGGTCTTGAAAGACAACATCTGGGATAATATTCTATTCAAATGGTACTCGGTAAAGGGAGATTCTCTTTCCAAATTATCCATGTAAACCTCACGACATATCCCTGCACTGGGGTGGAGGATATGCCCATCTCTGGGTTCTCTGACCAGTCATGGCTTCTTCATGTAGACTAGAGGGAGAGACACCAGTTTGCCTAGCTTATGGACAGAAGGTAGGTCCTCCAAAAAGCCAACTTAAGAGATGAACACACAGTGGGAATGGATCTTGAAGCAACTGAAGAATAAGAATATGCTGGGACACCCAGTTCTCTTTCAATGTGTATAATTGCACTGATCAGAGAAAGCAAGATGACCTATGCTAGATCATCATCAGAGCAATCATTAAGGCTTTTGCCGAGGGAGGGGAAGGAGAGAATAGCTGCAGTGGGAAGACGGGTTTGCAGCAAGGCCTAGTCTTTACTGGTCCCGCCTCCCCCACTTAGTATCTGGTCTTAAAAAAAAAAGAATTGATTGCATCTAATTGCTTGTAAAAAATACTGAAAAGATAAACAGAAATGTATACACCTACAAGGTGAGGCACTCACCCAGAGTCAGAAGCAGTAAGGGAAAATCATCATTTTACATTTATTTAGGATTTAGCAGCAAGACTGAAACTAAGAAAAGCTTATTAACTTGTAAGTGGTAGCTCTTAATACTGGCTACACATGGTGACTGGCAGTCCCAAGGTCTAGGGTCAGGCAGAACAGGCTTGCATCTGTATAGGATTGGTACAATGAGATTATAGGATGCTATAGCTTGGGACTGAAGCCGAAGAGTTATTTTATGAGGTAGATACTATAGTTAATCTTGGTAAATCTAATAAGCTTTCCTAGCCAAGCCCCACCATTTATCTAATACTTTTGGATACATCTGTTCATTATTATCCCATAAGCCTATATGTGGGGGAAAAATTTATTTCAACTGAGGGAATGACTGAATGGGTGAAAGTGCTTGCTCCAGGACCTGAGTTCAGATCACTAGCAGCATGTAAAAGCTGGTCCTAGCCACAGACACCACTCACTGCAGTGGAGGGGTACAAAGACAAGTAGATCCCAGGAGCTCACTGATCAGCCAGCCTAGCCCAAGTGGTGGGCTTTAGGGCCAGTGAAGGACTGTCTCAAGGGAAAAAGGCAGAGTGTGATAGGATAGGACACCTGATGTCTTCTTCTGGCTTCTTAATTTGTGTGCCAAGGTTCACATACCAACATTTGTATGCACATGCGTGCACAGACACACACACTCACAAAGACTAATGTATGCTTATCTCCATTTATACAAATTTTGAGTTAAGGCAAAAAAAACCCCTGAATTTTGTTAGAACCACCACTTCAGCATTGGTACCCATGTCTTTGTCTTGAAATCCAAGGGAAGTTCCTGCCAGGCTTTATGGATTGTCTTATAGGCTGTCAGCGAAACATTGGACTTTTTCATTGACCATCAGTGCAGGCACTAAAAGGAACCTGCCCCAGAAAAGGGTCAATCCACTTATCTCCCCTTGGAGGTGCCAGGCACCCTTGTCAGGTATCCATGACCCCATTCTTTCATCCCTAAAACACACTACACATTGGCCTAATGTGGGAGTGAAAAAAATAGTAAAACTCTCTTTCATATTTATTGATCTTTAAAACTTATGAAATAATTTAGACGTATAGGAAGCTGTCCTGAGACCTTTTGTCCCACTTCCCTTAGCTTTCTTTGGTTAATATCTTAGAAAATCATTGTGCAATAAGCACAATTAAGAAATTCACATTGCTGTGGTATTTCAAACTACATACCCTGTGCGTCCACTCCTGGATTTCCCAGCAAAGTCCCTTTTTCTGGTTCTGGATTCCATCCAGGATCTTCTGCCACACTGCTAGATTCAGTGGCATACCGTCTCCTCCTCCATCACTGATCCTTCCTCAGTCTCTCTCATGACTGGTGTGTAGAGAGAACCAGCCAGTGGTTTCGCAGGGTCTCCTGTAATGTGAGATTCTCTAATATGGTTGAACTAAAGGATGCAATTGATAAGCATGCCTTGGAAGCCATGCTATGCCCTTTCCAGTGCAATGTCCAGGGGTAGGGGATGTGCCTGCCTGTGGCTTATTGTTGGTGGTGTAAGTTTTGACTGTTTATTGAGATTGCTGACTGCCAGGCTCCTCCAAAGTGAAAATACATTTTCTGCCTTGCTATTCATATACAACAGTGGGGGGACACTTCTGAGATTCTGTAAGTACCCTGATTTTAATCATACTTCCTCTCTCCATTTTACCCAACACTGGTGGTTTTTATTTACAATAATTACTACTGTGCCATCTTTGTAACAACCATTATGAAAATTTAAGATACATACTTTCAGTTACTCAGATCCCATGTTATATAAGACCCTATATGGTCTTAGGTCAAATATAATTTCCATTTTCTTTTCCTGTTTTAGTTTTAATTGCATTCATATATTCACTCACATATAATAATGGCTCACAAAGAACTTTATACATTTAAAGGAACACATAAATAATTTTTGGAAGCATGTCACTGTTGGAATCAACAGGCTGGAGGCTTGAGTTCCATGGATGAAGGGAGACTCACAGAAAAGACAGCGAGCACTCTTTCTTTAGTTTGGTGCCTTGTAAGAGTCATGGTTTAACACACTCTTGTCACCAGGTGCCCTCAGCTTCTCCAGGATTCTTAGTGCTACTTTTAAAAAAAAAGATTCATTTTTATTTGTGTGTGTGTGTGTGTGTGTGTGTGTGTGTGTGTGTGTGTGTGTGTGTGTGTGTACAGGTGCTGCAGAGGCCAGAAAAAGGCATTGACTCTCCTGAAGTTGAAGTTACAAGCAGTTATGAGCTGCCTGATGTGGGTACTGGGAACCAAAATCCCAGCAAGAACAAGTGCTTTAATGCCTTGAGCTCTCTCTCCAGTCTTATTTGCAACTTTACAAGTCTGCAGAATATGTTGCATGCTTCAGATGGATGATTACAGTTGTTCTGTTTTCAGAAGATTCTGGATAGTTGCACACAGCAGTCACCTGGTGAGTTTTAAAAATTCTGGTCATTGGGTCCCATCCCCAGAGAATCTAGTGTAACAGGTGGTGTGATATGGGCATGGAGAGTTTGAAAATGCCTCCACACATCCTACTACTGACACTTTACATAACCACGAAGTTCCTGACTGCATTCTAAGTACTTATTCTTATTCCCACAGGTAAGTATAGCTTTGGCCCTTCATCAAAGAAATTTTTCTTGCAGCAGATGGACACCATTACAGAAACCCACAACTGGTCAAAATGCTGAGAACAACTGACCGTGGGTATCCAACCTCAGTGGATACTCTACAGAATAACATTCTTGCACTTAAGGCTTAGGGACATGGTGGCAAAGGGTAAGAAAGACTGTATGAGCCAGAGGACCAGGAATTAGATGTGACTGTGTCTTCTAGAAATGATGGGAAAGATTCATCCATGATACCTCAACAGTATGGCTGGGTAAACAAGACCCACACAAGGACAACACCTAAAGACCTGATAACATGGATGGGAGAAATCTCATGGGGCCTCACCACTAGACAAGAACTGTTGACAACTAAGGACTGTTACAATAAGAATTACTCTTCCCTAGGATTGAGTTATCCAATACCAACTAGTCAGCCCTGAAACATGCAATCTAAACAGACTCAGCTAATTGTGTGTGTGTGTGTGTGTGTGTGTGTGTGTGTGTGTGTGTGTGTGTGTGTGTGTGAGAATAATAGTGAAAGAAAAAGAGGTCATGAATTTGACACAAATTTAAGAGGGATGATGGAAAGGGTTAGAGAAGTAGAGGAAAGGACAAAATAATGTGACTATATCTTTATTTAAAAAAATAATTGCAAAACTATTTATTAAAAAAGACCCTGAGTGTAAGTAACCTAGATGAGAACTGGCCTAGAATTTTCTATCATATGACAGCAAGTTCTTTCTGGCACTTGGAGACTATGCGTATTCACTAGTTTTAAATTTTGTTTTCTATGTGTGTGGTATGGGTGCATGAGGGTGTCTGGGTAGACATAACAGTCCATGTACACCAAGGCAGGGGAAGATGTTGATTTTCATACTCTTAGTTTTGTTTCCTGTTGCCATGGTAAAATAATACTCTGACAAAAAGCAACTTAAGATAGAAGGAGGTTTATTTAGCTTAAAGTTCCAGATTGTAGTTCTTTGTGACAAAGAAGCCAAGTTCATCCTGAATTTGAAGCAGCTCATATCCACAATCAGGAGCAGAGAGGAAAACATTATGTTTACTAGTGATCAGCTTGCTTTCTTGGACTTTACAGAGTTCAGAATCCTCTGGCTAGGAAAAGATGTCACTCACAGAGGCCTCCCCACTTCAGCTATCATAATGCAGATAATAACTTCCCAAGGCAGACACGCTCACGGGCCAACCAGATTACATAATCCCTCAATGAGACTCCCATCCTAGATACAATTCTAAATTGTATCAACAGCAATTAAAACCAACCATCATAGGCTCTTGTGAGCGCCACTTTATTCCTTTGAGATAGAACCTCTCACTGAACTTGGCACAACCTCTGGGATTCCAGGGTTACTGGCACCTGTGTAGCCACACCCAGATTTTTACATATGTGCTAGGGTTTTGAATTCAGGTCCTCAGTCTTGCACAGCAAGTGCTCTTACCTGATGATCCAACTCCCCAGTTTCCTGTTGTCTATGGAAACTCGCATCATTTTCTGTAAATCAGACTCTAGAATATAGAGCTTAAACAGACAAACATTACCATCCAGAGTTGATCACAGCATGGTCACATCCTAAGATTCTTTTATGGTAAAAGATGAACAACCTTAATTGGAAATAGGAAATCCAGAATACTTTAAAACCAAGAACTTTATGAGCACTAATATGATTCTACAAGTGGAAGATATCACATCATAGTACTTTGTTTCATATACAAAATTAGTAAAGGTATCACAAAATTCACATAAAATAACCTTCAACCTGTATTACTAAAGGATCACATGAAGTCTGGGTATATTTCTTCTTGGGTCATCCCCAGGTTATCTCTATATCTGTATCAACATTCTAAAATCTAAACTCAGAATACTTCCAGTCACATATATTTTATATACAGGGTAGTCTACCTATTTTTTTCTTTTACCATATTTTGCTTATAAGGACACACAAAAATGTTTTAGTCCTCAGTTTTTATCATCTATGAAGTAGACATAGATTAGCTTCCCCCTCTGATCCTCATGCATGATTAAGAAATTGAATTGGGGCCAGTAGATGGCACAGCAGGTACCGGCACTGGCGGCCAAGCCTGACAATCTGAATTCAATCCCCAAAATGCACACAGTGGAAGGAGACAACCAGTTCCTCTACACTGTCCTCTGACTTCCACATGTGTGTCATGGTGCACGCACATACAAAGAAATACATGCAAAAATAAAATGTAGTAATAAAAATCTTGAAATGCTCTTCACACATAGCCACTTCCTGCACTGATTTTGGAGAAGGGTTAGCCAGTATCTGATTTAACAGAAGATATCTCAGGTTGAGAAGTCACTGTAGTAATTCTCTCTAGGGCTGACTTTTAGAAGCCATGGAGCCATCCTGGGGATGTCATTGCAATCCGTGGCTTGCTAGAAACTGTGAGGAATATGAACTTTCTCTTTTCCCTGGGAGCTAGCCCCTTCTGCTGTGGCTATCCTAGAGTATTGTAGGCTTGTATTCTTTTTTGCTCTCTTACTAACATCTGTTGTGGGCTTTGCTTTCATGCATGTGAAGCTATGTTTGAATTATATATGCAACATAGGCACATGTTCACAAATGCCACATTGTCCAGTCAAAGCTGGAATGAGGTTGTATTCCAGAGTTAGTGAGAAAGCCAGAAACAGAACTGAGTTATCCTAACAGTGTATGCATGGCTTTATAAATTCCAAATCTCTTCAATAATTGCAAACAATGGCTATTCTTATTGAGCATTCACTATTTGTCTGATATCATACTGAAAATTTTTACATGTCTTATTTAATTCTCACAATTTAGGCCTTGAATGGTATCCTACCTTGAAATAAATACTGATTTTAGAGATGAAGAGATGTAGTGGTAACAGCAATTTATTCAATTCTTACCATGCTCCATGTACTGTCAAAATAATCTTATTTGAAGTCATTTTCTCTTAATATATCTGCTCAGAGAAAGTATTATAACTTGTAAATACAAAACTAGGCATTAAATTTAAGCCAGTTGGATATGAAGGCCATATGCCTATGTTACACTCAATTGTTTTGACTGAAAGCTCGTGTTTGGTCATCCCTGCATCCATGTGTAGAAGCCAGGTGAAGGTTCTGTCCCATGTTGGGCTAACAATATGATAGACACAGCAACACCTCAGTAGAGAGAGACAGACAGTAGAGGCATCTGTGATACTTGTGATCTGGTAGTTATCTGGCCTTTTAGTATGCATTGCCTAAAAAAAAACAGGGTATTCTCAGTATTTTAGGAAGGTGCGTTTATGAATTAAAAGGCCAAACAGAATAGACTATTGTTAGCTGTTTCTCAGATTAGTCACAATAGGTCCTTCCAATCAAGGTGACTTTGACTTGGTTGTCCCAGAGCTTCTGTAGGTCACACTTGCCATCATGTGGGGAAATGTTCTTTGCCTTCTGTCATTTACAGAAGGAAATGTGGTTAGATAGCTTTTGTAAATGCTAGTCTAGGTCTTGAATTGAATGGCTCTTTCAATGCTACAGTCTTTTTTGCTTTGTTTTTGGAACCCCCATCTTTCTGCAACTTGGTAGAGTCCAGGCACTCAATGTGTACTGCCCTCATTTACTGATGAGGGGTGTGGACAGCTCTCCCAAAGTGCATGTTCTTAAAGAGTTAACAGACTTCTGTATATTGAGTATGTATAAGGCACACATACAAAGAATTACGACATAAAGTGGAAGGTGAAAAGACATGAGAGATATGCAGCCAACATGGGATGGAAGATGCATCCCAAAGAGAGAAGTAAAACAGATAATTATAGGCTCAAACAACATAGCCTAATAAATCTTATGTAACTTTTATGGTCATAAAAAGTTTTGAGTGCCCTAATCTGCTTCAGGGAGTCCCTTTCTGAGTCATTCCCTTGGCTACTGGGTTTCTCTGAACTGGGTTTGCCCTCTGTTCTCTGACAGCTCTCTGGGCAGCCTGCATAGCGGGCCTGTCAGCATGGTGGAGACAGCATCCTGTGGCCCAGTCTCCATGCATCTCAGGCAGATGAAGCAGGTGTGGAGGCCAGCAGGAACGTTGACAAATCTAATTAGAAGCTATTGGAGGTAGCCCTCATGAGGGCTTTCTTGTGGGGACCAGTACCCCTCCCCCTCTGAGCTCTGGCCACTTTCTTCTCTAAGTGGTGCTTTTGAACTCTGGGTTAAAAAAAATGATACAAAGAATGACATGTAGGACAAGGGTGCCTGTGATCATTGTTCTGCCCTCCAATCTCTTATCAGAATGGATTAGCCAACATTCATGGCCTTTGCCAGCACTAGACCAGCAACGAGAAGACAATTGAAAACAAGAAGAGTACAGGGCAGAGGCAGGACCATTCTTGGATTTTGTAAATGATAATTGCTTTGAAAGTGCCTTCCAAATGGGCAAAGCACAGGAAGTAGAAGTTCTGGAAAAGTCAAATTCGCACGGCAAGTGAACATTTCAAAAGTTCTATGCACCAGCACACAAACAGTGCAAATTAAAATGAGCAAAAGAAAAAGGCAATGTCATTGTGCCTATAGCAAAGGTGTTTGGGAAGTGTGGAGGAGATTGGTTGCATGTTTCTGGTGTTCGGTGTTGATGAAGGGCTGGGTGATTGACACTCACATAGTGTTAGGGACACACATTGGTTGAAAAATCTGACCCAGTGTTATTAGAAGGCCGAGAAATGTGTGCTCCTTTTGGCTCAATAAGTAATGTCATTTCCAGGAATCTTATTTAGAAAATAACCAGAAAGGGGAAGAAAAAGACGTGTTTATTCCAATGTTATTTTTATAGTTGCAAATTGGAAACAATGTAATTATGTAGCCTTAAGGTATGAAACATTCTTGCAATGGGTATGGGAATATTAATGCTGAAATAATGTAGCTATTAAAGTGATGCTCTCAAAAACCCTTTTGTGATGTAGGGAAAGCTTACACAACTGCATTTATTTATTGTGTGTGTGCACATGTGTATACCATGGCCCATGTGTAGAAGTCAGAACAACTTGCAGGAGTTGGCTCTCCCCTTCCATCATGTGAGTTCCAGGGATGGAACTTAGGTCTTCAGGCTTGGGCGGGGTGGGGTGTGCCTTGACCTCACAAACCATCTTTCCAGCCCAGGAAAGCTAATTTTATATTAAAGATGAATGTCTTATAGTTTGCTCCCCACTATTTTTTTCTAATGTAGAAAGAAATACATCAAAATGTTAATGATGATTACTTCAAGGTAGAATATTTTTTTGGTAAATTCTGCTCCTCCCCTTTTGAATAAAGTTTCTATGCCCGCTTATTTTGTTTAATTCTCTTCAGCACTGATATCAAAGAATTAATATTGATCAGATGCAGATTAGTGCTGTGTCTGCTGTAGAGGCATTTTTGTTTCTATGTGTTCATAAAGTGACGCCAGCACTTAGAGTGGTTTTCTTATAACTCTCACGTGGTTGAGCCCTCATTCATGAGGTGGCCTCCCTTGTTGTCATTGTGAAAGTTCTGTCAGTCTCTCCTCCAGTCTCCCATGCTATTATTTAATAGTCTTATAAATACTGACTTGGTATCTGGAACTTGCCATTAGGAAAGGGCGCTGGAGAGAATAGAGAAATGTTTCAGTGGTTCAGAGCTCCTGCAGAAGATCTAAGTTCAGCTTCCAGCACCCATGTCAAGTGGTTCACAAATGCTTGCAGCTTAAGCAACTGGGGACTCTCAGGCATCTGGCCTAAGTAGGCACCTGCACTCACAGCCCCCCCATACATAACTAAAAACAACTTTAAAGGTCTTTGGAAAAAGAAATGGTGCTAAAGGTGCTATGAAAATGCCAAAGTAATCCATATGTAATAGATGCTGAAAGTGCAGAATTTACAAGAAAATGCTCACAAGAACGTAGTCAAGGAAACAAAGCCCAAATCAGCAAATTCGCTACCACCCCACCCCCACATCAGAAGGTACTGCAATCATCAGTCACCACCAAGGCTGAAAGGTTTGGCCAATAACTGTATAAAAAAGTGGGTAGTAGGTGTGAAAAAACTTTGTTGAAATGTATGATTTGAGGGGAATTTGAGTTCATGTGGTAGCATTGTAAGTATATCCAAGCAGGCTTTATCCAAAAACCTTAGGCTAGGATGATCTGGTTTAGCTTATCCTTTTGTTCCCAAGAATACGTTGTTTTAAATATGATAAAAAAAGAAAGAGCAGGATGTAGTGGGGTAGGTTTGTTTTGTTTATTTCTATGTGTATGAGTGTTAAGCTTGCATGCCTCTCTGGGAACCATGTCCACGCAGTGCCCTCAGAGGTTAGAAGAGAGCATTGGATTCTCTGGAGTTACAGATGTTGTGAGCCATTGTGTAGGTTCTGGGAATTGAATCTGGGTCCTCTGGAAGAGCATCCAGTGCTCATAATTACTGAGTCATCTCTGCATCCCCAGTGGTACACATTTGTAATTGTTTCCCTCCTGCTGGAGATGGGAGACAGACGGGAGAACCACAAAACTCTAGAGCCACTTTGGATTATACAGAACAGCTTCAACAAGATGGGAGGAGAAAACCAACTCCCCAAAGTTGTTGTCTATCCTCCATACTTGGAAGTGGCACTCATGGCCCCATGTTCACATGTACATCACACGTACACACTAATAAATTAAAAAAATATATATTTGCTTTCCATCTCTTTAGTCAGATCAAGTGTCATCGGGGAAGCTAAAAACAGCTGTTGTCCAGGATATCAAGGTATGGAGAAAAAAAGCCCTTATCTTTTGATGGTGAGTGCATAAATTAGTCTGTCTTCTATGGAAATGACTGTGGAGGGGTTTCAAAACATTAGAAATAGAACTACCACTCTTGGGTATAAGCTCGCACAAATCACTGTAAGCACACAATAGGGTTACTTTCCCAGGTACAGTTGATGAAGTGCTATCCCAATGGTCAAATTAAAGAACCAGCCTAGGCTAAGGGGTGTGTGTGTGTGTGTGTGTGTGTGTGTGTGTGTGTGTGTGTGTGTGCTTATATTTAAACACAGAATGGAATTTTATTCAGTTATCAGGAAGAATAAAAGAATGTCCTATATAAGAAATGGATGGTACAAAGATTAATATATTAAATAAAATGAGCCAGTCTCACAAAGACAAGCATGCTTTCTCTCATATGCTGAATGTAACTGGAAAGAAAGTTTAAAATTAAAAGGGCAATTTTTAGGGATATAGAAGGGAGAAGAGATAAGAAAGTACAATAGAGGGCAATTGTGATCAAAGTACATTATGTATATGAATGTATAGAGATGCTAGGAAGCCCATTGATTTGTGCAATTAATATATACTGATAAAATATTTTTTTAAAAACTGGGCAGTGACAGGTTAGGTACATAATACTTCCACACTGCTGATGTTTGGTGCTTGCTGCCCTTTTACAGTGAAACTTGGTATATGACTTGCTGACTAACAGCCCCTCTTACAATAGTTCTCAGGTTGAAAGAAGAATTTAATCTTCTCTGTGTTGTAAAAATGGGACAGTCGGTTCCTGAATGATTATGCTGCAAGCACAGAGACGAGAGACTTGAAAACACTAGAAATGTGCACACCCACCCCCGCCCTCTTCTCCCTCTCAGAGTCACTGAATGCCATGTCTGAAAATGTACAAAACATTCTCAGGTACACAGTGTGCAAGCGAAGCCTTATGTTTACAGAAGGCTTTATCAGAACATTGCCTAAGATGATGAGCTCACTCAAATTATGACTCTTTTATAAAGGCTTTGAATTTAGTGCAGCTGCTTAGAAATGCCTACAATGCGTGGTCCTGCATTTAAGTAGTGTTTGCTGTTCATGGTGCCTGGTCTACTATAGTCATATATATATATATATATGTGTGTGTGTGTGTGTGTGTGTGTGTGAGTGAGAGAGAGAGAGAGAGAGACATATGTATATATGTATATATATATATATATATATATATATATATATATATACTAGTATTGTTTAATGCAACAGTTGACTTTCAACTATTGGCTCTTATACGGCTAGTCATGCATATTTACATATCTTCATGCTCTGAGACCGCTTCACTTTTTGTAAAATAAAGCTATTTGAGGATTAAAGTGCCTGTGTGCATACAAAAACTCATTATAGAACTTAAACATGGTACCAGGCGTGTTGGAATGAATGACCTCCCCTTCGTGGTAATCCCCCAAAAACTTTTGTTAAATTTCCTCTTATTCCTGACCTTGCTACATTCCAATATTTCTTGGAAATTTTCATTTCATCTGAGAGGCTACTTCAGATAACATTTTCTTCTTTCTGATGTAAGCAAGATCGGGAGGTAACTATGTTTAGTAGAAGGCGTTGTTCATGAGCCATTTCCTGGTGATCGTGTTTGGAAATCACACAGCTCTGGGAGTGGCTCGAATGTGAAGTCTGTGCTAGGGATGAATGGTGTTGACTTGAGTCAGCATCTGTCTGCTCTGAGAGGGACCCTCCAGAAGTGAGCACCTTCTGTGTGGTCATCCCAGGCACTCCTGCACCCTAATTCTGTTCCAGGCCAAGGGGTAGATGATGCCACGTGAGAGGACTCCCAAGGCACCGAGCCTCATT
The DNA here is from genome assembly GCA_030556225.1 of Cricetiscus sungorus. Lineage (NCBI taxonomy): Eukaryota > Metazoa > Chordata > Mammalia > Rodentia > Cricetidae > Cricetiscus > Cricetiscus sungorus. The sequence goes on along the minus strand of JANBXA010000735.1, from coordinate 6,140,127 downwards.
CTGTATCTTCTATTTCATTCCCTTTTCTGTTCCACATTTTCCCTTTGTCTGCCCTGAAAACCAAGGATTCTGGCTGCTGATGGAAGAGTGATTGTGAGATTGAGAAATAATGTCAGTGTTCTGATTTCTCACGACAAGACATGAAGACTTACTCCTCACTCTCTCAGACACACATGACCTAGTCTGTTTTCCTCTAGTACCCACTTTGACTGTCTACTATTCTGAAACCAAGGATGAAGAGGTACCATTGAGGAGACCAGTCTCCTTTGCAGCTGGATGGATCATGCCCCTCCTTTAGAGCCAGCCCTTACTTGGAAATCCAAAGTCACACACCACTCCTCCCCTTCCTCTTTCTCCCTAGCAGATGCAATGTGTCTGTGGTGGTTTGAATAAGAATGGTCCTCCTAGGCTCGTAGGTTTCAATACTTAGTGTCTCCAGTTGATGGAACCTGTTTGGGAAGGATTAGGAGGTGTGGCCTTGTTGGAGGAGGTGTTACTGGGAGAGGGTTTTGAAGCTTCAGAAGAGTTGAGCCATTTCTAGTGTGCTTTTCTCTATCTTCTGCTTGTGCTTCAAGATGTGAGTTCTCAGCTGTTCTGCCCCATGCCTTCATCCCCCATCATGGATGTGTAAGCCCAGTTAAACCCTTTCTTCTATAAGTTGCCTCGGTCATGATGTTTTATCACAGCAACATAACTAAGAAAGTGTCAGTGGGAACAACACGCCATCTCTGACCTGTGATTATGCTGCACAGATAGTGGTGCCACTGGGAAGGAGGCTGGGCCCCTGGTACCATGCAGTCTCCACATCAGCCCTGTATGTACTCAGACTGTTGCACAGACAGAAGATAATGTTCTCTGCAGAAGCACTGCTGTCTGGAACTGTGATAATTGACTGTGAATACACACACACACACACACACACACACACACACACACACACACACACACACACACACACACCCTGTAGCCCCAGATCTACGTCTTGTGTATCCAGAAGTTTCTGTAAATGTGTTGTTAGGACTATTGAGTATCTGTGGCTTGCTTCCTAAGATACTTATTGGAGTTAGAGAAATCTGAATTTGAGTTTTGGTTTTCTGCTACTCATTATCTGTGTGTTTTGAGTAAACTAACCTCACTGAGCCTTGAGATTCTAATGCCTCCCTCGGGGAGTATTTATGAAAACAACTTTAGCCATTTTGAGCATATATCCATTAAAGAGGAGTTGGTTTCCTTAGGGCCAAATCAACAGGTGTTGGTTTGTTCAAAATAATCACTCATCATTCATTGGCCTTTTATTTTTGGCTGATGTGACAGAAGCTTAAGCCACATGGGTAAGTATCTTTGGGGACTCCACAAATGGCCTTCTCCCTCTTCTGCTTTTCCTCCTTTTGAGGTCTAATATCTGCTTCCCATCACACCAGTACATCGAATTTCGAGTTATTGTCCTTATCCCTAGTTGAAGTCAAAGGCCTTCTGCTGTACTGAAATTTCAGATGGGATCGTTTGGGAGCAAAATAAACACAAACATATTTGATATTTATCTCATTTGTTCCCTGTTATATTTTATAGGGCTGGTTAAATACTTGTACTTTCAGAGAGAAGCCTATCTCCCAGTGTACTCCTCAATATCCTGAAGTGTGGTGTGAACTTTGTCATGAGTTCTGACATGTTGAGATCCTAGTACTATTGTTTTGATCAGCATGTACCTCTCAATATATGCTATTCAGTTCGGTGTGTCTCTCTTGTGTTGGCAGAAAAAAGGGGATACTAGGTATTTGAGTCTAAATTCTGAAGTTAGACTTTCTTGACTCATGTCAGTGTGTGTGTGTGTGTGTGTGTGTGTGTGTGTGTGTGTGTGTGTGTGTGTGTGTGAATGCATTACCATAGCAAGTGTCCTCGCTCTCTGGGTCTTGGTTTTTACAACTATAAAATGGAGGAAATAATTTATGTCTTCAGAGATTGCTATGATGTGAAAATTTGATAGTCACAGCTCTCTCTTATACCATTTAAGTCTCTGTGGTCCTTGACTATTAGTATACTAGGACCTGCAAATGTCACTGGCATTAGCTGGTTTGTTCCTGAAATTCAACAATTAAACAAAAGATACACTTAGAACAGATAGATATGCCAGCATTATTGGTAAGTATTCAGGACCCATTGGCCTAAGGTCAAGTCCTTATGTTTTTGTCAGTTCTACAAGGAAATTGTTTTATGTTTGTGATGGTTCGAATAAACCAATAAAATGCAGTATGACATGGAGAATAATTTGAAACTTCAGACAGGTTTTGCTCACATCCGTCCATTTCTCTTTGTTTCTCTCTTGCTACAGCAGTGGAGTTGTGTAGCCCACAGACCCGAAAATACTTTCCCTCTCACTCTTCCCTGGAAAAGCTTGCTCACTCTGATTCTTAGTAAATTAAAGACAAGGTTTGGTACAGTAACATAGGTCTGTTCATCCTTTTCCCACCAAACTAGCTTATTTCCTCAGCTGGGTTACTTTACCCCTTAATCTCAATTTTCTAATCTCTCTCTATATATCATAGTATTGTTTTTAAGGACTAAAAGAAACTATGCATTTGACTATTTATGGAAAATAATTTTTTAAAAACCCTCTATGATAAAAACTGCTGTTTGAAATCATTTAACCATTTTTTAGAAAAATTGTTGGGTGTGTATATATACATAAATATGGGAATATATGTGTGAACATATGTATGTATGCGAATATATATGGAAAATATATGGTGGTATGCATGTGTATATGCATATGTGTTTCCAGTTTTATGTACACACATACACACAGTGTATCTCTAGTAACATATAAAGAAAGTTTTATATTTAAACTATACATATACACACACATTTAAACTAATATCTTAAGAAAGGTGATCCTGGATGGTAGAATTATAAATGACTTTTTTATGTTATAAATATGTGCCTTTGGAGTTTTTTATTTTCAGATTTATACACTGAGCATATAATTTACAAGATATTTTAAACTAATAAAAATAATAGAGCCTCAATAAGGATAGAAGGAGCAGAAACAAACCCGTTTAAGCATGTTTGGGGCCAGTGTTGTGCTCCAAATAAAGACATTCATGTGCCACTGTGTCTCACAAAACCTCTCCTGCTGCTTTGGGTGTCACCTGGAAATGAAAACAACCTGTTCTTTCCATACTGCTTTTGGCTCAGCTGAGAAGCCTGGCATTACCTGGATCCTTTGGAGATTGCATATAGATTTCTGACTTCTGAGAACCGCACAGAATGGCCAGCTGCCATAAGAGCTGCATGGTCAGGGGAGCAGCTGACATACTAGTTTCCCTGGTCACATTGCTCATGACCAGTTCAACTTTTTAAGAGCATACATCTAGGACATGTAGGCAGGCTAGCCCCTCCCTATCGCTTTTGGCTTGGAGCTTCAGATGTCTGTCCTTGGATGACTTGCAGAGTAAGCTGATGACAAGGAGTTATCAAAAGAAGAAAGTTCTCTGCAAAGGGACAGAGGTGGTTTTTAGGACACAGCATACCGGATACCAGCCTCTTTATTCAGCCTTGGACTTGGCACCCGTGTACTAGAAGCACCTTGCCATCAGAAGCCACCCTTTATATGACACTATTGTTGTGGAGTCTCTAGGATTATGAAGCTAATACAACCCATCCTTTGTTCTCCGGGGCCTGGGCACACCAAATGTTCTCCAGAAGGCATCTCAACAGGTGTCCTTAAAAGTCCATGCTTTATTTAGGTTTCCTCAAGCTATAGCACTTAGTGGAAAAACTAGATGGAAAATGCAAGTCCCCACAAAAATAAATAAATAAATAAACCACAGAGATTAAAGAACAGTGTGAGTTCCATCAGAGGGAAACCAATTCACCATTGTTCTTCATTGGCTTACACTAGGCTTTTGTTCCAGGATATAGCAAAGGCAAGTTCACAGCCATAATACACAATAATAACATCAAAGAGGAGCATCTCTTTCTTAATTCAAATTGGGCCATTTCATCTATTTGATCTCAGTAACTCTATGGAATTTAAACTTCTTGTGCCCATTTTAAAGATTAGGTAAAACAGGCCCTAAGGAGTCTCAAGTTGCCCAAGGCTATCATCTTACAGTTGGTATGTAAATGAAACCCATCTGGAGCTAGACCTTTGCCTCACCACCATGGTATGAATTGTCTAGACAGTATTTCTGTAGTTATTTTCATTGTTGAACTCAGCTTGCCCCTTCTTTGTTAACTTGTTTGTTCTTTTGTGATAAAGTCTACAATGTAGCCCAGGCTTACCTCTAATTCAGGATCTGCCCTGCTTTGGTCTCTCAAGTGCTGGGATCATAGCTCTGTGCCCCTTCTGGCAGCTGAGACTGCTCCTATAAAGATTAGAGGGTACGAGAGTAGTGTATTCAAAGCAAGGCTTCAGGTTGGCCTTGGAAGAAATGAATCACCTATGCTTGAAATCTTTTAGTTTGGGATTTCTCTAATCTGTGAAATGCCAGATCCAAAAGAATCAGCTATATCTTGTGGAAGTGTGAACGCTGCAGGTGGTTCAAGATAATAATTAGGCCCATTATTGAGTTGAGGATACACTTTTCCACTTAATCCTTTTTGCTTTTGTCTCAGCATGGCAAAGATGGATGAATCAATTAGACTGTCTTTAAGGCCAGGCTTTTCCACTTGGATGCTTTGGGCATTTGGAGGTCTATGAAATCCTGTGTGTTGTAGAATGTCACACTGCATCGTTTGAGCTATAGTTGACTCTAGTCACACTTTCACACACTTCACTGGTGCAATGACCAAAAATATCTCTGCAGTTCCCAAATGGCCTCTGGGATGGGAAATCACTCCTGGCTGAGAGCCACCGCCACTAGCCAAGACACTGGATGTGTCTTGGGGCTGAGGACTGTCACTTCCATTGTCATAGACATAGTCTGTCAGCTTTAGTTTCCTCCTCTGCATTTAAAAGGGAAAGTGAATCCCTGTCCCTATGATGGCTCAGTAGATGGAGTAAGAAAAACAAAGTATGTAAATGTCAGGCCCTAACATACTCATGCTGGATAGTTTGTGACATGATCTAGAGGGACCTGGGAAGAGTCCTCTCAACTCTTCACTCTCAACTAAGGAATCTCCACCATCACATTGGCCTGTGAGAGTCTGTGGGACATTATTGATTAATGATTGAGGACCCAGGCCACCTTGAGTGGTGCCACTTCTGGTCAGGTGGTCCTGGGCTGTGTAGGAAAGCAGACTGAGCTCTGTGAGGGGCAAGCCAGTCAGCAGAGCTCCTGCACGGTCTCTGCTTCAGTACCTACCTATAGATCAAATAAACTCTTTCTTCCCCACTGTTTTTTGTGAGTGTTGTATCCCTGCAAGCTGAGATATTACTATGTGTGGTTTGTTTTTTTTCTTAACCGTTCTTTTCCTTCATCCTCCCAAATTCAACAAATTTACTCATAATTAGAATTCTTCATTTCAGTCCATATATGTGTGATAAAGCAATTAATCTTCCCATGGAAGGCAACTCTTTGGAATGAGAATGTTGGGATTTTTCTTCATAATTTATCTCCCCCTCTCCCTGCTCGGAGTTGATATATTTCTTTTCTCTTTTAAAGGCTGCAGGAAAGTCTTTGATGCTCCTATTCAATGTGAAGGATTACTTCATAGTCAATCAAGGCCAACTCTTTTGAAAACCTACTAGAAGTTGAGGAGGAAATGAGCTTAAATAACAGCTCCTGGGACTTGTTAGATAAAAGGAGGAACTTTCAGGCAAAACTAGCAAACAGTGGGAGTTCACTGCCAGGCCAGGGGCAGAATAGCCTTTCTTGGGGAATGGCAAAGCCTAGAAAGGCACTGATCTGGAACAGTCTGGAGTAAGGCTTCATTGGGAAGTATTCCAAACCTTGTGCTTTCACCCTTGAATAACCTGCCAGCCTCCATCTGAATCCATGCTTCTAAGAATGATTCTGGGACAATCGGAGAGTTTTATCCTTTGCCTCCCATTGGAGATGTCCATCTGTGACCCTTTCTCCTTCTCATCACATCCTGAAGGGAGAACCTGAGAGGTAGTTGCTGAATTTTGACAATCAAGACTTTGGCAAATGCAAAAAGAGAAGTGAAAGAGTCAGCCCATTTCGCCAGCTTTGATATTGTATGCTTTCAATGTGACTTCATTACTGGAGACAGAACCAAGCTGGAGCCATGGGTCTGCGGTTGCTGGACCACAATGCATTGTATGGAGAGGACTCGAAGCTTCCTAGAAATAGAGAATGCCAGCCCAGCATCTCCGAAGTCTGAGAGGTGCCCAGGAAACCTATTTTACACACACACACACACACACACACACACACACACACACACACACACACACACACGCACACACACACGCGAGCACGCGGATTAGGGGGAGGGGGAGGGAGAAAGAGACAGAGACTATGAATGGACAAAACCACTCCTGATCTGATTTAGAGCGTATGTTCTCTCCTGATATCTCTCCTCCAATGGAAGGCAAAGATGATAACATAGCCCACTGAAATGGTGGTCTGGGATCTTTTAGCTGTGTGCTTAACACAGTGCCCAGCAGAGCTACAGCCTATTTATAAGTTGATGCTGTTGCCACTGTGACCAACCACTGTCCTCTCTGCTACCTCTAATCTAGACACCCCGGGCTCTTCCCTTTGTCTATTTACACAGCCTGTCTTATACGCTGATATTATTTCCACTGTGACCACTGTCCTCTCTGCCACCTCTGACCTAGAAACCTCAGGCTCTTCCCTTTGTTTCCAACCTACTCAGTAATTCTGGGTAACTCCACCTGTTTTGTTTTGTTTTGTTTTGTTTTTAATTTATTTCTAACAGCTCCCTTCCTGTTTCTTGTTTTGGCTTTCCAGTTTGTTCTGGCCGCAGCATCTTCATTGATCTGTTTCCCCACTTTCTGCCCTTCCTCCAAGGTGCAGCTGGAGCTATGTTCAAACATGCACTGTGTGCCATTTCCTTACTTAAAACCCTTTCTTCACTTGGGATAGAACTCTTTGCCGTCATGTGCACAGCCGTGCTCTGTCTGAAATGACAGGCGTTGTCCAATGCCACAATGCCACTTTCTGCCCTGCCTACTGTGTTTGAGTTGCAGTGATCTCTTGTCACCCTGGGGTGGATTTTGTCTTCTTTGGAACCTTTGCAAAAGGCTCCTGTAGCTGTCTTTCTTTTGGGCCACCAACCAGCTCCCAAACCACAACATAGAGACTTTGTACTAGTTATGAATGCTTGGCCTTAGCTTATGCTTGTTTTTAGCTAGTTCTTATAACTTAATTTAACCTGTTTCTCTTCATTTACATTTTGCCTTGGGGATTTTTGCCTTTTTTTTTTTTCATTCTATATGTTCTACTTTTCCTGCTTCCTCTATGTCTGGCTGGCTGGTAGCAGCCTGGCTGGCAGGCCCCAGGTGTCTCCCATCTTTCTTCCGTGTTCTCTTCTCTCCATGAGAGCCTGGATTCTTCCTCCTACTCATTCTCTTCGCCTGCCAGTCCTGCCTGTCCCTCTACTGCCTAGCTATTGGCCCATTCACCTTTTTGTTAGGTCAATCAGGAACCTTAAGCAGCAAAGCAACACATCTTTACATCATTTAAACAAATGTAGCATAAACAAGTGTAACACATCTTTACATAGTTAAAATAATATTCCACAACACAAACAAATGCAACACATCTTTTCCTAGTTAAAGTAATATTCCAACATAAACAAATGTAACACATCTTTACCTACTTTAATATTCTACACCCAGCTCCTTCTGCAAATTTCGGGCTCTTCTGGGATCTGCTTGTTCTCACTTTGGGCTTCAGCTGTTTTTGCTTTCTTCAAGGAAGTCTTAGCTGTAAATTCCCAAGTAAAGTCTTTATCTTATTGTATGTCATGTTTATTCAAAACGTGATGCATTCTGGGGTGGCTTTCTTTGTTGGTTCCCTTGTGTTCTGTCATATTCTCTTTCTCTTTCTGTCACATGTGGAACCATCTTTGGCTAATTCACCAGCCCGCCTGTAGCTCCTGCCTCAGTGTTCTTTGTATCCTTTATGCTCAGGAAGTACTCATGTCTTAAAAGGTTGGATGGATGATACATGTATGGGCAGATGGGCTTATTTTTCTCTTGTCCACAGATACTTAGTAAATAACTCCTATGAACAGAACCTAGCAGAGTCCTCAGAGAGGAGCAGGAACAGAGCAATAATTACCATACATAGAAATGTTTTACTTTTTCCAGAAATACTAGATAGATTTTACATTTTAGACACAGTTCTGTAATGGTATAATATTTTTTTCCACGTTACAAAATTAGAGCCAAATTTGTGGCCCATACGTCTTTTGGGTAGGCAAATTCAGTCCCATTCTTGGATCTGTTTCATGTCCCTGTCCTCATTTTTCTTCTCTTTTTGTTCCTATTTTAAATTTATGCCATCTTATATTTCATATGTCCTCATAGCTGCCTTAAGTTCCCTCTGAAGCAAGACAGAGTGTCAATCAAGCAATATGTGAAAATGGGAAGAGAAAAGGCCCTAAGTAGAAAGCGAGTGCCTCCTACTTCACAGAGGGAGATCCATGTAGAGGGAGCAGTGCCCATATGAGCTCTGGAGGCCCCAGGGAGCAGGTGGAGGGCTAAGAGACTGCTCAGAGAGGCCAACACTCCTCAAGCACAGGAAATAAGCCTTCAAATGAGATTATTTAAGAAGAGTTTAATTTTGGTAACTGGTTATTTTGCTTGTTTGGGCTACATACTGGGGCTCTAGATGTCATGCTGGGTTTTCCCATTATCTTCTTCCTCTAGAAGCACCGTATAATTTTCAAAATAATGAGGAGTTGCCCATTCTGCTGTCTGACATATACATATATATTCTAAATGTAAGCTTTCATCCCCTGCACTAAATGGGAGTAGAAGAATCTTTGTTTTATATAGTGATATATAATCTCAGAACAGTATCTAGCACACTAATTCCGCATTATCTTTGTTGAATTAATGAATGAAGCTATCTGTCTTCTCATTTGAGAATGACTTTCATTTCTTACTGTCATTTAGCCTGATGTCGTGTGGTTTTAGGAAATATTCTGTAAGGTGTTAGTTACACTGACAAAGTTGGGGCTGAACCCTTTAAAGTCAATTGCTTGTGACTGAACACTCTTCTCCATGTGAATCTAGCACAGCTCTTCAGTAACCTCTCTCTCTCTCTCTCTCTCTCTCTCTCTCTCTCTTTCTCTCTCTCTCTCTCTCTCTCTCTCTCTGTCTCTCTCTGTGAGCCTCCTAGATCCATCTGGAAACCATTCTAACAAGCATCCCTTTTATAAAATAAATGACTATTTTCCTTTTTAATAGGACTCTGGATCCCCAGAGCCCACATCCAGCATTGAGATGTATTCCTTATCTCTGTTGCTTCATTAAGAATGTGCACATATTTGGTTGCCAAAGCTACAGTCCTCCACAGTGCAGCTTGTTGCAACAAAAGAAAGTGTTTGCCAAATGACTCGTCAGCATATGTTCTAGAACTGCACAGGCACACTGTATGTAACTGGGAAATACTGATCCCAGTTAGCGAAAGATTAAAGACCAAGAAAGACTACAGTGTTATTTAAAGGCACTTAGAAGTCTCAGATAAAAAATGCAAGGGTTGGGTCGGGTGAGAGCAGAAGATTGGGGGAGAAAATAGAAAATAAGCAGGCTGTAGGTAGCATGATAAAATTCTGGAACCGAAAGAACAGGGTTCAGCTTGCAGGTGCTGGTGATGCAACTTACCCATCCCCAGCATCCTTTTGGGTAATAACCTTTTCAAGCCCACTGGTGGTCTAGGCCAGCTCTATGGAATAGAGCTTCCTTGGACTTTCTAAGGTGGCATGGTTCCTAAGCAGCCAACACTCCTCACGCCTGCTGATCCCCCAGATGGCCTGGGGAGTTAGAGGCACTGGTGCTTGGGCAAGGCTGGTTCTGAGGGCCTGAGGTTGTCAGCCACGTGTGCACTCAGCAGCTGGCCATTCTGGCAGCCCCTGAGGAGAACGTGTTAGCAAGCCTGGCCTCTTCTCTGCAGCAAAGGAGTGTCTAACTTCTTGATGTTCTCCAGACAATTTCCTAATTAGGAAACACTGGCAGATTGCAAAAGAGCAAACCAAACATGACTCCACTGTACAGGCAGAGCTCTTGTCTTTGTGTTCAGTGCTGAAGCCCACAGTACCATGGCAGTCAATGATGGGGGACACTGCTTAGACTTACCACTAATGAAAACAAACAATAGTGAGTGCAGGTTTGTTTTCACTAACAGGACAATTCCTCATAGTAAAACGAGTCAAAGGCTTGCTTCCGCTAGCATTCCTTGGGTGATGTAACAAGTCAGTGTAAGCATTTGCAGGACAGACAGGGTGTCTTCCCAGGAGAGAGGGTTTCTGACGATTGCAATTCATGTTGCCCTGGCAAATGCATCTTACAGTGTGCTGCATTCCTGTGGAGCATCACAGATAAAATCCCTCATTCATTCTGCATGTCCTTGGAATGTTTCTAATTGAATAAACTCAAGAGTTTACAGTTGGGAGATCATGGCAGGGCCTTGCAGTTTTATGGTTGTGGCTACGAGAATGCCTGTCTGAGGATGGAGATATCTGTCCAAATCACAGAGAAAACGGGGAAGGTGCTGATCCTGTCACACGTGAGGCTGCTGGCTTCAGCTGCCTCTGCTTTGCATTATGTCTGAGCTAACTAACAGTTTTCTCTCTGGATGGAAAGCAGCAACCCCCCCACCCTCACCCCCCAAGTCATGTCAACAGGAAGAGATTTTACATTAAAAAGAGATTCCTCAGGAAATGAAGAGAATGTGGAGTTTGGCTGAAAAATTCCAAATGGTTTTTGAGTCAAGTGATTTTTGTCTTTCTGTCTGGTTGGCAAAGTGACCTCCCCCACAGCTCACTCAAACTGAGAGGAAGTCCATGCTGAGGACATGTCAGGCAGCCAGCAGCAACAGGAGCAGCAGACATGCCATTGTGAGCATGAGATGTGGTTCATTATCAACCCAGGTGGACATTTTGGGCAATTGGCTATGCAGTTCTAGCAAATGAAAGATGAGAAGCAAGCACTTCGCCATGGTTAGTGTCAGAGCTATCTTTGGCTAGCATTTGATTACAGCAGTATATATTCTTTTAAAGGGTCTTTTTAAAAAATGAGCTCCAGGGAAATGGAGTGGTAGTTCTCATGCTGTCTACAGATTATGTTTTAATCATATTACATGGAAGGATGTGATGTTTTCTGAGAAAAAAAAATCTGTGAAAACTAATAAGGCAGTTTCCAACCTGTAGCAACTTCTTCCCTTAGGGAACTCTTGTAATTACTGGGGACAACCCCACCCTACTCTGGGTTTTCATGCTTTCTTTCTACTTGGTAGTAGCATATGTCTGTGAAGCCAGTATTCAGAGGGATGCTGATGTGGGGTGTCCTTCTGAGTGCTGTGAATACGCGTTGCTTTTATTGGTTGGTGAATAAAGCTGTTTCAGCCAATGGCCAGGGAAAATACAGCTAGGCAGGAAATCCAAACAAAGAGGCAGAGAGAAGGAAGTCAGGAAGACACCATGTCACCACCAGGGCAGCACGATGTTTACATCATGAGCCGCATGGTAAAATATAGAGTATTAGAAATGGGTTAGTTTATAGGTAGAGCTAGCTAATAAGAAGCCTGAGCCACTGGCCAAACAATTATAATTTTAATATAAGCCTCAGAGTGTTATTTCATAAGCTGCTGTGGGGACCAGGAGTAGGAAAAAAGCTTGTCCCAGTGGAACCAGGTGAGACAGAAAACCTTCTAACTACAGGATGCTGTGCATTTGAAGGCAGCCTGGACTACAAAATGAATACTACTTCCGTACAACAAACAAGCCTACTTGGAATAAACTACATCACCAAGCTACCCTTTCCAGTGCAGTCCTGTAGAATAGGTGAATAAATGTGGCATCGTATATTCTAGGGATTAAAACATGATTGTTATGGTAGCTAGATGTGTTTGAATTGAAGAACACTGGATGCAATGGTCTTCCGAGTGTTATGCTTTAAGGATCAAGGAATCAGCATTGGGTGTGATGTAAATATGACCTTCAGGGACTTCTTGGGGTTGTAAGATGCTAATCTGGAACTTAGAGGACTTTCAGGGACAAAAGACTCAGGTCCTACACAGACTACTATGTAATATCACTCTAAAGCAAAGTAAGCATCATCAACCCATGTGTACTGAGCCAAATCCAACCCGTGTTCACATGTGCGTGTGAGTGTGTGTGTGTAAGTAACATCACATGTACATGTGTGCAGAGGTCAAAGGTCAACTTTAGATGTTGTTTCTCAAGAGCCATCTGCCCTGTTTTCAGGCTATGCTGGATGGCCAGTGAGTACCTGTTTCCACCTCCCCTGCTCTGGGACCACTAAAATGTGAACCACTAAACCTGGATTATTTTCACATGGGTTCTGGGGACAAAACATTGGTCCTCATATATATGATGCAAACATTTTGTTGAGCTATCTATTGAGTCCCTCGCTGTTGTCTGTTATTTTTTTCTAAACATTCCATATGGTTTGCTGCTGCTTCTGTGTTGTAGCAATAAAATTGAACAGATATGGCAAAGACCATATGACCCACAAAGCCAAAATAAAAAAAAAATTTTTTTAACTGCCAGGCCTTTTGTAGACTTTTCAATACTTGCTCTAAAGCAGTGGTTCTCAACCTGTGGGTCGAGACCCCTTTGGAAAACTTCCAACTGTAAAAAAAAAAGTGCATTATGATTCATAACAATAGTAGAAAAATTACAATTATGAAGTAGCAACAACAATAATTGTATGGTTGGGGTTGACACAACATTAGGAACTGTATTAAAAGGCTACAGCATTAGGAAGGTTGAGAACTGCCAATCTAAAGGAATGATATTTAACTTGCCACAGTTTTCCAGGAATGTCCATTGATGACCTTTAGGGATATGAGCTCATTGAAGTTACATACAGAATATTTGTGTGTGTGTATGTGCATGCCTGTATGGGATTGTCTAGAGAGGATCATGGATTACAACAGTCCTTCCAGGGTATCTGTGATCCTAAGAGAAAGCTGGTTCCCTCAAAAAGAACTACAGATTTTACCCCCATTTATATTCCTGGCCTCTGTTTCTGTTACGGCCTTTTTTTTTTTTTTTGTCATAAATATTTTTAGTACCCTGTTAAGTAATTGTTTGGAAAAATGAATTAAATCTGAAGCATTGCATCTCAGGTCTACCACAGAAGTAGTTTGTTCCACATAGAGTGTACCATCAAATGGGGGTTAGGGGAGTGTGGGCAAGGCTGTGCATCCATGATGTTGTTGGTGGAAAACACTCAGAGTTTTTGATCCTGCTTAAAGGATAGTGTTTATTTTTGTTTGTTTGTTTAACCAAAGACAAGACATCAAGCCATTACAACAACTTTCCTTTAGCAGTGTTGTAAGTGTGTTGTATGAAGTGTGACTTCATACAGCATCCTGGAGAACAGACATCTTTATTGTTAGGACAGTGCTGGTGCGAAGTACACACAGCATGATTCTGAGTGGTCACCCTTGTTGTCATCCTTGGCCTCCCTTACCTACCGTCTCTGGAGGAAATTGAAGCTTAGATATCTCTGAGCTTCCCCAGCTCCTGAGAAGCAGAGGAAAAACTGGAATTTGGGTCTGGCAGTTTCAGAAGCCAAGATTATTCACTTCTAAGACTTGGCTTAAAAAAATTCGGTTCTGGCCAACCTCATGTTCCCTGGGTTGTGGATTTTCTTTCCAAAAGTACCCAGAAAAAAATCCTATAATGTTGGTGTTAAACAATGTGCCACCCCCTACATTTCCACCTCATCTCATCTCACTTCCTGGAATTCCTTCCTTTTACCAGTGGTCCTCAGCCCTGGCTACCACCTGCATCATCTGGGAAACATCTCAGAATGCAGATTCCCAGTGACCAAGCAAGGCCCTGCTGTATCGGGGAATCTGTTAATTTTATTAATCTATGTAAGCAAATGTTCCCCGGTCAGCCAAGCATGGGGACAGCTATTCCAGGTAGCAGGGACTCTGACCATGTAAGGTGGCCATTGTGAGTGAGCGAGGGCTGTGTAAGGCTTGTCTGGGAGCTGACTGCCTAAACTCAAGTGACCTGCGCATTTTCAGAAACAGGCAGCATGTTCCCTACATGCTCTGGGTTTTCCTGTCCACAGGAAGCCAACTGTTTGTGGGTGGTCCCGGCTCACATGAGGGCTCCCTTCTGCCACAGCCCTGGGAACAGGCTGATGCCTTTGGTTCTTAGGAAGGAAGAGCTGGGTGGGGGTGGTTAGCCCAGGAGCAGGGGAACTAGGAAGTCATTTGGAACACCAAGCAGAGTGGGAGGAAGAATTACCACCACCCCCAAATTGGCCTCATTATAATGTCTTTACTAATATTTTCATTTAACTCGCAAGGGCCATGAAACTTTAGCATGATAAAAAAATAATTTATGGTCTTTTATTTCATCGTTTATGGACAGTGACTCTGGTGTTCAAACGAGTGACCGCCTCCAGATCCTGTGCTATTTTCACATTGTCAGCTGTAGTTTAGATCTTTGTAAGTCTAAAACACAAACCAACTGTAACTATGAGAGGATGGCTGCAGGTCTGAAGTGGCTGCACAACAAAATAGTGCAGATACTTGATGAGAAAGCTATATACAACTGAAATTAGAGCAAGCTGCTGTGTCTGTTTATGTATGTACACAGTTACGGGTCTGCCCTGGGTCTTCTGCCTGAGGGGGGTGGTTGGTGTTCCAGCAATTAACTTTATTTTGTTTTTTAACTAGAAGTTTGGAAAGATCTTGCAACATTTAAAGTTTAGAAAGTGCACAAGGAACAGATGTATTTATGTTTAACTCAATACTTGAACCTCCTCCCCACCCCCAACCCAATGCAAACACAGTTAGCTCTCACCTTAAAGGGACTAAGAGAGTTTATTCTGGAGCCAAATATGAGCGGCTATGCCCCTGGAACAGAGATTCATATGACCCCAAATGCCATGCTCACTATGGAAGTGTTTACATGAAACTTTATTAATTACAGAACAAAGAAAGTCATAAATCAAGACATTTGGCAATTACATTCATGGAGACCACATGCTGTATGTTGACATTCTTATCTTTGGAATTAATGCAGTTCAGAGAGGGCTCAGTAATTAAGAGCACTGACTGCTCTTCCAGAGGACCTGGGTTCAGTTCCTAGCACTCACATGGTAGCTCACAACCAACCATCTGTGATTCTAGTTCCAAGGGATCCAATATCATCTTTCTGGCCTCTGTGGCCACTAGGCACCCCTGTGGTGCACACATGCTAGCATGCCCACGCACATGCGTGCACACACACACACACACACACACACACAAAGCAAATGTAAAGGTACATTTTAAAGGCTGCAGTGTTTAATAGTCACAAGGATCTTGAGTGGGAAATGAGTGGCTTTCGGGGGGCGGGGTGCTAGATAGAGCAATGGCAGTTTGGCTCTGGTCCCTAACACTTTAACTATTTACAATCATGAAGCTCAGTTGTTTGCTTAGAATATTTAATATAGGTATGCATCCTCCTCCCTATCCCCAGGAGAACTTCAGTTTATACTCCAAAGCAATGTGCGTCCTACATGTAGCTTTCTGCCTGGCTTTTGCTGGTAAACTGTGATGCCCTCGAAATCTCCAGGGTACATGGAAATGTTATTTTTAGCATTTTGCTTAAGTACTTGACTCCTGGGTTAACTCATGCAGGAGGGATATAATAAATGGGATGTAAATTACCCATAGCATCTCAGCTAATTGAAAATTTAATTGGACAAGCCCCTCTCACATCCAAACTTCTCTGAATTCTTTGCTGTTTAAACCCATCTGCTAAGTTGGGATTCTGATGCAATCTCGTGTTCTGTTAGTATGTGGCTTTAAGAAGGGGTGGCAGATGGAGGTAGGCTAATTAAAATGAAAAATCTAATTAGTTGTGGAGAAAGAGAACAATTCAGTGGTGTACTTGTACCACACTAACAGTCATTTCTTTCTCTGCCATCTTCCTTTTACTAAATTATTTTTTAAAGATCAAGACACGAAATCATTCCCCCTGTGAGTATTTCCATCTCCTCAGAGAGGCCTCTCAAAACAGGTTCTACTCCATGGAGAATTTTGAAAATACAAAGCAAAGCTGGTTTGCAGGCTTGTAACTCTGTTGTTATTCATGAACTTCACTGTCCTGCTGCCATTGTCCTATCCATTCCTCCAAAACAAAGTGAAACATACAGAAGTGGGATGGGGCCAAAAAACAAACAAACAAACAAAAAACAAACCCCATGTTTTGGTTTGACTCATCATACCTTCCTGCAAAGTGGGAAGATTATGGGATTGGTCCTCAAGACCCAAGTGTTTTCAACACCTTTACTGAGATAGAATTCACACACTTGGAAAGGTATCAATGGATTTCTAGCAGAATCATTTAACTATTTGGGGGCTTTTTCCTCACCTGTAGAAGGGTGAAAAGGGGTCCTTCATTCTTTGGCAGGCACCACCCCAATTCTCTCCCACCTTCCCCCCTCCCCTGCTCTTGGTGATTCCCAGTCTGTTTTCTGCCTTTATGGACTGGACTTTCTCCACATTTTGTATAAATTGAATCCTACTTGGTCAGCTTTCTCTGGCTTCTTTCAAAATGTAGCATCATTTTCAGGGTTCATTCATTTGTGTGCTAGTTATGAAGAGGAACCTCAGCTAAGGTATTGCCTTTGTCAGCTTTGCCTATTGGGGAGGGGTGTGTTCTTGATTAATGATTGATGTGTTTGCGTTCTTATTGAACAGAAGGCCCACTGCCCTGAGGGTGACATTGTGTGTGTGTGTGTGTGTGTGTGTGTGTGTGTGTGTGTGTGTGTGATGTATGTGTGTGTGTGAGAGAGAGAGAGAGAGAGAGAGAGAGAGAGAGATCAGAGGACATCCTTACAAGGTCTCATAATATTCTGTATTGTATAAGCTAGCAAGCCCATAAGCTTCTGGTTCTCCTGTCTGCCTCCCATCCTGCCACGGGAACATGAGGATTCCAGACATAAGCCACTGTGTCTGGCTCCGTATCAAGGCATCTAAACTCAGCTTCTGATGCTTTCCTGGTACAGTCCCCCCAACCAATTTTTTTTCTTTAAAAAAAAAAAAAAGATTTATTTATTTTATGTTAATGAGTGTGTGTGCTCAGTGTGAGTGCCTGGTGTACACAGAGATCAGAAGAAAGTATTAGATTCCTGGAACTGGAGTTACAGATGGTTGTGAACCATCCTGTGGGTACTGGGAACTATACCTAGGAGCACTGCAAGGACAACAAATGCTCTTAACCACTGAGCCATCTCCCTAGCCCCTCCATACCTTTGTAATTGTACCCTCTCAGGAGAAAATATTTAAACTTATACTGTAAGTCAGTGCCTATTTACTTATCAATAAATGATGCAAATATAGTATAATTATCTAAGTCAAGTAGTACTTGCTTTGCACTGCAGGGTGAGATCATGATAACTACAAAAGCCAGAATTTTACAAAGCAATCTTAATAAGCAGTGAGAAAAATTTTAATAGTAATGTGACCTTTAGAATATTTTAACAAACCATTAAAAACTCTCTTATTGTTGGTTATGCTTGCATAGGGAAATAAGAAAAATGACAAAGCTAATATTTGCTTAGTGTACTTCAAATTAAAATATGAAACATGGAAAAATTAGAATACTGTATTTCCTTGCAAAATCTTATCAAGAAGAGTTTGTGCTAATCTTCTTTCTCCTGTTGAGCGACTATAGTCTATAGTAAACATGTTTTCTGTAACTCGACCAAATGTAATATTCCACTCAAGTTAGGGAATCAGTAGCTAATATGTCACTCTGTTGTTCCAGTGTCTTTACAGACCTCTGAGAGATTGTTACTTCCGCTGGAACAAATCCATCCTTTCTGTCAAAACCACTTTCTTGTTTTATATGGACAAGGTAGGGTGTACTGAATTCCTCTGACACTGTAACTAGGTTTTCTTGACTGTGCTCAGCTTTTTCTTCTATAATTCCATTTACATTCTATTTGAATTTTACTCTCACAGTTATTGCCTTTTGGTTTGAGATTGCATTTCCAATTTTGGTGACCACATCACTCAATTTTGGGAAGGGTCAAATTTCTTTTCTTGGCAGATAAGGAGACAACATAGCATATAGTTTGCTATCTGAAAGTGAAATGAGGAATAGCTATGCAGTGACCAATCACTGACAGACTTCAAAAACGGATGTGTTGGTCATTGACTAACGTGCTTTGCTTATGTGCACAGTGATTTGAGGCCCGAAGCAGTGAAGTTTGCTGCTTTATGCAAATCACAGTTAATGTATGGAACCTGAAATTTCTACAGACCTGTACCCTAAAACATGCTATGTTAAATCCATACTTTAAGCAGTCACCTTGATTATTCTTTATTTTTAAAATCAAATTATCATTAAAACATGCTATGTAAAATCCATATACTAATTACATTATTATTTTTTATTTTTAAAATCAAATATTCATTACTACTTGTTACTGTTTTATTTTATAGTACAATAGTCCAGAGCCTGTCTCAGATGTAGGGCATGCATCCACTCAATCATTTTCTTGTTTTCAGAACTTACATAATTACAGTTATACTCTGTGGTGATTTGGAAGAAAATGGCCTCCAAAGAGAACAGCAATATGAGGAGGTGTGGCTTTGTTGGAGTAGTTATGGTCTTGTTGGAGAAAAGTATCACTATGGAGGCAGGCTTTTGAGGTCTCATATATACTTAAGCCACGCCCAGTTAGAAGGACCACTTCCTGTTGCCTACAAGATGTAGAAATCTCAGCTACCTCACCAATACCATGTGTGCCTCCATGCCACCATATCCCACCATGATTATAATGGACTGAACCTCTTAAACTGTAAGCTGCCTTGTAAATTTTTTTTTTCTTTATAAGAGTTGGGGTGATCATGGTTTCTCTTCACAGTAATAGAAACCCTAACTAAGACAGAAGTTGGTAACAGCGATTGGCGTATTGCTGGGATAGGCCTAATCATGTTTTTGTTTAGAGGAATTTAGACTTCGGCACTTTGGGTTAAGAAAGCACTGGAATTCTTTAAACATCGATTAATGGGCCATACTAGTAGGAACATGGAAGCTAGTGTTGCTGATTGTGATTTGATGAAATGTGGGGGCCTTGCTCAAGAGATTACAGAGGAGAAGAATATTAATATGTGGCCTAGAGATCATTCTTGTGATATTTTGGTAAAGAATGTGGCTGCTTGTCTGAAGAGTCTGCCTGAGATTAAAGTGAAGAATTCTGGCTTAATTCTATTGGAAGAAGAAATCTTAAAATAGTTTAATATAGACTCTGTCATGTGGTTATTAGTGTTAACTCTGATGAAGATTTCTAATGAAAAGGAACAAGCTGAGCAAAGAAAACTACAAAACGTAAAGATTGAGGAAGGGGCAACAGGAAGTGGAATGCAGTTAAATCCTGTGTTGTTCAAGGTGTTAAATGAATTAAAAATGAAGTAGTGACCTCAGGGCAAGGTCCCAGCCAGCTAAGTTTTCACTTTGTGAAAAGGAACTGAAGAAAAGCTTAGAGCTGGGTTGGGTGGTTCACACTTTTTATCACAGCAGAGAATGGTGGAGGATATCTCAGTCTAAGGCCAACCTGATCTACAGAACAAGTTCAAGGACAGCTGCACTTAGGTAGTGAAGGAAGTCATGGGAAACAGAAAGATGGTGAAAATGTTATTGAATGAGGGGGCATTTTCTAGCTGCAGAAAACAGCAGAACTTGGCAGCTTTGGCCACGTGGTTCTGGAGTTAAGGACAGAAGACAGAGGCTATGGAATTGTGTCAGGGGTGCCCCCGAATGGAGGCCTAAAGAGGCCATTGTGTGAAGCTGTGAAGTTGAAGCCTGAATTACCTTGGAGACCCCAAAATAATGGAGATGCCAGAGCCATGGGACACCTTCCAAGGATAACTGCTGACAGGGATTGGAACCAGCCCAGAGAATGAAGTGTTACAGTCAGCAAAGCTAAAAGGAATTAGATATCTGAAGAGCATTTTGACATCAGACATGGGAATGAAGAGTTTAGAATTTGCCTGGCTGGTTTTTGGTCTTGCTTTAGTCCAATGTTTTTTCACTATTCTCCCTTTCCTACATTTTGGAATGGTGATGTATATCCTGTGCCATTATATGTGAAAAGTATGTGATCTGCTTTTTTAATTTTAATTTTACAAGGGATTACAGTTAACAGATTGCATAAATATCAAAAGAGACTGAACTTTGGACTTTTAAAAATTGTTGAGACTATTATAGACTATGGGAACTTTTGAAGTTGAACTAAATGCATTTTGTATTATGATACTGTTACAAGCGTTTGAAAGAAAATGTCCCCCAAAGGGAGTGAAACTGTTAGGAGGTATGGTATAGTATTACTTTTTCACTGGGATTGACAGCCTACAAATAATGACATGGAGACTCATTATTAATTATGAAACTTTGGCCTTTAGATTAAGGCTTGTCTCAACTTCTCTTATAACTTAAATTAACCCATTTATATTAATCTACATTCTGCCACATTTTGTTATCTCTCTTCTATCTTGCACCTCCAGTTTCCTCTCCATGTCTCCATGGCAACTGCACCTTTCTTCTTCTCAGTGTTCCGTCTCTGCTCAAACATCCCACTTATAAGTGCTGCTTAGCTATTGGCTAATCATCTTTTATTACACAAAGCACAGCAATACATCCTCACACAGTATACAAATATCCAAACAGCATGACCTTGTTAGAGTAGGTGTCACCCTGTTGGAGGAAGTGTGTCACTGTAGAGGTGGGCTTTGAAGTCTCATATATGCTTAAGCCACTACCAATGAGACAGTATACTTCCTGTTGCCTGCAAGATGTAGAACTCTCAGCTGCCCTCCAGCACCATGTCTGCTTGCATGCCACCATGTAAACCATGATGATAATGGACTGAGCCTCTGAAATTGTAAGCCACCTCCTCAATTACATGTTTTCCTTATAAGAGTTAGTGTGGTCATGGTGTCTCTTCACAGCAATAGAAACCTTAAGACATACCCCATGGATCTTTATTAAGTAGACCTCTATTTAGGTCATTTGTAAAACTTCAGTGATATTATCTATAAACCCATAAACCTCCTTTGCCTGATAAATTCAGTAATATTTAGTCATGGTACATGTCTTAGTGAGAGTTTCAATTGCTGTGAAAAGACACAAAGACCATAGTAACTCTCATAAGGAAAACATTTAATTGGGGTGGCTTGCATAAAGTTTAGAAGGTCAGTCCATTATCATCATAATGGGACATGGTGGCTGGCATGCAGGCAGACATACTGCTGGAGAAGTAGCTAAGAGTTCTACATCTTGCAGGTAATATATAGTAGACTCAGTGTCACATTGAGCTTGAGCATATATGAGACCCCAAAGCCACCTCCACAGTGACACACTTCCTCCAAAAGGCCATATCTAAGATTAAGACTGTATTTTGAATACTGACCTACAACAATTATTGAGTGTCTTTGACAAGAATACTTCTGTAGCCATTTTGTCATATCACATGCTTTTAATCCCAACATTCAGGAGACAGAGGCAGGCAGAGCTCTGTGAGTCCCAGGACAGCCTGGTCTACACAGTGAGTTCTAGGACAGCCAAGGCTACATTGTAAGACCCTTTACTAAACAAAGAAAATGCACAAAATGAAACAACATAGAATACTTTTGTAAACGTTGTTTACAGAAAGCACTGTGCTGTTCATCATACAATCAAGATGATGTACCTCTTTAAACTAATGTGAGTTTAGATCCTTGGCCCTGGGGAAGTGGAGGAGCTTTAAGATCAGACACAGAATAAGATCTCCAGTTTTCCTCTTCTGGTTATTATTTGTTCAAAATTGAGAAAGTTGTTCGTATCTCCTGTCTTGGTCCCCTCATCCAAAAATAAGTATAATTAAGTCTACCTTGATGTAACTAATCTACCTACTATTGGGAATCTTCATTTAGAAAATAATACTGAAATCTCAATGAGAAAAAAAGTGCTGTTTTTTTTTCTTACAGCTTAAATAGTATTTTTTCAATTTCTTGAATGAGTATATCACATTTAAATGTGACATGAGCTGGCTAAAGAATATTTTACACAAACTTTTTTGCAGAAGAGCAGAGTTTTTGCAGATAAGCAACCTTCAAACTCTCTTCTCGAAATAGATGAAAGGAAATGTGAGATGACATCATCTCTTTTGTTTATTTTACACGAGTAACTCAGGCATCTGATTGGGGAGACGATTCTAACATCTGACGTTTTTTGCTCAGCTTGATCATAACCTTCAGTTTTCACAATGGTCTTATTTACACTCTGAACAACTTGAGGGGGGCAGACGTGGTACTTCTCATCTTCACTTCCATTCTCCATCCTGAGAGCATTCAGCTTGACCACTGCAACTCCTATTTAAAGTCAGAATTAATTCTTCAGGTGCTGCCTTTTCTACCCAGGAAACAACACAAACCCAGATGTGCACCTTGGAACTTTGATAGCTGCTCTCTAGACACACAGGCCTTTTGTGTGCTATTTCCAAGGAGGAAATGCTCTGGAGTTTCCTTGTTAGCATCCTTGGCGAATGCCTCTCTCTCTCTCTCTCTCTCTCTCTCTCTCTCTCTCTCTCTCTCTCTCTCTCTCTCTCTCTCAAGCATTTTTATTGCATGGCATGCCATGTTTATGGAAGCCCCTACAACTGGCTACAGCTCAACTCTTTAACATTGACTTGAACGTAATTCAAACGTATGATAAAGTCAGCAAGTCATCTTCTAAGTGTTTAAAAAGGAAAAAATAGCATTGAAATTGAATTAATTAGCTGCTCAAATCAGTAACTATTTTAAAAAATGCACTGAGTTGTTTTTTCTTTAATCTGTTTTTCAAATGTAAAATAGGCCTAAGGCCGCTTGCCTGCCTTAGACTACAATATTATGGTTTAAGTAAGTGGATGTGTGTAAGTGCAGGCCTGGCCATCATCATCGTTATCTTCATCGTCATCATAATCATCACTTTTATTCTGGAGTGGTGGTGACATGATGTCCTGCTCTGTAGTTTAGGGTAGTGTTGAACTTGAGACGCTCCTCTTGCTTCAGTCCTTCAAATGCTAGGACTGTACCCAGCTTCACTTTTATTTTGCTTTGTCATCACCGAAGTCATCATTGCTTTCTCTCCATCCTCATCATTTTCATCACCATCACCACAATGACTATTTCAAGGACATGAAAATGTTTTTCTTTAATAAACTCCAACCCCTTTTCTTCTTCTCCTCCCAACTACCTTTTCATTTTTGTTGCTGTGGGATTTGGCAACCCAGTTTAATTTATGATAAGACACTCTGGAAAATTGAAGTGCGATAACATGAGTTGATTGGGGGGAAGAAAATAACTTCATCCTACCTCTTGAAACAGAAGACATCAGGCCCTCTAATCCCTTCCTTTCATCCTTGAAAATAGAACATCAGCCACGGAGCACACCTGTGCCGAGTTCTAAAATGAACCTGCAGCAGCCGTTGCCAGAGTAGCAATTAGACAATTAAAGCTAGATTTCCACCCACAGAGGCAGACTGAGAAATACTGGTGGTTTTGCCTTCCACACTTGGGGATGAAGTAACTAAGCCATGGGAGGTAGGCTGATGTCGTGGAACTGGATGGAGAGGAATTCAGTGGTGTCATTCTGCTCTGCAAGGCCTAAGGGGTGTTAGATGTAGCTCCGTCGAACTCTTCCTCCTTTGTGTATGTCTTTGTCTATGTCCAAATGTTTGCATGTATGCATGCATGCACATGGAAGCTAGAGGTCAAGGTCTGGTGTCGCCCTCAGCCATTTTCCACCTCATTTTTTAAGTCACTGTATACAACACTTACTAATTTAGCTAGACTAGCTTGCTAGGGAGCATCGTGGATGTGCTGTTTTCCTCCACATCACTTCCAGTTCTGAGGTTAGATTGCCTGGCTTTTATGTGGGTACCAGGATCTGAACATGGGTCTTCACACTTGTACAGAAAATGTGTTAGCCACTGACCCATCTGTGCAGTCAGTCCCATCTCCCCAGCCCTGCTCTGCTGTCTAATTCTCCTGTAAGAGTGGGGCCTATTACACTAGTCCTTCCTCCTTACAGGGCATTTGATGTCCAGCAACCGTCAAACCTTCTTCTTTGTTGCCCCCTCTTGAGAACAGTATAGCACACAGCCTTTTCACCTGTCCTTTCTCTTACTATAAATGTAACATCCATGATTAGAGTCCTTCTCCTATGTCTTGAGCTCATTTTGTATGCCTAGCTCCCAGAATGGAAGCTGGCCATAGCATGTGTTCAATAAACATAGTTACATAAATGTGTTAAAAATGTCCTGGATTCATAAAGAAAAAAAACCACAAACTGAATGCCCAGGGGGCTAATTTTAGCTTGTTAACTTGCCTCTTCTTTGTTTGAATTGCACAAAAACATTACAGTATAAGGATAGTGAATTAGTAGCCAGCACATGAATCTAGAATGCATCATAAAAAGACCATGCTTCTGGCTTCTATTAGGAGAGGTAACTAGAAAATTCTAGACTAGAAGGAATTTAAAGTCTTGGTCATAACAAACAAGTTTTAGAAAAGCCTTCAGATAAGTCTACTTCTCCCTGGAGTATGAGACCTACTTCCTACCCTGATCACTTACAGAGGCCTGATGTTCTATGAAGCAGAACCTAGGTCATACCTGGAGCTTTGTCACACTTTCTTACCACACAGTGTGCCCAACCCCACAGTGACCCCAGCTGCTCTTTTATAGCCAAAGAACATTAGGGCCTCCCCCCGGGGTTATGAGGCTTCAATGAGAGGGTGTTGTGGAAAGAGCCAAGCAAAGAGTATGTGCTGGTGATGTAGTTGCTGATATCTGAACAAGCACTTCCTCTGTTAGATGGAACCAACACCAGGACTCTATTTGGGCATGACGCTCTTCCCTGGGCAGTCACATTAAGGGACTGTCATCCCTGATGTGAACCAGCACCTATTCCTCAGTCTCCCATGAAAGAGTAGCAATGTGTAATGTGCCAGCTGCAAACATAGTGGCAAACTGGGCCCAGAACATATTTTATCCTCTTCTAGGTGCCAGGATCTCTATGTACTTTATTGTCTTTATGACAAAAAAAGTCAACTTGGGAGTGGTATAGGGGCTCATAGTTTGAAGGATCACAATTGTTTGGCTTTATCACTTTTAGGCTAGGCACAAGGCAGATATGTCATAGTAGAGCTTAGCTCCTCACATCATAGCAAGCAGAAAGAGGAGAGAGGAAGAGGCAGGAGCTATCCATCCACAAGAAAGACTATGAGAGGTACACCCCAGTAATCTATACCCTCTAATGTGTTCCCATCTCCTATTTCCTACCACCTTCCAAAAATGCCATCAAGATATGGATCTGTCAGTGTATTAATACATTAGTTTAAAGCACTATTTCTCTACCTATGGGTTGTGACCCCTTTGGCAAACCTCTAGCTCCAAAAATATTCACATTAAGATTAAAGATTCACAGCAGTAGCAAAATAATGGTTATGAAGTAGCAACAAAAATAATTTTGGGGAGTACCACAACATGAGGAGCTGTATTAAGGGGGTTGAGGGCCACTGATTTAAAGGCTGGAGATCATGGAATATTATCCATTTCCCAAAGCCCCACCTCTACACATTGTGTTTAGGACCAAGCCTTCAACCAGTGAGTTCAGGGGCACAGTTCCTATACAGACAATATCAATTTAAACAAAGGTTATCACTAAGTTCCCTTCACAGATAAAAGAATAGAGATTCAGAGAGGGTTAGTAATTTGTCTTAATCTACATGCCTGGTAAGAACAGACACCAGTGGGGACAAATACCGTTGATGAACGGTCAGAGTGTCCTGCTCATCTATGTTCTCAAAACATGGAGAATTTACCTTAGTAGTTTGCAAATGATTTCAAGTGGTATTAAGAAGGTTTTCATGAAAAAGAAGATGGTTTGCGTTATTATGAAATTCTGCATTCAGTTAAAGTATATGATAAGCAAGTTAATATGTTTTAGGTCTTTGACAACTTGAAAATCCAAACTGGTGCTAATAGGCTATTGACTTATTTATTTATGTGTGCATGTGTGTATGTGTGTGTGTGTGTGTGTGTGTGTGTGTGAGAGAGAGAGAGAGAGAGAGAGAGAGAGAGAGAGAGAGAGAGAGAGAGAGAGAGAGAGAGAGAGAGAGGGGGGTGTGCTGTGTGTATGTCTCTGTGTGTGTGTGTGTGTGTTTGTTTGTGTGTGTGTGTGTGTGTGTGTGTGTGTGTGTTGATGTGTGTGTGTGCTCTTTATGTGTGTTGGCACTCATCTAATCTGTATGTGGGGTATGTGTGAATGTGCTATGTATGTGTTTGTGTTATGCATGTGTGTATGTCTACACTCATCTCTGTGTGTAGTATATGTGTGTGTGCTATGCATGTGTGTTGTGCACTCACCTGTGTGTGCAGGCGCACTTACCTGTATCTGTGCATGTGAAGTCCAGATGTTGACATTTGGTGATTGCATCTATCACTCCTCACTTTATTTGTTGAGACTTAATCTCTCACTGGTTCTGAAGCTTGATATTTTAGCTAGCATGGCTGGCCAGTGAGTCTCACAGGTACATCTGTATCCTTTCCAACCCCCACCCTCACCTTCAGTACCAGGGTTATAGCTGCATGCTGTGCTTTTACATAGGTGCTGGGGATCCAAACTAAGTTCACGTGCTTATACAGCAAGCACTTAAGCACTGAGATGTCTCCCCAATCCCTAACAGACATTTAAAGAATCTCTGTGTGATTCTTTATTTAAGATAGTGTTGAGTAAAATTGAACAGTATATTAAATTTTTAATTCCACTTAAGATGATTAAAAGTGAGTTTCATATTTAGATAGTCTATAAAACTGTGTTCAGATGGATTCTTTTCATCAAACAAGGAGTGAATGAATTAAACATGTGGTCAATTTATGATCTTCAAAAAGATCTGGTGATCTGATGAAGGGAGCAGACTCTCACTGTTCTCAAAAAGGTCTGACAAGTTGAGAGTCCAGAATAAAATGAAAATAGATGAACCCAAGAAAAGGCATGCAAATGTAGAACATGTATATGCATGAGAATCTCACAAACACAAGACAAGAAGGACGGATGATTGAAGCTTTTATACTGTCTTGAATGTAGAAAGACATTGGGGGTTAAAGCTTCTTGATGGAGGACAAAGTTAAGGAAGGAAATATGTGGGTCTCTTGCTATGCTCAATAGTTTAGTGGGACTACATGCTTGGCAACAGCTAATTGGAATTTGAGTGTTCTGGACACAAAGAATTGATATGTATTGAAGATACATGATATCCCTATATATTGTACATCTGTATATATGTTGAAATGTTACACTGTAACCTAAAATATGTACAGTCAAGTGTTGATTAAAAATTACCTAAAATCTCCTAATCGCAGCCCTCAGAAGAGCAGGTGACAAGCTACGCTATACTCTCTGGACAGGGTGCTATCTTTTAATCCTTGGATAGGCTTCAGTCTTCAATGCTGAGGGGACTCTGATGGAATGAATTCCTCCTGGAAGATGTGTCTTTAATCAGAGAAGAGAAGTTCCCAAAGGCTTTCAGTTTAGAGTAATCCAGCAAAACACCATGCCCTGTCCTGAGCCCCAACATGGCATGTGCAATAGCAGTGCAATTTAAATGACTGACGCAGGGGTTGCTCCTACTGATCTGAGAAGGAAGGACACTGACGACTGTTATTCTGCCCAGGCAATCCCTTGATGTCTGTTTAGCCCCAAGAAGGGAGTGGTAGCCAGTAGTTTGGTCTGAACTACACAATAGAAGCCTGGTTGAAAAGTCAGTTGAGAAGTTGTTTAGAGGGGTGTGAGCCTCTAAACCATCAACTAGATCAGCTCCAGGGCACTGAGCTGAGAACTTGTTCTGCAGGTGCTGAGATGAATGTAGACCTTTGATGAAATGGCAAGCACCACCTCCCAGTCGATATCTAAGTTATGGCAGGTCCTGATTGGAGGCAATGTTGTGAAATGGGAGGTGGTGACTCGTATTTCTTTAGGTAACAAACTTTAAATGTACTACTTTCACTTCTTTTAGAATAGCATCCCCAGCCATTTCATTCCAGAAGATGACATTTGAAGTCTTTGGGAGGATGGGGAGACTTACATCTCCCCAGTTAGCAGCATTTTTGGCCTTGAGCAAGTCACTTAACCTTTTGTTACCTGTAAGATGTGAAGAATGGATTAAATGTGGATTAAGCTGATGGAAATAGATGATTCACATGGAATCTGGTAGGTTGTGGAACAGAGTTTTATTGTAGATAGAGGTGGAGGGATGCAAACAAATGTATTCTTCCAACCTAAAGCTGCAAAGGGCGGTAGTTATTCTGGGATCATCATCCAGTTGTGTATTAGAGCTCTCAGAAAACTACCAAGAGGATGGAGCCATATTTTTGGAAAGAGATGTGTTTTAAAGAAACTTCTGATGCAGTTTTGGAAGATGGCAAGACTAAAATCTAGTTAGTGAGGTGGCCTGTTAGTTGAACTGTTGATCCTTTGTGGGGACACTCTTCTAGCAAGGTCTTCAAATAATGGGACAAGACTTGCCCACCAAGGAAGGCAATGCATTCTGTTCAAAGCCTGCTCTGTTAGAACAAAGATCATCCCCACCCAAACTGAGTGGACAGAAGCCCAGAGAATGAGTCTTTGCCCTGGGGAAATCGGAAAGCTATAATGCTTTCAGGATCCAACAGGATGCTGGACAAGCCAGAGTACCATGTGAATGTTCCACCCTCATGTGTACATGCCTTTTCTCCTCCCTGCCTGCCTCATTCCTTCTCTCTCCCCCTCTTTCTTCTCTGTAGTACACAAGGCATTGTACGTCCCTTTGAATATGTGGATGCTGTCTTCATTTCACAATTCCCAATTCATCTCAAGAAGCAGATGCTCCTGAAACTAGCTTCCTCAGAGAGCAGCTTCCGGCCTGCTCCTGGAAGTATGATCATTGCCCAGGGACAACTTGGTACTGGCTGATTAGTCAGAGCCTTGCGCTTATGTTCCCTGTGTGGGAGGAAGGAACTCAAAGTGTCTTGGTGCTGACTGGTGCTGGGGGAAGGCACCAGTTCTCTCTGTCTATCTCACTGTCTTTCTCTCTGTGTCTCTCTGTCTCTGTCTGTCTCTGTCGTGTGTGTGTGTGTGTGTGTGTGTGTGTGTGTGTGTGTGTGTGTGTGTGTGTGTGTGTGTGTGTGTGTGTGTACTAAGCCAGGGATCAATAGCAGGGAATTGGAAGAAAAAAAAGGTGCAGCTTATTTCCAAGTTATAGTGGATAGAAAGGAATTGCTTACTGGAAAAAGCAAAGATCAGAGCAAACATTGTAAATATTTTTTGTGTATATAAGTGCACACATATTTGTGTGTGTTCATTTAAGATGTCTTTATTGAGACATTTAATTCACATAGCATAAAATCTACTCATTGAGTATAAATTCTATGTTTTAAACATATTGACAATGTTGTGAAACCCCAAAGCCTAATTTTAGAACATTCTCTTCATCTTACAGGATGCTGCATACCTGTCAGCAGCTGCTGCCCATTCTCCCATTTCCTTACAGCCCACATCCACAGCTTTATTTCTGCATCCATAGATTGTTAATGCACAGCTTGTTGCCTTTCATAATTGGCCACTTTCCCTCAGCATGTTCAATTTCACCTATGTGATTGCACAGATTAAACATTATTCCTTTTTGTGGCTGAAGCCAAATAATTTCCCTCTGTATGCATGCAGCCAGGGGACCTTTTTGGCTGTTAGGCATAAATGCTGCTGTGAACATGGGCCTACAAGGTTTTGTGTGGTCATGGGTTTTCACTTCTCCTGCATACTGGGCTAGGAGTGGAGTCAGTGGATGCTCTGATGGTAACTTTTCAGGGGCAACTGCACCATGTCACTTTTCCTGAACACTATGAGATGGTTCCGAGTTTTCCTTATTTTCATCAACTCTTGTTATCTTCTGTCCTTTAATTAGAGCTATTCTAGCTGATGAAAAGTGGTGTGTGTGTGTGTGTGTGTGTGTGTGTGTGTGTGTGTGTGTGTGTGTGTGTGTGTGGTTTTGATTGACATTTCCCTACTGGCTAATCACACTGAACATTTTTATATACTTATTGGCTGTTTTTGTTTCTCCTTTGGAGAAACACCTTTGTCAATTTATTGAGTCATTTGTGGGCTTCACATATTCTAGACAAACACTTTTGACTTTAGTACTTAGAGTTCTCTAAGGCCTTGACATAGAACAGCTTCTAAGTTAAGGAAACCATCTTTGTTCAAGCCTAAGGGGAACCAAGGGGACATAAGTGAAAAGACTGCCAATGATTTGGGCACCAGGTAAAGGTACTTTTGAACTTGATTCTCCCCCCAATGTTCTTCTTTTCTTTTAAAATTTGAAACAGGATCTCATGCAGCCCAGGCTGGCCTCAAACACATCCTGTAGCCAAGGATAAATTTAAACTTCTGATTCTTGGCTTCTATCTTCTAAGTGTTGGGACTGTATGCACCATCATACCTGATTTATACTGTACCATGGCTCAAACCCAGGACTTCATATATGTTAAGCCATGGCCAATCAACTTTATAATCTTAAAGAAATACCTGAATTATTTAACTGAAATAATGATACCAGGAACAAGCCATAACCTCTGTGGTGGCTTGAATGACATGACACCCGTGTTCTTGGGCATTTGATCACTTGGTCTACGTGTATTGCCATTGTTTGGGGAGGGTAAGAAGGTGCGGCCTTACCGGAGGGAGTACGTCCCTGGGAGCAACTTTGAAGTTGCAGAGCCTCCAGCCAGCCCCAGATCTCCCTCTGTGCTTCTTGTTGGTTATGGTTTGAGATGTGAGCCTCAGCTCTCAGTTGCTGCTCTAGCTACCTTCAGGCTGCAGCCTCAGCTCCTCCATCATAGACTTGTCCTTCTGGAACCAGAAGCCAAAGAAACCCTTCCTTCAAAAAGGTGACTTTGTTGTGGTGTCTTGTCATAGTTTCAGTAAGGTTACTAGTACAGCCTCTCCTCTAATGCTCCCATGTTTCTTCTCTCTGCCCCCACTTTGCTCATGGGTGTGTACATAGGTGGGGGTGAGGAACTTAGTTGCATTGTTTTTGTCAATGAAGGCAAAAAACTGAATCTTCATTGTTTAGACCTAGAAAAAAATCTAACTGTAAACATTTCATGATACTTCCAAGTACAATCTAAACTGGTAGCATCTTATCTAACTACAGCTAAGTCCCTGTGATAGAGTTATGGCTTTTTAGGTCATAGGTAGTATGGCAGACCCTTCCAACTTACATTAAGTAAGATCTTAGCAACTTACTTCCACAAATAAAAATAATTCATAAGAGATAGTGAGCAACTTTGCCCATTCCATTCTTCAAGTATGTGCCCAGATGATGCCTGAGGAAAGTATGTGCCACAGTCTTCATGGAATTCATGTGTCTCTTACACCATCCACGCTTACACATGGTGCTGTCGTGGGTTCTGGGTTTATTTTTTCCTTTTATAATTAACAATAGGAAGTTAATTTCACAGATGTATTCTTGCTCTGCACTGTGGTTTTTGGTTTATGTAGCACTCATATTAGTGTGTTTCCTATATGGGATCATCAGTTTTATTGGTGATTTGAGAAATCTTGTATGTTGATTTATTAATTAATTTCTAAAATTATCCTATAAAGAAATTGGTTCTATTATGGTATTTCCATACCTACTTTGTTTTTGTTGACCCTCCTACATTGTTTCTGACCCCCATCTCCTATCCTACCTTCTCTCAGTCCCTTTCCTTCCCACAACAGCCCTGCTTCTACTTCATGCCACCATATAACCCACTACCAGATGGGTAATTGGAAAAGATCTTTTCCTATTCTATAGCTGCTGCTCTGCCAAAATTATAGAGTTCTTTGCTGTCCAGAAGTTTTTCAGTTTCATGAGATCTAATTTATTAATTACTGGTCTCAGTGCATGTGCTATCAGTATCCTGCTTACAAAGTCTTTTCCTGTGCCAATGAGTTCAAGCTTATACCCTGCTTTCTATTCTATCAGGTTGGTCTTATATTGAGGCCCTTAATCCATCTGTACTTGGGTTTTTGTGCAGACTGATAGATATGGATCTGTTTTCATTCTTCAATATATAGCCACCTGGTTTGACTAGCACAGTTGGTTGGAGATGCTGTTTTATCTTCAGTGTATACATACTTTTGGCTTCTTTGTCAAAAATGTAGGTATCCATAGATATGTGGAACTATGTTATGTCTGGGTCTTCAATTAGATTCCATTGATCAACATGTCTGTTTTTATGCCAATGCCATGCTGTTTTTTATTACTATAGCTCTGTGATACGATTTGAAATTTGGGATGCCAATACCTCCAGCAGTTCTTTCATTATTCAGGATTGTTTTGGCTTTCCTACATGTTTTTTGTTTGCTTGTTTGTATTTCCATATATAATTGAAGACTGTTTTTGTTTTTCTAAGATCAGAAAGGTCGTGTGCTTAAAGGAAACTCTAATACCATTGTTCTGCTAAAGGAACATAGCAATAAAATTACTTCTAATGACACACTCATAGATCAGTACCTTGCTCAGCCCACATCAGAGAAGCTTCTTCTTGTAGTATATGGGAATTAGCAGAGTCACACAACTGGATGGTGTGCAGAGAGTGGGAGACTGTGGAACACTCACTCATAAATGGGCTCTTTTCAAAGCCCTCCCCTCAGGGCTTAGGTATCTATGTGGAAAAGGAGGCAAAAAGATTGTAAGAGTTAGAGGTGGTAAATGACTTCAAGAAACGCGTGTCTTCCAGACACAACAGGACTGAAGCACTTATGAGCTCACAGAGACTATGGAGCATGCACAGGGCCTGTATAGATTCAAGCCAGATGGGGAGCCATCACTAAGAAGGGAAGTGGACACTAGTTCCCAGCCCTCACAAGAAGCTGTCTGCAGCTGACGCCCACTGGCAAAGGGAAAATCAGTTTCCTCCAATGGAGTGTCGCTGGGTATATCAACCATACTCCAGGGCAGGCCCAATGACTGGAAGTAGTTGGCCAACACAAAAAGAATGCAAAGGAAGTTTTGTTTCATTTTGCTTTATTTTGGCATTTATTTATCTTGTTTGTCTTTTGCCTGTTTGTTTTGATTTGGTTTTTGTATTTTTATGGTTTCTGTTTGTTTCTTGTTTGTGTAACCTGGTTTTTTGTTTGCTTGTTTGTTTTGTTTTTTAGCTTGTTTTTAAAGAAAGGGAGAATAAAGTTGTGTGGGTAGGGAGGTAGGGTGGATTTTGCAGGGACTGGATGGGGTAACATGATCAAAGCATATTGTCTTAAAAACCTAAAAGAGAAAGAGCAAACAAAGACATAAATGGCTGAATATTGGCTAAAACAATTGTATATCTTCTGGAAATTTCCAGTCATCAAATATTTATCTCCAAAGACCAATGTCTTTCTCATTAGGAATTCACCAGCTTGGTCACTGCTGCCTGGAGCTGTGGGCATGTAAATGTCAATACTCTCCCTGGCAAGCTGGTGGGATTTGCTGATGACACATATCTGCATTAGCTTTGGAGAGGGCAGGCATCTGAAAAGCTCTGAGTCACTTATAGGGGTCAGTGGAGAGTCTGCTCATTAGGTCCTGGTGCAGGGTGAGGTGGGGTGGGGTGGGGGTTAGCACAGGAGGAAAGTCAGACTTATGGCAGCAGTGTTGTGAAATGGCTTTCTGCAAAACTGCCTCAAGTTCTCTATTGGGTGTGAGAAATTAGAAAACAGAGGGAGAGGGAGGATGGGTAAAAGGGAGGAATGTGTGTGTGTGTGTGTGTGTGTGTGTGTGTGAGAGAGAGAGAGAGAGAGAGAGAGAGAGAGAGAGAGAGAGAGAGAGAGAGAGAGAGAGAGTGGCTCAGAGGGTAGGTTCTGCTTTCCATACCCAGAAACCACTTTTATTAATAGGAATGTCGATCAGAACAGTTAACTGTTTATCAATGACTATCAATGACTTAGATACCGGACCCTCTATTCATTCTTTACATATTCAGCCTCTCTCTCTCTCTCTCTCTCTCTCTCTCTCTCTCTCTCTCTCTCTCTCTCTCTCTCTCTCTCTATCCATGTGCTCAGTTGCAGCCTAAAGAAAGGCACCTGAGGAGTCTGGTTCAGATTTAACCCTCCAAACCCTCCAGTGGGTCTAGTGCATGAACTAGGGAGGAAAGGATAATATTGGCAGTGTGACATTGTGCTGCATGAGTGGCAGGTATCCAGCTCCTACCTGAACACCAGTACTTCTGCTGGAACAAGGCAGAATGAGGAGCCCATCTGTAAGACAGCTGTTCTGTCGCTCATCCTCACAGAGCTGTTGTGATTTTCTGTCTGGGTCGTGTGGCCACTCCCCCCACCTGTCTTCACCTGCCCTCGCCTTCCTGTCCACAGTGTGTGCTTACCATCAGAGCAACAATGACGCTTTCAGTGGGACATCAGTCCTGCCGAGGCTCGCATTCTTCTGGCTGTTAAAGCCAAAGTCCTGCCCCTGGCCTGCAATGGTGAGGTAGGTAAGGCCTGGAAGATTCAGAGCCCCTGAATCAGAACTACAAAGACTTCATCTTCTGCACCATACACGGGCAGCACATCTGTCAAACCTTAGAGGTGCTAGCACCTCTGCTAAAATCTCTCCCGGGCCTCGGTTCTTTCGGTGCTCTCTACCTGCCATGTTTCCTCTCCACTCTTCTCTTATACTTGTTCTGGTCATTTCTCTTATGTCATCTTAAGAGTAAGCCTTCTCTTAAGTAAGTTTTAGGAAAACCCCCTCAGTGAGTCTGGGCCTTCTAAACTGTTAACATTATTACTTTGTGACAGGGTTAGGCAAAGGGTGGTATAATAAGAAGAATTGTAAACTGGCTTCTATGACTTTGGACTCTATTTTTAGTTCCATGATTTGTTAACTCTGTGGTAGAAGTGGTGGAAGGAGAGTGTCTAGATTAGGCTGAGCCAATCCTATCATGAAAGAGTTGCCTATATAGTGACACAGAAGAAACTGATCCCTTATTACTAGTTTGGAAGTTTCATATTGCCTCCAAATGGGTACAGTATGATTTTCCAGGGGGTAATACTACAGGGTTTGTACACTAGGTATGTACATAGGGTGAAGCCCTCGTTCTACACCAAGGCTGGACTCATGTGGACCAGTTCTGGAATTTCTGTGAGAGTCATGATAGCTGTTGAATACTAATCTCCCTGCTTGCACCATCTCAAGTTCATGACTGTTCTATTGCTTGCAATTAAGAACCCAGACTGATATGAAAATAAAAAAGCAGAGACTGGAGAGATGGTTAAGTGGTTAAGGATACATACTACTCCTGCAAAGGGCCCCATGTCCAACACCCATGTCATGTGGCTTATAAGTATTTATAACTCCAGATTCAGAGGATCTGTAGTCATCTTCTGATTTCTGTGGGTACTCTCACATACATGAACACACACACACACACACACACACACACACACACACACACACACACATCCTTACATATAAATGTTTTTTAAACTGAAAACCATTCCCATTAGGTAAATGTGAGTCAGAACAAATCACTGGGCTCATCATTTCATTTTATATAAATTATTTTTGCATTGTTGTGATAAAATGTCTGTCAAAAGCAACTTAAAGGAAAAATGATTTATGTTGGCTCTCATGCTTATGGCAATGGGAGTAAATGTCGAGGATAGCAGCTAACCATAGACCAGCAAGTAGAGAGCAAGGCCCAGAAGCAGGAGCCAGACTGGTGCCTTCAAAGCTCTATTGCTGGTGGCATACTTCCTCTGGCTAAGCCCTGTCTGCTAAAGGTTCCTCAAAATAGCATCACTAATTGGAGAAGCAGTATTCAAATGATAAACCTATAGAAGACATATCAGATTCAGACTATAAAACAGGCATCCTACCTCAACTGATCTTCACACGCATGCTGTAAAAATGTATTCTTATTTCTATATCTGAGATGAAGAAACTGATATGTGATATAAAAAATTTACTTTGGCACTATTTATTACCATAATACATTTCCTTAACTAGCAGGCTACGCTAGCCCGCCACTTGCTAATCTTCAACTCAAAAGAGTCTATTAGGCATCTGTTACATAATATGCCAAGCACTCTTAGAGGGGTTGAGAAGAGAGTAGACATTAAAACAAGCAGAATCCATGCCTTACCAGTATTCAGATTTCAAGGGTTAGGCTTGAATTGTGCTTTGTTTTGTTTTGTTTTGTTTTTCCTAACTGATTTTCTTTAGTGATTAGTGATCTGGGGTGGGAAGAGAGGGGTAGAGGAGTAGAGTAAGAGTAAGAGGCAGAGGCAGGGTGAAGGGCAGAGGGGAGGATCAGGGGCAGAGGCAGAAGAGAGAGGCAAAGGCAGAGGGAGAAGGAGTGTATATTTAGAAGTGAATTTCTTTCTAATTACCCCCTATTTTAATCTATAGAAAAGGGGCTGTTGAGATTGCTCAGTGGGCAAACATGTTTGACATTTGCCATGCAAATCTTGTGACCATGGTGTGATTTTAGCTATGTGTATCTAACAGCAGAAAAAGTCTCAAACAGCATGGGCCTATCAATTAGGGCAAACATGCAGGTACTTCTACATGCTGCTTTCCCAACATGTAGCCTGGATGTGAAGAATCTTCTCTATAGCTCTGAAGACAGGCACTCCCGAAAGATCAAATTGGCCCTGAGAGATCAATTCTGTCTGTCTTCTGTATTGGGTTTCTGTTGTTCTCTAACAATTGACCACATATTTAGTCCCTGTAATATCACTCATTCATTATCTCACAGTTCAACAAGCCAGAATCCACAGGGCCTGTTCAGGCTCTGCTCAGGGTCTCAAAAGACTAAAACCCAACTTTGCCAAGCTGGCTGCTTACCAGAAAACCGTGAAGAACAATACACTTCTAACCTTCAGGGTATTGTTAAAATTTACTTCTTTGGGGCTTTATAAGCAAGCTTGCATTCTCTAAAGAACTGGGAGTCATTGTCCCTTCCCAGATCTCTGGTATCATTAGAGCTGTATTCAAAATGATGGACAAATCCAAGTCATTGTTCACACTCATGTTCCATCTACCTGGAGGGCTGGTGATAAATGTGTTGTCTCGCCATTTCTCTGGTACAATACCAGCTCTGTCTTCTACCTCCAAAACCAAATTCCTCATATATATGAAAGAGTTTATATGCCAGAAAACATACCTCTCCTCCCTTCTAAAAGCATAAAATTGCTTGTATTCATCATTAGATTGCTAATCAGGATCAGAAATACTCTGAGGAAGGCAAAGGAGGCTGTGGGATTCAGTCTCAGGATGATTCAACTAGGAGAGCAGGTTCATGGGAACCATAAGTACTCAGATAGACTGGGAAAGGTCTTGTCCTCTGTCAGACCCCAGCTTTCAGTCTGATTTCCTTCTGCTGGATCCCATACAGGGGTTATGAATGATGGGAATGACACATAGCTACCTGCAAATTGTGATCAGAACAGAAATTTACCTGTAGGCCTGAGCTTCAGTGTGATTCCTGAATGATCTTCTGTCCCCTGAGAAGATTTGAAGATCTTATCTGTAAAATGGCCAGTAGTAAAAAGGTCTAGAGTATTACAGGCAAAATGTTGCCAATAGTTCTTCTTGGCTCTGTGGCTTCTAAAAATGATCTTATAGTAATAGGCAGCATTTATCTAATGCTTATCATTTTGTGGTCACTGGCTGAAAGCTTTTTGTTTTACACTTGTCTATTTATTCTTTAACTCATGTATAGTGTAATTATCTCCATTTAATAGGTCAGAAGGTAGAGGCTTGGGAAGGAGATCATTAGATTGCCGGTGGCGAAACTTGACCCTGACACCAGAACTGTGGTTTCACCCACATGTTTATGTAAAACTGATAAAAGCATAAGCAGTTAGGGGTTTGTTTGTTTGCTTGTTTGTTTGTTTTTTGTCTTTCCTGTGCAAGCCATGCTTTTCACCATTAAGCATATCAAGAGGTCATTGTTAAGCCGGGAGTTGGTGGCATACCCTTTAATTCCAGCACTCGGGAGGCAGAGGCAGGCAGACCTCTAAGTTGGAGGCCAGCCTGGTCTACAGTGCTAGTTCCAGGACAGGATCCAAAGCAA
This sequence comes from Cricetiscus sungorus, assembly GCA_030556225.1. NCBI lineage: Eukaryota > Metazoa > Chordata > Mammalia > Rodentia > Cricetidae > Cricetiscus > Cricetiscus sungorus. Next base: position 6,101,886 of record JANBXA010000735.1, on the reverse strand, counting down.
ATCAGATCAGAGGACCCTTTTTTGAAAAACAAAACAAACAAACAAAAAAACCGAAGTCATTGTTTTGTGCAAGTTCAGCATGAAAATTGTAAGAAAAGCCACATAGGCCCCTTTCTAATTTGGTGTGCAAATTCTACAGTACTGTGGACCTTACTGTCTTTGATCAAGGTCTTCCTTGCAGATGAGGTTTCTTTTAAGTAGTAGTAGCAATATAAAGAACATACATTCTTCTGTGGGAACTCTGGGGTATACTCAGGTCCCCACACTTGCACAGCAAGTGTATTATCCACTCTGCCATCTTTCCACCCTGGGGCTGGCCCTTTGTTCCAAGATTTGATATTTCTCAATGGTTTTAAGAGATGAGCTATATAATAGAAAGTTGATAAACATTCATGTATTGATTGATGATTGAGCAGATATAGGATTAGATGAGAGGAAATTCTCTAAGCCCAGGACATATATTTGTGTAACTATTTCAGAAATCTACTATTACGAAACAGAGTTCAAAATGGAGTGACTTAGAAATACATGTTCTTTCTTTCTTCCTTTGTTTTTTTCTTCCTAACTGTTCTGTGAGTCATGGATTTGGTCCTATCTCAGAGGGATAACATGCCTCTCTTTCCCATGGTAGTAGCTGAGATGGCACAGTTGGTTCTTGGTGCCCACTATTGGCTAGACTGTTTTGGTCTCGCCACATGTGAACTGTCTGAAATAGCCTTTCACTCTACCATAGCCTGTCCCTCATGTGATCTCTCCCTCTACCTAGGTGGTCTGGAATTTTTCACCTGGTGACTCAGTTCCCAGAGAGAAAGTGGAGGCTCTAAGGCTTCCAAATTCCAAGGTTTTGCTTCCAAAACACACTTTGGATCAAAGCCATTCAAAGAGCCAATTCAGCAAGTGAGATGGGCATTAGCTCTTGGTGGAAGATGGGGAGTGGCACATTGCAGAGAAGGCTCAAACATGGGAGTAGAAAGGTAGAGGGGCAGGGCTTTTACAGGGGGGAAAAAGCAAATTTACTTGTTATTGTGATGAAATATCATCACATTTACCATCTTAGCCTTTTTCTGGTGTAGAATTCAATGAGATTAAGTCATCAGCCCTCTTCGACACCACCAGATGGAAAATATTCAGAATGAAACTACTGTATTGGGTATGTAGTTTTATTTTTAAATCATTATTTCTTAAACAGTGGAGTACAATATTTATTTACATGGCACTTATATTGTAGACTTGAACAGTAACATGAAAATCAAAAATGCTTTATAAAATCCAGAAGTTTGACACTGATGTGATACAAATGGAAAATTCTATTACTGGGCCTTATGTGAGAAATCTGAATCAAAGCCAAGGCACACTAAAAGTATCATCTTAAATGACCATTGTTATATGTGTATGAAGGTGTGTATGAACAGAACTATTTTGCTCAAACTTTGGTCCCATCCCCTAAATATATAAATACGCCAAAGTTCAAAACAACACAAAAATCTGAGCTATTTGTTCCTAAGTATTTTGGACACATGATACTAAATCTGGCACTATGTTTTAAAAGTACTTTAATATTTAAAGTGTTGGAGAAGATGTACAAATACTGTGCCATTTTGAACTAGGAACCTAGTGTTTGACATTTAATACCTGCAGACTCCCCAGAGTCCCCAGGTACTGAATAATAACCTTTCAATTTCCTGTTGTCTTCTCTTAGCCCCTGGAGGTCATCATTGTCCTTTGAAGGAGACTACTTCAGCTTAACCAATTTATACAATGTTATTGATTTGGAATCAATCTCTCTCTTTCTGTTTCTCTCTGTCTCTCTCTCTCTGAGTGTGTGTGTGTGTGTGTGTGTGTGTGTGTGTGTGTGTGTGTGTGTGTGTGTGTGTATGTGCACACGTGCACGAGCCTGCCTGCCTGCATGCAGGTATATGCAGGTTCCTGTGTACATGTGTATGACTGACTGTGGTAATAGGAGATTGTTAATTGGTGCCTTCAATGCCTCCCCACCTTACTTTTTGAGACCCATTCGTTCCCTCTTGAACCAGGAATTTGTTGAGTCCTCTAAACTGGCTGGCTGCCAAACCCCAGCATCCTCTTCTCTCTTCCTCTGGGTATTGAGATTACAAGCACATGCATGTAGGTGCTGGGGTTTGAATTCAGGTCTTCATGCTTGTGCAGTAAGCATTTTCCTGACTGAGACAACATTTGTGAATGACCTAGACTTAGTATAATATTTTCAAAGCTATTCATGATGTAATGAGCCTTTCTTTTGAAGGATGAATGGTATTCTACAGTATGTATGTGTCTCGGGTTCTTCACTCATCCACCACTGTGCAGTAGGATTACTTCTGCCTTTGGGCTATTTTGAATCATGCATCTATGAACATGGGTGTCAAATTTCTGCTTTCAGTTCTTCTAGATATTGACCCCAAAATGGAACTTCTGGATCATCTTAACTCTGTTATTAATACCAAACCCCACACTACTCCATGTTAAAGAAAGAAGGCTCTTAGTGCTGACTAGGTAGCTCTATAAGGAAATTTTTAAAGGTCTTTCTGCTGAAACATATTAGGACACTCATTTTTCACCTTAAAACCCATTCTTCATTTCTGTTCCCACATGCATTTATGGCCTAGAGAACTCATGTCAGGCATTTAATCATTCCTGGGGAAACACCTCCCTATAGCATACAGACTGTCTGCCTCTGGTTCAGTTCAGCAGCATGGTCAATGCTCAAGGTCCACTCTCTGCTTTGCTTACACACCACAGTACCCGTGGATTTCTAGGCTCCCATGGCCTCATTTTCCCTGAAAAGCTTTGCAGCTTCACCCCAGAAGCTGACTCTGAAATACCTTCCACTTCCCAGCATCCTGCCAGCCTTCTATGACTAATCTGAAAATGAATCTTTTGATAAAAAAGAAGGGATAAAACCAGAGAATAAAGCACCCTTCCAAGACAAAACAATGAGAAAGGGCTAAAAATAATTGAGGCTCTGTTGCCTCAGTTTCTAAAGGCCATATTTTTGGCTAGCTCTAATGATTATTCATTCCCCTGGGGCACATTGCATTTTCTCTGCAAGACTGTTGTAAGGGGAATAACTTGTAATTTGGGTTACAAATTGTGTGTGACATTTCTGTGTCTTATTTGGTGGTTATCTCTATTATTGTCTAGGAAGACCATTGCCTATTTCATAAGCATTGTTTGAAAGCAGGTAGTGACCCCTAAACAAGAGCTCTCCTGCCTACTGTAAAGATGTATAGTATGGATTATTTCTGTGATTTTTGAAGAGTCAGGCTAACCTGCCTTTGCAGTATTGTTCTGTACCCTAGACTGTAGCAGGAGTGGTTATATTCTTCAAATCCCCCAGCATTCGGTGCTGGGAGGAGAACCACAAATATACCACAAATCAGTAGGTGTGTACCCAGGCATTTGGGTTTGAGGGATAAGTACATGTCCTTTCCGAAGTCATCTTTGGCTCCAGATTTTGTTTTCAGAACTTAACCGTTGTCATGGTGTGGCAGTCAATACTGATTTGTCAACTGGACAAGGCCTAGGGAATGTCTGTGAGGGTTGGTCTAGATCAGGTTATCCTGTGGGGTGTCTGTGAAGGATTATATAGGTTAAGTCAGTTGAGATGGCCTGGAGTGAGGACTAAATAATGGGAATGTAAACGGAGTATTAGAATTCATGTCCCTCTGTTACCTGACTATAAATGAATTCTTCCTGCTCCTGCTCCTGCTCCTGCTCCTGCTGCCATCCCTCCCCTGGCCATAGTGGAAGTATTCCCTCAAACTGCAAGCCAGGCTAACCCCTGTCCCCTAAATTGTGTCTTGCTAGGTATTTGGTCACAGCAGGTAGAAAGTTAATTGCGAATACATGGGGAAATTCTACAGGGTACCAGTGAAACACTACGAGCTTTATGGTCTAGTATGTTGGGTTTACAGTTGGAACTTTACCCCAACTAACTGTATGACCTCGATCAAATTGTTAAACATCTGTCTGTTTTACTTACTGTGGATTCAAAACACACAGTTCGGTAGTGCATCCCTCAGTAGACTGAGTTGAAAGTGAAGGAGCATTGCTGCTCCAAAGCCTGTGTTCCTCCTTATTAAGAGTTCCCTCTGGGTATAACCGGATTCTTTTCATGTGTGAATGCACAGAGCTTCTTGAGAATGTGATGGTGAATCTTAATTTTCAACTTGATTAGATTGAGAACCACCTAGGGAATTAGTGAAACACACCTACAGGTGTGTCTGCGAGAGCATCCCCATACAAAATTGGATGGCGAAGAGGACTCTGAGTTAAGAGTAAGTGGGTAATTCCTTGATGGATTTATAACATGATGACATTATTGAGAGGTGATAAAAACTAGGATGCTGGTGCCTGTTTGCAGGAAGTAGTACAGCGGGGAATGTCGGTGAAGGGGCTCTTTTCTCTCCATTGCTGATGTCCTGGATGCTACAGTATGAATAGTTTGACATGCCATGGTGCACTGACACTTCCAAAACTGTGAGACAAAGTAAGTCTCTCCTGTCTCAGGTTGTTTTATTTTTGTCCCAGTGATGAGGAATATAACCGCTATAGATAGTAAGTTCTCAGAATTGAGTTGCTGAAGAGGACTGCTAGAAAATAAGCAATGTAAATAAATACTGTATAGCTGTCTATAGTGTTTCCATGCTATATTTTCATTTCTAACAATTACAGCAATTTGACTTATTGAGCATTTGCTATGTGTTGGGAACTGAATTTTATTTTCTTCTTCTTCTTCTTCTTTTTTTTTTTTTTTTTTTTTTTTAAGATCTTTACCTGTAATGGGACCCTTACAATCACCTGTGGAGTGATGGGTGTTTAAACCCATGCCCATCTACAGATAGGGAGACAGGGAGAGATAAAGGGAAGTTCAATCAGTTCTGTTTGTAAGAAGCAGAACCCAAATCTAAACCTGTTGTTCATCTGTTATAAGTAAGGTTTTTCCTGCTGGCTGGTCTGGTTCCACTGCCATGCCAGCCCCGATTAACATACAGAGATGCTGTATTTGATATAATGCTGTTGGCCAGTTACTAGTTTCTTATTGGCTAGCTTTGTCTTAAATATTAACCCATTTCTATTAATCTAAGTACTTCCACGTGGTCTTATCTTACCGGAGAGAGGGGCTGGAGTTCTCTCTCCATCCTCCGTCTTGACTTCCTCTCTCCTCCTTCTCTACTAGTCTCACCTATCTTGCTTTCCTATTGGCCAACAGTGCTTTATTCATTAACTAATAAGAGAAACATATTTACAGAATGACATCTTCCATCATTCATCCCCTGAGTCTCAAACTTTGTGTTCTCACTATCTCTTGTTTCACTAGAAAGAGGTTTAAGTTATAACTACCTATGGTTACCATAATTTACATTAAGCTTTAAAAATATTTATTCATTTTGTACATGGCAATAGGATGTTTGTTACTTACTACCGTGCATATCACATTTTTCGCCACAACAGGAAGCAGTCACTGAGGGCAGTGGCATTATTTTGGGAGATCTTAATGTCTATCTGTAGGGACTATCTTAGTCTTAATGTCTATCATAGGGAACGCTATGCTGAGGTTGAGTCAGGAGAAGCTGGATGCCTTCCTTCTTCTCCCTTCACCCTGTAGATCTCCTGGAGCCAGTGCTTTCCTTTCCAGATGGTTCTAAGGAGAACATTACCTCTTTCATTCAGCCTTGCCTTCAGACACCCAGCTGCTGTCCAGGGAACTAGTGGATGCCACACCCTGATGAATGAGAAATAAGTGATTGTGTGTGGTGGTGGTGGTAGCAGTGGCAGTTGTGGCCATGGCCTCAGCAGTAGCTTTGACAGGAAGGAGGGCCGTATCAGTGAAACACATGGGTGTCAGAACTGAAGACCTCAGTGACCCCTACACTGACAAGCTGCCACCTGCTCTAATTTGTGACTGATGCAGCTAAACTGCAAGAAAAATAATGTTTAAAAAACAAAACCAAACTCTGGGATTTAACCAAGACACTATTAGCAGCATAGGATCTCTGTTTCAAGGGTTTTTAAAAGAATCTTTCAGGAGTTTCGTGTATTGTGACCTAGTATTATCACTAACTGCTGGGAGTATTTGTTTAAAGAGAAAAGGGGAAATGTAACTTGTACTTAGTGACGCCAGCTTAGCTGTTCACCAAGCTTTGGGAATTCAGATATTTTTCCATTTATTTCAAGAGTCAAAAACAGCTCACTCTGAATTATTCCTTCCTTGAAGATTTCACTTTGAAATGCTGGGGGATTGTTTCCTTTGAGGCTCCCTTTTCCAACCCAAACATTTCACAGATCAATTTCTTGGTCAGACATTGTAATGCTCACTTGCTCCGATGCAAAACTCACAGGGAACTGGCTCTTCTACAGCCAGTTGGAAGCTTTTATCTCCAGGTTTTTGCATTCAATGCTGGAAACTGCATTACGTGCCCTGGCTTGTGTTCTGTTTTCACTTGGAGTCCTGAGTGGTCTTCAAAGAGAACTAAGCAACCAATCAATGCAGACCTTTTATTTACAACTCACCTTCTGGTACCAGTACTAAACACTCTTTGTAAAAAGCTTCTGCACTTCACACTCCAAAGCTGATAGAGAAAAACAAAATCTCTTTGCTGTAGTTAATACCACTTGGAAGTATGGAGACATATTTGCCTTTATTATGTAGAAGTCAACATTCAGTATTGTAGTATTAGTCAGTGTGTACTGCCACAACAAAATGCTACAGCCTGGGTGGCTTCAGCAATAGACATTTTTTTTTTCACATTGCTGTAGGCCATAAATTCAAGATCAAGGTGCCAGCAGAATTTGTTGTTGGTTTAGGACCATTGTCCTGGTTTAATGACAGCTACTTATCTAGGTCCTCATATGGCCATGTGCAAGTTGGTGTGTGTATGTGTGTGTGCATGCGTGAATGCGTGAATGCGTGCATGGGTGTGTGTGTGTGTGTGTGTGTGTGTGTGTGTGTGTGTGTGTGTGTGTGTTTTGTGTGTGTAGTCAGAGGATAATCTCTGGTGTCACTTGTCAGGATGCAGTCTTCTTGATTTTTGAGACAGGGTCTCTCACCAGCTAGGAACTCACTAAGTAGGCTAGGCTGGCTGCCTATGGATCCCTAACGATTTGCCTGCCTCCACCTCCCCATTGCTGGGATTACAAGCATGTACCATCACAGCTGGTATTTCATGTGGGCTGTAGGGATCAAACTTGGTGTCTTCATGCTTATAGGAAAAGCACTCCCCAGCCAGTCTAGCCTCCCTGGTTTATACATATAGAAAGAATAATAGCTGGTGTCTCCTCTTCTAAAGTTAGAGGTCTGATTCTACCTTTATGACCTAATTTGATCTTTATTACTTTCTTCTACATACCATCTCCAAATATAGTCACACTGCAGCTTAAGGCTTTGACATATGAATTAGAAGGGAACATGGTACTATAATAATCAGTATTTTTTTTTCTCTTCCTTCTAGAAAGCTAAGATGGAAGTCTTTTCTGTGCTTCCTATTCATGTGGTGATCTTGTCTACTACAGTTTCTGCAGAAGAATGCAGCTAACCAGCTGTGGGTGTAGTAAGGACATAGTAAACCATTTCAGCTGGTGAGAATGACATGTGAGATGAAAAGCACTGAAGATTTTTAATCTTATCTCACCTTCTCATTCTCCTGTCCTCTGAATGCAGCCTGTCCTATTTGTAACTGCCTGCTTACTTCTCAGCCCTTTCCTGATGGATGCCTGTTATTAAAGTAGATCAGGCCTGAAGTGATAATAACAGAGGCCATTTCCCAGGATGCTGAGGTTTGCTGAGTGAGGAGATTAGCCTTGTATTCAGCAATCAAGTCTTTATCCAGACGCTGGGGAGGAAAGATCAGGGCTGGGACTCCAAACTTTCTTCATAATTTTACATAGAATGTAAAGTATCAAATCAGTTTCCCTTATCACTTCTTTTGACCTCAATTTTTCTTGGCTCACTTGCTTTGCATATGCATTTGTGATGGTTAAGTATTAGGACCCTGGTGCAAGTCACTCTGTATTACTTTGGTTCAGCCCCAAAGTAGCAACAAAAGGTTGGAATGCCCCTCAATTCTAAATTCAGAAGTCACCTGCATTCAAGAATGATCATAGAGTTCTACTGAAGAAGAGTGAGCCTTGCAGATGTTACCCCAAACCCAGGCTAATATAAATGACAATTCAGAGAGAAACAAAGCATCTTATTAGGCAGAGCTATTAGTCCCCACTTTCTCCTATAAAGCAGCTGAGTTTTCCCCTTTGTTGTGGGCAGACTAAAGCCAATTTGATTCCTCTTAGATTCATGGCAAAGCTGCTAATGAAGTTAAAGTTGGGGAGTGTTTGTCGTTCTTCTATAATCTCGCTTTTATTTTAATAAAAGCAGGCCTCAGACCAAGTTCACCCACACATACAGACATTTACTAAATGAATATGCATTAGTATAGCAAGCTCAGAACAGCTCATAAATCTACTCTGCGTGCCTGATGAAGTCCTGGCTTGCTGTCTGTCAGGTGGGGAAGCTCTTCCCTGCCCATGTGCTGTAACCATCAGGGAGCTTTCACAAAGACGATAGTGCTTATCCTACACCCAGACAGTTCTATGTGGTTTTCATCTGGATGAGACCTGCTATTTATGTAAGAGCTCTGCCTGCCACATTCATGTTAAGCCAAATTTGAAAACTAGATTTTGAGATGCCCCCACCATACCCTCTGGTTCATTTAAGGCTAATCCACAAGCATCACAGAGGCATGGCTTTATTTCTTAGCTCAGAGTTTTCTAGCCTGAAAACCTCCAAACAGATGCCTTGGACTTGCATTTGGGATTAAATAATGGACATTATCATATAGGATACGGGTATCAGGCCAAATAGGTTCTTATGCCTCACTCTTAGAGGAGCAGGAAGTGTCTCCAGACTACCGAAGCTATTACACACATCCTAAATGACTCTGTTTTCACCAAAGAGAACATATTTCCAATTGCCACTTTCTTAATGGTTAACAATGCAGTGCATTTATCATTAGTAATTTGTTTTGAGTCTTCTGGTATATGAATATTCCAAATTTATTCCTTGAGGTATTAAGAAGGTAGAGAATTCCATGACATTTAGGGGTAGAGCCTTGGGGAAATCAGGTGGTTAAATGAGACCCTAATCCAACAGAACTGTGGCCATATAAGAACCTTGTGCTCTGTGCTGACTCTAGATTCTGCAAAAAATCCCACCAACAAAAAGAGCCTCACTAGATATGACCCCCTCCAGGCTTCAGTTTCTTCCAGGCCTTTAGAACCACGAGGCAAATGAACCTTTTTTCTTTTTAAAGAGTCCATCTGTACTATTCAACTATAGCAACAGAAAATTGTCTAGACAGCCTTCTTGATGCTAATTAGCAACTGCCAGTTGTTGACCAAGCTATGTTGAGAGATTTGTGCATAGATTAGCCATCCCTCGGTGATGGCCTTTTCCAATGTGGTGCTGGCTGACCTCACCAAGTCTGTGTATCATTAGTACGTTAGTACCTAACAACTCATAAAGACTAACCTAGCTAACACATTCGTGATATCATGATTATGCTTACATATTTTAAAGTCCATAGTAGTCATGGTAGTGTTTCATTTCCCTAAAGCAAAGGAAGTGGTAATTTTGCAAGGGCTTGGACACTTCTCAGTTGCTAATCAGATTCTGCACTGTGAAGACAAGGCGAAGTCTAGTGATCTTCTCTGGTCCCCAGATTGTGATGTTTAATTTTATACCTAAAATAGAAGGGCAGCAACTACTTCAGGAAATACTTCCATAAGATAGTGAATGAAGTAGAAGAGAGTAAGTCTCAATGTTTATTTATGCTCTAACACTAATTAATGTACAGTACCTGCTACCATCCCAAAGGTAAAAGGAGGTCACGTGACCAAAGCCAAAGCCAATGAGTCACCAGGCCCTTCTCTTAAGGAGGTGTAATATATTAGAGAAAGTAGATATTTTTGAGTAGTTATTACATCTTCAAGAGAAGAAATGTCTTGACTTTTTTTTTATTGTTGTTGTTATCCCATATGCCACAGTAGTAGGAAGTGAAGGCAAAGGAGGGTTTTTTATATGAAGGAAACCATTCTACCTCTAGCTTTTGAGCCACATACAATAAAGTGATGGGGAGGACTTGATGCAAACACAAAGCTGAAGTTTAGCAAAGTCTAGGGAGTAGTCCTGGGAAACAAGGATGGGATGCTTCTGATTGTTCAAGGTCACTGACAAATTATAGAGTCCATTAAGACATTTGTTTAGAGAACCATCTACCCAACAGAGGAAGGGAGTTTGACGTCGGTAAAACCCTGAGACTGGCAAAAGTTATTCCATTTCAAATCTACCCCTCAATGTCCCCAGACTTCTTAGTAATCTTTTACATATGTTTGCTTTGATGTCACCGAGGGCCATGCCTTTGCAGAGCCTTTGTCTAGCGGTTAGCTGGCAGAGTACATTTCACATGAGCTGTGCTGGGGAAACCACTTAGCTGGCAGGAAGCAAAGGAACAGAACAGAGTCTCTTTCTACTGTAAAAAGTTACCTTCCCTCTTTTGGCTTCTAGTTGTTTGTCTGTTTGTCATGGATAAGGCTGCCTTTGCATAGAGTGAAGCTTCTCCCACCAGTTCTGAATCCTATTGTAAAGGTTTTCTGAGAAGAGTAGACTGGGTTCTTTGGGGTGGGGCCAAATGTATTTAAAAACAATATAATAGTTTTCTTCACTAAAGATTGTTTAGAGTCTCTAACATGCTGCTAATGCTAGTTGTAAATATCTAAAAAGAGGGATCTTTTATACTGATTTCTTAGAATCTCATCTGACAGTGGAATTTCTTTTTCTAGGAGTTTGCACACAACAGTGCCATAAATGCTGCCCTTGGGAATCTATTGAGCTAAATTCGTTGGCTTGGCTTTTTTATTTTGAAGCAAAAACGTTAGACAAATACATAGATACTTTTCCTCCTCTTCTTCCTCCTCCCTTTTCTCTCCCTCCTCTTCTTCTTTTGTTGATTAAACACTTCTCTTTGGTGTGCTCTTTTCACTGAACTATGCATCCTGTTTTGAGCCTGACTCATGAAATCCTCTTTCAGCATGGACTCTGGCAGGGCTAGGGTCTAGGAGGGGGAAAAAGGAATTTAGGAAGAAAATGCTGAAAGAAATGAAATCAAATAAGCATGCTTATTAGCACATGTCCTTGTTGATTTTCTCTCTCTGGCTAAGGAATCAGAGCTCTTGCCTTTCTGCTATGGAGCTGACTTTTGTTCTGGACTAAGCATCTCTTCTGAGAAATTAGTGTGATTGCTTCAGGCTTGGCTCCTTAGCAACGTACTTCCTCTTCTCTCATCTGGAAATCTCCTGCCAAACCTTTGGGGGGATGATTCTGAGACTACTCATTTTCCTTTGGTCCCTTTTGTCTTTACCTACAGCCCCAACCATTTAATAGTCCTGGGAAAGTCCTGTCATCATTTGTGTGGTATTGCTTCTGGGTTGCAGCACTTATTCATGATGGGTACAAAGCCACATGGGGGATGTATCCACACTTATGTACATGGACGGTTTCCTTCATTGTCCAGTCTTCCCCCAGTGTTTACCATATTCACCATGAAGACTCTTCAGTGGTTCCCTTCTTTCCCACCGCATCCCCTCCCACAGCAACAAAATCCAGAGTTATACCCCTAGCTATGATCTCTCCCAGTTCTACAAGTCCATGCTTTCTTGGCCTTCTTCCTCATCAAGTCAGAAGTTGCCTTAGCCCCTCCCCACTAACTTATTTCATCCCCATAGCTCCTTTTTTGTTTTGTGTTTTGAGGTAGGTTCTCACTCTGTAACCCAGACTGGCCTCCAATTTATAGCAGTCCTCCCTCTCAGCCTCCCAAGTGGGCCCAAGCTATCATGTTCAGTTTCCACAGCTCCTTGTGGTACTACTACCATTACATAGGTTTTATAGATGAGGAAGGACCCAAGAAGTTAAGCAGTACACAAGCATCACAACGTGTTGTGCTGTAGACATTAAATGACTTCCAAAGGCTTGTGTGATGAAGGCTTGGTCTTCATGCAGTGTTTAAAGGGGTGGTGACTGAATCCTGAGGGTTCTGACCTAAGGAGTAAATTAGATGGTAAAAACTGGTAGAGATAGTACCTAATAGGGAAAAAATAGGTTACTAGGGGCATGGATTTAAAGTGTCCCTGGTCCCTTCCAGTCTCTCTCTACTTCTCAGCTGCTGTGAAATGAGTTTTCCTCCAGCCTCTGTGGTAGTCTCAGTAAGAAGGACCCCCATAGGCTCATAGGTTTAAATGCTTGTCACCAACGAGTGGCACTATTAGATGTAGCCTTGTTATAGGAAGTATGTCATTGGGAGTAGGCTTTGAGGTTTCAAAAGCCCAAGTCAGGCCCCGTGGTTCTCTCTTCCTGCTGCCTGTGGATCCAGATGTAGAACTCTCAAGCTGTTTCTCTAACAGTATGCCTGCCTGTATACCACCATGCTTCCTGCTACGCTGATAATGAGCTAAACCTCTGAAACTGTAAGCCAGCCCCTGATTAAATGCTTTCCTTTAGCAGAGTTGCTATGGTCATGGTGTCTCCTTACAGCATTAGAACACTGACTAAGACAACCGTGATGTTTTAGCTTTGCCTCGTATCTACAGTAATGGAGCCAGCCAATCACTGGTTGAAAACCTTGAATCCATTAGCCATAAAAAGTATTGCCTTCTTCCTCTTAGGTATTTTGTCACACACAGTTGTTAAGTTTCATAACTGAGGTAAATTTAACCTCTGTAGTCTGGTTCCCAAATCCAGGCACTCTACCCTGACATTCCTGTCAATGTTTTTGAAAAGTTGAACTATGATTAACATTTAATAAAATTGACATTTAAAATGTAAATTTTGATGGGTTCTAGTATGTTCACAAAGGTTTATAACCAACACTAGAATCTAATTTCAAAATATTTTCATCATCAACAAAACAAGACTCGTTCCTGTTAGTAGTTGTCTCGCTGCCCCATCTTCTAATCACTAATCTCCATGACTCTGGATTCTCCTATTCTGGATGTTTCATGTAAATGGATCCTACAAAATGTGGCATTTTGTTGGTAACTGGCTTCTTTTTTGTGTTACCAAAGTTCATTTGTGTTATAGCCTGGATCAGTTTTATATTCCCTTTTAAATGTTTAATTGTACCCCATTTTGTTCATCTACTCGTTAGGTGATATAAAATAGATTTCTTGTGAGTGCACTGCGGTCAGTTCATATAAAAAGTGTAACAAGCATGTTTTTGTTTCTCTTGGTTGTATATTTATGTGTAGCTTTGTTGAGTCACATCACAAGGGTACATGTTTAATATTTTGAGAAACTGACTATCAGTTGCAGAGCTGATGGAATTTTGCAATTTCACTACTAATGTTTATTGGCCCAGTTGTTTCTACCACCTCAACAACATTTGTCTCAATGAATATATCCATCCCATAAAGTGATATTTCATTGCTGTTATTTCTCTAATGACAAATGGAATTCAACATCGTTTCCCACAAAATAATGGGTTATTGTATGACCTCTTCTTATACATTTATCATTGTACCTTGCATCTTGCATATGGCCCCCTCACTACCTTCTGCATAGTCAGAATTGTTTCATGTGTTTATTGGCCATTTGTATATCATTTTTGCAGAAATAAATATTTAAATCTTTTGCCATTTATAGTATTTTTATTAAGAATTCTTTTATATTCAGAATGCAAGTCTCTTGCCATATACATAACTTTTAAATACTTTGTCTCATTCTGTGGGCTATCTGATCACTTTCATGGTAGCATCCTTTGAGGCACACAGAACTTTGCTTTTATTTTTATGATGTCTAACTCATTGTTTTCTTTTATTGTTTGTGCTTAGTCAATCTTTACTTGAGTTGATTTTTATATGTTTGGTAAGGAAGTGATCCCAGTTTGTTCTTTTGTGTGTGAATACCATCCTTGGAAATTGTACCTCTTACACTGCAGCTCTGTTGGCAGCAAAGCCCTTCATTTCTCTCTGGCAATGTCTTGAGAACATCTGTATCTGGGCACAGTTGTCTTACTCTTGCTGCTTTAACCTTTTCTCCATCCTTGCCATGACTCTGCTGTGCCAAGATGCATATATCTTTTAATTGATCGTACTTGGATCTTGTAGAGCTTTTCAGATATGTAGACTTCAAATTGGGGGGCTTCCCGCCCCTTCCTTCCTCGTCTCTTCTGAGATTCTTGTTATGAATATGTAACATAGCACACTTGATGAGGTCTTACAGATCTCTAAGGTAGTTTGTTTTCTCAAACTACCTTAATTTGATCTTAATTTTCTTCTTCATCAGGCTAGATATAACTCTGAGGAACTGGTTTACATCTCAGCTGTATGATTGATTCTTCTGCCAGTTCAGATGTGTTCAACATAATAACAATTTTTTTATTTCTCTTACTTTGCAACTTAGGCATGTACATCCATGCATGCATGCAGTAAGTCATGCATGTTTCATGTTTAATTTTTATATGCTCATTTGTTATTGTAATTGCTGTCTAGTAAGTGCTGCTCTCATCCTTTGCTCTAGTTGTTTATATGTGATTTTCTTTCATTATTTTAGTGTTAAGTTAAATTCTTTGTCTAATCACAGCATTTGGACTTCTTGGATACTGGTTATATGGAATGCTTTTTTTTCTTCACATTGTTCAGAGTTTTCTAGTTTTTTCCCCTACATCTTATAATATGGAATGGAATCTAAATATTTGAAATGATATGATATTAACATCTGGAAATACTGTGTGTCCCACCCAAAAGTTTGCAGTTATTGTGCATTTGGTGACTTTCTTGGGTATAGTCTCTTGTTATTTCTATTTTCTTGTTGTACACATCTAAAATGTCTGCCCCATTACACTAAAGTTCATCTAATATTGAACAGAAAGTTATTAAATGTATGGGACTAGAATTCCCCCTTTGCCAGTGGACTGGAAGGATACAAGCCTTTCATAGTCAGGCAGTTTATAACACTTGAGTTTTCAATTCTCACTAGTCAGGAGTCTTGGCATCAGCTACTAGTGAGAAATGGGCATTATTCTGGGTTCTTTTATAGACACACACACTTTCCTCATGTTTGTAAATTCCCAGGTCACCAGGAAGTTGTTGGAACTTTAAGTGATTTCTTTTTTCCTCCTTTGTTACAGTCTTTTTTTTCCCTCTTAGCCCTGTCTCCTGATGAATGACTTTTGTTTCAGACATTTTCCATGTTAAACAATTCTAGATAATTGTTCTAAACAATCATATGGGGATAACTCTTTCCCACTAAGTAGCTCTGATCCAGAACAACAGACAAGCCCCATTAATGGTATTTTTTATTTGTTTGTTTGTTTGTTTTTTCAAGGAACCCTCAGTGCAGTTAAAAGGGGACAGCTCTCTGTTACTTTTCTGCCCTGTACTGTCTCTTTCTAGGTTTCCCCAAGCTTTGACCCTCACCTTCATCCTCAGTTACCCTTATTGCAAGACTGCAGGTTTCTGAGACTGTACAGAACTGAGAAGATGAAAATAGTCCTACTCCAAATGTCACAAAGTGTGACGTTTACCCTGCTTGCAGGGCTTACAGAGATCCCACTGTTTTTTCTGACATAAGTGATCTTCTACTTTGATCCAGTTTGTGTATTTTAAAGATGTATTGACATTTTTGCCAGTGCTCTTGTGGTTTGGGCTGATTTTGGAGATATTTTCTCTGTCATTCTGGAATTGCTTCTCCAAGAAAAGTTAATTTTTGAACCTGTATTTTAGTGAGTTCATAGTGAGTCCTCTGAAGAGTTAGTTAAGAATGAAAGGAAAGGATTACAGGGTTGGATGTCATGTGTACATTCAAGAATGATTTATTCAAGATTTGTTCAAGATCATTTGAGGACATTGTAGCCAATTCTGCACACACCACAAACAGAAAATCATTATTCTCTGAGTTCTCTTTGTTGTGATACATTGTGATTTATTGCTGGAGACCACTGAGTTCATCTGTCATTCATAGATACTGACTGTGATCCAGATATATTATTAGACATATATCTTTGTAAATTTAAGTCAGGTGATCAGATCAATCCATTCAGCAGACTGACAAGGTGATATGACAATTAAGGTAACATTTTATTTTTTGTTTCTTTTATTCTTAAGACTTTATATATTCTTTGTAATGTGAGTGTTAGGGATAATTTCCTTTATGATTCATTCTTTGTCATCCTTTATTTTCAAAGATCTTAAATATTTAGAGAGAATCTAAGAAGTGGGAAACAGTATAATTTTAAATTAAATTTTTTGTATTATCTTGGCATCTTTTAAACTGCTTAAATTTATAGCGTGTTTATGCGTGTGTGTGTGTGTCTGTCTGTCTGTGTAAATGTGTGTGTGTGCAACTATGTGCACAGATTCCTTAGAACTGGAGTTACATGTTGCCATACATGGGAGCTGAGAACTAGTCTCAGGTCCTTTGGAAGGGCAGGACTGCTGAGCTATCTCTCCAGCTCTCTTGTTATCTTTTTAGTTGAGATGTCTTTATGTTTGAAGAATTGGAGATTAATTGTAAGGCATGGTTTCTAGGCATGCTGTACATTAGATTATTAACCAGATGCTTTATTTTACTTAAACTTTAGATAGCTATACCCATAAACAACCTGAATTGCTAAAACTTTCTTGGAATTTAAAGCCTGGAGTTTCATTTATTTCTTGTAACTACTGTTTTCTTTAAAATACATGTTAGAAAGACACCACACTCTATGAAGTAGTGTTACCCAAAGGATTTAGCCTATAAAATTCCATCTCCCATGTTCTGCTGGCAATACTAGATGAAAGTTACACAGCTGTAGAACTTGAGTGTTTATAACATATTTTTAAAACTTAAGGTTCTTGATTCTTACTATGTAGTCCAGGCTAACCTGGAATTCATGATCCTCTTGCCTCTGTTTTCAAGTACTAGGATTACTGGTATTATGAACCATTTTGCCTAGCCCTTTACAACAATCCCCACCCCACCCCCAACCTCACCCCAAATAGTCAATAGAGGGTCAATCATAGAGCATATTTAGAGTGTATGTTTAGCATGAGGCCTTGGTTTCAATTCCTAGCAGCAACCGCCCCTCTAAAAATAAACATTAAAAACTGAACATAGCAGCATTATTTGTAATAGCTAGAACCTGGAAACAACCTAGATACTTCACAACTAAAGAATGGATAAAGAGGAGGTGGCACATTTACACAATGGAATACTACTCAGCAGAAAATAAAAACTGAATCTTGAGATTTGCAGGCAAATGAATGGAACTAGAAGAAACCATCCTGAGTGAGGTAACCCAGTCACAAAAAGATGAACATGGTATGTACTCACTCATATATGGATTTTAGACATAGACCAAAGGATCACCAGCCTACAATTCACACCACCAGAGAAGCTAGGATACAAGGAGGACCGAAGAGAGTCATACAAGGTCCCCCACAGAAGGGGAAAGGGACGAAATCTCCTGAGCATATTGGAGAGGGGCAGTGAGTGGAGAGGGAGTTAGGAGAAAAAGAAGGGGAGAAGAGGAGGGGAGAGGAGAACATGAGGGAACAGGAAGATTGAGTCGGGGGAAGAATAGAGGAGAGCAAGGAAAGATACCATAATAGAGCAAGCCATTATAGGTTTGAAGAGAAAACTGACACTATAGAAATGTCCAGAAACCTACAAGGATGGCCACAACTAACAATCTGAGCAATAGTGGAGAGGGTACGTTAAATGCTCTTCCATGATAATAAGATTGATAACTACCTTATATGCCATCCTAGAGCCCTCATCAAGTAGCTGATGGAAACAGAAGCAGACACCCACAGCTAAACACTGAGCCAAACTCTGGGAATCCACTTGCAGAGAGGGAGGCATGATAAGCAAAGGGGTCAAGGCCAGGCTACAGAAACCCATAGAGACAGCTGACCTGGACAAGGGGGAAATCATGGACCCCAGACTGATAGCTTGGAAACCAGCATTGGACTGACCCAGACCCTCTGAATATGGGTCTCAGTTAAAAGGCCTGGGCAGTCTAAGGGACCTCGGACAGTAAAACCAGGATGTATCCCTGGTGCAAGAAAGGACTTTGTGAGCACATTCCCCATGGAGGGATACTCCCTTAACCTAGAGACAGGAGGGAGGGCCTAAGCCCTACCCCAAATGACTTGACAGATTTTGAAGATCCCTCCTGGAAGGCCTCACCCTCCCTGGAGAGTGGATGGGGAA
Organism: Cricetiscus sungorus; assembly: GCA_030556225.1. NCBI lineage: Eukaryota > Metazoa > Chordata > Mammalia > Rodentia > Cricetidae > Cricetiscus > Cricetiscus sungorus. The sequence goes on along the minus strand of JANBXA010000735.1, from coordinate 6,083,630 downwards.
TTGGATGGGAGGGGGGATGGGGAAGCATGGGAGGATGGGAGGGAGAGGGAACTGGGCTTTATATGTAAAATAAGAAAAAAATAATGAAAAAGAAAAAAAATCAAACAAACAAAAACAATGAACAGTTTCAGGTTGTCCCATTCCGTAGAGCGCTTGCTGAACAAGCATGAGGACCCACGTTCAGACCACAACATTGGTTTATTTAAAAAAGCAGAGCACTGCAGTATGTTCCTATTATTCCAGGGTTGGGAGACCAAGACAGGAGGGTTCCTGGGCCTTGTTGACCACATATCCTTGCCAAATTGGTGAGCCTCGGATTCAGTGAGAGACTCTGTCTGAAAAGACAAGGGGTAGGGTGGTAAAGATGCCAGACATAAGGCTCCGGCCTACACAGCACACATTTATGCTCACACCTGCACAGGTCCACACACCCAGACACAAACCTTTCTGGTTTTTCATTGCATAAAATTTGGCAGATATGATCCTTTTTGACAGCCTTTCTCCCCCTTACCTCAATGTTTATCTGTCTGACTTTTGATAGTTTATTATTCATCCTGCCTTCTGACTCGGAGTGCTTAAAATGTGTTTTAGGCAGCCCATGTTGAGGCACTAATTGCCTCATTAGGAGAAAGCCGGTTCCTGTGCCAGTATCCTCTGGCAATAGGATTGAGGAAAGAAGACTGGTAGTTCTCCGTTAACTTATAGGCCAAATCCTATAACATCAACATGGCAAAAACCTTGAGTAAAAATTGGACTTCCAGATCTCAAACAATGGCCTGCTCATCACAAGTCATGAAATCCTAGGCCTATGTGGGTATTAGGACTTTTTCATAATGGAATTTGACCTGCAGTCATGCTTGGAAACAGAATGAAGCTTTGGGATTGATTCTGTGCACAAATGGGAGAAGGAAAAGCCTCATTTGTGTTTCTCTGTAATATGCTATCAGCGAACCAGAGCAACCCTCTAATAGCATGATGAATCCTTGTACGTATCCAAGAGATTAATAAAAGCTATTCATTATAATATGAGCAGTCACTCAGGCTCCTAGAACAAACAGTGTCTGCTCATCTCTGCCACTGGCACCTGAGATGCTTTTAGAAAAACTGTCTGTTGAATGAAGAAGAGATTAAGTGCACAACTGCAACTTATATTTCCAAAGACTGGGAATTACTATGCAAACAAGTCCAGTCTTCTCTGAGTCTGCTGGTGGCTGCTGCAGATTTGCTTTCCTTTGGCTCTAGGGGTGTGTAGTTGAGGAAAGAAGCTATGTTGCCACCATGAACTTCAAAAATGGATTTGTAGGACATGACTAAAGTTTTCTGTATGAGGCCTTGGGGATTAGATAAGGACCTATAGAAGGAAGAGTTGGATCCTTTAGCCACTGGTGTGGCTTTAGTGGGTCCCCTTTGTTGAGATTAGTGGGGAAGATGATCCTGGACCCTCAGCTATTGCTTAAGCAAAAAAAATAAAATACCACCACCAACCAATAATAATAATGACAATAATAATAATAGCAGAAAAAAATTTATAAGTTTATTTTTTTTAATTTCATTTTGCATTCCAACCATAGTTCTCCCTCCCACTCCTCCTCATGCCCTCCTCACACCCCACCCCCAAGTCTATCCCCTAATTCACTCCTCTCACAGGGTAAGAGCTACCATGAGGGGTTGATAAGGCCTGGCCCATTAAGTTGAGGCAGGACCAAGCCCCTCCCCCTGAATTAAGACTGAGCATGGCATCCCATCATAGGGAATGGGCTCCAACAAGCTAGCTTATGCACTAGAGATAGATTCTGGTCCTACAGTCAGAGATCACTCAGAAATAATCAGCTACACAATTGTCTCCCACATGCAAAGGGCCTAGTTAGGTCCCATGGAGGCTCCACAGCTGTTGGTCTAGAGTTAGTGAGTTTCCATGGGTTTGATTCAGCTGTCTCTGTAGATATCCTCTTAGTGATCTTGACCTCCCTTGCTCATGTATTCACTCCTCCCTAACTTCAACTGGATTCCCAGAGCTTGGCTTGGTGCTTGGTTGTGGATCTCTGCATCTGGTTCTGTCAATTACTGGATAAAAACTCTACTATGACAGCTGGGATACTCACCAGTCTGATTACAGGGGAAGGCCAGTCGGGGCACCCTCTCCACTATTGCTAGGAGTATTAGCCGCGGTCATCCTTGTGGGTTCCTGGGAGTTTCCCTAGCACCAGGATTCTCCCTAACCCCATAATGGCTCTCTCTATCAAGATCTCTTTCATTGTGCTCCTACTCTATCCCTTTCCCAACTTCACCATCCTGTTCTCTCATGTTCTCATCCCCCATCCTCCTTTACCCCCCCTCCCCAGTTTACTCAGGAGATTTCATATAATTCCCCTTCCCAGGACAATCTAATTCCCCTTCTCAGGGCAATCTATGTGTCTCTCTTAGGGTCCTCCTTGCTACCTAGCTTCTCTGGATCTGTGGATTGTAGTCTGGTTATGCTTTGCTTTACATCTACTATCCATTTATGAGTGAATATATACTGAGTTTGTCTTTCTGAGACTGGGTTACCTTACTCAGGATGGGTTTTCTAGTTTCATCCATTTGCTTATGCCAGAAAATTATTAAGAGTCACTGGCACCAAATGTAGTATCTGATGGAAAAGACAAGAGTTTGTAATTTAGCCCTAGCACCAATATGATATAAGTCTGTAAATCATATTTGCATATTATTTAAAGATTCCCTGAGAGTAGGTACTCTTTTTTTTCTCTCCACTTTGCAAGTGAGGAAATTAGAGTGAAGAGAGTGCAGGTATTACATCTAAAATCGCACAGCCTGATGAGCTCCAGGCTCATGAGAGACCCTATCACAAAAGACAAGAAGAATGGCACTTGAGGAAAGTTACCTAGGGTTGTCCTCTGTCACATGCATATGCCCCTGCACACTCAAGTGCACCAACACACACACACACACACACACACACACACACACACACACACCGCACGCATGCACACGCACACGCATATGCACAAAAACCATGCATATAATTGCCTTCCTCCCATGTATGCTACCCATAGAAGCTGTATATCTTTGAAGTGGCCATTCTTGGCTAAGTGATTATACAACTATATTGATCAAACATTCACAGAGCACTCAGCATGGGCCAGACTTGGGACTGCAGTGGTGAACACAAGTGGATGGTGTGGCTTTCGTCATATGTTGTTAGCAGCCATGTGTATGAATTTTAGAAGAGAAGTTAGACATGTTTCCATAATGACCTTTCATGATGGAATCTGCTTCAGACCAGGAGGAAACACGACAAATGCTCAGGGCCACAACGACAGCAGGCAAGGTGGAAAACTTGTGGCATCCCATACAGTAGAGGAACATATGTCAAAACCAGAGACAGGGGTCACCATGGCCTTTTCATGGAGTGCCACAGGTAGTGAAGTGAGGCTGTAGAGTTTGGCCAGGGCTTTGTAGATCACACCAAAGACTCATTTCACAAGGGACATAACCTGCTGAGGGACCATAATTATTTTTTTAAGTCAGGTGAATAGATCTGGATTTTGAAAAGATCTCTTTGGTGTCTTAAACCAAACAGATGGAAAGGATGTTAGTCAACCACTCCCTGTGGTTCTGATGCTATCTCTAATTACTCTAGAATGTGGCAGTGGTAACGGATAGAACAGACAGTTTTGAGAGACAAGTAGGGGATATCATTGATAAAATGCCAAGGAGTACAGTGTGCCGGATGCTAGTGCCCAAAGGTCCAGTTCAAATCTAGATTCTATCTCTATCTCCTGACCTTTACCTCCTTGTCCATTTTTGATGCTCTCCTCATAGCCCTGTGATGAAATTAAGAGGGAACTAATCCTTGTGAAGGCTTGACTGCATGTCTATCATAGGCATTATGCTAATCACTTGGTACATGCCCCCCCCCAGGAACACCTCTTTCCTATGTGGCCTGATTCCCATCATTCTTCACTTCGTTCATACTTTCTTGAGTTCCCCCTCTCATGCTTCATGTCCTATCAGAAATGAGCTTGCCATGTCTCTGTGGCCTCTCTCCTTGCTACAGCAAAGGGAGATAGGAGGAGGTAATGCAGTAACTGTTTATTCTAAATGTATTCACATTTGTGTGGTAATGTCTGGCGGAGAGTGAGATTTTGAAACCAGCCTTTCCTCACAGTTGAACAATGAATGAGGTGCCCAGTAAGCAAGACTGGGCTCGTCTGAGGAGCAAACCATCCCCTTTCAGAACTACTGTCCAACAAGCTTAATCATTGTGGAGTAATTGGCCTAGGAATTCTCCAGCTTTTGGGACACCCTGCTTTATAATATACTAGAGTAGGGTCCCTTTGTGTGTTTTTATTGACTGGATAACATAGCCAAGTTGTTCACTCAAAGGAATTTAAGGCATCTGAGCCCTTTAGTTTGATTTCATCCATTTTCCCCACAGTATATTCATTGTACGTGGTTCTGTGCTAATAAGGGCATTTTATACAAGTATATATAATATTTTAAGCATAGCCCCCATGCCCTCCTGCACTCTATTTCTTACCCACCCTGCTCTTGTTCATTCCCTTTGTTCCCCCCACATATTTTGCCTCTGCTCTCATGTCATACATGACATTTGTCTTTCTATAACTGCCTTAGTTTGCTTAATCTGCCTATCTGAAATTGCATTCAGTTGCAAATACCATAATTCCATTCCTCTTCATGGCTAAAAAAAAATGCCATGTGTATATATACCATGTTTTCTTTATCTGGTCCTCTGTTGTTAGACACTTAGGTCAGTTCCATTGTTTAGCTGTTGTGAGTAGTGCTGCAATAAACACTGATTTGGAAACCTCTCTCTGATGTGTTGACTTGGGAGATCTGTGGGAATATCTCCAGGAGTGGGATAGCTGGATCATACGATCAATCTTTTCTGAGTTTAAGGAACCTCCATCCCCAATTCCATAGTGACTTGAATAGTTGACATTGCCCCCAGCAATGTCTAAGAATTTTATTTTATCCTTTTTTCTTTGATTTCTTAATGACTGCTGCCTTGACACAGATAAGACAGAGTCTCAATGTAGTTTTAATTTTTATTTCTCTGACAGCTAGTGAAATTGAATATTTTTCCATGTGTTTATTTCCTGTTTGTGCTTTATTTTTAAGAACCTTCTGTTCCTCACAGGGTGGTGATGCTGCAGGCCCTTGATCCCAGCACTCAGGAGGCAGAGGTGGATAGGTCTCTATGAGTTCAAGACCAGCCAACTCTACAGAGCTATAGCTATCCAAGTTCCAGGATAGCCAGAGCTATACACAGAGAAACCCTGTCTCTAGAAGCCAAAGGAGAACTGTTTGTTCACTTCATTACTTCATTAATCATTTATTATTTACTAGGTTGCTTGACTTCACATTGTTTAGCTTTGAGCTGTTGGTATGTTCTATGTACTGATCCTCTGTAAGAGATGTAGCCAGCATAGATTTTTCTTCCATTGTATGGGGAGACAGCACATCTCTTCACTTGTTTGTTTCTTTTGCTGTATAAAACTTTTAAATTCATGAAATCCCATTTGTCCATTGTTGGTATTATTTTCTTCGTAACTAGAGTCCTATTTAGGAAGTCTTTGTCTATGTCTATATAGTGAGAATTTTTTTTCTTTTCAGTTGACTTGAATATAGGGTAAGAGATACAGATCTTGTTTCATTTCTTTACATGTAGATGTCCAATTTTCCCAGCACATTTGTTGATGAGGCTGCCCTTTCTCTAATCATGTTTTTGGCATCTTTGAAAAAAAGAAAGGAAGGAAGGAAGGAAGGAAGGAAGGAAGGAAGGAAGGAAGGAAGGAAGGAAGGGAGGGAGGGAGGGAGGGAGGGAAGAAAGATCGCCAGACCTCAGCTGAGTTGGTTTATGTCTTTGTTCTCTGTTCTATTCTGTCTATGTATGTGTCTATTTTTATGCCAGTATCATACTGTTACTATGGCTCCGCAGTATAACTTGAGATCAAGTATCGTGAGACTTCCAGCATTACTTTGGTTATCTGGAGTCGTTTGTGTTTCCATAAGAATTTTAGAATTTTTTTCTTATTTCTATGATGAATTACACTGAAATTCTAATGGGGATTGTATTGAATCTGTAAATTGCTTTTGGTAGGATGGCCATTTCACAGTGTTCTTTTAATCCATGAGTACATGAGGCCTTTCCATCTTTTTCGAGTCTTTTTCAGATTCTTGAGTATTTAAAAATTTTCACTGTATAGATCTTTCACTTGCACAAGTTGGTTTATTCCAAGGTGGGATTGTTTTAGTTATATTTTTTCTGAAGTGTGAGTCGAGTTAATTTCCTGATTCTTTTTCAGTGTGTCTGTTCTTGGCATAACTTTTGTATGTTAATTTTTTATCCCTCCACTTTAGTGAGCAGCCTAGATTTGAAATACCCATAGAGCTTGGGAAATTAGTAAGAGGTCAAAGAGAAGGGCAGTTATCAGTGGAGGGGAGACAAAGCAGTGGTATACAGCTGAAGGGGAATATGGGAACTGGAGTGTGATAGGTAGGGAAGGCTAGAGGAAAGACAACGGGGAGAGATAATGGACACTAAAGACATTTTTTTACAAAGTGATGTGGAAAACTACTGCTATAGACACTTCCTACAGCATACACATATGTAAAAAGAGTTTTAATGGATCTACTCTATAGCAGAGTGGACAGTACCCCAACCAGACATCACATGCTAGCAAATAAAACCCCAATACCAGCAAACATTACAGGCTATCACCAATGCTTATTTCTTCCTCAAGTTCAACATTAGGCTCTTACTATTCCATCGTGTTTATAAACCTTTGGTCCTCATTTAGAAATGGAAATTATTAAAAACTTTATATCTTAAGAAATATTTATGAATTAAAAGTATTTTTAAGGCCCTTTCTCCTGATTGGTTTGTCAGTGATACAAGCTAGATCTGTCTGGGAAGAGGAATCTATTGAGAAAATGTCCCAGAAGATTGGCACATAGGCAAGTCTGTCAGGAATTTCCTTGATTAATTATTGATGTAGGTGGGCCCAGCCCACTGTGGGTGGTCCCACCCCTGGGAGGTGATCCTGCCTGGGCTGAATAAGAGAGCAGAGCAAGCTGGGAAAGCCAGGAGGGGCAAGCCAGTAAGCGGTGTTTCATCACTGTCTCTGCTTCTATTCCTGACTCCAGGTTCTGGCCTTGAGTTCCTCCCGTGACTTCCCTTCATGATGAACTAAACCATAAGCTGAGGTCAACCCTTTTCCTCCCACGCTGGTTTTGGTCATAATGTTTTATCATAGCTGCAGAAACCTAAGACCACCTGACTTTCTCCTCCTTTCCCGGGGGAATTTTTCTTTCCTTCTCCCTTTAGTACTTCTTGTATTTTTTAAAAAATAAATTAAATATTTAACTAAAGTAAGTATTGTTGATTTAAAACATCCTAAAACTGTATGTAAGTTTCATAAAAGTAAGTCTGTACCAATTACCAGTTAAATGTTTTCAATTAGAATTACAAGAACAATGTGTTATTCAAACAGGATGGATTTTCTTGAACATTAAACCATTTACTCAATATTTACGTTTCAAAGCACAAACGTAAAGGATTGTTTGTTTGTTTGTTTGTTTTGTTGTTGCTGTTGTTGGGTGTGTGTGTGTGTGTGTGTGTGTGTGTGTGTGTGTGTGTGTGTGTGTGTGTGTGTGTTACTTCTAAATGTCTCTGTATATCATTACCAAATCATGCCAAAGTTGAAATGTGCCAACCTGGTACGGAAATGCTTGCCATTCCAGTGCCTTCAAGAGGTGCTTTGGCAACTGGCTGAGCTTTTATGATTTCCAAACCTCTATGTGAGACACAGACTGTTATTCCCTTTAATGCTTTTGGGTTGTCCTAACCATGGTCTTAGTTCGTATGCCATTGTAAATTTAAAAGTGGGTAGCCTATCACTTATAATTTATGGATGTTAACTGTGAAGCAATTCTCCTAGCTATTGCGTGTTTACCACATGGAGTTTGTATTTGTTAATTTTTTATGGCATCTAAATGTCTTGCCTGGAAACTGACCTTCTGGAGTTATTGGAAAGCAGCATGTTTGTGAGTGGGAAGAGGGAACAAGGCAGGAAAGAAGAGAGTTAGGGAAGGAAGAAAAGGAATGAGGGAATTGTCTTGGGGCAATGACACTTTATTGATGTTAAAATAGGACCGGTTTAATTTTAGATATCTTGATTGATATGCATTTATAACTTAATGTCTTTGTGACTCTGGGATTATCCCGGGTCATTAACTGCTTTAGGACTAAGGGCTATCATGGCAGTTAAATGCCATCTATGCAATCTTAGGTCTGCTCGGTCATGGGGGAAATGATACGATAGTTATAGTTGATTGAGACTGTCTGGATCAGAGTCCTATACTTTCATTTGGAAGAGAAAGGATAGATGTTCATGATTCAGCATCACTGAGAAATCCCAATACATACTTTAACTATGAGCTAGATTTGGTGGTTGATTCCTTCTCAGTAGTTCAGTGCTATCCTTAGTCCTAATCTTTCAGACTCAAAATTGTTCATAGATGCTTCTCGTATATGGATGAAAGAAGGACTCCACATACTTAGATTTTTTCTGCCTGAATTTTACTAATTTAAGACCTTTGAATGTCTTGGACTGTATTGCTGTAATTAATTTAAAAGACGTCTGTACAAATGGTATCACTTCAGAATGGACCATTTGATAAATGCATGCATGGAGTACCTGTGTTAGATGCTGTTCGGTGAACTAAAGTTCATACTAGCAGCACTTGTTTTCTTAGTCCACAAACTCATTTGGTTGATGTATCTTTGTGAGACAAACATTTTCAAGACAATTATATCAGGTTGTATATTTCCACTCTGTTATCACCAAGACAATCAGGGTTTTGTGTAGAATTAACAGCCAGGCACGTCTTACCAACAGGTCTCTCTCTGCAGGACATGCATTCATCTTGTAGTTTATGATGAAAGTTTAGTCAGAAATAAAGCCTGTTAATGGTGTTATAAGTACTAAACATGATCCTTGCCCCAAAAAGAAGTGAGGAGAGCAAGCCTTTACCTCTGCTCATACTTAGGCTTAAAATTTCTGTGGTTTAGCTCATCTCTATATCTCATCTTGGACTAAATTGATCAGTATTTCAGTTTTGATTAAACTGGAAAATTATAAAAATTGAGATTTAAATATGAGTAAGTCAGCAAATATAAGAACTGCATGTTAGTCTAATGCTTCTCAAATTTCTGTCAGGGAAAGAAGGGATGTAGGTTTTCCTCTTATTACTGCCACAAAGTTAGCATGACTTTCTCTGTGTTCAATAATCATAGGTATGCAATTAGCAAGTATGTTTTCTAAGCTCTGTTATTTTCCCTAAGGTGGCTTTAGGTATGTATTCACCACCACCTACTTTTGTGTGTGTGTTTAATTTTTTATTCTATCTCAAACTATTGACTGAGAATACCAAGTTCTAGTCTCATAATTCAACAGTGACAGGAAAGATAGATGTAAATTCCAGAAAGGCTCATAAAAATGGCCACATTAAAGAAAAGTAATTGCCAACAAGATGTATGATGGCAGCCATAAATAGAAGGGACCAAGCCAGTTGTTCTTTTCTTCAGGAGCCATAATTCTAGATATACATCATTACCTGGTCACAGACAATCATTATCAAAAGTAATAATAGATTTTTTTGCCACAGAAAGTGACAGACACATTGGGCATCAGAAGCAGACATAATTGATTTTTGTCAATGGATATTAAAATGTTTATCAGTCCATTTTGTTCTATGTCGATCTGCAGGTGGCAGGAATGTATTGTGAAGGCTCTTGGCAATTCTAGAAACCTGAGCCATGAAATCAAACATTTCTATGTCATCCACACAGACAGACATCATCGAAATGTAAAAATAGCTATGTGCCAGTGCACGATGAAAAGATGTACGCTCTGTCTGCCTGTGCCCACGCACACATGTGCTGACAAACACATTCTGTCCAGGTGGAGCCCTCCCCCATTTCTGGCCAAGATCTTCATTTGAGAAATGATTCCAGATGCTTTTAGGTGCTGACATCTGTCAGGGGAGGAGTGCTTCCTGGGCCTCACCAACACTGGTGTTGCATGTCCTATGAGTGTGAAAATGTGCCCTTGCTGCATTGCATGTGCTTGTACAAGTGTCTTATCATTTCCTCAGTGGGATATACTGGAATGCCACCTTGCTGTTTTGGCATTTGTTAGCCAAGGGAATTTGGCAGCAGAGACCAATGCTGTTTACCTGTGAGGCTGTAGGTTCTTTCTTGTACAAATGGCACCAATTCCTGTCAGGTGAGCGGGCTCCCCTAGGGAAAATGTTGGGGAGGGCTTAGTGGATGTTAAGTTCTTGATTCCTTCAAGCTCTCTGTCCTGAGTAGCAGACATGGGTGTGAAATGGACAAGGGTGTATAAAGGGATGTGTAGGGGTCAGCGCTCCCAGGAGCAGTGGCTGAAAGTGAAGATAACAGGCCTCTACCTGCCTCTGACTGACTGAGCTTTCACAGAATTTAGGACTTGGCTTGGCTGATTCTAAATTTCTTAACAGACATCTATGTTCTTGTGTGTGTGTGTGTGTGTGTGTGTGTGTGTGTGTGTGTGTGTGTGTGTGTCGGCTGGTAGAGACTTGTAGGGAACACAAGGTGAGCTAAACATAGCTTATCTGCTGTTACGCAGAAGGGTCCTATGAACTGAGAGTATTCTGTTCCAAATGTCCCTTCAGCAGCAGCCTCCCAGGCCCCACCCCATCTTTGCTCAAACATTTTAACAAGATTTTGATAATCACTTTGATAATCACTGGTATGATTTTGATAATCATACCAAAAAGCATTAGAATCATTGCTACAAATTGTGGTTTGGTTTTTTTGGGGAGGGGTTGGATGTTTTTCATTTTATGTTTCTGTTGTTGTTGTTGTTGCTATTCTTTGACACAGAGGTTTGTTATATAGCCCAGGCTGGCCTTAAGCCTCATGATCCTCCTAGCTTGCCTCCTCCCTAAGTCTTGTAATTACAGGTGTGTACCACGCCCAGCTCATTGTTGGAAAAGAACAATATCTTTGAAAAGCCTCCTTCCTTAAGGCACCATTCTACCAAGCTGTCACACATGCATACCTATTGATTGGTTAGCTCATGGAGAAAGAGGTGTCTCCAGTCAGACATATGATACCTCTTGACTTGTAACACTGTGACAGTACCTGCTAAATAGGAGCATTTAATGAATGAACAAATGCAGTGAAATCTCATTGCATCGGGTCTGACAGAGGAGGAAACCTCAGCCACTGTACAATGTTTTATTAACTTGTCTGTTCTCTTGGCTTTGTCTTCCATTCAGCTGTATCTTTTGTTCACTTTGTATTCCTGGGACCTGTTCCTTGGTCTGGTATACAGTAGCCATGTGTTGCCTGAGATAACTAGATAAATCAAGACTCTGAGGTGGCTCCTGTGTGAGTGGGTTTTTAGCCATCATCCTTTACTTACTCAAATAAGAGACTGTGACTTGTGACTTTAAGAAAACTCATAATGTATGTGTGACATATATGTACATGTATGTGTGTTTACAGATAGCTCATCAGCAATACCATGCATTGTGATAGGGCTTTAGTGGCCTTTCAGAAGTATAGAGTATTTTCTGTAATGATTGGGAGGATTAGCTGCCCTTCCGGTGTCAACATTTACATCAATCACATCCCTTAACCAGGCTGCCTCTAAAATAGCATATAGATAAGAATGAGGAAAATGGGACCCCAGATGAGAGAATAATGTTTCCTGTACTGGTGTTTACCCCTTTTATAGTTTATGTACAAATTTTAGGTGTAGAAGGCAAACTTTTTATACTAGTAAAAATATTTGAAGTAAAAGAAAAAAAGGACAACAGGACATCTTTGTTTTTGTGAGTGGTGTATTGTTTCGCTATGATCCTGCCCTGTGAATAAAAGTTGGCATTCTATGATCTTTATGCAGTATGTTAGCACCTATGCCTTCTAAGAGAGTTTGTCCCACACAGCTGGTGTCTCCTTTTTGCACTTGTGCAAGTGCTGGGCTTTCCATTCTTTCTTGCTGTTTTGATTGTGTCTTTTAAAAAATCCTGCTTTATGTATAGCACAGCCATTCTGAGCATTTCAGTTTAGTTTTGAAAAATATGGTAGAACTTTTACTATAGATGAGCATTAGATAACTAAGAATAATAAGAATTCTATCTTAAGCCCAAAATAGCTGTAAAACTGGCTTTCTTAAATGTGCTGTGTAACTTGCCATTTTTGTTCATTGTGAACAACTGAAGGAATAATTGTCACTTTTGAGAATTATAATTAGTGTTGGCATTTGATTATAGTGAACTTAAAGGCTTTTATAACTTTTTAAATAAGAAGAACGTTGAAATATGCTGCTGTTTAGTCAACTGATGTTTTTCTGGCATTCAATTTTCAAGCAGGGTATTTGGACATTTAATAATGTCCACATAATTAAAGGGCAATCATAAGAGATGCCCTTTAGATTGTTAATAGTTACATTGAAAAACTAAAGATGCTGTTAAGAGGAGAGAGTGACTTTTACTTTGTGTACAATGTACTTGGGATTTTAAAAGCTTGTATTGCTTTTGTGATTTAATTGAAATGAACTATATGCTAAAAAGATGAATTTCATAACCCCCTTTTAACTTAATAAAATCCATTTGGAGATTATTTTTTATCTTATATTTTCAAAGTTCATTCTAAAACTGATATGTGATTGCATTTTTAAATGGAATTTGGTGTGTGGATGGTTGTAATATTTTTATCTGATTTTGGGGTAGGTATTTTTATGAGATTTTTGGGGGGAGGACAGAAATAGTATTTTGTGGACTTGGTAATTGAAATAGCTGTTCATATTATATAAGGTTTTCTTAACTCTGTGGAAATGAAAGTGTGGGTGTGGGTGTGGCTATGTGTGTGTTCGAGTGTGCCATAGTGCACATTTGGCGGTAACAGGGCAACCTTGGGTACCAGTTCCTTGAGGCAAGATCTGCTAGTTCTTCACGTGTGTGTGCTGGCGTGTGAGCTTCCAGTGATTGTCCAGTTGCCACCTTCCAGATGACTCTTGGAGCACTGAACCTAGACACAGGCCCTAAGATTTGCCCTAAGATCCTCACACTTGCATGCCACACACTTTACCCACTGAGCAGTCTCCTCATTCCTCAAAATAAAAGTCAATGTAGCTGAGAGTCAGTGTTGTCTAGTTTAAAATCAGAACTCTAGAACAGAGACTGCCTGGGCTCAAAGTCTGTTACGTTGTAGCCATGTGACATTGGGCAAAATTAACAGATCTCCGTGTATTTAAATTTCCCTGTTTATGTACTAAGTAACAGCAGTATTCCTGAACTGAGTAACAGTATACTGAACTAAGTAACAGTAGTACACAATTCTTAGTATTATGTACTAAGAACTGCTGTATGAGAATAAATAGGTTACTTTACATAAAATTCTTTGAAAGATATCTGACACATTGTAAATACTGGATCAGTTAGCTGATGCTGCCTAACAAAATACCCTGGAATTTGGTTGATGATTTTGTTTGAACAGTCCTAGTCTGCTTTGGCTAGAAATGGATAGTCAAGGGTGGCTTTGTTTGTTTGTGCTGTGTGATGACATGTCAAACATGTGGGTGTAGTCACAACATTAGCCTCAGCACCAAGACAGCAAAGCTCAAATGCAGAGTGTCTTCTCAAGCCTTTGTTGCTGTCACATTTGCCCATTACCCCATTGGTCAGAAGGGACTACTGAGGAACTTAAGTACAAGGAAGGGACCTGTACAAAGTGTTTTGCAGACCTTTTCCTTCAAACCCTATAAAAGCATTAGCCACTATTGCTATTGTCATTATTATTGTTATCATCTCACTAAACATAAAGCTGCTGAAATTAACTGCTCTTGAGTATAGCTTTGGTTAGTCATTAGTGTTGCTGTTTCCAAATATTGTGGGAGCCTCAAAAATTAATACTTGCAACAAGAGAGTTTTTAAGAGGAGCTTATTCTGCAGAGCTGAAATTATTATTTTTGTTACAAACTGTAGCTGTCCCTGTTGGTCTCCCTGGGAGCATTTTGCAGGCTATAAAATACAGCGATTACTATGGTAATCATATTGCAAGTATAAGATGGCTTTGACCTACTTGTTAAAATGCAGTGTGTATTAAAATAAAGACTGTGATCTTAAAGCTAAATGAACTCAGAATAAAAACAGAATGGCAAGTCCACAGTGCTAGGAGATGGTCACTGGAAAGGAAGGTATTAGATATAGAGGTGCACCTTGTTTTAGCTCCCCTGTTTTCTCCCTGAAGCTATGTCCTCTGGGGAATGACACCTGGTCTCAGCATTCCCCACCCTAACTTGCAGAGTCACCACTTGAAGAGGTGATGTGACACTTTCCACATAACACTATGTCTGCTCTTCCAATCCACTCCTAGTTTCTTATCATAACGCCATGAAGCAGAACTTGTCATTTTCCTTTCATCAGTTAGGAAACTGAGTCTCAGAGAGATTAAAGATCTGCCCCGGGCATAGAAGTTCTTCCTTCAAAGCCTTAGCTCAGTGAAGACACAAGATGAGACATCTGAGCCTTCAAAGAAGAAATTGACCAGTTTCATGAGTGGATTTGGTTCCCTAGACTCCATTCATTAGAAAATTTCATTGCCTTTATAAATTTGGCATTCCTTTATACAAGATATATTTATTGACTACTTAATGCATGCCAGGCAGCGTGCTGGCAATTGTGCTATTCCATAGATGGGGCTCAATAGGTTTCTTGGAGTGAAGGAAGATTCCCTAGATGGCCCAGAGAGGTGGAGGGTAAGCAGGCATTACTTAGGGGACCGTTAGGTTTCGGGTAGCTGTAGTAGAAAGAGAAACAACACAGGAGGCCTGAACAAAGGGCAGTTTAGCACAAATGTAGTGATTGGGGATTGGGGACATTGGGAGCCAGAAAAGGTTTTGAGTAAGTATTAATATTCACATGGGCCTCTTAATGAAATTGCTATAGCCACAGTGTGTATGATTGTATTGGAATTGGCAGAAGGGAGAAGAGACAAGACTTCCTGTGGGGATCCTATTGGATGGGCTGGTTCTGAAGCCTAAAAAAAGAGGTGGGTATGCTTAGAACAGAACACAGTGGCAGGGACTGAGAAGTAATCGGTATTTGGGGTATTGTGAAGCTATTCAACTGTGAAAAGGAGTAAAAGGACTTGAAGATGGTGTCTGTCTCCCTAGGGAGTCTGAGTAAATGCCTCCACTGAGGAAGGAAACATGTACCAGCTTTGAGTGAGAAGATTTAAGGGAGGGCACACCCAGCAGGTCATTTGGTCACATGATAGTGAAACTTAGGGCAACTTTATAGGCTGGAAACAAGCTCTGAGGTCAGCTATGTCCTCTCCAGCCCTTCCCCCTCCTTGTCCACTTCATTTTGCTTTTTGCCCTTCTGTACCACTGCAGAAACTAAAAAGTCAGTATAGAAAGAATCTGTATGTTTAATTTATGGGAAAGACCCACAGGTAGAACAATGTCTGACAAAGGGTGAAAGATGCCTTGGAGCTGGTGTGGTGGCACACACATTAATCCCAGAACTAGGGAGGCAGAGGCAGGTGATCTCTGAGTTCAAGGCAAGTGTGATCTACAGAGTGGTCTACAGAACAGCCATGGCTACACAGAGGAACTTTGTCTTAAAAACAAGAGATAGAGAAATACACATCTTAGAGAAGAGGAAGAATGCTGTTGACCTTGCAAAATAGAGACACTGAGAGAAGAGGCCCCATGCAGACTTAAGAAAGAACAGACCTGGGAGTCTGCCACAAGAGAAAACTGGACAGGTGCCTCTCCTGTGTGCTCTAGGGTCATCTCCAGAGGGAGCCGCCATGTGAGTGAGTGTCAGAGCATGTAGAACATCTAAGAATGCAGGCAGAACAGCCCCAAAAATGTGATGATTTCTGAAAATGACCGGCAGAAGAGACTTGAGTATGCATTTCTTTTTCTTCCTCTCCCTACCCCTGCCCTTCCTCCCTGCTTCCTCTTTTACAACTTTCCTTCTTTTTCGTTCTTTTGCCTTTTCTGCATTTAAGAATAATTTTTATCCAAAGGCAAGTTGGCTGTATGCATAGGTGAGGAAAGATGACTCAGTCTTTGAGCTGTACATGAGGCAAAAATAATTTTTTTAGGCCATTGAACTGGTCAGGGCTTCTTTCGGAGGGGGGGCATATTGAGAAATATTCAGGGGCTTGTTCCAGGGCCTGCTGGTGAGTGCTGTGATCATTAGTGTCTTCTGCTGTGGACCGGGACACGGCTCTTGTCATAGATGACAAGAATTCACCACTTCATTCAAGAGAACCAATTACTCTGAGACAATTACCCAGAACCCCCCAACACCTCACCGCTACCACTGATATACATACACATGGAATATATTCTGTAAATGTGAATTCTGCTTCCCAAGTCTCTGGTCTTCTGCTTGGAAGCTTGTGGCCTCCTGATGGTCTCACTGGCATAATTTTCTAGGAACTTAAATCACACCAGGGTGGAGGTAATCTTTTTACAGCCTGATAATTTTCATACTGCCTAAAAAAGTTGTCCCTCTATAGCTTATAAATTCAGGCTATCAGTGTTGCCCACAATCATTTTTTCTTTTGATATAAATAATTTTGAGACATAACCCTCAACATTATAATTGCCTAAGTCATATTAATTGACATGTGATAATTACAGAATTGAAATAAACTGCTCATAGACTGGCTAGTAAATTTAGGAACATTAATTCTAGACCCATTCCTAGAAGGAACCCTAAAGGCAAAAGCTTCATACTAGAAGTAGTTTTTTTTTTAATGTTTTCTGCTATTAATAGTTTTCAATTTCATATTATAGGATTCTGCTTTGTTTGCTTCATTTCTGACTCTTGTTCTATTGTATAGCCAGCCATGTTCTCTCTACCCACCCTTCCTAAGTATGCCAGAGTAAGTCTCAGGTGCCATGTTACTTTAGCCCTTTGTGTCTCTGAATGCTTCTTTGAAAAGTTTGGATGCTTTCTAACAGAATCACATCTCACTTAACAACTGGGTTTGTCAGAGATCTGACCCCATGTCCCATAAGCAGTAGTTAATAGACTGTTAGAATACAAAGCACAGGTTGTGAACAGTGCCGAATAGAGAATGGTTAAACATTCACACTAGACTTCATACCTGGAAGAGTGATGACTACCAGTTCTCAGCAGGGAAGAGCTAAATGAAGGACCCAGCTGTCCTGGGATAGACTGAGCAGCCTTAGGAACGTTTGGCCTGGAGGATGAAGTGAGTACACTATGGGGAGTTTCTGTTCATTTTATGGGTGCTGTGATAAAATGTCTGCTGTGTTTGTTACTAGAAATGCTGTGAGTGCCATCTCTTCCCCTCAAGAACAAGTGTGAAGTGGTAAGAGTGGGTGGTACAGTACCAACCCAGTCATCAAATGACATCATTATACATTGCTCGAGGAACATATTTTGGGACTTCTAAATCTTGTGATTATCTCAAAGAGTAAATTTCACTGGAGATGGGAACTCCAAAACTTCATTTCCCTTTGAATTCGGAAGGACCAACTTCACAGCCTTTGTCAGTCTTTGGGTCCTACTTAACTATTTGGTGTTTTTAAACATTTGTTTAAAACATCTCCATCTTCTTTAAAGATCTTAGTGAAAATGAGTAAAATGACAAAAAAAATTCAATATAGGAAAAATGAAAACCAAAGTGATAACTGGAAATGGTTCTGTATTTGGTTTTTTTTTTTTTTTTTAAGTTTTTGCTCATTTTTATTTCATACAGCAAAATTCACTCATAGACTTACAATTCCATTAGCTTTGACAAATATAACTGTCCTTACAACCAACATGTAAATAAGTTCCATCTCTACCCTCAAATTTTCATGTTACTTAATATTACCTCTTATGCTCAGCTCTTGGCAACTGCTGATCTGCTTTCTGGTTGGTCCAGGAATTCTGTCTTTTCTGGGGGTATTGTTTAATAGAACCATCTAGAATGTAGTTTTCTGCATCTGTCTGCTTTAGCTTTGCATGATGCATTTGAAAAGTGCTTTTTGGTTGCATCTGAGTTACTAGGTAGTAAGCAATCTAATATCTATATCATCACAATGTATTATGAATGATTTAAGGTAGATATAACAAATAGGCATCATGAACATGGTACTTAGTAAAATTATATTTTGTAGAAAGTATGCAAATGGCTTGGGGTAGGTCTAGTCTTAAGCAATGTATGGACTGCAGAGTTGTTTACTATAGGCCATCTTTGAAAAAAACATTTTATCAATTTATTGTGTGTGTGTGTGTGTGTGTGTGTGTGTGTGTGTGTGTGTGTGTGTGTGTGTGTGTGTGTGTGTTCTCATGTCACATGTGGCACAGATAAATGTTGAAGTCAGGAGACAACTTGTGGGAATTTCTCAGGTTGTTTGGCAAGTACCTTTACCTACTTGGCATCTTACTGGCTTGCACAGGTCATCTATTAATATCTACAACACAGTGGATCCTATCAAAATATAAATATGTTTCATTCATGTCATCTTAAACCAGAAAATGGCTTTTGAAATGTCAAGTTGAACTCCATAGTTTCCAAAGGCATCCTTTTCCCATTCTCTCCTTCTCATCCATTTCCTCTCTGCCCTCCTCCACCCTTACCTTCCTCTGTATACTCTTTTGCTCTCTAGCTCTCTTTCTGCTCCCCCACCCCATTGGTGTTTATGTAACTGAATTAATTAGACCTGTTTCTCAAGGAGCTAGTTTTCCATAAAGTTCATTTTGCAGTTGGCATGACAGAAGAGCTGGCATATTAAGCAAATGCTACAATTTGTTCTTTGTATCTGAATCAGCCTGGGGTCAGGCTTACTGCTTATCTGTTGTCATTTGTACCACTCTGTCCTTTGCAGCAGTGAACCTGGCTTCTTTGTGGTTGGGTGGGTGATGGTTGTAAGTGTTGATTGAGAGTGGAATGGCTTAACAGGGACAGGCCCTATCTCTATAGCTAATGTTACAGAGCCCTGAGGATATAAAGTGTCTGTATGAAAATAAATAATAGCTTTTCTTTCCCTTATTTGGCTGATAATATCTTTAGCGTTTAATGGAATAACATGGTGAAAACCTTCATCCACTCTTAAATATCATGTTATTTGCTGTTTTGTGTATTCATTTTGTTTCTGAAATATATTCACATAATAGACATTCCTCCTCCCCAATGCATTTAATTACTCAGATTATATGTACCTCATTCTCTCTCTCTGTCTCTCTCTGTCTCTGTCTCTCTCTCTCTCTCTCTCTCTCTCTCTCTCTCTCTCCCTCTCTCTCTTTCTCTCTCTCAATATGAAAGTTCTTGGTTGCCTCTGCTAATGTTGTTGAATTGAAAATGCCACAGGATGAAAAATCAGTTCTGATTTTTCATCTGAGGGTGTGAGAATTGGACCATCTATCTAGGAGTTGTTAGAGAGGCTGTGCGATTCCTTATACAGTAACATGATAGACATCACTAATCAATCACAGCATACTTCTCTGCCAGAATATACCCTCCAACTTCTTGTTACGTTAGAATTCCAGGAAGCGACTACTGGTCAGTCATTGTTGTTACCTAAGAGTTGAAATCTGATTGCCACCCTGAAACAAGTATTGTTTCAATCCTAAAAATAGCTGGGATGGTTTACAAAAGTTGGCGAGCCATTGGGTAATACAGAAAGAATGTAGGATGATGTGGGTGAATTAAAGTAAAGATCTCAGATTTCGGCATATTATGCTCTCTGAAGGCAGGCACCATGTTGGTTCACACTTCCTGTTTTACCAATCCTCTCAGGCAAACCCTTTCTTATGGTGAACATTGCAACATTGTATGTATACCCATTAGATGCCCATGAAGGAATGAATGGAAGGACAAGTCCTTGACAATCCTGGCTCTCTCTGTAGACTTCAGAGTTCAGTGCACCTTCAAAAGAGCAGATGCAAACTTGCTGCTTTGACAGTCATCAACATTAATTTGGTGGGTTTCTCCAGGCTGACTAGATGACTTTCCGTTCTTACCTGACAAGCAGCATGACACTGTTGGCTACACTTGAGAGTTTCCTTTCCACCTTTGTCCTCCTCATTCAAGAACTTCCAGGGCCAATACTGTGGAGGTTGTATTGATTCCTTCCCTGACTTGATTCTGAACACTGCCACTTTGATCAGTAGTTGGAAGTTAGAAGATTTAATGACATAGAGAATTATGTTACTCTTTCAGCTTCAGACAAAGCAGAAAATCGCTTCCTTGAAATCAAACATATGCAGACCCTGCTACTTATTTTGAGGGGTAGTTTATAGTTCTTTTAGGGAAAGGAGTCTCAGTGTTGATGCCATGATAACCTTGCTTCTGGAAGATTGTTATTCGGTAAGCATTTTCTACTTCTTCATCAGTTTTGTGAAAATAGGTTGAAGTCACGATCCTCGATAGCTGCTAGGAAAAAAATATATTTGCAAAAGGAAAACATTTTCTTTTCTACCCAGGCATTAGGGTTTGTGTAATAATAATATTGTGTTCATTTAATAAAAATAGGTTGTATAGGTCAGGTACTGTGCTCAGTGCTTTGTGTATAGTCTTCTAAATTTTCAAACAACCCCAAGAGTAGTCCTATGACTTCCACTTTAAAGGCAAATGGAGCTTAGAGAAGTTCTATGACTCAGCAAAACTCAGAAAATAGTAAATGGCTACACTGGGGTCCCAAGCCAGGCCTAACAATGAAGTGTTCCCCCAAAGAAAGCAATTTGGCATTTCCCCTTAGAAGCCTCCACAGAGCTGACTTTCCTTGCAAAGCTTATGGAGAAGCTATGCTTCCCTTATGCTCTGTGCTTAGTAGACCACTGCTAAGATTTTCAATGGCTCTTTTCTTTCTCTGTGTCCTTCTGCTGTTGTTATTTAGTGGCTGAATAAATTCTTCTTTCTTAAAATATCTCTGCCTCTGTGCCCTGGTACCTGGATACCGTACATAAAGTATAGGTACAGGAATCTGCTGTCATTTGGTATTCATTATATTTGCAGATGAAAGAGCAGCGAAATGCCTTCTAGCTCCAGGCATGAATGGAGAACTGCCCCCCCCCCCGCCTGACTGCTGAACCCCTTCACTCACCTCTGATACTGCCTTATAAAACGGCTTCATTTTCCCCTACTTCAGTTGTTTTTTAATTTACTATAGTTATATGAATAATACATAGGAATGCTCTTGTGTTTAACACACACACACACACACACACACACACACACACACACACACACACACATATGTCCCGATTCTAGAATGTGGTGATCTGTTCGTTTTATGAATGCCTGAAATTCTTAGCCATTATGTCCTCAGTTCTCACTTCTCCCCAGCTCCTGACATTCTTTCTATCAGATAGCCTGTGAGCTGCCATGTGGCTTTGTTAGGTCCTTGGGTGCTGTGGGGTTTCCCAGTAGGAACTACTGCTTTCCTTATCTGCAAATAGCCTGGGTTTGAGAATGAGATCCCTAAGGGCATTTTTAAAAATTTGCTTGTGTGGGGCTTTCTTGTCATTTCATGAACAAAACTAGATTTGATGTTAGTTTTCCTTCAGAAATCCCTGATTCAGCCTTTCGTTTTTCACACTCCAAATTCCCAAATGCCAGAGGCCTCAGACCCCTAATTCCGGGGTAAATTTTCTCCTTTCACCAAGAACCCTTAAGGAGACGTGGATCTCACTAATGTGGTTAATAGTCTCCTCATCTTTATAGTCACTGCAGGTGAAGCCCTTAGTGAGTCTTCCTGGATGGACTTGTCATCCATCCACCTCCTGCACGCATTCAAATCCCGTCTTAGTTGCCTTTTCTGTTCTGTTTCTGTGATCAGGTTCCCTGGGAGGTGGGGCAAGCAACTTCAGGGGATAGGGTTTATTTTTGGTTTATAGTTTGAGGACCCAGTCCATGATGATGCAGGGGGGGTGGGCAGGGAGTCCTGGTGCCAGGAAATGGTCACAGCACTTATGCAAACAAAACAGAGACTGATGACAACTGGTGCTCAGCTAGCTCTAACAGACTTTTTTGGACCACTAGCCCCCAAATCATGATACAGAGACTTATTAATTATGAAAGCTTGGCCTTAGCTTAGGTTTGTTTCTAACTAGATCTTATAACTCAAATTATTCCATTTCTATTCACCTATGTGCGGTCACATGGCTTTGCCTCTCCTTCTGCATGTTCTGCTTCCTCTACATCTGGCCAGCAACTCTGCCTTTCTTCTTCCCAGAGTCCTCTCTGTCCCCAAAGTCCCACATATCCTCTTCCGGCCTAGCTCTTGGCCATTCAGCTCTTTATTAAACCAATCACAGTAACACATCTTCACACAGTATAAAGGAATAATCCACAATAGCTAACTTTCTCATCTTTATGCATTCCAGGACCTATGCTCAGGAATAGACCCACCCTATTGAAGATGGGTCTTCTTATCTCAGCTAATTTAATCAAGACACTCCCTCAAAGATAAGGACACAAATCTAATAGTCTAGACAGTTCTTAGCAGATATACCCAGAAGCTGATCTCTTAGTCTGTTCTAGATACTGTAAAGTTGCTATTGATCAGCCCACAAAGATTCAAGAGAAAACTTATCTGAGCAGACAGCCACCCCTCCACCTACCTCATAGCTGCATCCTGAGTTGGCATGTTTCTCTCTTATTTATGGTTATTTCACCACATGTCCTTATTATAAATTAGTTAAGAATTTAAAAGAATGTTATCTAGTTGACAGGGCTGTCCTCTCCATGGCCCAGGGATTGCATGAACCCCAATGAAAGCTATGATTGGACCCAACCCAAAATCATAAACATGTCAAGGGCAACTTTGTAATTTGATTGTAAGGTTTTAAAGCATGACTTGTGTAGGTGACAATGTTGTGTCACAGTGTCAAAAGGCTGGGCATACCTGTAACATGTCTAGATATTTGAAAAGTTGGATTTTCCCAGCTGTTGTTCTTGTCAATTATATTAAATTACATATATATATATATGTATATATATATATATATATATATATATATATATATATATATATATAGAGAGAGAGAGAGAGAGAGAGAGAGAGTCATTTTGGACATATATAATATACATCTACCTGTATAAAACGTGTAGATGTGTTCATGTCAACAAGTACACATTTCCCTCTCACCTATGTACCTAGCAGTTTGTTTGAAGTTCATTGATGCTTTTAGCCATGCTTCACTTTTTCTCATAGTTTTATAGTATCCCAATATGTGGATGTACTATACTTTATATGCCAAGTTCCCTATTATGGAATAACTGTTTTCAGTTACTTTCATATTATAGCAAATTCATCTATCCCTGTACCTCACCTTGTTCATCATTTAATGCAATTTTCTTTATTTATCTGTCTATTTTTCACTCCTCCCACTCCACAGTTATCCCTTAGGTCGAGAACTTCATCTGTCATTGGTCATCTCAAGACCCACAGGTGGCCTGCCAGCAATTGATCCTTATTTCCTTATCTTATGAGTAACCATTTTCTAGGAATTAAAACCAGAAGTCAGACACACACACAGAGAGACACACACAGAGACACAGACACACACAGACACACACACACACACACACACACACACACAGAGAGAGAGAGAGAGAGAGAGAGAGAGAGAGAGAGAGAGAGAGAGAGAGAGAGAGAGTCTCTATTAAGCCCAGTCATAAGGGCAGCTCTTGCCACTTGAGTCATCTGTCTATGCAGTCTCTGTCGGTGAATTACTCTGCACCCCCAGAAGTACGGAAAGTGACTGTGCATTGCTGAGAAGAAACATGGGCCCAAGTTAACTGTGAGAGACTGGGGTCAGATGTGAACCCTGAAACAAACAGCTGGTTTTGTGACTACTGCTTCATAATTAACAGTTGTATCAGCATGCCCACTACAGGCATGCTTCACTGTTATTCCTTGAATAAGTCAAGTCTCTTGATTTATTCAGTCAATCAACAAATATTGCCTAGAAGCTCACTGTGTTACAGTGAGATGTCTTGTTGATGGATGTAAAACTTTTACCCTGCTGCAAAGCTGTGGAAAGGAAGAAAGGGAGAGAGAAAGAGAGGGAGGGAGGGAGGGAGGGAGGGAGGGAGGGAGGGAGGGAGGGAGGGAGGGAGGGAGGGAGGGAGGGAGGGAGGGAGGGAGGAAGGAAGAAAAGTGTAGAGGGTCAGAAACCAGACTGAGCAGTCTTGGGAGTACACCACTTTCTCAAAGGAAGGCCTTCAGCATGCACAGTGTACCCATGGACCTGGAAGGACCCTAGAGTCTTGGGGGAGTATTCAGGAGTGAGGAACCTGGTCCAGTGTGCCTTCTCGATTGCTCTGTCTACTACCAACAGCTCCTATGCTCACTGGGCTCTCGATGCCCTTGTCCTGCTTCAATGAGGTGTTTGAGTGTACATCGGCCCTTTCTAATTTTAAAGCAGTAGCTCTCTAGATTTAAAATCTCAATTTGGGAACAGACCTACGATTGGCCCGCGGCTGGGAAGTTTCACCAATGAGCGTCAGTAGGAGGTGGGGCAGTGTCCCTTTAAGCAGCCCACAAGCAGTCTGGAGAGCTTGGAGCTTCTCTCCCAGGCGCTGAAATTTTCCAGGACTCAGGGCTGCTCCAGGAGCAGCTCCTGCCCCGGGAATGTCCCCACTTTCGCCAGCAATCCCTGCAGGGGCCTTTCAGGCTCTGAACCCTTGGCGGCCAACATCCCGCGGGGATCCTTAGCCACTACTTCTGTCGCTGGTCCCCAGCGGTTTTCCAGCCTCTCTGCAGTTTCCCCAGGGGCTGAGTTCTGGTGACCAGGCAAGTGGACCTAGTGAGACTGAGCTGGTAAGTGAACCCCACCCAGCACAGAGGAGTGAGGATGCATGGGCAGAGGCTCCAGACCCAGAGCCTTACCCTGGAATGAAAGGCTCCTGGCAATATGAAAGTGACAGGGGGATGTGGTAGAGGGGAGGGGAGGGGGTTCTGACACCCAAGAAGCTAAGTGGTGTGCTCTACCCAGGGGGCCCTGGGGCCCATTGTGTTTCTACTAGCTTTCTTATAGCCACTTCGTTAACCATCATTGGAATTCATCAGATCCCTAGAAAAGGTTAACGTTACTGCTACTGCGTTTAGGATTTAGTGATGGTGATGGCAGCGGGTTAATCTTCTCAGAATTTGATTTTTAAATAGGATTTTATTTTCTCATAATTTTTTAAAAATATTTAAAATGTTTATACTGCTAACGACTTACTACTTAAGTTAAGCTGACAGTAATGTTAGTGTTTCCACTAAGGTCCCCTTTGCAGTATTATTCATGCCTTTCCACATAGCTTATACCTTGAGCTTAGATTCCCTAAAAGTGAAAGTGTTGCTGGGACTTTAAATTTTCTTTTCTTGGCTCCTTGATGTGACTGTGTAGCATTAACCAACTCTGGATTTGTACATGTGTTCTCTCTGAATTCAGGTAGGAGTACCTCTCTCCTCCTGCCCTTCCCAGCTGTATACAAGGAAGGAGGGAGGGAAGGAAGGAAGGGGGGGAGAGAGGGGGGAGGGAGAGGGTGAGACAGTCTCTCTCTCTCTCTTTCTCTGTGTGTGTGTGTGTGTGTCTGTGTGTGTGTGTGTATGTGTGTGTGTGTGTCTCTGTGTGTGTGTGTGTGTGTGTGTGTGTGTGTGTGTGTGTGTGTGTGTGTGTGTGTGTGTGTGTGTTGGAGACAGCTGGCAGGAATTGGGAGCCCAGCCCTGTTTGCCCAGAGCACCTCAGACGCCCTGTTAGCTGATTCAGAGTCAGGGAATAGTAAAGCCTGCAGTGCTGCCAGCCTAGAGGCCTTGGGCAACTGTGCCCTAGAAAATTTAAAGCCAAATTAATGGAGGGAGATGGTGGTTCTCTGGGTGTGTTAGATTTAAAAGATGCATTCAGGCAGCTCCCCAACACGGATCTGTTTGCTTGTTTGTACCTAAGCAATATGATAGAAGGTAATGCAGAGGGTCAGAGTGTATTTATGTAGTTTTTATTTTTAAAGAGGAAGCAGCTGGAAGACATACCTTCCAAAATTGGAGTAACATCTGATGCATGGATTGCCAAATTCCATTTCCTCCCATATTAAATTATTTTGGCTTCAGCAGCCTTCTTTTGCTGGGCTGGCTTGTGTTTGCAATTGTTTAGGTGGTGTGAATCATTTGTATACTTTGGGTTCCCTGCCTTTCGCACACAGATGCTTTTATCTGGGCAGCTAGTTGAGTAATTAGACGCGGCCCAGTCTCTACAGACAGGAAGAAAAAAAGATCACACTTGGACAAGATTTGTGCCTTTCTTTTTTCAAATCAATTGCCAAATCATCCCAGCCACTGAGCAATTCAGATAAAGGTGTCAAATGGCCTGAGTAGTGAAGAACTTATGTCTAGCTAATTCTGCTCATCCTTCCATAAAACATCTTTCCATGGGACCAAGAAGGAGATAGGGGATATAAAAACAAGCTTGCGCTCTTACCCTGTGACTGCCTAATTCTTAACGGATTTCTGAGGACTTGCCAGGAGAAACTGTTGACTGGAGGAAAAGTTTCAAGAAATGCAGAGCACAAAGCAGGGCAGTCTTCCTGAGTGACTTATTTCTGTTTGAACGAACGGAACACTTTGTTAGAATAACAAACCAGGGCTGCTTTTCAAGAGGAAAAAAAAAATCTTGTTCCTAAGGCAGAGATAGGATTTTAAAGTGTGAATCTTTTGGTGTAGGCTCTGTGTGTGTGTGTGTGTGTGTGTGTGTGTGTGTGTGTGAGAGAGAGAGAGAGAGAGAGAGAGAGAGAGAGAGAGAGAGAGAGAGAGAGAGTTGGAGATGATGAACGTCCTGTCTGCAGGAAATTGCCAGGAGAGTTGAGCATTTTTCCTGAATCAGCCTCAGATGGTATGCAGCTTCACATGTATTACAAGAAAGCTCTGTTACTAGGCAGTCTTTCTCCGTTGATCTCTGTAGCCTCTCTATATCTTTTCAGCATCTCCATCCCTTTCCCAAGTCTCCCCCATCTCCACCCCCACCATTAGCTCAAACTACACTTGAATCCGTGACCCTCCTCCCTCTCAAGTGATAGGATTCCTGGCCTTGCTGTCTTGCATGGTTTCTTCCTGAGCTTTATAAGATGGGATTTATTTCTGAGGGCTATACATCTAGTGTGTTGCCCCACTAGCCTCTTCCCACCATCTTCAGCAGGAAGGACTCTTGGCTTTGAGCAATATGTCCTTTCCGTGGTGATTGTTATCCTCGGGGACCCAGATGTGCTCAGGAATGAGAGCAATGCAAAGGTTTGACCTGGTGCTCAGCAGCTTGGTGGTGGTGTTTATGGTCTTTGTGGGGCTATTTGCAAAGCAGCAAAGCACTTTTGTGTTGGTTTCACCCCTAGGAGCATCAACCATGAGAAGAACTGGCAATTAAAAGACTCCCAGGGATACCTGAGAGGCACAGCGCAGGGCTGTGTGGTTGTGTGTGTGGAGAGTTGTGCTTTTTAATTTGGAAAAACAAATCTCAGAGTTTCTTCATTCCCCAAGATAATCGTTCTTAATCATTCCTGAAAAATACCCAGGCACATTAAGCCCTTCCTAGCTCCATTATAAAATAGAACAAGCTGGAGATTATAAACACAGTGTGGTATTCATATATGAAAGCAGAGGGAATGGTGATTTTTGCTACCAAATCACAGACTGGTAATCCCAGTTTAATATGGTGATAATTTGTGGATGCTCATATTTCAATGTAAAATGTTCTTTTAAAAAAAGCTTTCTTTTATATATTTTCCTTTTTCAAAATGTAGCTGGAAAGAAATTTTATTCTAAGATATTTAATATTTGGTTAGGATGCAGATCTTCTGAGTGGCTTTTGTTTTATTTTATATTATGCTTTGGGACAGATACGACTTTTTTTTTTCTTTTAGAAGTGTAATCCAGATGACTTAAATGGAAGTAAAAGGTGTAGGGCGGCACAGGGGACAGACACATCAGTGTCAGGCAAAAGTTGTGAAGGATTCTGTGACTGAGCCTTAGGCCTTAGAGAAGCACTTTCCATTTGACCTTAAGCAGTAAGAGCTGCCTATGCAAACCAATGGAAGGATCACCTGCCCTTCCCATTGACAGGACAGTTCCAGCCTGGGTGCCAATCCATCCCAAGTGTTACATAGGACACTGTTCATTATAGCTTGGCATTCACTGTGCTTTACTTTTTAAAAAGGCTACTTAAGTCTGTGGTAGTTTTGGTACAAGATTCTTCTACGTTCACCTAGGTTATTGCGCTTCGTAACCTTGAACTCTTGTTCCTTTATCTCTACTGCCCTGATGCTTTATTTATTAACAGCTGAGGCATATTCAAGCTTCCAGGGATGAGCAAATGTCTGTTGTGTTGGATTTCAGATAAAGCCTATGTTTGAACACTAGGAAATCCAGCCTGGGAAAAACAGATCTCCCTGTGGCCTACTACAGATGATAATAGTAATATACAGGATGGTAGCTGTGCATTTGCCAAGCACAGACCAATTGTCTTAGCATGCTCCCTGGCTTTCCTGTGTATGAGAATGCCCTTTGAAGTCTCTATCTCCACAAGTCTATATGGTATGACCCAGAAGTCTGCCTCTTAAGACACATCTAGGGTAGAGCCTTGAACTGTATGTATGCCTGTTGTTCTTTGCTGTATGAAAAACATCACAAGAACAAAAATTCTAAGAGGTCCATGCTATTAATATCTTATTTCTCAGAGAGGTCCAGTCACTTCCCTAGGTCACTAATCTCCTAAATGGCCTTCCAGAACACCTGGGCCTGGAACCATCCATGCTCACAAATATAGCTTCAGGTAATTAATTCTCAGAAGCTATCTAAATCCTGCCCTCTTGCTGAAGGATCCCCTCTAAGATGCCCACCTTCTGTAGCCAGAAATATTTGGGGTCTCCATGTCTGCAATGAGCTGTGCGATTTAGGGAGACCAGTTAAATTACACAGCTACCTTGTCCTGGAGCCTTCAAGTGCTGAATGGAGACAGCTTAAGATAAGATGGATGGCCATGTGCATATTTTTCAGTTTTCCAACTTGAGAAATCTTCTTGGCATTCTTCTTCTTC
Organism: Cricetiscus sungorus; assembly: GCA_030556225.1. Classification (NCBI taxonomy): domain Eukaryota; kingdom Metazoa; phylum Chordata; class Mammalia; order Rodentia; family Cricetidae; genus Cricetiscus; species Cricetiscus sungorus. Next base: position 6,054,506 of record JANBXA010000735.1, on the reverse strand, counting down.
AGGCCTTTCCGCAAATGTCACTTCCTCTCCACCAAACCAGGACAACTTCTTGAAGGTTTCTTACCAACCCAGCAGGGCAGAACCTTTCTTGCTTCCCATGACAGGGTCCTAGTGTAGCCCCTTTCTCCTCTTCTATCTCTGTATGCTCTTCCATTTTGGGGAGAATTCTGCAGATACACAAAGGCTTATTGCCAAAAAGACAGGCACAGAGAGGTGAGGAGAAGACTCATTCAAATCTGCTGGCTGATGTCTCTCTTGGCTTGCCCTCATTTCTCTTGCCTTCAGGCCAGAAGACTGGTACAGTTTTGTTTTTTCTTTTTTTCTTTTTTTTTTTTTTGGTTTTTATTTTTGTTTTACTTAATCACTGTACAATTTTGATACACAAAACCCCCATAGCCACAAGAGCTGTTTTCACTGAGAAATAGAAAGCCCACATTACCCCTCTGTCCTGGCAGTAGGGGTGACAGGACATCTGTGAAAGCACTTTGTTCCAACACAGTTTGAAGAGGTGCCCTTGCTGCCTTGTGTCTGGGGTCCCCTTCCTGTGATCTAGAGGACATCTGCTTGATGAATTGCTTCTACAACTGAAAACAGAGAAGGTTTCATGGATAATTGACACGTGTGGTCTTCCATGTGTCTCTCTTGAGGCCTGACTGTTTGTACTGACGTCTGAAATCTGAGAAGCCTCGGATGATAGAGATGTTTTTAACCTTGGCTTTGTGTGTTATAGGCTACTACGGCCCTGGACCCATTTTCATTCTCACCTTCAGATGTGCTGCAGAGTACACTGAAGGGGAAGCTACCAAGCTAAGAGGCATTGTGACTGGCCACATTGTTGAGTCTTACTTTCCTTATCTGTAATGGGGAAATACAATGATATTTTGGGGAGGGGAAAATGAGTTGAGGAATGTAGAGATGGGTCTCTGCCTGAGATCAGCATTCATGCAGATGCCTCACCCCCTCCTGCTTCTCTGTAGATGCCAGTGTCCCACACTTGCCTGACCTCCCTTTAATCTGGGGGTGTCTCGCTGTTCTTGCCTCTTTTTAGGTTCTGCCTCTTTTTAGGTTCTGTAGAAGTTGGATTGCCCTGTCCTTTTTTCTTCTCAGAAGAGGTGACTTTTCTACTTTTGATGGCCCTTTGCTGATTTCATTTTCTCTATGGTTTCATGTTGACATATAGTAATGTCCAGCAGGTTCACTTCTTTGGCCTGGACCTCTGTCCCCTGAGCTCCAGACATGTGCCATTGTCCCTTAGAGTCATCAAGAGACTGTCTCTGCTACTCCTATGCATGCCAGAATCAGAGCATTTTCTATCCCTTTACACTAAGTGCTGTGTTTGCATATAACCTGAATGCATCTTCCTAGATGCTTTAAATCATCTCTAGATAACCTAACATGTCAAAGCAGTATAGATACTAATAAATGGCTATAGTTCTGTCCTGTTTAAATAATACTGGAAACGGGGGCAAGAGTGTACCTGTTTGAAATGACACAATAAAAAAAGTCCTTTGAAACTGTTTTTGTTGTTGATTCTGTAGATATGGAACTTAAGAATTCAGAGGGCTGAGTATAAGCACATGTCATTTTAAATGCTTTTCCGTATGTATTCAGTAGGCTTCTCAAACTTAGTATACTACAGCCCAGGATTTACTCCTATCTCTGGGTCTTCATCAATGTCAGCCTATAACATCTCCAGCTGCCCAGGTACTCAACTGAAAATTTATTTCCCAAAAATGCATTCTAAACTGGAGCAGACTGGGTGAGAGCGTGTAGCGTGGAAACTGAGTAGAAAGGAGGTTGAGTTACCTTTCTGGCATGCTAAGACTGTATTATGTCTTAATAAGATCTGAGTTACATGGATTTGGGCATTTGTCAAAATTTATCGAATGAATTTTGCTGTATGCAGATCCCATTAGAACAGAAAGGATATATGTGTCAAGGACACTGCTCACTACCTCCACATGGCCAGGAAGTAGCATTTATCTGTATGTCCAGCCTTCATCCGCCTCACAGTCAAATCTCAGCTTGATTACATAGTTATATTCCTTCACACTAGTCTCTAACTAAGGTTGACTTAGACCAAACACTCCCCCTGTTTACACCTTCAGGCAGCTCCCCATTGTAATAAGGACAAAATCTAAACTCTTCCACGAAGCTCATTCTTAGACTGCATCAAGATCCTTGTCTACTAGAAGACTCTCTCTCAAACCACTAGCGCCTAGGTCCCAGCCACATGGGCTTGTGAGCACTCATTACCTTCCCACACCGGGCCTTCTGCCTTCTTGGAAAGCTCTCTTGACTCACAGTTTATCACCTCTGCGGTCTTAAATTCCATTATGCCAGGAGAACCTCTTTCATGGTGCTACTTCATGCCCACCTCTAGGGCTCACATGTTTCTTGTCTGCCTCCTCTAATTAACCTTTCTCCAAGATCCTCCTCAAGATCTGAAATGTTTGCTTTTGAGATCGTGACCCTCTACCCATCCTTCCTAGTTCTTTAAATCCAGTGGCTATGTCCTGTGAGTCTCATCACCGTTGACAGTACTTGTCACTTACTACCAGCTCCCTAAATTGATTTTGACTGTTCCCTTGCCTAGTGCCTGACATAGCAACCACAAGAAAATTGTTGGCTAATTAAGAACTTTATTATTTACTCCCTTCTCTTTCTCATGTCTTTTCTCCACTTCCTGAGATATGGAAAAATTAATGTGTTTCTTGACCCAGTAAGTTTCTATACTTAACATTGCTGAGCCTCCAAGTTTGTTTTTTTTTTTTTTAATTGCAAAATGAGGTTAGTGACCATCACCTTGGATGGAGGTCTATAACCCCTTAGAGGAAGGTGTCCTTGCAGTGGGTATATATATTTCATCACCTTTGAAAAAAATGCACTCTGGCTAATAGCTTTCTTTGAAGTCTTGGCTTTTGAACTCTCTTGTCTAGGAAGTTTCATCAAATGCAGCTGTTCAGGGGAATTTACTTGGAATTCCAAAGTTTTTAGCATCAATTACAACCCCCCCCACATGCCTTGGGAACTTAGAGTGCAATAAACATATATTTGTGTTTGAATCTGTTAGACCAAGTCTTTTCCCCAAGAACAAAGGTTGAACTACAAGCATAGTGATGCAGATTTCCTGTCCCTGGAGTCTGCTTCCTCCCCCTCACCCAATATCCATTTTGGAGTGCTTGCAAAGGATTGCAAGTCTGAGGACAGAAAAAATAGAAGCCACCAGATACTGGTGTGAATACCCTTCCCTGGGAAAGAGGAAAATAACATTGTTTCTGGAAACCCACAAGTGTGGCTTACTTATTTGTACTGATCCTTATGTTACCGGGATGGGGATGGTCCAGAGACTTTACTTGTTTAGAGCTGTGGTTAGAAAAGAAGGGGCCCCTCTCATAATGCTGTGAAACTAGCAGTGTCTGAACTAGTGAAAACTACTACTGTGCATGTAAGAGAATATGAGAGGGTGAGAGAATTGGCTGAGCAGTGAAGAACACTTGCTGTTCTTGCAGACCAGGTTCAATTCTCAGCACCCACATCCCAACCATCTGTAACTCCAGTCTCAGGAATCTAACCCTTTTCTGACCTTCATGGGCACCAGACACACACTTGGTGCACAAACATACATACAGGCAAGACATTCATACATACAAAGTCACATAATAAATGTTTTTTGAAGAGAGGGTATGTGAGAATTGGAAGGGTCCATGGACAGTATCTAGTCTAACTCTTGCTATATGACTACTGCACAATAAGAATGCTTTAGAAAAATAGAAGCTTGACAGATGGTAACTCTTAATCCTTCCCTTTAGATTGCTGAGGATTAAATTTAGGGTTTTGCTTATGCTAATCCCATGCTCTATTAATGAGCTCTCAGGCCCTCCACCTCATAGGCCATTATCCTTCTTAGGTCACCTCATTGGCATAGCATTGTTTACTACAACACTTCCTCATAGTGCCCATGGCTCCTCATGAGGCAATTCTGAGTCAGTTAACACTGAAGACAACTACATTATTCTATCCCATTATATATTACAGAACCTTTAGTAATTCATCAGTGTGTGTGTGTGTGTGTGTGTGTGTGTGTGTGCGCGTGTGTGTGTGTGTGTGTGTGTGTGTGCGCGCGCGCACATGCACGCTTGCGCACCTACCTTTGTGGAGGCCAGAGGACAACCTTGGGTGTTGTTCCTTAGACACCATTCACCTTTCTCTCTCTCTCTCTCTCTCTCTCTCTCTCTCTCTCTCTCTCTCTCTCTCTCTCTCTCTCGCTCGCTCTCTCTCTGTCTCTCTCTGTCTCTCTCTCTCTCCCTCTCTCTCCCTTCCTTTCTTTTTCTTTTTCTTTTTTTGTTTCTTTTCTTTTTTTTTTGAGACAAGATCTCTTACTGGACTTGAGCTCCCCAGGCTAGGTTGACTGGCCAGTAACCCACAGGGACTCACCTCTCTCTGACTCCCGGCATTAGCATTATAAACACAGGACCATGTCTAGTTTTCCACATGTGTTTTAGAGCTTGAAGTCAAGTCATTATGCTTGGGAGGAAAGTACTGTCTGAGCTCTTTCCTCGGGCCCAAAAGATACTACATGTAGCACAGGTTGATATGGAATTAATACTGCTCTGTTATAATTATGCACTCAGTAGAATATGGTGGCCAGACCGGTAATCTCCATACTTGGGAAACAGTATGATTGACCCAAGTTTTAGTGCAACCTGAGTTACCAAGTAAGACTTTATCTCAAAAACACTGTTTTTACTACCTGTACTGTTGCCACCATCATCATGTTCCTTCTCTTAACCTGATTGTCAGGGAAGGCCATGTGGACTTCTCTAGCCCAAGAATACCTGGGGTCCTTTTCAAAACCAGCATACCAGGCTTCTAGATTTTGGAAAGACCACGTTGTATTTTCTTTAAGTCATTTCACTGATATGCAGCATATACCTATAGGAGAGTAAACATATTGTCTTAGTTACTTTTTACTGGTACAAACACATCTAAAAGAAAAGGGATTTATTTTGGTTAATGGGTCTAAGGTTTGACCCATCAGTGTGGGGAAGCTTTGGTAGCAGGTGCTTGAGAAGACTGGTTGTTCTCTTTCCATCCTCTGTCAGGAGAAAAAGGGGTGGCAATGAATGGATAAACGTTCGTGCTTACCATGCTTTGTTCTTCTTATGAATTCTGTAATCCCACCCATGAAATGGAGCCACCCACTATTAGGGTGTGTCTTCCCACCCCAGTTAACCTAATCTAGATAATCCTTTCCAGACATGACTAGAGGCTAACCTAATCTAGATAATGCCTCACAGATGTGCCTGGAGGCTGGTCGCCTGCATGATTTTTAGATCCTGTTGACAGTCAATATTAAACAGCATAAATATCATAGTCACATAGCTCAACAAATATTCATAGATATGTTGTTCTTGACCCATGTATGAGTCAGGAAAGAAAATGTTTCAGTGCCTCAAATGTCACCTTTTGACCTTCCTCCATGTCCTTCACCATTATTCTTATTTCTAATATAGATTTTGCCTGTCCTGTTTTGTACTTTATAAAAGTCTTCTGCACCCATTTTATTGGGAGTTTCCATTATTTTGTTGTATATACATATGAATCATTTGTTTTAATTGGTATGTATGCTATTATAAAATATACAATCCCCCTCTCTCTCTCTCTCTGTGTGTGTGTGTGTGTGTGTGTGTGTGTGTTATACTACTTGAGATGATAATGCTACCCCACTACCACCAAAACAGACTCTATAGAGTATCTATCAAAAATTCCCAGTGCCAGGCAAATAACTCCTTGTGAGTTATTGGTCAGGAAAATTCAAGAGACTCCCAAAACAATACAAATTATTGCCTTTGTCCTTGGTCACCTTCCAGACAAATGTAATTGCTGAAATTACCACATGCTTTGGGCACAGGACTTGGAGGAATTAAGCTTGATCTGACCTGAAAGCCTCTTCCCCAAAGACTAGTGTTCACAGTACCAGAAGGTGCTTGCTATGCAAGCTGCCAAGGAAGAAAAGCAATTAATACTCCTATCCAGTTGTAAAGCCACCAACCATAACAATGATAGAACAACAAGATGCGACAGTGGCACTTACATCTTGGAGTTAGTCAACAGCTGTCTAACTGGACTTAAGGCCTGCCCAATATGAAGGATTCATGTTTGGTATTATCAACCAAGCCCATCATCACCCATGGCTGGTGAGACCATGGACCCTAGAGAAGAACCCACTACTGCCACTTTCTAAACTGGCATAATTTCTAACTGTAAGTATAGCTCTCAGCCCTCATCAAAGAACCTTTCTGAAGCCGACAGAGACCATTGCAGAAATCCACAACTTGTCACAATATATACAACAACTGACTGTGGGGTTCCCAGCCCTAGTTGATATAACTACAATATAGCCCTCACACCTAAGGCTTGAGAACATCATGGAAGAGGGAATGGAAAGATTATGAGAGTCAGAAGACCAGGAAGTCTCCTATGATACAGTGTTTTCTGAATATGCAGAGAAGCTGAACCCATGAAATCTGAACAATGTGGTTGCCTAAACAAACCTGAAAAAAAGGCAACACTAGTTGATATTGCCAGTGTAGATGGAAAAAAATCACACAAAGCCCTGGTGAAGAACTATAGGCAATTAAAGATTGCTGACACAGGGATAGTCAGTCTTCTCCAGGGATGAATCCCCTGGTTATCTATCCATCTATTCCCAAGTGGTCATCCCTAAAACACATACTCCTTCATGTACACACATGCACACGCACGCATATATACACACATGCATGCATATACACACACATATATATACACATGTGCACACACACATATACATACACATGCATACACACACATAATACACACATATACACACACACATGCATATACACACATACACACACACACGAAAAACATGAAAAGGGGACTCAAGATTGTGTTTATAGATCTGTGTATTTATATCGCTAATAATTAATGAAGTGGTTATAAATTTGAAAGGGTGTGTGTGTGTGTCAGGAGGCATGGGAGAACTTGGAAGGGGATGATGTGAATATATCATATATGAATTCCCAAAATAAAAATGATAAAAAAATAAGAGTAAATATACCACAATTTTATATTTAGTTGTGCATGAGAATTTGGTTAGCTTTTAGTTAGATGCCATCACAGATAGCGCTGGTGCCAGCTAATTTTAGCTGCCAACTTGATATGACCTAGAATCACCAGAAAGAAATTCTTAAGGAGGAATTATCTAGATCAGGTTGGCCTTGTCTGGCTTGTTAATTGAGGTGAAGACCACCCTGAATGTGGGAGCACCCTTCCATGAATCGTGCCCTGAGCTATGTAAGAATAAAGAAAGCTAGCTCTCTTGCCTGCAAGCAAAGATGTGTTTGTTGTGCATCCTCTAAGCTCTTGACTTGCTTTATTGAAGTGATGGACTGCGACCTGAAATTGTGAGCCAGGTTAACCTACTCAGAGTTGCCTTTTGTCAGGGTGTTTATCACAGCTGCAGAAATGAAAGTGGGCTGCTGCTGTTGGAGCCATTCTAGCACTTAGCTTCCAAGGGAATGTATAATGTCGGCTCACAATCCTCAGCATTTTAACCAATTATTTTCCCCATAATCAATTGTTCTAGCTATGCATCATCACATGGAGAACTTTTAAAACCCAAAGTGTCTTAGCAGAATAATTTATAAAAACAAAATCTCCACAGTTCTAGAAGCTGGGGAGCTCTTGCAAATTCACTGTCTGCTGTCGTAGTAGCTTCTGTCTGTGTCTCAAGCGATGTAATGGAAAAGCTAGCTAGCTCTTTGAAAGAGCATTCATTCTGTCTCTCTTTCCCTCCCTCCCTCTTGTTCCTCCATCCTTTGTCCCTACCTTGTCTCCCTCTCTTCTCTCCCTTCTTTTCCTCCTTCCTTCTCTCATTTGTGAGTCAGGGTCTCACTTTGTAGTGCAGGCTTGCCTGGGATTGACTGTGTAGCCCAAGCTATCCTTAAACTCAACAGAGATCCTACATCGTCAGCCTCTGGAGTACTGAGGTTATAAATGGAAACCACTATGCCTGGCACTGGGGATCCCTTCTCATAGAGCACCCATTCAATCCAGAGAGCTCTGTCCTTAGGACCTGGTCATCACCTAAAAACTTACACCGCCCATTACCGTCACCTCAGGTTAAGATTTCAGCATATGACTGGGGGTTCAAAGGAACAGTTCTCTTTCCATGGATTATCCAAGCTGTTGGTGAATTCTGCATGTTCTTGACGTTCCAACATCTTTTGGACAGCCACTCTTTTCAGAATGTATGCTCTAGTTCTGCCTTGCAGTAGAATGGGGACCGGATGTGTGGTACAGCTTCTGCCTCCCAGTATCCTACTCAGTGCTGTTCATTTACCCACCCACCTCCTTTCTTCTCTGGCTGCTGTGAGGGAAGAGAAGTTGGCCATCACGAACAGATCCAGCCCTCCCATCTCGAATTCCAAAGGCTGGATTTGGAGCAACCCAGACTGTCATGCAGATGATAGCTGAAGGTTGGGGCAGAGGCAGAAGTAGTGGGAGGAGCTGGCACAGGCTGCCAGAATGCTATGGGCATGAGCCAGAAACCTGGTGCCACTTTCCAAAAGGCTTGGGAGCTGCCAATTTAGCTCAACCATATGATTTTTCTTTTGCTGAGGAGGCCAAAACCCGTGCTTCCTCAACTCCTGTTGTCAGTTCAAGACAACTGGATCCTCAAATTGATTTTGGTCATAGAATAATAAATGAAGCATTGCTGTGATGTGCCAACTGGTTAATAACATATGTGAGTGACTCTGCCCAGGATTCCATTAATTTGTGTCAGGTTGGCAATTGTTGAATTAGTTGGAAAAACATTACATGTTGGGCTCAGTTACCAAAACACTCCAAAGAGATCTAAATAATGTTAGGCTCAGTGCCCCAAAGTCCTTATTCTTTCTCATTTTTTAAAATTAGATGGCCTTAAAAATACATCTGTGATAAATGAATGAGGAGGGAGGCATTGGAGGGAAATGCATTTTAAATGTCTTCTAGGCTTTGTGTCAGTTTTTCTTGCACAATGACCAAGAAGAAGGGGGGGGGGCAGGGAAAGGAACACATGTTTAGGACAGGTAATGATCAGTAATTTGTTTTCTCTTCAAATAAACATTTATGCCGTGCTTTTCTTTGGGACTGTAATTGCTCGTGAAAGTGAATCCATGATGAAGTTATTCTGTCTTTTGGAAGTATGATTATAATAGTAGTTGTCATTTATTGAACATTTCCTTTATAACCAGCAGTGTGATAGGAACTTTTCTACATCGTGGGTCAATGGATATTTTATATAGATCCACATGACAAATATTTTAGGATTAGCAAATCATTAGGGAAAAACCAAGGGTATACCTATTTAGAGAGAAAAGTTCCCATAGAATTCTGTTGATTAAGTTAAAAATATGAAGAGGTTAATGGTATTCTTTTGGGAGGAGGAAGGAATAAAGGGCTCAGAATTGCTGTCCCCTGTCATCAAGTTGATGGCAAATGTGCATCTATAAAAGTCTCTCTCAGCTCAAGAGCACAAAAGCAGGTGGTGGGTATGCCCCGCAGGCCATAGTTTTATTTACATTATTGCCTGAGAGCAGCTGTAAAGATCTGGTCTCACTGCTTCACTGTCCTGGAGACCCAGATTTGTTTTGCCCTGTCCTGCCAAGTTAGCATATGGCTTCTTTCTTCAAAGTCACCCCACAGTCACAGTCTTCCCAACTGCTGCCACCACATCTGCAGTCGAAGCAAGCACAAAGAATGGAGGAAGATGAATTCATATCTCCTACCTTGTAAGGAGATGTCTCAAAGTTCCATCTGATGCCAATATGCTTCCTTTGCTGGAACATATCACAGGACTGCCCGTGTGTTAAATGAGGCTACAGCTGCTACTATGCTTGGATAAAAATCCTGCACTGAAGTAGAAGAGGAAATAGTAGGGTAATAAAGCAGTCCACTCCTATCTGTAGTTTCATTTTCCATGGTTTAATAAGTTCCTTAGCCAGCTGTGACCTAAAAATATTCAAGGGCAAATCCAGAACTAAATAGTTTAAATGTTTTAAGCTCTGACTGCCCTGACAACTCTCGTGCTGACTCATGACCTGTGCCTACCAGGTACAAGAATCATTCCTTTGTCTTGTGCACCTGCTCTGTATATGAGACCTGCCTGATACTCACTTGTCGCCATTTTAGTTATGGGATGACCATATTGATGTGATTGTATTCAAGAAAGATGGGGTTTTCAGGGATGGGAAAAAGAACAAAGCGTTCACCCTGCTCCAATGAGAACCCGAGTTTGATCAGAATCCACTTAAAAAACAAAACAAAACAAAAATCTTGGTGTGATGGCACATCCTTGTAATCCTAGTGCTGGGGATGGGAAGACAGACATAAATTGCCTAAATCTCAAGCTAGCCACCCTGTCCTACTAGGTGAGTTTCAGGCCACTGAGAAATAATCTCAAAGAAAAGTGGATAGTACTTGAAGAAAGACACAAACACTGGCACACGAACATAAATGCACACACACACACACACACACACACACACACACACACACACACACACAAATAAATTATGATTAATACTATCTTAGTTATGTTTCTGTTGCTATGACAAAACATCACAAACAAAAGCAATTTGGGGAGAAAAGGGTTTATTTCATCGTACAGCTTGTAGTCCCATCATCCAGGGGAGCCAGGGCAGGAAGTCAAGGCAGAAGCCTGGAGGTAGGGATTGATGAAGAGGCATAGAGGAATGCTGCTTACCGGCTTGATCCTCTTGGATTGCTCAGCCTGTTTTCTTATACCCCAGGATCACAGCCCAGTAACACAACCATTAGTGATCTGGGCCTTCCCATATCAATCACCAATAAAGAAAATGCATGATAGACTTGCCTACAGACTGATCTTGTGGATGCTTCCCCCCCCCAATTGAAAGTCCTATCTCTTTCCAGGGGACTCTAACTTGTGTCAAATTGACAAAACAACAACAACAAAAACTAGCCAACACAAATCCTATCCACAGTTTCAGACATCCATTGGTGGCCCAGGAGCTTAGGCCCAGAAAATAAGCAGGAAATGCTAAAACTGGATTCTTCCACCATGTATAATAGAGTTAGAACATGAACCCCAGAGTGATAGCCATCTTCCCCCAGGTCTTATGCTAACAGAGCAGTGTTTAATGAAAGTCTCACCAGCTCAGTCTTCTCTCCTCTCTCTTGCCCTCAAGCATAGTGGGCAAGTACCCAGGCACCTTATTAGGACTCAAGTGTTGGCTTGATTTGTATATGCCTTGTTCCTTCCAAAGACATTCCGAAGGAGCCTGTGAGGGAGGTTGAGAACCATTATCCTTCTGTGGACAGCCCTGGAAAAGCTAGCGCTAGGTAAGGCTAGAGCTGGCTGAGGATAAACCTGAGATGGAGCCTCCCAATGTCCCTAGACACAGAAGTACTTGAGATCTCCCCAAAGCTTTTTTCTATTCACAGGGAACAGAAGACAAGTGCAGCTATCAGCAAGCTAGGGCATGCACATTGAGAAAGCTGGCAGATCCTTGTCTGCGCAGCTACCAAATTGCATGGAAGGAAGGATTTGAGGGTGTGAAAATACTGACCACGCATGTGACCTTTCTCAGTGACCCCACTCACTACTGTGCTTTAGAATATGTCTGGGATAGTGCACATGCTATCTGAAATGGAAAGCAAGACGAAAGCTGAGAGGACTGTCCATGTTCTTTCTATAAGCATACATACATATTTCTGGCCCTTAGGGAGAATGTTAGGTGCTTGCCAGGTAGCACTGGGTTCATCTTGCACCATCTCACAGCAGTCTTGTGGGGTACCATCATCATTCCATTAGAGGATAAGTAAGTATAATGTTGAGAACTTAGACAACTTGCCCAAGACCACACAGCTCATAATTGGACTCCAGTTCAGGCAGTTGGAATCAAGTCTTTATTTTCAACTGTATAATTCATGGCTAGAATACTTAAGTCACCCTGTGCGATAAAAGCTATAATAGTATTTTCAAGGAACATGGGATTATGGTGATTAATTATTGGCTTGATAAGAAGGATGGGCAAAGATTCTAAGAGGTAGTGATATTTGAGCTGGGCTCAAAGAGTAAGGGCTGTGTGAGATAGAAGAATAAAAGTCCACTGAGATAAATTGTGGCTAGTCAAATACTTCCTCTTCCTCTGGCATACCATAGTCGTCATGACTCTTGTGGGTTTTTTGTCTGTTTGTTTGTTTTTGTTTTTTCTTACCTCCCTCTGAGTATCACTCAACACTGCTGCTTTCAGTCTAGAGGCCTCTCCTCATTTAGCTCCCTAGTACCTCAGATGCAGACAACTTGCACCAAGTTCTAAAGGCCTTCTGTGGGATTGTCTGCCCCTCTTCCCGCCATATTCATGACTCCAGTCTGTCTAAGCCGGGCTATGTTTTTTGTGTGTGAAGGAGTAAAGCTCATAAATAAAAGAGGAGGCCAAAGTAGGTTTTGGTAATGAGGCTCTTGCTTAATAACACCAGCAAGCCAACAAAAAGCTGTAAAATATTTATCAAACTGTTGCGTTAACATTTCTGCCATGCTTGCTGCAGACACTGGAGTTCTCTAGAGAATGCAGCTACCTGCTACCAAGCATGAGAAGGAAGCCTTTTTTGAGGCCAAGCACACACCTGTGTGATCGTGAACTTGCTTTCAGCTGAAGCACTTTCTGAGTCTGTATTAATGATCACCTGTCACATAAGAGTAGGTGTTGAGGTTTAAGTACAGCTCTTCACAGTCCCCAGGAGAGACCCTGCAGGCATCTCAGGCTGTGAGATGACGCTTACAGGGTGGGCCAACAGAGCCCCTGCACATTCCAGGCAGCTCTGATTTTTCCCAAGGCCACTGTGTCTTGAGAGTTTTGTTTATGATTAGATTAATGGTGACAAACTGTGGTGATATATACAAGTCCTTGGGTTTTTCCCCCCCTCTTAAAGAATTCTTCAAATAGCTGGGTTTGCCCTTCCCAGAGACTGTAGATTGCATCAGCAGATCTAACAGTTGTCCCATGGTCACCTCCAAATAAGGCATACCATACATGTTCCAGCTGCTGTAAGGTCTCAAGCTGGTCAAGAAATCAATTATTGTGTACTAAAAAGCAATTTCTCATCTGAAGTCATGAACTCCTATGTTATTTTTAGGCCAACCTTTAATTTATGTGGTACACAGAAAGAACCAGGTTTTTCAAATGAACTTCTGGAAGGTTCATGGGAGAGAAATAAGAGAGGAGGTAAATTGAGGGGCAGGGCTAAGATGTCTGAACAACTCTGTGGCAGTCTGAACAAGGGCTTAAGAGTTCATCCAACAGTTGCTCCCAGCACTGCCATGCTGTACTGTTGAGTGAGTTTTTTTATACTGCTGTTATCTCACCACTTTTACCTAAAAGATGCTTTAATTATGGCATCACTTAATCCTAACACTAAGGATTAAATAAGAGCATATACATAAAGCCATTAGTATAGTATTTTATATACAGTTATAACTTGATAAATGATCAGCTCTTACTACTATTTTATAAACTTTTCATTCCAAGCCAGAGGATTTTCCACATGGTTAGATATAAGGTGACTGATAAATGATCAAGTTGTATACATTCAGAACTAGGAGGCAATATACCAGGAGTCCCCACTAATTCAGGGGTCTGTTGACAGTGGTACTCTAGATGAAACCTGTCACATTTTTTGAGAAGTAAAGTTTTACTGGAGCAAATTCCTCACTCATTTGTACCTGCCTTTGACTGTTGTTCTACAAGGGCAGAACAGAACATTCATGATGGAAACAACATGGCCCATCAAGTCTAATATTTTTACTGTCTGCCCCATAAAAAAAAAGTCAATTGGTTCGTCTAATCCAATCTAAATACCCTCGAGCAAAGCAAGACTATGGAAACCGGGGAAATGACCTGCCAAGAAATCTAGAAAGACTTTAACAAATGCTTTTTGTCCTGTGATGATTCCCCACTGTTGTACCTGCTGTGTCCTGGTTCTCTTCGGAAGGATTATACTGAGCATAGGGGAAAGCCCAGGTCACTTGTGTGTGGAAAACCATAGCAACAGTATTCTCAAACCAACAGATGTGAAGGGTCAGTGTCGGGGTAAGCAGCAATCCCAGTTACTGGATCAACTGAGGTTCCATCCTCATGCTGTTTTTTGCAGCCTGGCCTCGAACACATGGGGAGGCTGCATACTTCTAGCTGGCTCCTCAAACATGTGATGGGTGTATTTGATGGTAACCGAGTTTAAATTTTCCTAAGACATAGATTATATTAGAAAGTAATTTGCGAAAGACCCTTTTCTTTAAGCGCAGCTAGTCAAGCTGATTATCTCAACATTTTCATTTTGTTGTTTCCTATTTGAAACACTTCATTTAATTCTCCCAGCAGCCTTAAGTGAGGTAGAAAACTAAGGGTCTAGGTTATTTCTGCTTTCTAATTGTCCCGAATTCTAATTGGGACTATTCTGGGTTGATTGAAATGCATCTGCAAACATATTGCCATTATACTTCCATTGTGTTTTATTAAACTGTGGATTCACCCATAAAAGAGTCCCAAGAGACAAGCTATAAATCACATCTATGTACAAAGGGGCAAGAGACCCCTCCCCTAAGATGGTGAATCAGGGTAGAGGGCTATGGATCTCATGCTCACGTTCCCCCCAATGCCTAAAACAGACTGTGACACGTAAGAGAAGCTTAGTATATACAGAAATGGTGGCAGAGAAGGAACTGACAAGCTCTGGGGATTCTTTTGGGTTCTTCTGATTCAAAAGGGGCCCTCTGTTAGCAGAGATAGTTTAAATTCATTTTAAATGTTTGAAATTGCCACCCCTACAAGTCAGGGACATGGAGATGACCACCTGCTTTCAGATTCCTTAGGAAACTTCCAGCTTGGTGTTGGTTGATTGTTTTTTCTGTTGTTTATTTTTAAGACAAGATCTTTCTTTGGGCTCGAATTTATGGATTAGACTAGTCTGGCTGGCCAGTAAGCCTTGGGGACTGGCCTATATCTGTCATCCCTGGGATTACAAGTATGAGCCACTACATCTGGCTCTTTCCTTTTTTTTTTTTTAAACACGGGTTGTGGAGATCAGATTCAGGTACTACTAAAGTGAACTGTGTGGCAATCACTTTACTGGCTACACTCTCTCCAGCCATACTAAGGATTTTTATTGTGTGTCTACTGAATATGAACAATGAAGAGAAAGTGGCATGTTTAGCAGATCACAGAAAGTAAATACAGGGCATATCAGATGGTTAAGCAGAGGATGACCACAAAGGCCATTCTGTCTGTAGAGCTGGTGGTACTTCAGCCTGAGGACACAAGAGTAATGTCTTGTCTGGAAGTCAGTATATAAGACAAGTGCCCAAGTGTATCAAGAACAGAATGAAGGACCCTGGGACCTAGAACAAGGGAAGTGGATTAGAGAAGAGGGAGATTCCAGATTGTGTATGGGACCTGGCTGGCTTCACAGGGTACTTGATTTTGAGGGCCTCTCCTAGCTGTGCTTGAGGGGTACCATGGGCAGATCACTTGGGTGTCTGTAGATGACAAGTGAAACCATGATCAGCCTCAATAGGCTGTGTGGTCATGTGTGTGGCATGAACATTCTCACACATCATTAAAGAGCCTCCTGTGTGGTCATGTGTGTGGCATGAACATTCTCATACATCATTAAAGAGCCTGCTGTGTGGTCATGTGTGTGGCATGAATATTCTCACACATCATTAAAGAGCCTTCCTGTATCAATACCGGCACGCCTTTGAATGGGTTCCTTTTTAGGCAAGCTCTCACCATCTACCCCCAAAGTGAACCTCTGTTATGAGATATTTGTAACTGTGAAAATAAATTGCTGTGGTTGGTGTAATAAAAAGCTGGATGGCCAGTAGGTAGACAGGAGGTATAAGTGGGATTTCCAGGGAGAGAAAGGAAGAGGAGGAGGGATCTAGGCATATGAGAGAAATGCAAGGAGACACAGAGGAAGTGGGATGCACGTATGTGACAGAATGTAGATGAATAGAAATGGGTTAATTTAAGTTATCTAGTTAGGAACAAGCCTAAGCCGTAGGCCAAGCTTTCAGAATTAATAAGAAGTCTCCATGTCATTATTTGGAAGCTGATAGAGGAACAGAAAAAGACTAGATACAGCCCTTGGCAACTCTTGACTAGCAGAAGGCCATGCTCTTTTATTTTCCCAGTGTTCTTATCAAGACCCCTCCCAGTAATACTGTCTGACCGTACCTTGATATCACTCACACTAACAGACTAATAAAGGAGGAAGTAGCTGTGTGGGCAGCTCTGATTTGTCCATTTCTGCCATGTGCCAATCTCTAGGCAAGGTAGACTTGGCCTCTGTATAACTCAATACTCTTCCCTGCCCCAGGAAAATTTGAAAATGTCTAGGGACATTTTTGATTGATTCAGTTTGGGGAAGGAAGAGTTCTATTTGAGTCAAGTGGGTGAAACCAAAGGCTCTGCAGAATGTCCCATGATGCACAGGCCCTTCCACTGAAGAAACAGTTATCTCCCCACAGTGTCAGATGCGTTGAGGTTGGGAATCTCTATAATCCTATTGCTTCTGTGAGGAGCAACATTGGCCTGACCCAGTCAGCATAAAAAGCTTACTTTCCCAGTTGCCATCTGTAGTGGGATATTTACTGTGTCTGCTTCTGTGGCACTGACCACACCCATTGAGGGGTTGAGCCAGGGGTGGAAGTGACCTGTGGGGCTTGGTCTCAGAAGGAGGTGGAGAACGCTCTTTGTGGCAGGACATGGAGAGAGGAGCATCCAGTTTTAACTGCTGTGTTCATCTGTCTGTGTCTTAATAAACATCTATTCGGCCTATTTGTTTATCCTGACCCTTAATAAACCGCAATAGCCATCACATTTGCCAGTTGGTGACACTATTGTAGAAAGTCAAATCAAGCCTTGGTAAAGTAAGGTAAGTGGTGTGGCGTTGGATGTCCTCTGTTTAATTCTACTTCTGATGCTCAAGAATTTTGAGATCTTGAGTACAATTTTTAACCTTTTGTTAAAACCATCTTACCAAGTCAGCACCAGAGTTGATTAGAAGCTCCAGGTGGAAGCAGTTTATGAACTAGAGCATGAAATTAGTAATACCTTCTAGTGAACAGTCTGGTGTGCAAGGTGTTAGACAAGGCATTATGTTTTCCGTAGGACAGTCTCCAGCCTCAGAGTGTTTCCAGAGAGATAGGACACTCAAGATTGGAGTCAAGTAGAAAACTATTCTCAAAAGGTAGAAGGCCTACTGATGGCTACACTCAAGCTCTTCTGCAAGTACCCGGCCAGAGTTAGAATCCAATAAATGTTGAGTGCCTGTGATGACATGCTTGTAATTCCAGTCTTAGAAGGCAGAGACAGGTGGCAGAGGCAAGCTGGATAGTGACTCTGTATGTATATAATACATATGGTCCAATTTTCAATTTGATCAAAATGCCTAGCCTCAAAAAAGTGTGACGGTAGAGAAAAATGTAGAAAATTCCTAACATAACTTTGGATCCACACTTATGTGTACATAGAATATACATGTGCACATACATGAACACAAAAAGAAGAAATGGTGTGAGAGACTGAGATGTGGCCAGCAGAATGCTCTAGTTATGTGGTAGAGCAGATATAGGTTTCCAGAGAAGCTTGTGTAACATATGATGTGTTTACCAGGTGACATTCCTCTGTTGAGGATGAAGGTCTACAGCAAGGACAAGCTCTCTCCTCTCTCTCTCTCTCTCTCTCTCTCTCTCTCTCTCTCTCTCTCTCTCTGTGTGTGTGTGTGTGTATTTGATAACCCTTTATAGTGAACTTCTCTTGGACAAATTCATGAATTCACGCCATGAAGACTCCTATATCAAAAGTCTACCAGTTAACAGAATTATTATGTTTTCCATATGTTGTTAGTATATTTATTTTCTGGAAAGGTCAAAGATAGTAAGTATTTTGGAGATAGTAAATCATAGTTAAAAAGGCTTAAAAATACTTGTAAATCATAGAGGTTTACATTAAATCATCATTTTAGGTTATGAATTTCCATGGGGAATAAAAAAAGAATTTCCCTTAAGAATTAATATTTAGTTCAGTGGTAGAGTGCTTGCCTACCAAGCCCTGCGTTCGGTCCTCAGCTCTGGAAAAAAAAAAAAAAAAAAAAAAAAAAAGAATTAAGTTCAACTCAGTTTTGAGCTTTCAGCTCATTTAAGTTACATTTCACCCTGATTTCTGTGGAGTCGACTGTCACGATTTGACTTGGTTTGATGAAGGAATTCCATTAGGGTGACAGGTGTGCCCCACTTCACAGTGAGGGCAATCAGAGAGGGGCGGTGATGTGAGGTGCCACCTTAGCACATGAAGGGACCAGGTTTTCCAGCTGTTTGGCTTGCTGGCTTTGTCTTTTACTCCTTTGATGTGAATGTGAATGGTGATTGATCTCTGCCTCTTTCCTGACAGCTCAAGAGGTTAACCTTTTACTGTTTGTGGTGGACTTTAATTATGAGCCTACAGTTTTGTAAATGAGTGGATGAATGCCTTGTGTACACAATCTGGTTACAAGTTAATTAACTCCCTGGTTCTTTCTGATTAGAAACTTACCAGGGAAAGGAGGCAATTTTACTTTGGAGTGGACTGACAAGTTTATATATACATATAATACACATACATGTATACATATACATGCTCTTTGCATGTGTGTGGATAGGCATAAATATACCTATATTATTTTGTTTCTTCCAATCAATTGCCACCATTAAATATTTTCCTTGAGATACATAAAGATGATAAAGAGGAGTTAGATGAAATCTAATCTGCTAAGACAGATCATTAGCAGGCAGTTAGTGGGAATGACCCACAAAAAATGACTCTGTTAAATGAATTGTCCAATGTATATGCAAGTTTCTTCTGCTGAGACAGGCTGCCTTTGGGGGGGAAGAGATACTGTGTGTTCAGTTCCCACTGCAGTGGTCTCAGTGAGGACAGTGTCAGAAAGTTTGATGAAGTTGGCTTTTCCTTTTTCAGACTGGTGTGGAGAGCGCTTGGGAAATTTGTCCATTTTCTTCAGCCATTTTAGGAATGACTGACTTCTTAGCTGGTGACAAACTGGTGAAAATGAGTCTAGGCCCATAGTCACTTTGGTCTTTGGGTGCCTTAAAGTCCCTTGTGTTGGGAGGAGCCTTAAAGAATAAAATTCCTTACTCCAGTACCTATTTAAATGGGTTTTCTGCAGAGAGGATCATTTCTAGTTGTCAGCTCCGTGATATCCTACATTGGAGAGGTTATTTTGCAGTCTTTTAAAACTCATAGTACTGCTGAAGAAACCAGGAGGAAAAGGTTATTTTTTTTTTTTCATGTCTTAATTACAGCCCAGCTTAAGATCTGACCTCCACTGCTTGTATCTTCACTCCTTTTGGAAGGGTAGCTTATTACAAAAAGAGCTTCCTGACTTGCTCTTAATTGCTGCAAATTTTTGCATAGTTAAACAATGGATTGAAAAGAACCCACCTACAATTAGAGCCTGATTCAGGATGATACAGGAGGGTTATGTGTGATATAAGACAAAAGGATTGCAAAATCCAGTGCCTCTGGGAATAATAGTCACTTCAGAGAGCCACTTATACCTTTCAGATCAGAATGCTTCAAGGTAACCTGCAGCCTATAAATACATGGAAGGGACATTAAAAAAAAAAAAAAGCAAGCAGTGTTGCTTAAAACAACTCAACTGTATCATGTTTGCATTAAAAAGCATGCATTGCAATAACTGCCAATATCTGACTGTGATCAGGCAGCCCAGCCTTATGGGGGAAGGGTCGATGATAAAAGCTAAACAATCAGGAATTGCAGATTCTGAACACAACCCTGCTAGTATCTGCTAGCATTGTGACTTTGCACAAGTCACATGACTTGTTCTGGTTTCAGGATCTGCATCTGCAAGACAAGACACTTAAATATGTGATTTTGGGTTTGTTTTACAGTGTGTGCAGGTGTGGTGCATGTGTGTGTATGCGCATGCCTGTGGAGGTCAAAGGGCAATCTTGAAAGTTTTCAGGTACCACCCACCGTTTTTTTTGTTTTGTCTTGTTTTGTTTTGTTCTTTGTTTTTGTTTTTTTGTTTTGTTTTGTTTTTTTGGTTTTTTGTTTTGTTTTTTGATGGTTGTTTCTTTTTCTGTAACTCCCTGAGCAGATTAAGCTGGCTGACCTGGGAACTGCAGGCAGCTGCCAGTCTCCACCTTCCCATTGCTGAGATTACAAGCAGTACACCACACCTAGCTTCTTTACTGTGCATTCTGGGTGACTAACACAGATTCTAATGCCTGCAAGGCAAGCAGTCATCAAATAGGCAGTTTTTGCAAAACTCACTTCAACTTGAATCACGATGCCTGTATTTTCAAGTTTTTCTATAAATACATAGTACTGAGCCTTTGACTGAATCCAGTGGTTGATCATGTGTCCTCCTGCTCTGGCATGCCTTGCTGTGAGGGTCAGCAGGGACTGTGGGGGGAGTCAGAGAATATATGAAGGGGCTTTCTACCAGAAATATGATTGTGATGAAGGCAGGGATTAGTACAGGAAAGCTAAACATTTGACAGTGATCTGAATCGAACTCTGAAGAAATGCCTCCATCATTCATGCTTAAACATCTAATTCAAGCGTCCTCAAAGTAGACCATCACACAAGTTAGA
Organism: Cricetiscus sungorus; assembly: GCA_030556225.1. Classification (NCBI taxonomy): domain Eukaryota; kingdom Metazoa; phylum Chordata; class Mammalia; order Rodentia; family Cricetidae; genus Cricetiscus; species Cricetiscus sungorus. The sequence goes on along the minus strand of JANBXA010000735.1, from coordinate 6,033,760 downwards.
AATTAACTTCCCAGGCTTTTCCTACCCGAGACTCACTGAAAAACAGAAAACTCTGAGGCAGAGGCCCAGCCTTCTGTGTTTGACAAGCTGTCCACATGATTCTGTTGCACGTTAAAATTTGTATGTATGGGTGCATGTGTGCACAAATGCATGTGTTCATGTGAAGACCAGAGAAAAACTTCAGATGTTGTTTCTCGAGTGCAGTCAGTTTATCTTGTTTCTTAAACTATGCCCTCCTGTTGACCTAGTAGGCAAGGCTGGCTGGCCAGGGAGCCTCAGACATCAGCCTGTCTCCACTTCCACAAGGGTTACAAGCATATGTGCCACAGTGCCTGGCTTGTTTTGCAAGAGTTCTGGGGACTGAATTCAGGTCCTTGTGCTCCCAAGGCAAGCACTTTGTCTAATGAGTCATCTTCCCAGCCCTTGCTCTTTAAGTTTTTAGAACCACTGATCTAATGAAACCCAGATCACAGATGTCATCTCATGGAGAAACTACAAGATCAAAAAGGACCAAAGAGAATTTTATTCCTATTTTAAGGATAGGATGTGAGGCATAAGGAGAGCTATAGGTTGGATCAAGATTATCTGAGGGCACCCCTGAAGTCTTTTCCAGTTCTAGAGCTGTTTTGATAGTGGCACCAAGCTCTCTGAGGCATGGTTTAAAATGACAACTTGTCAAGGATGCTTTCTAATGAAGAGGGGAATGCACTGAAGGGATTTCATTCTGTGATATTCAGAAGAACCCTAACCAATGGGAATTGTTTCAGCAAACTATTGGTTACTAAGAGAGAACCCTGAGTTTGCAGAAATGACTGGGAACTGAGACTTTTTCTGATGGCTGATTGTGTCATTCTTGCCTTCCTGTGAACTGGTAGCTCCAAGACCAAGTACACATTTCAAACCTATGATCATCAGCTAAAATGCTTAGCTGCTACTTCTTCTGAATTTAAATCATTCTTGAGAATTGCCCATTAATACCAAAAGGAAAACTCTGTCCTAGGCCTCTCTGGAAAATAATAGTTGGTCAGGATAGTCCTAGTCTTGTCACCTAGCCCACAGCCTTTGCTGTCCAATGTGCATGTGAACACATAGTACCTCTTCCAGGCTCCTTTTTTAAAAGATCTTCTATTGTTAGCAGGACAGGCTCCTAACAGGAGCATCAGTCTACAGCTAGAATGTGAATTTCTGAATATCGTCTTGAAGGAGGAAGAAGCAGAGCTTGGTGGTGCAGGCTCATCATCCCAGCTACTGGAAGATGTTGATGCAGAAGAATCACAAGCACAAGGCAGTCTGGATAACCTAATAGACCCTATCTCAATAAATAGAGTACAAAGAAAGCAGGGGCTATAGCTAAGTGGTTGGGATACTTGCTTGGGGGTGCAAGGTCTCACATTTAGTCCCAGGACAATAAAAAATTTTAAAATAAAAAAGTGAAAGTAGAAGGCCACTTCTGTTGCTTACTCTAAAAACTGTCTTTGAACCCAGTGTCTATTTATCCAGATTTGAGAAACCCAGACCAGAAGAGATAATGGTTTTCTATCCATGCTCATCTAATATCCAATTTCTTTCTTTTCTTTTTTTCTTTTTTTCTTTTTTCTTTTTTTTTTTTTTTTTTTTTTTTGCCTTCTTAATCTTGAACAATTGTGAGCCAGAGCAAGCTTTAATTAAATACTGACCAGGAAGATGAACTCTGGCCAGGTTCACCCCTGTGTTCCCAGAGAAGAGCCCAGAGTCACATTTTATAGAAGCTTAAAAAGGCAAAAACCCATAATTCACTGCATTCCCCATTAGGTCCAATCAGTGGCAATTATACATCCTAATGTATACCCTGCCTATGTGCCTCCCACCTACATGTGATCAAGCATATCCAGTGTAGTCTGTTCAAACAAACTTGTGTAGGGGAGTGAAAACATGTGGCTTGTTATTTCCCAAGAATTGCAGCTCCCAACATTCCAGGAAGTTATCTTGTCCTTGGACAAGTGGGGCTAAAAGGTTAACTTTGGCTCTTACAGTTTGTGGCTCAGAGTCATACACTAGAAATTAGATTGTGCTTCATGCCTCTTACTGTTATAAATCACCACTGAATTCGTAAGACCAAATAACCTAACTCCACTTTCATCAGGGTAGATGTCTGTGCTGGAGTGTATGTGTTTTATTATTAAAAATATTTAAGCACACAGATCAAGATGCAATAGTCTGGATTTGAAGGGCTTTATGTTCTTTGATGCAGCACACTGGCTTAGGGTCATCAGTCTACACCATCGTCCATAAATATGATGTACACAGTTCTCACTTCCATTTTTAAATTATGAGCTGCTTGATCCTGCCTTGTTCTTCCTGCATCATGAAAATAAAAGAAAACCTATATTACGTTAAATTTTACTTAGCTGAAGGCAAGAAACCAATCAGATCTAAATACTGCCACCCCACCCCCCAACCCCAGCACACACCCAATTCACCTTTTCTAGGCCTAGCACTATTTTCCTTTTATTGTCATCATCTAGCAGCTGCATTAGTAGATGTCAGAATGTCCAGCACATGCCTACTGAATCTGGCATAATTAAATGTCAACCCTAGTTAAGGAGAGTTCACTTCTACATGTGACTTGATAATTAATCCTGACATTTTCAAGTGGAAAACTAATCACTGCAGCAGTGACTACATGCCTCCTTTCTGCCAGCCAGTGTTTCTCATCTCTCCCCAGACAAATGATGAAGCAAAAAGAAGAATATAAATGGGAGCATATTGGTAAGGGGTTTCCCCTTGGGACTGACATCCCATAATTTCTAGCTTTGATTACTAGTGGTAGCACAAAAATTTTCACTGAATTAGTTCAGAATTCTGCGTCCTCCTCCCAGTCCTTTTATTGTTATCAAGCACAAGGTGCTGCAGAGCTCTACTTGGTGAAGGTCAACTATCAGGGCCAGAGCACTTCGACTTTTGAAATGCTGAGTGCCCTTCAGAGTCCCTGCTGTGTTGCCATGCAAGTTAATGTTCCAGGGTTCTCTGGCTCCTGTTGTCTGTGGTTTTGTAACCACTAAACTTGTGGTAGGACTTCCCTAGATGTCACTTTTCCTGTGGCTGGCACAGGATGGAATACTCCAATTGTGAGGTGAAAGAACATGGATGACATAGAAACAGCACTTCAAGACACTGCCAGGTGGAAAGTGACGAGGGTCGTCGGAACAGTAGGTAAATGATGGCATAATTCTTAGAGGTGTGGCCTGTGCCATTGTGCTGCCTGGATTCATGTGAACCTGCCAGGAGCTAGAGACATTTGGGGAAAAGGAACATGGAAAAAAATGTGCCTGCCCCCCACTCCCCAGATTGGCTTGTGTGCAAGCTTGTGGTGCATTTTCTTGATTAAGTTTGATATAGGAGGACTGTGTTTGTTTGAATGAGAAAGGCCCCCATAGGCTCATATTTTGAATGCTTGGTGGAATTTATTGGGAAGGATTTGGAAGTGTGGCCTTGTCACTGGTGGTAAGGCTTGAAGCTTCAAAAGACTGGTGCCATTGCAAGTGTTCTCTCTCTGTCTCTCTCTGTCTCTGTCTCTGTCTCTGTCTCTGTCTCTCTCTCTCTCTCTCTCTTTCTCTCTCTCTTTCTCTCTCTTATTTGTCTGCCTTCTGCTGACAGATCAAGAATTTTGCCATCAGGGACTCTAAACCTCTGAAAGTGTAAGCCTAGTTGAATTCTTCCTTTTATAAGTTGTCTTGGTCATGGGGTTTTATCGCTGCAGTAGTAAAGTAAATAATACAAGGGCCCAGCTCACTTGGGTGGTGCCACCCCTGGGCCGCTGATCCTGGGTGGTATAAGAAAGTAGTCTGAGCAAGCCACAGGAACAAGCTAGTAACCAGCACTCTTCCATGGCCTCTGTTGCAGTTTCTTTCTTACATTTTTGCCCTGACTTCCCTCAGTGATGGACTGTTACCTGAAGTATAAGATGAAATAACCCTTTCCTCCCCAAGTTACTTTTGGCCCTGGTGTTCTATCACAACAATAGAAACCCTAGCTAAAATAGTTGTGTTCATGATCAATGTTTCTACTTATGAGCCTCAGTGTATTTGTGTATGAGATGAGATGATTAAATTTTTGTCTACTGACATCTCCTTTTCACAGTTGTCCTAGTCATAGCTGTTGTTACCCCACTTACTGTATACCGGGTACTTTGTTCAGAGCTCTATCTAAATTATCTACTCTGTTTTTTCAGAAGATCTGTCCACATTTTGTACTGAAAGATTCACAGGGTCCAAATAACTTTTTCCCCCAAAGACCATACAGCCTATAGGGACAGAGCTGAAATTTCTACTGATACATTTCACACCAAGACTGGTACTTTTCTTTTTCACTGTGTGGTCCTCAAAGAGGTCTAAGAAGGCCTGAAAGTAAAATCTAGACAAGTGGTTCCTAACGTGGACAATTCTTTTCCTGAAAGGACAGCATTAGTTTCCAGAGACATCACTGGTGGTTAGGCTTGAGGAAAGATTAACTAGTAGAACCTGGTGGAGAGAGGCCAGAGATGATCCTGGACACTGTGCAACTCAGGCACATGCTATCCAATAACTTTAACATCACTGGATGATTTTGTCATTGTACAAAAATGAAAGTGTGGGTTCTCAAACTGAGATGGCCTCATGCCCCTAGATGGTGGAGACTTATGGGATCACTGTCATATATGTGATCTATCCATTGACTAAAGCATCATTGTACCATATTTCACTGCATTTGGCACAGATGCCAACAACAAGACATTATACACAAATTGTCTATAATGTTAAGGTAGAGATGCTCTAGGCCCCGTCTAGCATTAGCCATGAAAACTCAATATATTTTTTTAAAAAAGGGGGGGTGTCATCCTTAGGAATAGCATCCCTGGTTTTATCCTTTTGCATTAAAGCACATCAAGTCTCATCCTTTCTACATATCATGACATTTAACCATCACAGACTTTGATACAAGACAGACCTACATTCAAACTTTTTTTTTTTATCACTTTCTGTTTTCTTGCGGGGCATCCTTTACACTTCTATGCCTTGTGTCTTCTGTTCTGCCAATAGAAATGCTTGTTCCTGAGCTTGGGACAGTGAGTCTATACTAGATGCTCAGGTTATTATCACAGCTTTTGCTCTTTGGTGTCTGCTTTTCCTTTATAAGTTCATCAGTCCAAATAGTTTTTTTACACAGGATTGGTATGCTTTTATCTCTAGTGTCAATGTTCATGGGCAGCAGATTGTCTTGTGCAACCTTCTATCTGGTGACTTAAACATGCGGAAGCTGGAGTTGATTAAATCTTCCCAAAGCAAAGCCTATAGGGCTGGTCAGTTGCTAAAGTACTTGCTATACCTGAATGGGACCTGAGTTCAACTCCCAGAACCTACATAAAAAGCCAAATTTGGTGACACACTCTTGTAGTCCCAGCACTGGGAAGATAGAGACAGGAAAGGCAGACATGGGAAGATCCTTAGTGGCTCACTACCCAGATAGCCTAGATGAGTGGACAAGTTCCAGGTTAGGAGAAACCCTGTGTCAAAAACCAAATGGGATGATATCCTGGGTAATCCTGGGAAAGCCAAGGTTGACCTCTGATCTTTATATATGTTCACACAGAGAGGTGGGGGGGGGGAGGGAGGAAAAGAGGGAGGAAGAAAAGGAGGGAGGGAATAGAAAGAAGATGGATGGATAGCTGGATGGCTGGATGGCTGGATGGATGAATACACAGGTATTACATAGATATACACCTAGATAGATACATAGAAAGAGGAAGGCTGCTATAAAGTAATGACTGCAAGTGTGGGAAGAGGGTAAAAGAGTCCAAGAATCTTGGCCCCTAGCCAAGACATCTGCTAAAGTGGGCCCTAAGGGTTGGCTAGTTTTACTGTAAAATAAATTGTTACTCTATAATATAAATGGAAATTCAACTTGTGTAACCAATCAAAGAATCTTGGAGTTTCTTTGTGAAACATGCCACCCATATAAGCTGAGGAATTAGGCATTTTATTTTAAAATAATGTTTCTGGGGTAGACAGGGTGCGAAAGAGGGTGCACCTTGAAGGAAGGGAGCAGGGAGAGTCAGATGGAGGACTCAGCCTTATGCAAATGGTCTTGAGCACAGGACGGTGTTGGATATTTCTCCATTAATTTCTGTTACTTCAGTTGAAACACAAAATGTTGGCTAGACTGCTAAGAAAATTGCATGGATATGGGGGTACACAACTTTAATCCCAGCACTTTGGAAGCAGAAGAAGGCCGATCTCTAGGAATTCAAGGCCAGCCTGGTCTACATAGTGAGTTCCAGGACAGCCAGGGCTACACAGAGAGACACTGCCTAGATAACAGACATACATACAACCCCAAAACAACAAAAAAGAAAATAACATAAGATACACCCTTTCCTTCTTAAGGACAAGGTTATTATCATCGAATGCATATTATTTAATTTTCGGGGGCAGCTAGAAATGGGGAGATGAGGAGAGCAAGCAGAATCTCAGTAGAAAACCTCCAGTAGGAATCCTGATCATAGCCACTGCTTGCAGACATGAGAAAAGATGATCAGAAGCTGTGTTGCTTTTGTTTGTTTGTCAACTCGATACAAACTAGAGTCATCTGGGAAGAGGAACCCTCAACTAATAAACAGCCTCCATCAGACTGGCCTGTAAGCAATGTTCCTCCGAGGTTTCTGCTTCACTCCCTCCTCCAGGTCCCTCCTCAGTGATGGATTGTAATCACACATTCCTCCCCATGGCCTCTCTTTTGTAGGATGTGCAGTAGACTAGTGTGATGGACTATTTTCTATTTAGATTTATGGAAGTGGTTTGACACCTAACACGGGGGTGGGGTGGGGGAAGAAGAAGCCTTTCTCCTTGCCTTTGCCAGTGCTACAGGCTTTCTTTTCCAGGCTGTTACTATTACCCTGATCCTATCAGAATCCCACAAAAGACATAAATAACAGAGGGATAAATGATTTTTACAGTGATATAAGAGGCAGCAGCTTCTTGGAGGATCAGTATCTTGGCCAAGTCCCAACAGCAAGGAGAGGTCAGGAGGTGGAGCCTGCATCCCTGAATTCCAAATCAAGCCATCTTCTTTTTCTAGTCTGCAGGCTCAGTATTTTAGCCTAAGAAAGAAATATGCAGCAGACAGATTAGCAGATGAGCCAGACACATTTGTTACATACTCGGGGCCACACAGGAAAAGAAAGTGAGTACCCAGGAGGTTTTCTTACCCTTCTTCATTGGGGAGAGGAAGGTGAGCAAGTAAATGATTCTGGCTAAGTGAATGCATTCTCTGGAAGGTAGACAATCAATTATCTGGTTGAAAAGTCAACTTCCAGTTTCCTTTCCTATGGTGTGGGTTAATGTTCCTATCATAGGGATGAATTTTTTAAAAATATTGCCATGGGTAATTCTTTATGACAAGTGGCTCCCTCTGAAGAACCTGGCTTAGTCAGGGGAAGCCCAGAATCAGCCCTTTGTGCACCTGAGAGTTCCCAGATACCCTCACTGTGAAGCCAACATTGTACCAAAGCAGAGTACCAAAATAAGCTGGGGAGAATATTTCCTGGATTCCTTCCTGGTATTAAGTTGTTATCAGTTAGAGATGATTGGGATTCTGTCATGAGAGCCAGTGAAATGCTAAACTTCATAGATGTGAACATAACACAGCATATACATGCTCAAAAACATGTATATGCACATACATGTATGTGGCTGAAAAAAGTGCATAAGGGTAAGAAGAATCATGTGGATCTTCTGTCTTCCCTGATGATTGGAAACAAATAAATTGATGCTGGAGAAAACCAGGGATTGTGTCTCCAGCTGAAAGAAGACAACTGAATCCAGATGATAGCTGCCTCTTAGGAACCTGATCACCTCGAGGCCAGACACTATGGGCGTCTTTCTATTTATTGCTCTTTAAAAATATTTAAGAGAAGCCATTGTTTAGGGGGCTAGCAAGATGGCTTAATAGGTAAAGGCTCTTGCCACCAAGCCTGGTGACCTTAGCTTGATCTCTGAAACCCACATAGTTAGAAAGAGAGAGATGACTCCTGCAAGTTGTCTTCTGACCTCCACACACCAGATGTAGCATGCCTCTCCTTAAATATAGACATAAAAAGATGAAAGATAATTATTTGGATATGAAGTCCACAAACTATAATGTGTGGGTCAGATTCACCCCAGCTCCACTCTGGTTTGATAATAATGTTATTAGGATATTGTTGCCACACCATTTGTGCTGGTGGACCCTCATTATCACTTTGACTGGATATAAAATTACCATAGAAATATACCTGTGTGTAAAGGTAATTCTGGGAAGGTTTACATTTAATCTAAACATGGTTAAAACCATCTCATGGGCCTGGGTCCTGACCTGAATAGAGGAAGAGAGAAGACTGAGCATTTATGTCTCTGCTTCCAGACATGAAGTGTGACCAACTGCCTCATGTGCTTATTGCTATCCCTTTCCCACCATGATGGACAGTATCCCCTCAAACTAGAAGCCAAAATAAATCCTTCCTGCCTTAAGTTGCTCTCGTGAGACAATTTGTCATAGCAATGAGAAAAGTAAACAATACACCATCCTTGCCTAGGGTGGTTTTCACTCCATAGCAGCAGAGTTGAGCCTTTGTGACAACCTGAATGATCCAAGCCATATGGTTTTCAAAACCTCACACACCTACTTCTCTTAGCACTTGGATCACAGTTTTTTGACTTCTAGTGTAAACCCAATAAAACCCAAATGTAGTTCTGATTCCATGTGGAAGGCACCAGCTGGCCATTCTGAGCCCTCAGAGGCTCATCTACTCTCCCATCTTTGCTCACCCCCTCCCTCCCTCCTCTCGCTAATGGTGGTGGTATACAGAATCCTTGGAAGACATGTGCAGACTTCAGTGGCTTGGTTCCATACCTAGAGGGCAGATTCAGAAGGTCTAGGATAGTGATTCTCAACTTGTGGGTCACCACCCCCCATTTGGGTGACATATCAGATATCCTACATATCAGATATTTACATTACAATTCCTAATATTAACAAAATTACAGCTATTAGGGAGTAATGGAATAATTTCATGGCTGGGGTCATCACAACATGAGGAACTGCATTAAAGGGCCAGAGCATTAAGAAGGTTGAACACCACTGAACTATGAGGAGGGGAGCCTAAGAATCTGAGTTTTCAGCAGGGGATCTCTTAATGGTGCTGAGCAAGATCAGGCATCCCATGCTATTGGGGAGGGACAGCTCCCAGCACCTGGCCAGTAAAGCAGATGACTTGGCCAGAAAAAATGAATTAATTCTGCAGAAACTTTGGGACCAACTTATTGAGACTTTTCAGCTCACAAAGGGACTTTGGCAAAGAATTTATGGGTCCCCAGCATCTGACAAAGTTCCTTTATTCCATCAATTTTAATTGTATTCTATGAGCTCCTTCCAAACCCAACTTCATTTGGCTTAAAAAAAAAAAAAAAAAAAAGGCTCCCACTATTCAGTGCTTCCCATTATTGAAATTAGGAGCATGAATTATAGCTCTTAATCCTTCATTCACAATGAGCACAATGAACTTGACCATTAGTTCTTTGGGACTTGTTCTTCAAGAGTTTGTCGTGACCTGTCCATCTTCATGTGTGGTATCCACACCAAGGGTCCCTTACATCTTAATCAACCCAAACCTAACAAGGAAAAAGAAGTTTAACAGACTAAGTGGATATTTTAAGAGCAGAAATAAATAGAAGAGGAAAAGGATGTAAAATTCAGATGGATGTTTATACTAACTCTTTAGATGTTCATGATTTTTATTTCCTTACCTATAATAAATGGGACTGTAGGTATAGCCCTGAAAGGTTATTGAGAGGGTTGGATTAGATATTTTGAATGCAAATAAACATATCTACAAATCAGGCTTATAAATATTTTCTTTATCAGTGTCCCTGTTTGTTACGGGCAGGTTTTAGTCTTTGTTCCTCCCCGCCGGCCTCCCGATCCTGCCGCCATAGTCCCGCCGCCACGTGAGCCCCAAATAACACTCAGAGACTCTGTATTTGATACAATCCTGTTGGCCAGTTACCATTATTGTTTATGGGCTAGCTCTGTCTTAATTATTAACCCATTTCTACTTATCTCAGTATTTCCACGTGGCTCATCTTATCAGGGAGCCGTGGCTGGCGTCTTCCTCCCTGGTCTCCATCTTGACTCCTCCCAACTACTTCTTTTTCTTCCTCCTGATCTCCTAGCCCCACCTATCTTGTTTCCTATTGGCCACAGGCTTTATTAATTAACCAGTATGAGAAACATATTTACAGAATAACATCTCCCATCACCTGTTGCCTGAATTGGTAGCAGTCGTCTTAGTTAGATGAAGATTCCTGAATGACTATGTCTGTGGATAACACTTGGTGGCTATGATTGAGCTTTTCAGTAGTTCTATCCAGGTTAATCTCCTGTTTTCCCTGGGCTAAACTTTCATCCCTAGTGGACCCCATTGTCACTGCATGTCTTCTCTTATCCCAGCTAGCTGAACTCCTGTGTGACCTTCTTTTTGGCCAGATTCCTAACAGCCTTCTCTACTGCAACCTCCTCACTGTGAAGAAAAATCTGACAAGTCCCTACCCCCAGTAGGGGTTTGCTTTGTGTACCCTTTAAGGGAAGACAAATGTGGCTCTTGGTGATGAGTCACAGGCTGTTACCTTGCTGTGTTTGGAGCTGTGTGTGAAGTTCACTTCAGGCCCTTCAGAGAAGGTGCTAAATAATTCACCAAAACAGCTTGCTCTTACATCTGTCCTAGCCTGTCCCCTGGTGACCTCCAGGATGTGTTAGTAGGTTCCCATTAGCAGTTATTATGGTTGGGGGTGGAAGGGGGCTAGGCAGGAAGATTAACAGGCAGCATGGAGCTTGCCCTTGCTGTCAGGAACTCTCCAGGTTCCAGTTTAGATAGTGTGATTGGTGTGTACTGATGGCTTCAAGAATCTAAGAACACCAGATGCTGTGTTTACACTCAGGTGGGATAAACATTTATTAAGCAGTTATTGTGTTCTTGACAATTTACCTTCCTTATCTTATAACCTAGCAAGTCCATAAGGCAGAAACTATTGAATGAGCTCCACACTGCTGGTGACAGGCAGAGTCAGAACTGGTCCTAGACCACCTCCCACTTGACATAGTGCCTGTGATCAGAGGACCCTGGCAGTTAGGGTCACTTTTAGCTTTTATAGACTGTGGATAGCATGATGATTTATGCTCCTATACATTAGTCCTAATGCTACCAACTTCTCTAAATGAAGCATGATTGTGGTGCATGTTAAGCCCTTCCTACTGCTCATTTCAGTTATTTCAAGGCAAATGGTTTCATTTTATTATTATCCTTTTATGTTTTAACCTGGTCATTTACTGATCAAAGTGAGTGACCTTTCTCATTCAAAGTGAATGAATAACTAGATTTTTTGCAAAATAATGTCCTGTCCCAGCAACTTCCTGAGTGGAAGGAAGGAGTGTATTATTAGACAGAATTCCAGGAATCTCCTGCAGGGCTCAATTTAGCCTGATGTTGAACAGTGTGAAATACAGAACCAGAGGAGGAGAGGCTTAGACCAGGAAAAATGTACCAACAAAGAGTACTTAGTTTCACAATTTTTAAGAGGACAACTGTCGCATGCATAATGCACCATGAGAAGCCTACCTTTCCAGTCACTCTCATCAGATCTACTTGCCTATCGTCATTGGTGGGCAGGTGTATATGGTAACTGCTTTGCAGGTAATTACAGTAGCTAATACCTATGCATGCTTCTGGTGTATCGGATCCTATACAAGGTGCTATGGTTATCAACCATTCTTCATATGTTTAAAGAAAAGGTATCTGTAGAGCAAAAATAGTAATATACTAACCTAGACACACACACACACACACACACACACACACACACACACACACACACACACACACAGAGTGCAGGATGGAGATAGGCAAACAATACACCAGGACAGGAATAGACATACATACTTCTTATTTTAATAAGAAAGCTAGTTCCATTATAGCAGGACTTTGTTTCAAGCAAAAATAATTTACCTTCTGCAGTTAGCTGTTTCTAGGTATAAAGGAATATTTAAGATTAAAAAGAAAAAGGCAGAATCCAGAGCAGCAGGTTGGAAGATATATGTGCCACGGCTGTTTATCTTATTCTTTTGTCTCCATTGATCACCAACCTGATGACTCCATATGTGTGACAGCCACACTGCATTATAATCAAAATGAAAATAAGTTATGTGGTCCCTACCCTCAGCCTCTGCCAAGGTGTTCTGCCCTTCCCAGGGTGCTTGCCTCATCCATTGACTGGCTCTGCCCTGACAGTCTGTATCATGGCCTCAGACTCTGAGCTCTCTACAACACTCCACCTCCATGCTGTACAAGGTGATGGCCATGAGGGTAAGATCAGTGCCCTCATTAAAGCAGCTGATGCCACTGTGGAACCTCTGTGGCCTGGCTTGTTCCCAGAGGCTATTGCCGGTGTCATTTTGGGGGCCTCGTTTGCAATTCGGGTAGAGGGCATAGGCCTGCTTATCAGCTGGAGCCATGCCAATAGCAGGACCTGGAGGAGGAAATGGAGGAGTCTAAAGAGTCTGATGACATGGGCTTTGGTGGTTCTGACTCTTTTGTTAACGTGTTCAGTGAAGAGCCAAAACTATTTGTTTGTTTGTTTGTTTGTTTGTTTAAGTGGAAATAAAGGGATATGGCTGTCTGTTATTTTTACCACCCTGAGTGTTACTAGGACAACTGAGGTTCCATTTTGAAGTTCCTAGTCTCATTAATAAAAACATTTAGAAATAGACTCAGAAGGGAGGTCAGGACAGTTTATTAGAGTGAAGGGGCCATTAGCACAGGTTGGGTGAAAATCCAGCAGCTTCCAGGAAGAGCCCTGAAGAAAAGCTGTCTTTAAGGTAGGAATGGAGGATAAATAGAGACAGCCTGTTGAGAAAGAAAAATGTACTCTCAGAATAGGCATGAGGATAGAGCCCTGAAGCGTCTTTTATACCGGCCCCTCCTGACATGAGTATCCCAGGCTTCTTGTTCCCATATATTCCTTGGATGATGTCATGGTAAGAAAGACTCCCAACCTTCATCTGTTCATCTTGCTACAGCGTTTTTTTTCAGTTCCTACTCTGTCGAAGGAAGCCATCATCAGCTATTAGATCTTATGGTCAGCCATAAACTAGATTGTGGGTCATGGGCACTTACTCATCCACTCATTTAGCCAATCATTTTCAAAGGACTCTTAATGGGGCAGATGTGAGTCTAGCGAGTAGAAACTGACATTTATGGCTTCTCATGGGTCTTTACAATGAGTTGTATGGAAACATACCCATAATTACAGGAAAGAAGATAGTTCATCAAGGGGGAGAAACAGGCCTAGAGGTACACAATGTCTCCTCTGTGGCCTGACTCCAAGAGGAATAGAAGGGCTGATACGAGGTCTCCAGTGACCTTGTATGCATTGTTAACATAGTACCCACCTCCCCCATGTTTGTGTAACACAGGCTTTCCCTTGGCTGAATAAAGGTCAGGTGATAAGGGCTGCCAGTTCCCCTACCCTTTTTTTTTTTTACCTTACTCCCATGCTGTTTTCCTGCCCCAGGACTACTGTGTGTCTTAGCTCTAAGAACAGAAGGCTGAGTGGAGCTGAGAATCATTCTAGTTCCATAGTGAGAGCATAGTAAAACCACTAATGCTTACTAAGCATTGGGTTTAGTTTTTACTCGTAGTGTGAGGAACATGATAGACAAATAATTTGCTGAAAAACATATTGGTACATATTTTAAAAGCAATCTTTGCTGAAACAATAATTTGGTGGAAAGCATATTAATACATATTTTAAAAGCAACCATTTAAGGCTTCTAGAACATTTCCTAATGACATGAAGCCTGATGGTAAAACTTCTAATGAAGAAAATCTATGAAATCGTGGAAGGCAATAGTCTGTGGCATTTGAACCATGACTCACTCACCTTCCTCTTCCCTTCTAACACAGATCAGTGTGACGGGAAATGTACTCTGCAAGTATACAGCCAAGATCCAGAAGTCTATAACTATTGTTTTATTTTGGGAGGGGCAACTTTAGAGATGAACAACACCCTGCCCTTGCAAAGGAGCCTCCCTTTCATCAGATCAAAGTTTTGTGCAGTTTGTTGCAGAAGGTATTGTTGAGGACAATAGAACAATCAGCTAGTCATAAGTACTAGCTAACAGATAGATATGATACTAATAAACACAGACAAGCCAAGTTACTCAAGCAGATGGTGCTGATGCCCTCTGCTTGAGAAGACCCTCTGCAGGAGAAGCAACTTCATTTAACGTGCCTAATCAGTCACAAAAAATAAGCAAACTAACTATGGAAAGAGGAGAGGTGGGGTGATAGTCAGAATTACCACAGTAGACTATGTAAAATGTCCATCTAAACAAAATACTTTCAATTTTTAATTTTTTTGAGAATTTTCAACATAAGTGCTGTATTTGTATCATTTCCATCCCGTCTCTTCTCCCACCAACTCCTTTATGCCCCTCCACTCCCTCTCAAATTTATGATGTCTTTAATTATTATTGTTTTACACCACACACATACACACACACACACACACACACACACACACACACACAGTCCCTTTTTATTTGTCTGGTTTTTGAGATTAGTTTGGGTCTATATTCACATCTAAAGTTTAGTGCAAAGATCTGCAAATAAAAAAGAACATGTTGCATTTGTCTTTCTAGGTCTGGATTGCTTTACTCAATATGATATTTTCTAGTTCCATCCATTTATCTGGAAATTTCTTGATTTTATTTTTCTTACAGATATAAGTTAAATTCCATTGTGTATATATACCACATTTTCATTTATTGATTGAAAGATGTTTAGGATGTTTCTATTGAATAGCTACTATGAGAAGAGCTGCAATAAATATAGTTGAGTAAGTATATGTGGAGTGGGTTATTGAGGTTGGGGACCTATGCTAATGAGTGGTATAGCTAGGTTATATGATAAATCTCCTTTTATCTCCTTGAGGATTTTCCATGCTGATTTGTGGAGTGACTGCACCAGTATTCAGTCCCACCAACAGTAATTGAAGATCCTTTCCACACATCCTCACCAGGATTTGTTATCAATTGTTTTCTTGATCTTGCCCATTCTAACTAGGATATAAAATCTCAAAGTCCTTAATTTTCATTTCCCTCATTGTTAATGATGCTGAACACTTTAAAAGGTATTTCTTAGACATTATTATTTTTCCTTTTGAAAATTATCTATTTAGACACAAAGCCCATTTTTTAATTAGGTTGTTTATTTTCTTGATTCTACAGTTAGTGTTCCTATTCTGTTATTTCTGCTAATATTCTGAATATTAATCTATTGAATGTATAGCTGACAAAAATTCTCTCCTACTCTACAGACTTCCTCTTCATTATAACTTGATTTTTACTTTTGCTGTACAGCAGCTTTTTGTTTTATGAAGTTGGTTTTTGTCCATTTTGGCCTTAATTCTTGAGCAAATGGAATCCTACTCAGAAAGTCCATTCCTGCACATAGAGTACCACCTGCGTTTTCTTCTAGCAGATCTGGTGTTTCAGATTTTACATTGAGGTCTTTGGTTCATTGGAGTTGATTTTTGTGCTGGGTAATAGGTGGGGGGGGTCAAATGTCATTCTTCTACATATGAATATTCACTTTTCCAAGAATCATTTTTTGAACTTATCTTTTCTCCAGTGTGCCTTTTGGCATATTTGTCAGCTTTGAAACATATATGGTTATGCCCAGTCTTTTTTGTGTCTTCCTTTTTGCTTCATTGATCTAAATGTCTGTTTTTGTGGCAGTACCATGTTTTTGTTACTTTGGCTTTGTAATGTAGCTTCAAATCTGGGATGGTTCTCTTTACTCTGGATTACTCTAGCTATTTGTGGTCTTTTGAGAGTCCATATAAAACTTAGAAAGTCCTTTTTATTTCTGTGAAAAATGTCATGTGCATTTTAATAGGGATTGTCTTGAATCTATAAAATGTTTCACACTATTGATCCTACCAATTCATGGGCATGGAAGAACTTTCCATCTTCCAGCATCTTCAATATTTCTTCATAAATTTGAAGTTTTCATTATAGAAATCTTTGATCACCTTTTTTGAGGCTATTGTAAATGGGAATGTTTCCATATTCACCCTTTTTCTCTGCATATTTGCTATTGGCATATAGAAAGGCTACTACTGAGTTTTTCTTTGTTTTTGTTTTTCAAGACAGCATTTCTCAGTGTTAGCCCTAGCTGTCCAGAATTTGCTTTGTAGACCATTTGCTTTGTTGACCTCAGATATCCACCTGCCTTTACCTCCTGAATGGGGGGGTTAATGCTGTGTGCCACCACCATCTAGCCTTGACTACGGATTTTTGCAAACTGGTTTTGTAGTTTGTCATGTTTCTGAAATTATTGATTATTTCTAAAAATTTCCTACTTAGGGCTGCTTTTAATAATACAGTAGTGAGTCATATTGCGTTTTTACTATTTAGTTCCAAGAGTCTTTTTTTCTTTCTTGATTTCTTCTTTGACTTTTCATCATTCAGTAATGTGTTGTTCTGTCTCTGTGAGTTTGTGCACTTCCTAAGTATTTGTTTACTGTTGATTTTAAGTTTGATTATATTGTGGTCAGATAGGATACATGCAGTTATTGTAATTTTTCTGAATTTTTTAGGATTTATTTTGTGTCTTAGGATGTTATCCGAGGAGTATAATGTATGTTCCTGGGGTTTGGATGGAATACTCTGAAGGTATCTGTTAGGTCAATTTGTTATAAGATATCATTTTATCTGATATTTTGACTGGCTTAAACCAGTCAAAATGCTGCAAATAAATAACTATAATTCTGAACCATAAATGGGACACCAAGACCCAGGGAACTTGGCAGTAGGGAGAACAGAGAGACTATAAGAATGGAAGGAAGGGTTGGGGTGTAGAATTCTGTCTTCCAGGAATGATATGGCTGTCACACTCTTGAACATCTGTGAACAAGACCTGCATGAGACTGGGCGTGTTAATGTTATGCCATGGAGTATGGTTGGGGGTTTAAAAGATCTATCTTTCCCTGGAGATTTAGAGGCAATCGATGATTTCTAGGGAAGGGAGAAATGCTCTCCCCCCACCCCAGTGATGTAGTCATTGGTAATAACCTAATGAATTAACCCTAATGAAAATCATTAGATCACAGACAAATAAGCAAACAAAAAATCCTAAAACGAGAAGGGGAACAAGGTGGGAACCAACAAAAGTGAGGAACAGAAGAGTACTAGTGAGGGGAAAACAACTGAATGATCAAAACACATTGTATACAAATATGAAAATGTCATAATGAGTGCTTTGAGGATGTCTCACTTGCTATGCAAGTGTGAGGACTGGAACTCAGATCCCCTGAACACATGTAAAAGCTGAGTGGGTGTGACAGCCCAGCTACAATCCCAGCCGATGGGAGGTAGAAGCAGTATCTGTAGAGCAAGCCAAGCTAGCCAAGTGAAATGATGGGCTCTAGATTCACAGAGAGACCCTCTCCAGTGTTTAAGATAGGAAGCAATTGAGAAAGACACCTAACATCAACCTTGGGCCTCCTCATATATGTGCATACACATGAACCTCCACATTTGAGTGTCCACACACAAGAACACACACACTTTCATGCCACACAATATATAAAAGCAAAAGGATATATAGATGTTATAATGACATCCATCATTCTATAATTATTTATATTTAATATGGGTTCATCCATTTTTGAAGTTAGTGTCCTTGTGTCCTTCTTCACCTCTCAGTAGTGCCACCAGCTGGGGAACAATGTCTCACTTGGGGGGTATTTCATCTCCAAACCATAATATGCAATATTAAATTTGGCAATAAGAATGAATTAGGAAGTTATGATATAAGCTACAACATAGATAAATTAAAAATAGTATGCTAAAGAAAAAACCATTCACAAATATCTGTATAAAACGTGCAAATAGAAAATTTGCATATACGAAGTAGAGTAGTGTTAGTCTAAGTTCAGGATAGTGAGGCCACTAGGGAGCAACGTATTGGATGGTTTCTTTGTAGGCTACTTAAAGTTCTAAAATTAGACCCTGGTTAGGGTTGTAAATATAGTAGAACTATGTATTGATTCACTTTATATGCATAGTATGCAAAGTATGTCTCAACAAAATGGTTTTAAGAGAATGTCAGAGGGGAAAAGTCAGAAAAATGGAGAAAAAGGCCTTACAGGCTGGTGTTGTATTTGAAAAGTTGACAGTGAGCTTTGCTGCTGTCTACAGGGCAGACCATTGCAGAAGAAGAGCAAGTGCAAAAGCTCAGGGAGGCATGAGTCTGGCATGTTCAAGATCCAATGTCTGGGTTATAAAAAAGCAGATGAGCAGTAGGAAAGAATGTTAGGGACATATGTGGTCTAGATCTGTAGGGCCACTTCACACATGAACAGAGCTGGTGAATTTTGTGCAGCTCCCAAAGAGGCTCACCAGAGATGCCATCTTGTGAATAGACTAAGAGAGGCAATAACAGACCAAGAGGAAGGCTGAGTTGATGACAGCCTGGATTTCCATATAGGAGAGACATGGTAGTGGCTTGGACTGGAGTGATACCAATAAAGGTAGAAAAAAGATGTTAGGTGGAGCCAACATCTAACTCTATAGGATTAGATAAGGGCTGGGAAATATTTAGTGTTCAAAACAAGATTAATAAATGTCTTCATTTTGGCAAGTCACAAGATATTTGTTGTAAACTATTCAAGTTTGTTGTGTCATGAATGTAGCTATAGATACCTAATGTAGACACATAAATAGTATCTAGATATACAGATGGTATAATTGTATTCTAATGCTTGTGAGAAAACATGAAGCAAACTCTATTTGGCCTTCGAGATATAAATTTTCTTCCATGTGGCTTACAAGTTGAAGGGTAACAGGAAGAAATAAAAAAAGATAATCTCCAAGGAATTCGCTCTTTTATCATTGTGATGGTGGAGTCTGTTAGCTAATATTTCAAAGACAGAAGCTAAAGCAGGTTTGTGGGAGATATGGTACATAGAC
The DNA here is from genome assembly GCA_030556225.1 of Cricetiscus sungorus. Lineage (NCBI taxonomy): Eukaryota > Metazoa > Chordata > Mammalia > Rodentia > Cricetidae > Cricetiscus > Cricetiscus sungorus. The sequence goes on along the minus strand of JANBXA010000735.1, from coordinate 6,014,680 downwards.
AGTAGCTGAGAAGACTTTGACATCTACATTTTGATATGACATAGGCAAGTAGATAGCCCAGAGTTGATGGGAATGGTTTGGCCTTAAATCACTAGCAACAAGACAAAAGTTATAACCATAGACCAGATCTAAGTAGTGAACGAGAACAGAGAAGATAGAAGTTCACACCCGACCCCAGCTGGTCTCAATGAGACACAGATGAGCTGGGGAAAGAGACCAGAAAGTTGGAGCCGTAGGAGACCGTGACATCCACCATTTTCATTCTCACTCCCAAAAATTTGTCAGAGTGCAGTATTCAGGGAGCTATTATTGCAGAAGCAGCCCCAGATATCTTCCAATTTTCAAACATTTACTCCTCAGCAAGTATTCATTAGTTGTCAGAACATAAGGTACCAGTTCTAGGAATAGAGTAGTAACCAGCAACAATAAAGATATAGCATCTGCTCCTGATAGCATTGGGTTTAGAGTGATCTTAATTAAATAACTTTTGTTATTTTTCTATTGCTGTGAAGCATTTCCATGACCAAGGCATCTTATAGAAGAAAGAGTTTATTGAGGTTTACAGTTCCAGAGGGTGAGAGTCCATGGCAGGGAGCTTGGCAGCTGGCATGGTGCTGGAGCAGTAGCTGAGAACTTTTATCCTTATCCACAAGTAGGAAGCAGAAAGAGAAAACTAGCAGGAAATAGCTTGGCTTTTGAAATCTCAAAGCCCACCCCCAGGGACACACCTCCTCCAACAAGGTCCTAATCCTCCCCAAACAGTTCCACCAACTAGGGGTTAAGTATTCAAATACATAAGCTTATGGGAGCTATTCTCATTCAAACCACAATTGCTATTAACGTAGGAAACATCACCACCACTAAGACTGAAAGACTACAAAATAGAGTAAGAACTCTAAAGAGCTCCTGCCTCTGGGGTAAACCCTATGCATTCTTTCTTTGTACAAAGAAACCCACTATTTAGAGGAACAGAGAACATTCTGTGACCTGTTTCTATTAGGAAATTATTTTTAACATATTATACTCTGCCTACCATGATGACACCTGGGCTTTGAGAGCTGTGAAGCTCTGAATTAAATGAAGGGCCATGAGTGTTGCAATGACCCAGGAATGGATCTCAGTTATGGATCCTTATTCCATTAGTATACCCTCTTTGAAGCTCAGCAGCTCTGTCTGTATGGTACATGATGAGAAAAGCTGCATTTTTAGATGAGGACTAAGTAGCATTATGTGCATAGAGCACCCGGTACTCATTCCTTGTGAAAAACCGTCAGGTTGTTCATGGGGGATGTTTCCTCTCCTGAAATAATTCTTCCAAAGAAAATCTTTGCTATCTATCCGTTTGCTACTTTGTGAGATGGATCATTTTTCCAGTTTTCTTTCTAAAATACTTTGTATTTTACCACAGTTCTCTCAAGAGAAGTGTCTCTCTGTAGCTGCCTTTGGGATGGGCTAAAAACCAAACATCCTATGCAGTGAGCAGCTTATTCTACTCTATAGAAATTCCAGTTTCTACTCAGCTTGTTGAGGAACCAGTAGTTCAAAAAGCTGCCAGAGTAAATGCAGCACTTTTTTTTATTAATTAAAAACCTATTTATTAACATGTCATGCCAATTTAATGACATGTTAGTGAAAATATGCAGGAGTAAGCCTGTGTAAGCCATTGACACAATTTTTAACTTTTTTGGAGGAAATAAGCATGGTCATTAGTAGTCTTTTATTTTAATATGTACAAATAGATTGTCTATATCTCATATTTTAATTAATATAATTAAAAGAGGATATAAAGCAATGTTAAATTGTATGTACTTCATTTTGGAGATCAAGGATAATTAAAGTATATGAAATATGGCAATACCTAAGATGATAAGAAAAATACAGAATGTTTTTCTGAATTTAAAATGTGGTGCATGGTTTTTCATCAGATTTAGAAACTTCAGTGATCTATAGAGCATTACTAATATGAGTTTTCCATACACAGACAAAGAAGGCCTGGAGAGAAGGGAGCTTATCTTTATGTCTATCATGAATGATTTTATCATGTGTTATAGCAGCAGCCCTTCTTGTGCCCTTCTTTGAAAACCAAGTGGAAAACAGTACAGTTTTATATATTGTGGTTCATCGAATCATTCTTAAGTTTGAATGATAGACATCCCCATTTTGTAGGTAGAGAAACTGAGGCTAGGATAGGCTGTCACCAGCCATGAACATACATCTTGGAGACGAGAGAGCCGGAAGCTCTTTCATAAGATAAGCTGGATTAGAAAAATGATCAGGAGCCACTGGGATGTCTCTCCTTTCACTTCCTGCTGACAAGCTAGCCCCATCTTCTGCATCTGCCTTTCCAGTAGAAGTGTCACACACTTCAAACATGTACTCCTTGTAAGGTAACTTGATGTGGATGTGGATACTATTGCTTGAATGATGATAAAAAGTCAGAATCCAAATTTTCATTGTCTCCCTGTTGGCCTGCAGCCCAGGCTGTTTGGATCTCAAGGATTGGTAAGTACCTGATGGATACAGGTTTTCTCAGTTGCTAAACATCCCACTGTTTTATGACATCCTAGTTTTCATAGACTAATTTTTTAAATGTCTTTACACAGCAAAAATGAAAATAGATGTGTGATATGCATTACAGATGTTTTTATTGTCTGTGTTCCCTCTGCTGGTACATAGCCTGCTAAGACTCCTTGCAGTTGGATGAGGTCATAGAGCTGGTTTGATCAATCAAAGTGATATTATTCATCTCTGAGCTGAATCACATGGAAGCCTATTCATGTCTCACTTCTTGTGTTGTTGGAACTGGAAATTACAGGTTTAAATCAGAGACACAACAGGGGACTGGGTTAGATCCTTGAGTCACAGCTTGGAGTGGAGGTATCTACAAAGCCTATGTTCCCTGACTGCCTCCCAACCTACACCAACTTCCCCCCAGTCAGCCTTATCTGAGTAAGAAATCAATGTCTCCTGTATTAAACCACAGAAATCTAAGATTGTTTATTATGTTATCACCTAGTCTGTTCCTATTAATATGACAGTTCTTTGTTACCCTCCCCACCCTCATGTACTTTACTGTATTTTTATGTCTAGATGTCAGAAAACTTCCTGAACAGACTGTATAAAAAGAACTATATGTCCACATGACTGCATGTGTGCACAGAGTACACACCTGTGAAAAATGAAGTTAGATGACCCTTATCAGATGAGTGGCTTGAAGCTGTGGCAATGAAATTAGCATTTCATGGAAGGTTCTGACCTTAACCAGCTATGATGGTTTTTATCTCTTTTGATTTCACCAAAAATGAAAATGCCATCATCTCTCTAAGTGATCTATACCAGTTCTTACCTTAGTACTTAAAAACCTTACTTAAGTTCATTTCAAGTTCATCTCTTCATATTTGATACCTATGGAAATGGAAGTTAAATATTAGCTGTTATGGTCCCTTTCACCACTCACCCTTTCTCTAAGCTAACAGGCTAACCAGTAAGATTCACAAAGCCTTTCCTTGTAATTCTCTAGTAAGGGCTGACCAATAGCTGCTGGAGTCAAATGACGATTTGCTTTTTCAGTGCATGGAGTGGTCTCTGTGTTACCGGCCACTGTTAAACCGGTGCTGCCCAGTGTCCTACACCCATGTTGCCATGGTTTTTAATTCTGCATTTGTTGTTAATTCTGTTCTTTCAAGCTACTGCTTTTCCCTCCTGCCTGAACACCCTTTCTAGATACTAAAATTTGACCTTGGCAATTTCAGTAGGACTTTCTTTTTTTCTATTTACAGCTTCTAATTTTCATATCATGTTTAGGATAGGTCTTCCTCATAAAAAATTGTTTCTAGAAAAAGCAAACATTGCTTTGACCCAAGGCATAACTGAAATCACAGTTTTCCTGGTCCTTTTTTGTTGTTGTTGTTTTAAAATCACATTCAACACAGTCTTATTCTCCCTTCCCTCTTCCTATACAGTATTGTCACTTCTGCAGTTTTCCACTTCCCAAGCTAAATACAAAGCTTTAAATGTCAGCATCTGCATTGTCTCACTGGCTTTTAATGGATTCCTGATGGGTTTGCGTGCCCTGTGCACACATCACCTATTCTTCTCTACCTCTGCTCACGAAGTTTGTTTTCATCATGTAGTATCCCCTCTGTTTTTATAAGCACAGCACACACAATATGAGCTTGTGAGTATACTAGGCCTCTGCACTTTCCCAAGTAGTTTTAGCATAATCTTGTTGAATACATAACAGAATATTGTGAAAACCTCAACAGAATGGTCTCTGGAATGAAGAGTACCATAATAAGGAATTATCGATGTATAGTTCATTACTTTAATAGTGAGGGCGGTCCTGATTCATAGATATCCTGCTTTCTCCATACACTGAGCTTTGGGATGCCCCTCTGGATTGTAGCTAGATCTCCTGAAAGCCACATAGGCCCTCTCATGATACACATCATATTCCACTCTAATGGCTTATTTAATTGTCTTCACTGTCCTTATGGAGCTCTTTTAAGGCTGAATCCGTGTCTGTCTTCGTCACCATAGCATCCCCTGGGCCTGACCCAGTGACTGACAAATAGAGGGGGCTCATGTAATGCATTTGATCCCCAGAAGAAGGGGCTTGTGTAATGTATTTTCTCCCCAGCATCACGAGATAATGAGTAGATGAAGCTTACGTTCCAGAAATATACAGCTGTACACTGGCAGAGAGATTTGGTGATTGTTTTCAACTTTCTAATAATGCAAAGCCTTAACTTTGAGTTTTGAATTTCAGTCTTTTCTGAAGGCAGTGATGGGTGGTTTGGTCCTCTCTTGTGAAGCTGGCAGGGACAGTGAGCTCCAGTTCTGGGGCAGCCATGTGGTCACAAGAAGAAACACTGTTAGCTCGGATACTTGGTAGGATAGGTGTTTCAGAATCATTTAAAACAAGATTTCAAGCCTCTAGTTTACAAGGGTGACACCTCACTGAATGTGAAGGAGTAGCTTGGATGATCTTGTCCCAATGTACAGTTTCAGAAAGGTAAATGGCTCCCTCTTGATGTCAATCAGTTGTTTTTTTAATGACTTCTTACCTCATATTTAGGTATTTATGCTAGAGCATATAGAATAGAGCATGTCACAAAGTCTTACTTTAGGTGGGACTTTGAGGGTATACCCTTGGGAGTGGGAATGACTTTAGAGTCTTCCTTTCAACCATTGAAATCAATCAGTTAAATAGATAGTGCCTAAGTTAATGATGATGACATTATTTCTTCTACAAATGTCTAACATTGTCAAGTGTGTGTTATTTAGGCTTATTGTGAAATATTTTACATTACTTTCACTTAATTTCCAAACAGCTCTATGAAGCAAGGTACTGTTAACATCCTGTGTTACAGTTTGGGCTAAAGGATTGGCAAAGTCATTCAGTGATGGAGGGTTTTCCTAGCATGAACAAAACCCATCTAGGGTGTATCACTAGCACAAGAGAAGTTCAGGCTTCAAATCATAGAAGTGTAATCATTGCCAGATCATCCATTCTAGACTCCATACTACACTGCCAATTCCATACTCTATTGCTAATTCCATACTGTATTACCAGTTCTTGTGAATTCTGTAGCCTTGTGTCAGATCTGTTCCAACTGAAGATGAATCTCTTGTCAGGCTTTATTCTCTGGTTTTCCTCTTCATTGACAATCACTTGTGAATTGTGTCTTATCCCCCATGTAGTAATACTGATAAGGTCAGAGTGTGGTGGGCCCATCTTCACATGACAAAACTGGGCCGCAAGCAATTTGAAAAGACTATTCACCGGCCACTATGAGGTTGGATGTCACCACTTTCACTGGGTTGTTGGTGGCTCCAAAACACTTGGTTTGTTAACTGACCTCTTGAAGGATATTGAGGGTGGGCATATCCATATGACTCTCCACATGCTTTGAGTTCTGTGCAATGGGAACCTAAAGCGGAGTGTGCCTCATTTTCCATTCCTCTGGGTAAAAAGTTATTCCGGGTGTCATTTGTTAATAATAAAGGTCTTCTATGAACCAGAAAAAAAAAGAGAAAAACCTTCTGGAAGAAATGATTAAGCATTATTAATATAGTTATCTATAACAAAAGACATAATTTACCTTCTCAACATCCAACAAAGAAATTCATTTGAAGCTTCAGGAGCTCCAGCTGAAAGGGCAGGTCTCACCACAGTGGGCTCTCCAGCAGAGGTGGGGTGGGGGTGAGGAGCTGCTCTGGCTGCTCTGTCCTCAGGGACCTCAGTGCCTGATGGACTGGGCCCCTCTCAGCCTCTGCAGCTGATCCCCTTTCTCTCTCTCTCTCTCTCTCTCTCTCTCTCTCTCTCTCTCTCTCTCATACACACACATACTCCTTGCCCATAATGTTCCTTGTATGAAGTTAGTTTGTACTTTCTGTTCATCTAGCCTGGGGGGATAACAGGAACATGGAAGAAAATTTGTTTGGAGCGAGAGGAGATGACAATGGAGAAAAATACTCAGAGAAACATGGCCACCCTGGTAGACTAAACATCTGCGTAGATTTTTCTTGCTTCATTGAAATTATCAGAATCCCTCATTATTTACTACCGAATGGGGTCTTGCTCCCTGGCACCATAGCTGACCGTTCTGTCTGTCCTCCTCTTTTTGCGCTTTGGTGTATAAACTCAGTGAATGCAGAGACTTTCAGGCCAGGGAAGACCCTGTTGCAAAACAAACAAACACCTGAGGAACAATATCAAAGAGTATCTAAGGTCCAACAGTGGAAGTTCTGGCTCACCCTTGCTGAAATCCAGGACGACACGGGGAAAAAAGCCTGACTCCATTCTGCCTGTTTTCTGGCCTGTCCAGTGGAAGCCACTGGGACAGTGCTCTCTGTGTGTCTGAGAGTCCTCAGACACTCCTGTGAGGTTTGTGATGATGTTGTCTTCTATGCTCACTTGAAATTGGAGCAAAGGATCAGGGGCTGTAAGTGACCAATTCACTTCCCAAGCCAGTGGTGACAGCTGAATGCATTTATTCCAGGGTTCGCATAATCTCAAAGGTGACTTGATCCCAGGGCAGCAAACATCTGACACCCAGGAATGAAAGTTGAAGAGGGGAAAAAAAGTACATCATTTGAAGGTTCAGTATAGTAATAGAGAGGAAAAGAGAGGTAAAGAGAGAGAGAGAGAGAGAGAGAGAGAGAGAGAGAGAGAGAGAGAGAGAGAGAGAGAGAGAGAGAGAGAGAGAGAGAGAGAGAGAGAGAGAGAACATTCTGGGTTGTACCATTGCTGGGCTAGGACAGTTTCTTATACGAACAGGGCTCCTAGGCTTTAAAAAAAAAAAAAAAAAAAAAAAGATGGGGGCGCACAGTCTTGTGCCTTTCAAGCCTTTCTGAGATGTGATTTTTATTCTTCCTGCTCCTTTGGAGGCTGCATAGCTGGGTTTTTACGTTAGGAAAGCCCCCCCCCCCCCACACACACACACGTTGGTTTAGGAATTATTGATTTTGAAGGCAAGGGTAATTTAGATGTAAATAAATCTCAACCCTGGGCGGCCAGACTGGGACATCCAGATGCTGTGACTGACTTGCTGACATCACAGCCTCATTAGCATGCGGAGGATGCAGGCATTGGAACTGGGAACAGTGACTTCTCCAGCTCCGCCAGGCGCTCCGTGACAGTTATTATTATTTTTTGGATGAGCTGCACATTTCCTGGTTCAGTGGCTCGGGCTTTGTAAGCAGCTGACTGGTCTCCTAGGTCTGGCTCAGGATCTGCGGATGACGCAGAGACTGGGGTCTGTGACTTCCTTCAGATAATCGTGAAGTCGGCGAGTTTAGAGGAAACTGGGGTTCTGGAGAAGACAATTCCAGGGCTCGGGCAGGCCTAGAACAAGAGCACAAGTCAGATCCCAGGCTTGGTGGATCTGCAGCGGGGGTCTGCTTCTGGGGAGGGCGTTCTCCCGTGGGGAATGCAAAGGCAGACCAGCTGGGCTTTCAGCCTGCTGCCTGCCTCAGGAAGAGCTCAGATTTGCACACTCAGAAAAGGAGATGTTTGGGCTGCCTGGGGTCCTGCTTGCATTTTCTGATACGAGCTCCAGGGTGAAAGTGAACTGGGGCAACTGACCAGATCAAGACTCGGTGGAGGCTTTCTCTGCCGCTTGGCAGTTCATCCTTCAGGAGATAGGTAAGCAATCTGTTAATTTCCAAAGCAAGCAGGAATTTGTTCTGTAGTTGGGGTGAGAAAGAATCTAGGATCTCTGGATTGAGGAAGGTATTAACTCTAAGGACAGACAGGTGGTGGTTTTGGTGGTCTGGCACCTTTGGCCTTCCTTTTCCTTGCTTATTAAAAAGTTCAAATACAAAGTGACATGACACAAGTGTGTGGTATCATGACACCAGTGTGCAGTATCCTTAAATCTTAGTGCTTAAGAAACAGTGTTTCTCGAAAAGTAACCCTTTCCTTTCTTAGTAGCAACAGTGCAGGAGTGGGTGGGGGTATCTTAAACAGCAAATAGTAGTAGGTAGCATTGATGTACCATTGCTCTCATTTCGGCACATATCTGAAACATCAGCGATGCATGCACACTTCACTAACACTTCCAGATAAAGAAATGTCTCTCAAATTATTGAGGTTTAATTTTAGCCAGTCCCCTTGGCTTCGAAATGGTGACAGAGCTTCAGAATCTTGACTGCATAGCCTGCTGTAGCACATGATTAGGCTGGTTCCCTACTGGCCTGTGTTCTGTTAGTTCCTCTCAGTGGCTTTTAATCTCCCCAGAACCAATCATAGCACTATTGATCTGCCATGGAGGTCTTGGGATGGAGTTCTGATTTTTAACCTCACTGTTCTTTGCTGTGTGATATTTTACTGTGCTATGGTCTAGTGGGCTTTTTGGAACTAGAAATATGTATGCCAGATGTGGTGGCATTCTCCACAGTGGCTGGGGAATTACTTTGACTTATAGATTGCTTTCCCAGTGGTAGAGATCTACTTTCACCATGAGCATGTGTGGAATCATGGGTAAGGAGGACTCTAGAATGACCTGGGTGCCATGTATAAGAGGCCAGCAGTGTACAAGACTGCATGTGATTTTCTATGTTGTGTATCTCTTCCTGAAGGCAATGTTAACCCATCTCAGTAAGGCTTTAATATGTGAAACAGTCTTGTTTCCTTGCTAAAGGCAACACTGGGCTGCTCTTGTCCTGCTCTCTAGAAGGCAGCCTGCCTACTGGTGACATTCACGAATGGAGCAGGATGATTGTCCTGAAGGGATCAAGAGTAAGTCACAACTTTGATAGAGTCCCCATATTCTGAAAACTGGTGGTTCAGTGTCTCTTGGGGGTACTTGTAGAGGTGTTTCCTTTCCATCAGATGTTCTTTCCTCTTGGGAACTTTTTTTAATGTGCGAATTTAAATATATTCTCTTCATCGGGCATTGTGTTCTTTAACATGTTACAGAGCAGCCTGCAAAAGAGAACAATTTTGGATAGTACGCTTATTTTTATAAAGACCCCCCCACCTCATGGGGTGGGGTGGAGTGGGGAGAGATAACAATACAGGAAAGACAACGCTTTACAGAAGTGGAAGGAGTCGGGAAAGAACTCAGAGGTTAAATAGTTAGAGATAATGTTCAAGTAGGGCTTGGGGGACTTAGAGCTGGAGAGTCGTGAGGATTTGTCTCAGAGCAGCCATTTCTGTTTGTGGAGTCAAAAGAGCAGTGAGATCTATATATAGGTGTAGGGCTTTCGTGAAGTAGCATACAAAAAGTCCCCAGAACTGTGTCAACCACATTGTAAGTGCTCAGCAGATGCTAGCTGTTAGTATTGTTCCTTCACTGATGTGAGCATCATAAACATTGTTGCTGAAAACAAACCAGTCCATTGAAAAGGCCCCATGTTCACTGTTGAGAGGTAAAGCTAGAGAAAGATGTGACCTCAGTCTCTGCTGAAGCCAAACTCCCACTCAAAAGAACTTCACACCCTACTGATGGAGGAGTTGATATAATAAAGCATATTAGCTAAAACTACTGTGCTGCAAGCACCTAAAAGATGGTTGAAGGAAAGTCAGCCAGAGCTAGTTGGACTAGGCTTCTTCAAAGAAGGCCTCCTGCCTTGCAAGCCGACCAGTCACAGGGAAGGAGCTGTGGGGTCCAAATTAAAATCAACGCTCTTTTGGAGTTCTTTTCTCCAGCTGTGCCTGTGTGAGGCAGGACTTCTCTCTCCTTTCTTTCTTTCCTGCTCGGATACCTGGTCTCTCCTCTGCCTGGGTTGGCCCTTAAATCTGTATTTCACCTGCTCGATGATTCCTCCAGAGTTTCAGGGCTGAACACCGTTTGAGTGGTTCCAGCCTCTGTGCTGTCTGAAAAGAAAATAGGTCTGTCTGCCTGTTTAGGTCCTGTCTTTTCTAGAGCTTTCTCTCTCTCTCGCTCTCTCCCTCTCCCTCTGCCTCTCCCTCTCCCTCTCCCTCTCCCTCTCCCTCTCCCTCTCCCTCTCCCTCTCCCTCTCCCTCTCCCTCCCTCCCTCCCTCCCTCCCTCCCTCCCTCCCTCTCTCTCTCTCTCTCTCTCTCTCTCTCTCTCTCTCTCTCTCTCTCTCTCTGTCTCCATCCTTGTCCATCTATTGTCATAATGCCTCTTTCCCAGTGATTTGCTGCAGCCACATAGTTTGCCTGTCATTTCTTCGTGTCTTACTGGTGTCTATTTCCCTTCCCTTTCTTCCTCCTTTTCTTCCTTCCACAAATGGACCTATAATGCCAGTTTCTGCAACAAAATTTAATTAGAGCTAGGGACTGGTCAGTGACAAAGCACTCGCCTAGCAGGTGTTTGGTTGGCCCCTGTCACCACAAAACCGTGGTGGTGGAGTAAAGTAGGAATTAACAGGGCCAGAGATGTCTGGTATAAAATCTGTTTTCAGAAACTGGATTGAGAGTTTGAACTTCCTGGTTGACAGGATCTTTAGAACAAGCACCCTTTTCATGGGAACATAACATTAGTAAAATACTTTGATAGTAGCCCACCTCCATTGCCCTCTGAAAGCATATGTGATCTTCTGAGAATCACTTGACCTCTCCGAAGTTTGGTTTTTATTGTTTGTCATAGGAATATGGAAATAGATAGTATTTCCCATTCAGTCTCAGGCTGTGAACAGTAGGGGGCAGTAGACTTAAGATTTGTTCACAAGATATACTGAAATCCTAAGAGTTAAAGTAGCCTCAGTGACAGATGGTGACAACCTCTGGCTGGCTTCTAGGCCAAGTGCACTGAGAGTGAGAAAGGCTCCTGTCCATGCATGCACTTATCTGTCCTGAGGCCAGGAGGCTCCATTCCGATATCCTCAAAGTCTGTGCTCTTCTTTTCACTGCTGTTGTTAAACATACAGGGTCAGATGCTCTGTCCCTCAGATAGGATTCTGAATGGCATTTGGACAATGACTTTCTTTTGTGTGTGGTAGCCACCAAAGCCTTTCTTCTCTGAGTCTCTCTGTGATGTTGTTACTCGGGAAACTACTGGGACCTGTGAGCTATTGCAAACCAAGAAATGCATACAAGACTTAGAAAAATCTGTTTTCCTTGCTGATGCAATTCATGAGCCCTGATATTTTGCTCTTGTCCCTACTTTTAAATATAACTTTTTGATGTAAATACCCTGACTGTGTGTGTGTGTGTGTGTGTGTGTGTGTGTGTGTGTGTGTGTGTGTGTGTACATACTATTATATGTTTGAATCAAGCAAAGCTTACCTACTTGTCTGAGTTTTCTGTTCCTTTGGCATATTATTTAAGCAGTTCATTATTTGGAGTCTGAAAACCAAGCATTTGCTTGTTCTGTTATTTCAGAGAGAAGAAACAGCCAGATTGCTTCATCAGGGATATGGTTCAAGGGAGGCATTCTTGTCTAACATGCATGAAGCCCTGGTATCATGCCCCTAACTCCAGTCCCAAACGTGATTAAAAACAACAATAACAACAATTTTGATGGGAGGGGGAGCAATTGTGATGGAGGAGGTAGAAAGCAGAGGAGGAATAGAAAAAAAAAGATTCTCTCCCCATCTGCACCCCTATATCAGAGTGCAACATCTGAACTCTTAACACTCCCTTCACTGAACCAAGTACGTGTTTTGCACTGGAGCACCATGGGCCTTTTGAAGGAAGCATGTTGGCAAGCATTCAGTGAGCCTGTCTTTCTTTGTGTGGCAGAGGACAGGGTGGACTTCCAGCATAGGTTTGGTCCTGAAGTCTGTGAAAATCAAGTTGGCTCAACACTTCCTTTCAAACAGGAGAACTGACACTCATAATACATTAACAATATGGATACTGGATAAGCCTGAACAATAGCATCCAGGAATATGCTGATGTGGAAAGGGAAATCTCACCTAATCCTACCCTTAGACAAAGTACCACAGGCAATCAACAGCTGCCAAGAGGGAGATTGGGTTTTCCTAGGGAGGTGCCCCCTAATTGGTTACCCAGTGCTAAGTGGTCAACCCTGAAATCATATATCTACAAGCAATTCTAAATGGACACACTAGGTTGTATTTATATATTTATGCATGCATACACACACAAAACCTATAATAATTAAGAAAAAGAGACCATGAATTTGAGAGGGAGCCAAGGAGGGATAGGAGATGGGTAGGAAGAGGGAAATGGTATAATTATGTTTTAATTTAAAAATTGCAAAAAATTAAAAATAATTTGGATGAGGAAAACAAATATGAAGGCCAAGTTGGAAGATGAAATGTCATTTTATAAAGATGCATAGAATTATAAAGACCTTGCTGGTTGTCAATGTGGACAAAAAGTGAGGGATGACCTATTTGGGAGTGTCATTGGAATCACACTCTCTCTGAGTCATGGTGTGAACTGATATTGAGGAGGAATACAAGAGAGTTGTTTTTTCTCTTTTTTTTCTATATTTTATTTTTTTTGAGAATTCCATTTAATATATTTTGATTATATTCTTTCCCTTCCCCTAACTCTTCCTAGACTCTCCCCAACTTCCTTAGCCATCCAACTTTATTTTTCCTCTCAAAAAACAAACAAACAAACAAAAACCTCACAAAATGGGCTGGAGAGATGGCTCAGTGATTAAGAACCCTGACTGCTCTTCCAGAGGACCTGGGTTCAATTTCCAGTACCCACATGGTAGCTCACAACTATCTGTAAATCCAGTTCCAGGGAATCTAGTACCCTCACACTGATACCAATGCACATAAAAATAAACAACAAAGTGAGTGCATGTACACACACACACACACAAAGTCTGATTTGTGTTGACTACTACTCTTAAGCTTGTGGCCTGCTCTGGAATATGACCACAAACCCTGCAAGCTACAAATAGCAAGCCATCTGCAAGATATTCCCACTGGTGCAATAATGTTACTGGAGGTTTCTATTCCTTCCTGTCTTCTCGCACTGGTGTATAAGCCATCTAGAGCAATGCAGGGACTAGTGGAGCCCTTCCTGTCTTAGGATTTGGTGAGAGTTAAACTCTCTGTTGGACCTTTAGCGGTCCCCCCCCCATCTGTCGAAGATGACAGATGCCTGGCTTTACCTGTCTATGCCCTCACACTGGAAGCTTCACTGGCTTCAAGTCCTCTTCTCTTTTCCTCCCTAATATCAAACTTTATAAATATTGCCCAGACCCATCCAGAATTAAGAATAACTGGGACAAAAGTCCTTAGCACTTTATTTTACCTGGGCAGGGTACCATTATCCCAACTCCTTTCTCGGCATCTGTTCAGTTATGAGTCCTTGGAGATATTGATTCTTGAAAGTTCCAGGACTCGACCGAGAAACATCTATTTTCAGTTTCAGAATAGTTGCAGTGTACATGGAGGAACATGCTTTTGTGTGTCTGTATTCTAGTGTTTGGATGTATAGAGACAATAATAGCTATCACAACACGAGGACCTGCTTAATACTCAACATGAATTATGATTCGCATAATTCACCTTATTCTTACAGCTCTCATGTATCTAATTTATTGTGTGATGAGCATACATGTTGGTTGTCTGAGATGGCTCATCTAAGAGGATAGTCAACATTCTGGTTAACTGAGAATAAAATCTGCATTCATTTTCAGTCTTGGGCTTTCAAATTTGAATATCATGTCGGATTCATTCTTCCTCCTTAACAGGAAGAGCAGGGTTCTTTCCGTTGAATACATCTTGTAAGCAGAACAACAGTCATGAGAATTGTTATCCTGAAAATGAGTTTGCATCAAAGTTGCCTTGTTAAAGGACGTCAGAGACTGTGAGACAAAGGGATTGTTAAACAATTGAGCAAATAAGACTTCTAGAAGCTAAGGAAATTTCTCCTGGTTTCACAAACAGTGAGGAATAAAAATGAGGTTCAAACCCAGCATAATCACAGTCCCAATGCTGAGTTATATTCACCCCTTTGAAGGGCTTCCTTGTACCTATATGGTATCATGTCTTGTGGATGTTTTCATTTCTTCTAGATGTTCTCTATGAATCCCTCAACTGAAAATCATCTGGTATTATAGCTAGTGAGTGAAAATCCTTTTAAATTTCTTTTGGGAAAATTGAAACCATCCAAGAGGTTGGCACAAAAGGGAATATAGTGGTTCATTTGACACCCATTGTTTTGAATTGGCACGTAGGTGAGAGGGAACATGGGGAATTCTGCCAGGCTGTGCTTTGCCTGTGTACATGCCCCTTGGATTCTGGGGAGAGAGACCAGCATTGTTGCTCAAGACTTTTTGTCTAATGTCAGGGGCTGTTTCCTTTTATTCTTCTGTCTTACAACAAGGGACTCTGAGTCAGCTGATCAGTAAGTTCATTCCCAGCCCTGATCTTAACGAGTGTGAACTTTACAAGTAAATCTGATCTTGACCGTGAGGGGCTGTCATTGTCACAAGTGGATGTTCATGACAGATCTTAAAGGTCCCATGTTAGACCATGACCTGGCCTGACAGTGTTGTGAGCTTATGATGGCCTGTGAGAAGCCAGTCCTTCAGAGAATGACACCGAGGTTTCTGGAAGAACAACTGACCTTTGGATTTGTCACACATGTAGAGCAGGTGGCTCGGGCCATTGGTGGGGCCATGGAAACTGTAGAACTGAGCTGTGCACTTAGCAGCCCTTATGGTGCTGGGGACCAGGCTTCCATGTTTACCTTCATGCACCTGGGGCATTGCAGGAACGCAGGCTCTGCATTTCTAGAAAGCTCCCTGGTGCTGCTGCTAAATTGCCTATGTCATAGGCACCCAGGCCTCCACAGAAATGAAAACTACTCAATTCAGAAGGCTCAGGTTTTCATTCTTTATTTGGATTAGTTGCTCTAGGGCTTAGTTTATACTCTGGTGAGTAGTAAAAGCAGTGGAGAGTCCCATGCTTTCTCCATTCCGTTATTTCTGAAGGTGCAAAAAGCTTGCCACATGTTGGAGTGATGGGCCATCCTGTCCGTGTCTTATTCAGGCTGGGTCCCTGAGAAATATCTATCTCATTAGGAAGCAGGGTGGAAACAATGCCCAGTTGGACCTGGGGAACTAGTGGGGAGATGGCTCAGTCAGTAGAGTCCCTGTCACACACCCATGAGGACCTGAGTTCGGAGCCTGAACACCCATGTAAAAATCTGGAATGGTAGCACATCACTGTGACCCTGAATAGATACCTCCACATTTCCTGAGAGATCCTGTCTCAAAAATAAAAAAGACATTGACCTCTGTCCTTCACTCACTTGTAACAGAAGTATGTTTATCTACATTCACATGTGTGCATGCTCATAGGAACACCCACAAGCACCTACATGAACATGTATACACACACATGCTAAATACACACACAATAAAAGAAATGCCACCCAAACAATTCAGGTGTTCTCCTGTCTGAACATCAGATACTTGATTTGTTGGGAAGAGTGCCTTCTTGGAGGTGAGGAGGTGGAAAACAGCATAGTTGCTGGGCAGATCCAATCAGGAAGCCTGAAGCTGTCTTCCTTTCCCTCTGTCAACTGGTTTCCTAGTCTGTCACCACAATGCCAGCAAGCCATGCCCAAGCACTTTAGAACTGCTTTGCATCCTTCACTGATGAACTGTTGCCATGCATTGTCCTTGCCTGGTCCCTGTGATATCATGTGTTAATTTGAATTTTTGAAAGATCATGACAGAGAGTGAGATGAGAGGTAGCATTTCATTGTCGTCAGGGTGCAAGGCTCTGTTGGAGGCCCCATGGGAAGTCTAAAATAGTAGAGAAGGTATTTCCTTCCTTTCTTTCTTTCCTTCTTTCTTTTTGATTTAATGAATTTAAAGTTTGGTTTTTCAAAACAAAGCAAGGACTGTTGTTTGACTATACAACAGTGTGAACATATGTAACACTGTTAGAGTTCACCCTGATTAATGGTTGTGAAAAGATGTCTTCAAAATGTTTTACCGCAATTTAAAAAAAATTAAGGTGCAAAAATGTTTGTAGAATGGATATGCCTATGTTTTTCTATTTAAAAAGTTATGACAATACAATGGAAACTGGTAGGTATTAAATAATAAATATTTACTTGTCTCTGTCCCACCGTGAAGAGTATTACCAAGTTTGAAGGAAAAAATATCTTTTATTACTGAAGTTTCTTTTTCATTGATTTATAATTATATAACACACAATTAAAAATAACTTCAGTATACCCATTAAAGTGCTGAAAATATCAAATTCTTCCATTGGATACTCAGAAACGAATGTGGAATATTATTGGAAATGCAAGATATATGGTATTTCTTTTTTAAATGTATTCTTTGAGAATTTTATCCAGTGTATTTTTATCATATTCTTTGCAATCCTCCAACTCCTCCCAGATCCCCACCTCCCTACTCATCCAACATCATGCTCTTTCAGAGAAGGTGTGTTCAGACATGAGCAATTCAAGAAATGAAGTGTTCTTAGGTACACTATTGATGATGATCTTTCTGAAGTTAAATACAAACTGTTCTCTAAATGTGTATGTGTTCATTTAAAAAAGAATGCCAAGGACCCCAGCTTTCTTCATATTCCTGAAAGCATCAGGTCACCCACTTAAGAACTACTAGATTGAGTGGTACATGGTTGAAGTCTAGTTCAGAGAACTTCCCTTAGCTAATGTAGGACTAGAAAACATTAGCCTTCAAGAACATGTCTACTGTGTATATGACTGCAATCTAATGCTCCATCCTGTTGGGCTGGAAGGAGATTCCAGGATTTCCTTCTACTTTATATATGGGTGGATTAATAGCTGTGGTCTCAGATGCTTAAGCTATGGTAGTCTTTGCTTCTCCCTTTTTCTCAGATACTTTCTATTGGCCCTTACACAACTTTGCGATACTTCTGAACATTTACTTTAGGTAGGCAAGAGGTTTTTAGTCTATCTGTTCTCCAAGCATTAGTTTAAGTATCAGTCAGTCAACAGCACATATTATATGATCAAATGACACTGAAGTGATGATGCTGTCTCAGCAGTTATGATCATCGTCATGTCATCGTTATTCTTTCATGTACTTCATTAGCAAAGGTCAAAGGTAGTTTTCTTTGATGTGATCTTTGTGATATACTTCTCATCACACACTGTGTCCCTCTACAATTTGGGCCTCATTGTATCAGTATACCTTTTCACTTATTATGGAATATAACTCTATAACAAGTGTATGTGCCAGTAATAATCTTGTTTGCATGGCTATGAAGAGTCTGTGAACTACCAAACCAGATTTGGGCAAGCATTAGAGATTCAAGTTATTGCGTGAACTGCTTGCTGGATGCTTATTGTTCTAGCTACCAGATCCTTGACCTTAAGGAATTAACATTCCATAAGGAAAATATGAGAAACATACCAACAAAGAAAATAATTTCAAATAGTGACAACTGTTAAAGAAAAAAGGACTGGAAAACAAGAAGAGGTGAGCTTAAAAAAAGGGGGGGGCTATAAATCTGAGTGATGACATGAGCAATGACAAGTAGACCATTTGACAAGACTCTGAAGTAAAGACTTTTTAGGCAGAACAGCAGCTACATATGGCCAAGAGTGAGCTGTACTCCACAAGTTCAAGGGACAAATAAAGGCCAATATGGCTGCAGCATTAAAGAAGACAGAGTGGAGTGTGGTAAAGCTGGGAAAGAGGACTGAGACAGAGTCCACGGGATCTTATTATGACTGCAGTCAAGAGACTTGTCCTTTGTTTCATTACCACTGGGATATTGCAAGCTGAAGAGTTGAGTATTACCAGCATCATTGTAAGAACAGTGGTAGAAACGAGGCATTAGAAGGGTAAGAGTATGAGAGGGAATAGAGCAGGCTATTGAGGTGGCCCAGGTTCGAGGTGGACAAGATTCTGATAGTCAAAACAGAGACAGGAGGAGGAAGTAGAGGGCTAAGTACTGAGATTCATCTTCTACCACCAGCAAGCCCACAGTCTGGGCTGTTCATCTTATCTTCTGTGCTTAAAGTGTGTGGGCATCACCACATCCGCCTGGTCTGGGAGGAGGGGGAGTCAGGAGCTTCCATCCTTCTCTCAGCACTTTGTCACATCCAAATATAACACATCTTCAAATGTTTTCAGTCTTCCTGCTGTGGACCATGTGAATCCAATCCACCTAAGGCTTCTTTCCAATAAAAAAATGAAACCAGGAAATGTTATTTTCATTCTACGTACTTCACTCCTTCCTTTCTCTTCAGCAGAAAGAGGAAACAAGTTCTGGCCAAGAACAAAACCACAAAAACCCTGCTTGGAGCAGGGAAGTCAATGTCATGTCTTCTTTTTCCCCTATGCCCCTGGTGGGAAACCCTGAGCATTTTGTTTTGTTTGTGTTTAAGGCTTGTCCTGAAAAAAAAAATCATTTTTCCCTGTGTGTCTAATTCAATATGAATGACAGACTTTCTATCTAGCACTAGTATTTTTTTTTTATAAACTCACAATTTCTTGATGCCTTTGTTTTGCAAGTCCACTGGGGTTGTCTTGTGCCTTTGGCCTCAATCACCAAGACACATGGATTTCTGGGAAGTTTTTGCCTTGAGCTCTTCAGTGCAGATATTAAAGGGCCCCTGTCAAGTTCTGAAGGGTATGACCAGTGCCAGAACCCCCACAAGCCAAGCCCCTGAAGGATGCTGCAGCCAGCTGGCCCCTATTCCCACCAGAGATGGTTGGCTTTCTGTGGTTCTCTGTGTATGGAGCTAGCCAAGTTCCCTTGGATGAAAGGCGGCCTAATATAAACTGAAAATGTTATTAATAAGCAGCCACTTAAGAATTTCCTATGACTTGTCAGTGATTTGGGGGCCTCTGTATGAGCAGAGAAAAAAACACTGCCTGTTTTACATGGATTAAGGGATTGAGTAGTCTGTCTGCAGGGGCCTCACAGAGCCCTTGGGGTCTTGGTAAAGGCCTGGATAAGTTCCAGAAACTCTTTCAGTCTTGGTTGTCCCATATATAAAGTGAAGATAATAATTCCCATCTCATGGCGTGGTTTGAGGATTAAACAATGAATGCAAGAGTCTTTTAGCACATACTCACCAAATGTTTCCTTAAAAAGCAAAGTCAAAATGAAGCCCCCACACATGGAACCAAACTGACTCCCTTTCCTTTTGCTCAGCAGGGAAAATGTGGCATTCCACACACCCCCAAAACTAAAGACCAGTACACATAGCATTGGACTTCTCTGGGTCTACTGTCCACAGCTATGACAGCATTGATCTTCTGACTGGCCTAGAAGAGAGTATGAGAAATTGACAAGTTACCTGAGTTAAAAGCATTTGCTGAGCTCCAAAGTACTTGATCAGCCCAAGAAATTATTAATATCTAATCTGTCTTCTTTATTATGTATTGAGACATGAAGAATATCATTTGTATGATCTTGGAAACAAATAAATCATGACAAGGATTGTGTGATTCCTTAACAAGGATAATGATCAATATCTTGCTTAAACCATACTAAATATATTAAATATCTAGTGAAGCAAGATGGATGCATTGTAAAATTCCAGTTGTACACATACAAAATGAAATGGAGACATTTGTCCAGAGGACTAGCCTCTACTGTCTGTCCTAGTTTATTCTTAGCAGAGCAGCAAGTCTGACAGCTAAAGAAATCAGAGCATCTCTGGATACCCACAGCCTTGCATAGGGATGCAGTGATGCAAGTAGCAGTGTTGCCATGGAGACACCATCCGTGGCCAAGCTCTTGTCCTCTGAGAGCTCACTTTGTCTACTCATAATGGTGCTGAATTAGCTATCTGTGAGCATGGTAGGCATATTCCATGCTGGCTTGTGGATGCTTTTTCAACAAAGCCAAAACTCCTAACAGATTGTATGTGTCATTCACCACCTGCCATGTTGTCATCATTTGATCCCGAGCCGTCTCAGTATCTTAGTGGCACCATGTTCTCTCCCACCTCCACACCTTTACTCAACTGTTCAGAATGTTCTTCCCTTTTCCGTTTGCCTATAGCTTTCTACTGTGCTTCTTTGGGGAACCCTCTGTGATATTCCATTAATCCCAAAACCCCTAAAAGCACAGTGCACATGAATCATGACTGAAGACCATGGTACTCTCCACTTTGTTTCATTTTTATCCATTTTTTAAAACTGTAGTGTTTTATGGTGTGTTGGGCCTCTTTCTGTTGGTGTGATAGAACACTAGGACCAAGTCAGCTTAGAGAAGAAAGAGTTTATTTTAACACATGATTCCAGAGGGAGAGTCCATGTGGCAGGGGAGGCATGGCAGCAGGCAGCCAGAGCAGGAAGCAAGAGATCACATCTTCCACTGCAAACAACAGGGCAGGGCTTTGAACTTGCAGAGCCCAAGTCCAATGCTGTAGTTACTCCAGCAAAGCTCCACCTCCTAAGCTTCCATAGCATTCCCTAAACAGCACTTCCCCTTGGGGAGCAAAGTGGTCATATACCTGAGCCTATGGGACACATTTGTCATTTAAACCCCCACATATGGAAGTTGCAAGAATAGTGTAGCAAGCTCTCGTGTACAGTTCTGGGTCTCTCTGTTGTCATTTTGTCACATCTAAGCTACGTGTTCTCTAGACATGCTCCCTCTTCCTTCTTTCTCCCTATCCATGTCTTCTCTGTCCCTCCTTCCTTCTCCTGACTCCTGCCCCTCTATCACCTCTCTCTCCCTCTCTCTTTCTCCCTCCCCTCACTGTCTCCCCCTTCTCTCTTATCTCTTACCCTCTCCATGTCTCCTCCCTCCTTCCCTCCCTTTCCTGCTCCCTCTCTCTCACACCTCCTCCTTCCCTTGCCTGTCTCTCCTATTCTTATCCATAGGCCCTCTCTAAACCCCTTCTCTTTTCCCTCTTCCCTCACTCCTCCCCCCCTCTCCTCTCTCCCACACATCAGTTCTGCTGATCCATCTGAGACTAGCCACACACATTCTCCTTTATCTGCATATACTTAAGCATGCATCTCTTCAAAATACAAACAACCTCTTAAATAACTGTCTGGACTTGCTCTCTGTGATCTTCTTCTTCTTCTTTTTTCCTTTCTTTCTTTCTTTTTTTTTTTTTTTTTTTGTATTCCAATAGGGATACATTTGCTGCAATGCTGTGCAGCACTGACCATGACCCACAGGACAAAGCAGATGCTCAGTAGATGACCTTTCACATAGAGGAGCTGCCTTGCCGCAAACATTCTATCACTGACCTGAATTCATTGACCTTCCTACTCCAGTGCAACAGGAGATGCATTGTTCTGCCCCTGGCTGCTTATCTTTTCCTGTACTATAATGGCCTAGCTGTGGTCTTCTGCCAAAGATTGCTAAGAATTGGGAGATAGTAACCTAGTCTCTCTTTCAAGCAGCCTTATCCAAGGAATATTCAAGCTAGGACCTCATTCCCAGGTCCTAAGAGGACCCTGGTTGTCTAGTGCACTAATCTGCCTTGATGTTACCCCACTCTCCAATGTGTCCTGGGGTCCTTTCCAACATCTTCCTATTCTTGATGGTGCCTTTTGGGGATGATCTTTTGAGGATCTCATTCTAAGCTATGGCTCATCCATCACTGAGGCGTCGTCATTACAGCCAATTTAGATGCAGTGTGAGAGCTTTATGTGAGTTCGAAGCAGAGTCATTCAGAATGGGCTGCTTTGCAAGAGGAATGTGCTCCCATGCTTCCCGAATTACAAATTAATCTGCAGTAGGACTGTTATGAATTGGCATATTAAGAGGAGACACCTGGCAGGAGGAACTTCTCTGTGCTGCCTTTGGCTATGCTGGAAGAGAGGGGCACCTCTGTGCAGATGGCAGGAAGGAATCACCAGCCAGGCGAAGAAGGGAAGTGGGACAGAACCAGGCAGCAGGGTTCTGGCACTCAGCATGCACCAGCCAAGTACCCAGCTGGCCTTGTCACGGTCCCCGCCCTTTAGCTCTGTGTTCATTAGGAAATCTTTTTTCCTTTCTCACAGAGATAGAAATCTTTCTTCCAGACATGGCAAGTGTCAGGGTTCATGTCCTTCATTCAGTCTGAATGGTTGCCAAAAAGGGGATAAGCAAAGTATTGTGACTGGAGGGGGGAGGTGAAGGAGCCAGAAAGGCTGCCCATAACCGGATATGCTGACGTCTGTGTATAGCAGGACAGACACCCAGGAATTCCAGGGGGAAGTGCCTTAGGAGAAAGTTTTCCAGATGCCCCCTAAAATGGGATGCCTCCTGAATTTCACATTTGTGCTTGGGCTTTAGTACACGCTGTTGTCTAACCAGTTTGGTCACTGCCATCCATGTAGTTGCTGATGTGGGAGGAGGGAGGCTGCCACCTCCAGCAGCCACCCTCCACCTCAGTGTTGCTTTCCCTGTGCTGGGAAACTCCATGCCACTTGTATTCTTTTAGCTGCCTGGAAGTCTGTACACTCTTCAGGGCAGCTCAGATGTCCCTTCAGTGGGGAAGGCTTTCCCTACCCACCCCAGACCCTTTCTGATATAACATTTATCACATTCTAAAATGGGGACATTTATCCCTGTTTGCTTGACTGTTATGTCTTCTCTTAGCTTGAAGTTCCATGAGGGTATACAGATTTCTGCCTTATAATTAAGGCAGACTATCTGCTAATGTCCAGGAACTTAAAACAATGCTTAGCCCTCAGTAGACTACCTACCAGTTTGTGTTATAGATCGATGGTGAGGAGGTGAATTGATGGATATGTGTGGACTGATGAATGAGTAAATGGATTTGTAGGAGGATGAATGAAGAGGAGGAGGGAAGTCTGGACTATTTACTGAGAACAAAATCGTGGGAAGCGTTGGTCTTGGAACTGGATAACACAGGTTCTAATGTATGTAAACTTAGGGCCGAATTACTTAGGAGTTTATGCCTACAATTTTGTATCTGACTTCCAGATCATATGATTGTCTCAGGGCCAGCAGATTCTGCTTCAGTTCTTACTGACTCAGTCTAGCACAACAGGGTGTGTCTTTCTGCCCAACACCATTTATTTGCCTATTTCCTCTGAGCATCCTATAGTCTAGTAAACATTTTTCTACCCAAAATACTAAATCACCTCCTGGAATCTGGTAATGCCAAAGGTCTGTGAACTTGGATGAATGTTTGACCCATTGAAGACTAGTGGAATGGTTCGTTCAGGTGAAGGATTGATACTCTCTCTGGGAATGCAGGGAAGGTGGGCAGTAGAGCTAAGTGAAGGAAGCCAGGCTGTTTTCCATGAAGCAGCTCCATTTGTGGTTTGCAATGATTAAGTTATCACGGCATCGGTGAGTGTGTGACTGACACATGAAGATGCAATCCAGAGCCAAATCTTAGTGGTCTTAGATTGTCCATACTTTATCTCTCTTCTTACACAGGAAATTGGAAGTTGATAACTAATGAAATCTGTTTTTCAGATGTATTTTATAAGAGACACATAACTTTTGAGTCTGGAATTATACACAGAATTCCCACACTGGCAGTTATTTTCCCTACTAACTCAAGTCTGAGTCCTATTTCAGGGTACTAGATCAGAACAAGCTTAGGCATCTTTACTGAATAATGTGCATCTATTTGCGGAGAATGGTGTGTGTGTGTGTGTGTGTGTGTGTGTGTGTGTGTGTGTGTGTGTGTGTATGGTGTCTTGTTGTCTAGGCCAGAGTCTTATCCCTTGGCTCATGGAGAATACAAATATTGAAGTCTGGTCTCCACATCTTAGTACTAAGAAAAAAAAAATGGTTCAGCAGCTGTTTTTGTTTAACAGTGATTATCTTTGGGATTGTGAGTGTTCAGAATGTTTTTCCTTCTTACTTTTTCTGTAATGTGTGTCTTCTTTCTACATTAATTTTATGTTAAGGAGACAAAAGCAGTAAATTTAAATTATGATAAGTGTAATAAGCAGAAAAATTCTCTTTTTTCCTCTTTATTACTCTGAAGAAAGGGGTGATTCTTTGTCTTTGGTATGCTAGTCACTGGAGAATAAATACCTAGGGACACATTTGTCAGTTGGGAAAAAGTTGTGGATACCTCTGAGTTATGTTAGCCTTTTGTCTTTAATAGAGGTTTACTTGCTGACCATTCAGTTTGCTGCCTGAGACATGGTCATGTTGAATCCTCCTCTTAGTCATTTGGTTTACAATGGGCCTCAGATGCTTTAAGCAGCCTGCTGTGATCCTAAACAAATGCAAGTAGCCTGAACTTGATATGGCCTTGGACTCCAGACCTTGGAACCCATATCCTAGGGGAGGTGGGAAGCAGGAGAGCAGATGGTAGAGTTGTAGCAGAGATGCTACCTTTGCAACTGTCTTACCTTTCAATGGGTTGGTTCTACATACAAGATACCCAGATGAATGCTAGGTGGGTTCAGTGTTATAATAGCTTCCAACATGGCAATTATTTGGGGTTGACATAAATCTCAAAAAAGTTCAAAAAAAATTTTATTGCCTGGACTTCTTAGACCACCAAGCCTATTATTAGAACTTACCCTATTTCAGACTGTGATCTAAGGGGCTTCTTTTCACCCAATAGACTATCTACAGAAGAGCATCCTCAGGAGACTACTGCATGGTGATCCACTGACATCCTTATGAAAATGCCCAGTTATGTGCCCTGATTGAGATCTATCTAATCTGTCACAGGGATATGGCCTCTGTTCCCCAAGTATCTCCTGTTACAATGTCTTGGCAACAAGATGGACAGTTTCCTATGATCAGATTCATTATTAATGAGGACTTTCATGATTAAGAGTTTGTGTGTGTGTGTGTGTGCACACTGTGAGTTAGCTACCAGAAACTTTTGTTTTATTTCTTTTCATCTTTCAAGTTATAAAGTACACAATTACTACTTTGGTAGACCTTAGGAATTACTTTAGAGGATCAAGGGAATATGGTGATCTTCAGACTTGAATCTTTGGAACTCAAGCATGGGAGAGAACCACAGACTTGCCTGGTGTTTGAAGAGGAGGTTGAACATGAGAGAGGCTAGGCTTGATATCTCTTCCTGTAGCATCAATTTAAACAGCTCAATTTTTTATATAAATCTTCTACATATAAGTTCTTTTTAAAAAATCTCAATAAATGGGAAATTTTCCATGGGTAAAGGGGAGAGAAAAGGAGAACTTAAAGCTGTTTATAGTCACCTCCAAAGCCAAATCTCTGAACCTGTCAGAAGCATTATCTTAACAAGGTAGAACCTTTGCCCTCACAAGTCACCCTCCTGTCCATTTATAATGAGTTCTTCCAGGTCATGCAAGTCAGTCAGTCAGCATAAATCACTAGTCTTCATGCAAATGCTGTGGTTGCTGGTGGAAATGACTGGGTGGCCCATGCTAAAATAGTTCAGGAAATGGCCTCCACTTGACAATATTGTACAACCTCTAAAAGAGGGTTTTGTGGATCCCATGCTACAGAACCAAATGAATTGGTCATTACAACTATGGTGAGGCATTTGCAATGGTTATTTGGGGGCAAAGGCTAGGAAGGGAGGTGAACGTAGCATTTCCATTCTCTGAACCAGGGATGATTTCTTGGAAACCTGTCATTGGCAAATCCAATTATGTAGAGGTAGAATGTCAACTCTGACAGAATGAAACCAATGCATTCTGTGTGTGTGTGTGTGTGTGTATGTGTGTGTGTGTGTATGTGTGTGTGTGTGTGTGTGTGTGTGTGTGTGTGAGCGAGAGAGAGAGAGAGAAGCATACATGTATTTAATGAAATTTTACTTTACAGCTGGTTCTATGTTCATAAATGTGTATTTTTTATAAAATCTAAATCTTATATTTTCATAGCATAAATACATGCTTGCATATCCATGCACATGCACGCACACACACACACGCACATACACACACACACCGCGTATGTGTGAGCACACTCCTGATTATGCTTCATTTGAGTGAAGTTATTTAATTAGTATATTAAAAGAAAAAGCTGCTGGCTGCCACTGTATTTTTCAAAAGGGAAGAGAGAGAGATTGAGGAAGCAGAGATCCCTCCTGGCTTTGCCTCTGTCTCACTGCTCCTTTCAAAGCACCTCAGACTTGGGTTCCTAACTTGTAAATGGAGATTATAAAATTAGCTTCTCCAGTGGTTGTCAGGGAATCACTCAAAGGTTCCAGATTCTTTGCAAATAAGAATGCCTTGCTGTGGGAGCGCCGGTTAATTATAAATGAGGAGTAGAGGCTGGCAGCTAACACAGAAGACAGATAAAGCCCTTGTGGTTTTGATTTATTGGGTTTATTTTCTTTCTTTTTTCCTTTCTCTCTCCTTGATTTTGCTTTTTCTGAGTGATTTTGTTGTTATTGTTCGGGAGTGAATAGCTATGCGCAACCAAGAGTGTTTCTGTAATATCTGTGTTTAGGACTTAGCCAGGCCTTCTTTTGGCTCCTCATTCTGCCCTCCCTTTAGGGATTCCTTCCAACAAGTTCCAAAGAAGGCATATAATAATCACTTAAGAAGATGATCAACTTCCCTAGCCTGGCCTTTGGGACAATAAAAATCAAAACCACAATTAAGTATCATGTCACATCCACTAGGGTGGCCACAGTCAACAAAGTAGATCATAATACCTGCGGGGAAAAGTTAAAGAAAGTATAATCTGCCTTCATTGAAGGTAGGAACTTCAAATTGTTTAGATATTTTGGAATATAGTTTGACAGTTCCTCAAAATGATAAACATAAAGTTACCATGTAATACAATGATTCCATTGTTAGGTATATGCCCAAGAGAGATGATTGGACAGATCTATACAAAATCTTGAACCTCAACATTAAAATTAGATTTTTTTTAAAAAAATGGAGAGTCCAAATATCTACCTACCCATTGATGTCTGCACAAATGCAGTACATCCCTACAATGGAATATTCCTCAGCAGTAAATAAAAACACTCAAGAGACTGATGTATGCTACAGCATGGATAAACTATAACATTATTTTATGTGAGGCTAATTTCAAAAGATTATATTACATATGGTTCCTTTATATGAAATTCCAAAGTAGGCAAAACCAACAGGGACAGAAAGATTAGTGGTTGTCAGGGCATGTGAGCTTGGGCTATGACAAGAACTGTTCATGCTCATGGGTTTAGTGGGCATGTCTAAAATTAGTGGTGGTTGTGAAATTCTGACTATATTAAGAGCTAGTGAATTATATGCTTTAGAAGGGTAGGTTCTGCGCTATGTGAATTATCTTAACAAAGCTGTTGTCATGAAATTCAGACACATGTGGCGATTAGAATTCTGGGTTCTTTCATTGCCTTTATAATGTGTTACAAAAAGATCAGCATACACATGGAGTAGCTTGTTAAACTTTGCCTCCTCCCTTCTATTCTGTTTTTTATTGGTAAGAGAAAGAAATGTGTGTGTGTGTGTGTATGTGTGTGTGTGTGTGTGTGTGTGTGTGTGTTACTTGACTTTGACCTTTTTATTGTTATAGTATTTAGATGGAGTCAAGGAGAGGGAGATGCTCAGTTTGAGGGATTTGCATCCTTGACTGGTACTATGGAATAATTTGGAAACACAGCTGGAAATAAGCATGGTAGCTCTCACTTGTAATTTCAGCACTGGGAAGGTAGTAGAAGGTTGAGACAGGTTGATCCCTGGGGCCTCCAGTCTAACCTTTTTGGTGGACTCTAGGTCCATAAGAAACCCCATCTCACAAAACAAGATAAACAGAAACCAAAAGCACCCCCATCTCATCTCTCTTTAAAAGGGGAAGAAAGGAATTCACATGCGTGAAGTTATATAAAATAAATACAATGGTCCACTTTGAATTTAAGACTCGGAATCAGGAAACTTTAATGGCAGTGAAATTATCTTTCCATGAAGATCTTGGGGTCACATTTGTTTCAGTAGAAAACTGTTCCCACTCCTAAATAAAAACTTGGCACCCATGGTTCTTTTATAACCCGATTTGGTTTTGTCGCTGTTTTTCTGTTTTGCATAATTTAAGAACTTTTAGAAAAAAAACATGTCAGTGTTTGTTAAATCAAGTAATATTTCTGGTTAGTGTGTGAACTATGTATATTTAATGCTATAAATGTGGTCATGGTCCATATCTAGAAGTAATATAAATGTGTGTGTGTGTGTGTGTGTGTGTGTGTGTGTATGTATATATATATATGTATGTATGTATGTATATATGTATAGTATATGTGTATGTGTGAATATATGTATATAAATATATAAGTGTGTATGTCTTCTGAGTGTGTGTGTGTTTGTGTGTGTGTGTGTGTGTCTGTGAGTCTATGTGTCTGTGTGTCTGTATCTGTGTGTGTGGGGGGGTTGGATATGGATTTGGAAGAAGCTGGGTCTGTTTGTCAACATCATCAGTGTGTTCACCTGGTGGTCCCTGATCTCCTAAGTGGCTTTCATGTGACGTGTGTGTTGTGTCCGTTATAAACCCGTGTTCTCTAGGTTGTGGCTTGTGAACGAACGTGTTAATGAGCTGGAATCCAAAGGCTGGTGACTAGCAGCCTCTTGAACAAACAATGGCTTTTTCTTCCTTCTGACTTGATGTGTTTGCTGCCTGCAGGAAGATCTGCCTACACTGCAAGTGTCCCCAGGAGGAGCACATGGTGACAGTGATGCCACTGGAGATGGAGAAGACCATCAGCAAACTCATGTTTGACTTCCAGAGGAACTCGACCTCAGACGATGACTCAGGCTGTGCCTTGGAAGAGTATGCCTGGGTTCCCCCCGGGCTGAAGCCTGAACAGGTAGCCATCTTGCTGGGAGCCTTCCCATGCCTTTAGCTTAAATGTTGTCTTTCCAGAGCTTCCACACCCCAGCTTAGAAGGGAAAGGGTCACTCTGCTGATTCAGGGTTGTTTGGCAATAAATGAGCTAAAGGTATCCTAGGCATCAACGGGAAATGGAACTGAGCCTAGACTAATCCATCATTAATTCATTCTGTATTGTCATTGTCAACTGTTTGTGGTTTGTCTAGAAACATCTTAGAAATGTTAAATATTAAACTTTATGTTTCGGTTGTAGGGAGAAGTTGGATAGCATCAAAGTGAATTATCACAATCAGATTTTTTATAAAGGAAATGAGAACTTGCCTTCTCAAGGGTATATGCTATGTTTAAATATTAAACTTGACCTTACTTTATAAAGACATTGCTTTTCCCTAAGATATTCCTGGCACTACACACAGGCTGTAAACATTACGAGCCTGATGAGAATATCTTTTGTCTTTGCTTTCTGTTTTGCATTTTTCTCAGTGGTGCTCAGCCATTGTCTAGCATTCTGTGGTGCTTGGTGTTTTCTCCTCCAGAAATCTGCAGCCAGTCTGTAAGCAGAATTCTCTTAGCATCTCCCTGATGATGACTTCAGAAACACCTAGAATCTTAAAAGTGTTAACTACCATTGTCTTCCCCTGAACCATTCCATTCTTGAGAGAGCCCCCTGTCTGGCTGAGTATTTAAAAGCTCAAACAGCATGACACTGTGTGTCAGAAACTTTAAGTGTGATAATGCTTTCAGGAGAAGTACTTTGTAATTAAGACCCAAGAATCCACTAATAACCGGAGAAGTGGTTCTTCTGCTGCCTCTCTGATTAGCCATTTTTCATTTCCTTTGTCCATTGTCCTACTTTCATTTCTGTGATAAAGTACTCTGCAAAAAAAAAAAAAAAAAAAAAAAGCAGCTTTGGAACGTAAAGGTTTATTTTAGCTCACAATCCCAGCTCACATTGCAGAGCAGTCTCTGTGGCAGAAGCTTGAGACAGCTAGTCATATCACATCGACAGTCAGGAGCAGAGAGAATGAATATGCATATGCATGCTTGCTTGTGCTTAACTTCATTTCTCCACCTTTATGCAGTTCAGGACTCTGCCTAGCAAATGGTGCCTCCCTCGGTGGGCTGGGTGTTTCCACGCCAATTAACTTAATTGAGGCATGCCCACCAGCCAACCCAGTGCAGACAATTCCTCATTATGACTCATCCCAAGTGATTCTAAATTGTGTCAACTTGATAAAGAATGCTATCCCATCCATATTGATGTACCAAATTGTCATATGAAATCTGTCTTATATAGGTATGGTTTGTCTAGCCAGAGAAATATTTTAAAAATATAGAAATGTTTTCATGTATAAATTTACATTTTTTTGTGATGCTAGAGGTTAAACTAAGAGCCCTGTATGCTCTAGGTAAGTGTTATACCACTTACAATCCCAGTCCACAAGTTTATATTTCCAGTTGAAATTGAGGACCTAGAATTTTATTCCTGCAGAAATTACATGGGGTTGAGCTCTGGCCATTCTCTTCAGAAAAACTCTGACTTTTGTAGGTTATCTCAGTTTCTGCTATATCCACTTAATCTTCCTATGTTATTTCCCTATGCATTCTTCAATCTTGTGATGTTGATCTCTCTTCTAATCACATATAGAAAAGAATGTATCTCAGATGAGGAACATCCGTAGAAAACATTTCCGTGAAAGGTGAAGGCTGTGTTTTCTTGGGATATTGGCAGAGCAACAAAAAAAAAAGCTTTGTCATAGTTTGTGGGCTGAGATTATTTGTTTATTTTATTCTGTTTTAAGATTGCAATGTTGAAGAATTAATTTGAAAAGGAGGAGAGTATCTGAATTTATCTAGGTGCTTGAGTAGGGTGCTTATGACAAGTGTCATTGACATAGTAGGTGCTGATGACTGAATGTCATCTACATAGCTGTTTTATTTTCCTGCTAACCTGATTTCCAGGAGCTTCCTTGTGGCCCATGTTTGTTGTCTTGACTTAAATGACACTGCTTGTTGTTGACTTAGGCCCTGAATTTTCCAATGTTCCTGCTTAAGTAGATTCTTCTCTAAGACCAGTAACAATCTTAGTGATGCTCAGATTCCAGGAGAGCTTTCTACTTGTCTTGATCCAAGAAAAGAGACAGTTGTAGAAGTTAGGATCTTGATTAAATCCACCAGTTCTAATTGCAAATGACTATAGGCCACTTGACTCAATCAGCTGTCTTGAAGAAAAACAGAATCAAAGTTTTTTAATGTATTTTGAAAGAAAATGATGAACACTCTTAAACAAATACTTGAAATTGTGCCAATTGAAAGGGTGTTCCCATTTTTGTGGTTGCTCTTCAGGAGGTTTTCTTTATTCCAAGTACTCATGAAGCCTCCATGATGCACATAACTTGAAAGGAAAATGGCTCCCAGAGACAGAATCAGGGTACTTGAAGGGTTCTATATTTGCCTAATAAAATGTGAATCTACTACTAAAAGTCTTTGAAGAGGTCATGTATGATAGAAATGGACTTTAGGTTTGAAGTTTTGAGCACTTTTAAAGTTTATTATTTACAAAAAATATTTGTGGGTATAAAGGTTTTTAAAAAAGCTGTCTGGTATGCACTTAGATTAGAAAAGATGTGATTCCCTAAATGCCTTTCCTTAGCAAAAGTTCTGCTGGTTCATATCACAGTAGTTGTCTATGATTTGAGAGAAACCATTTTTTTAATCAAGAAAAATTACGGTGAATATGAAAAATGTTTCGTGCTAGAGGCAAAATGTTTAAGACTAATTAGGGTAGAGAATAATGTATTTTAAATTTGGTTTGAAATTTTTCCTCTTCATGGCCATGAGGCTGATGGGATACCTTAGGTAATGCTCTTTATTATTCTTTCTCTTGAGTAATTCCTACAGTTTAATAAAATGTGTGTGAAATTCATCTCACATTTAGGGAAGTATTCCCTGAATATGGACATTTAATTTCATAAAAATACACTCGCTTCAAAAACAAACTTTCTTACACTAGTGTGAAAGTGGTAAGTAGAAGGACAGTCACCTCGTGATTTCAAATGACTCAAAACTGGTTGGTGATAAGTATTCAGACCTTCTGCTTCGGCTCTCACCATATTAGGGAGTTGATGTCATTTAAAGAACCCTGGTAGCCAACCAGAGAGCTGCAGTCTAACTTAGGAGGCCACTGGACATCAATTCCAAGGCTCCAGTTTTTGTTTAGACTCAGTTAATAATTGTAGCCATCTTCTACAAATGCTTCGTGGCAAGATTATAATGGATAACCACAAATGAGTTTAAATAAAGCAAATAGCAAGCAAGATTTCTCAGTTGGAATTCCTAGATGGATAATTCTCATTTTAGGAGAAGTTGCATGTATTAAAAAATTGCTAGCAGGATCCCTCACCTCCACTTACCAGATGCCAGAGTGTTTCCCAGTTGTGACAACCAACTATGTCTTCAACATTGCCATGTTTCCAAAGAATGAATAGTCATTGGATGGAAATGATGTTAAAAGTTGGAGTGTGAAGGCTGAACAGATGGCTAAAAGCATTGTTGCTCCTGCAGAGGTCCCAGATTCTGTTCCCAGCATCCATCTGGTGACTTACAACCATTCATAATGCCAGTTCTGGGGGGATCTCGTCCCCTCTTGGACCACTGCAGGCAATAGGCATACATATGGTATATATACATACATGTAGGAAAAATACTCATATATATAAAATAAGATAAACATATCATGTACCTATAGACATACAGACATACTTGAAGTGTGTCTCACCAAGAATCTGGTCCAATTAAGGAAAGAAAGATGGCTCTATTTAACACATATTCATTGAACACTAATCACACTTTGGTTCCTGTATACCGACTGCTATCTTGTAATATGGCCAGGTGCTGATAGAATACTAGGCCCACATGGTAGAACACTAAACCCACTGCATTTGAGGCTGTCCCTGTATTCTCCACTAAGTCAAAACCAGAACTGGAATTGGGAGCTGGCTATGAATGGTTTCCCAGTTTGGAAATAGCTTTCTTCCTCTTTTATGAAGGGAAGATTTATGGTCAAAAAGGAAAGAAAGTAGGAGCTGGAGAGATGGCACAGTGGTTAAGAACACTTGCTTCTCAGTTATGAGGACCAGAGTTCGGGTCTCAACACCCATGTCTGGTAACTCAGAAGCACCTATAACTCCAGCTCTAAGGGATCCCAAGTGGTGCTGTATCCTCTGCAGTCACTTGCATACACATATCTACCTAAACTCAGACATGTGTGCACACACGCACATGCAAACAAACACATTAAAAAAAAACAAGATAAGACTTATTTTCTAAAACAAAACAGGAAGCATCTAAAACAGCAACTGAAAATCATTTCCAGCATATTCAAGTGTCTGTGTATATATAGAGAGAGGTGTCCTTTTGTGTTGTTTTGAATAAAAATGTGTGATGATCTCTACCTTCCCTAACATGGCTTTTTTCTTTTCTTGTATAATCAACACTTTTCTGTATCAGTTCATTTCAAAGCAAATTCTATTCTGTAGTAATTAGGTTTCCCATCATCTAATCCGGTGTCACCCACTTTCAGGATGCTGAAACATTTGGAAGTATATTGGGGGGTGGAGGAAGTTAATTCTCTAAAGGCCTGGCTAATTCTATCAGTATATGTGTAGGACTTTAAGGGACTAAACAGCCTAAAAATAGCCAGATTTTGTCTCCGAGACAAAGGAGAATGGCCACCACAAATGTCAAAAGTTCAAGGTTTGATCTGTCTGTCGCTCTGTTGTTAGTTTACATCTGAATGGTGTGCAACACCAGTAACTAGCTGTATACCAGTAACTAGCTGTATGGGTCTCCTGAACATCCCTGCTCCTCTTCGTAAGAACAACCTGTAAGAGGACAGTCTGATACAAACTACTCTTAGGCTTTCGTTCCCTATGACAAACTGCCCTCCTGTGAGCTTGTAACTGCATGTAGTCTTCTTAGGTAGACATAGCAGTGCTGTTTTTATTATTTCATTTTTGGCTACTCCTTGAAAATCTGAATGGACCCTCAACTTCCTTCTATCTCCTGAATGTCCTTTTCATTGACATTTTGGATAGCCCTTGTGTCCATGACAGAGTCTCACATATAAATATGGCAAATCCTTAGTCTTTGAAAGTTAGTAATCTTCCCTTGACCTTAACTATGTCCTAGTGCATAAAGTGGAAAGTCAGTTATTTTTTCCAGATCATTCCACATTCTCTTCAGACTATCCGAGCAAGAATGAAAAACAGATGCCAGAGTAATTGCCCAATTTTTGATTCTTGAAGCACTCTTCCAATGAAAAACAAAATACCCAGTACTCCCAGAGATGAAGTGGTTTTGACCTTCATGAAATTATCTCTATTGAAAGATTATAAATCCTTTTTGTTTCCATTTTCGTGATCATTGCTTCTGCTTTAAGCATTGGATTAAATGTTTGCCCTCTGAGACATTTTTGACCAGCCTGTGATTCAAGATCTGGTCCCCAGGTATGAACTCTGTAACAAAATCTTGTCATTTTCCTTAATGTGCATCAAGCTCACCATTAGGTGTTTATTATTGTGATTTGCCTAATATGTCATTCCCCTCACTTGGCTTTAACTCTTGGGAGGGCAGAGATCTTACGTACTTTGTTCTTTAGGGACCCACCCCAACACCAGCCTACACCACCCCAACACCAGCCTACACCACCCCAACACCAGCCTACACCACCCCAACACCAGCCTGCAGCACAGTTGCTGATAGATCGTAGGCACCAAGCAAGAAGTTATCAAGAGCTGGGTCAACAGGCATTCCCTGCAGAAGGAAAACTGTTCATGGATACATCACATCAAAAAGATGACAGTTTGTTTTGTTTTCCTCAGTGAGAGATTGTTTCTTATCAGCCATTTCCATTCCCCGGGCGTCCCCCGAATATATGCACTTTAGGCAGATTCCTAGCCATCTTAATCACACTGGATGTTTGTGAGGCTGCAGGAAGGCAAGAGAGGGCAACTGGCTGTATGGCCTCTGCTATGGTGCAGACCTGAATCAGCACTGCTGGCTCCAAGACTAGGGTTTGGAGCAGTGGGGGAGGAGCCCAGGGCTGGCAACAGATTGCTGTTTCCCAACCAAGGCATCATCTGCATCTGAGTCAAAATCTGTGGAGCTGCAAAGCCACGGCCTGCAAAAACAGCAGCCCATCCCGGGGGGTGGGGGTGGGGGGGAGTGGGGGGGGTCTAACCTCTGAAGATGGGAACATCTGGACTATTGACTTGTCCCTTTCTGACCTCAGGAAAGTTGTTCAGCTCCCAGGAGCCTCTGTTTTGGAGAAGGAGGAGGAGGAGGAGGAAGAGGAGGAGGAGGAGGAGGAGGAGGAGGAGGAGGAGGAGGAGGAGGAGGAGGAGGAGGAGGAGGAAAACAGTGGCAATGACAATGCTATTTGGCTTTCAGTACAGACTTGTGTGCTCACCACCATTTCTCATGGGCCTGTGTATGTGTGTGCATGTTTATGTATGTGGGTACACATGTATGTGGAGGTCAAAGGACTACTTTGGGTGTCAATTCTTAGACATAATCCACCAATGTTTTTTGTTTTGTTTTGTTTGTTTTACAGTCTGTCTGTACCCTGGAGCTTGTTACGTAGGCTGGACTGGCTGAGCAACCCCTAGGGATCCACCTGTCTGCACTTTCCCATTGCTCAACTCTAAGCACTTGTCACCATACTTACCACCATACCTATGCCTTCTCACAGTGTGCTCTGGGGATTGAACTCAGGTCTTCATGCTTGCAAAACAAGCATTTTATTAATGGAGCTATCTCTCCTGTTACCACTGCTTAAAATAGCATTACCTTGTAGGTTTTTGTGCAAATGTGTATTAACTGTTGAGGATAATCCCCAGCCATGCTCTCTTTTCTTGCCTTTCCCTCTTCCTAATAGTTCTCTTTGTCTCTTTTCCTTCTGCTCTCATGTTTTAGGATTTTATGCACCTATATAAAACCCAGGTACCATAAATGAGAAAAAACATATAATAGTTGTCTTCTGGAGACTGGTTTAATTTTATTATCTCCCATTTCAACCATTCTTCTACAAATGACATAACTTCATTCTTCTTTATGGCTAAAAAAATCCCACTGTGGATATATAATATACACCATTTTCTTTATTTCTCTGCTGTAGGAAAAATAGGTTGACTCCATAACTTAGTGATTGCAAACAGTGCAAGGCTATCTGCAGTGTGCTGTCTTGGAGTCCTTTGCCTCCCCACCACTTTTTAGCAACCTTATTTTGCCTCCATTGTAGAAGTGAGCAAACCAAGGCTCAGACAACTTAAATAACTTGCAGACAGCCAGATCCTGGAACCAACACGTTCAGACTTGTTGGTTCCAGGACTGGCCTAGTCTGAATGAAGACTTACAAAGCACACAGACACTGCTCAATTAGATAGTTGCTTCTTGCCACCCTTCTTGAAAGATGGCATCGATTAAATGATTGCTCCTGCTCTGTGTTGGCTCACAGGGGCAAAAGTAATGTTTGGCTGTCCAGGAAAGAGGAAGGTTAGGTGGGGATGTAGGAGAGGGAATAGGCGTAGATTTTAAAGGAATCCTGGGTTCCAGTTTCTTCTCAGCTTTCTCAGAGGCTGTGTACCTCAGCATCCCTCTGGAGTGTGCCACAAGCCTGACTCACAAGGGCTTTAATGGCAAACTTCACATCCTACTCATCCAGGACTCTCCTCGGATGCTCTGTCTGAGGTTGGGTTAAAAATATTGATGCCATCAGAGTGAGGTCATCTAGGGATGTGAGGTCATCTAGGGATGCGAGAATGGATTCTTTCTCTCTAGTCATTTAAAGAATAAAAAGGCAGGTAAAGCAAGGGCTCAGCACTCAGCCAGATTTTACTAAAGTTAGAAGCTAAAGTGAGAGTGTGCACCCCCCCTACATACCACACACACCACACACACACACTCCTCCTCTTACACACACACCCTACACACAAGCACACCATGAGACAGACTCCCCAAGGTGAAGAGATGACCCAGAGCTGATGTCTACATCTGCTTGAAGAGTCAGGAGGGTTTTGTTTTGTTTTGTTTTGTTTTGTTTTTTTAAAATGTGTTCGGGAATTGAATGAATTATCTTTCTGCTTCAGAATGGAAGTGCAAATCTTTGTTTTGGAGGAGAAGAACCAGAAAGAAAGCTATCTTATTAAAGGGAAAGTGTCTTTCCCCTGATGGCTACCTGCCAGGGATCTGACTCCTATGACTGTACAACTTAATGCTAATCATCTCCTCCAACCCTACTGTACCTAAGCTGCTTAGACAAAGACCCAGGCAGAGCCACCTGAGTCTGGATTATCCAGTACCTCAAGCAAGCTTCAGGACCGGCTACTTAAGAAATAAAAACTGCCCAGAGGTAATGGTGCATGCCTTTAATCTTAGCACTTGAGAGGCAGAGGCAGGAGGACCTCTGTGAGTTCAAGGCCAGCTTGGGCCAGCCTGGTCTACAGAGTGAGTTCCAGGATAGCCAGGGCTACACAGAGAAACCCTATCTCAAAAGGAAGGAAGGAAGGAAGGAAGGAAGGAAGGAAGGAAGGAAGGAAGGAAGGAAGGAAGGAAGGAAGGAAGGAAGGAAAACTGCCATACACTTTTCTTGGTGCTTATGGTCTTGGCTTCACACACTTGTAGCCTACAGAAGCCATTTCCTAGAGCATTCCCAGGAAGAAGTCTTCCCACTAAGAAGAATATTTCTGGGTAGAGGGAAAACAGCAGGTCAGCAGGAGGCATCTAAACTGGCCCTTTATTTACCCTGGGACACCTGTGTAGCAATTGTCTTTAATGGCTGGTCAGTGAGCCCCATGAGAACACTTCACTCAATTTTTTCTCCCTCATGAAGGTGTAAAGAATACATGGAAGCAGCTGGGTGGCGCTAGCTCATGCCTTTAGTCCCAGCACTCAGGAGGTAGAGGCAGGCAGGAGTTCGAGGCCAACCTGGTCTACAAAGTGAGTTCTGAGACAGGTGGAGCGGTTACACAGAGAAACCCTATCTAGATGAATAAAAAAAAAAAAAAAAAGAGAATATATGGAAGCATATGCTGGAAAATAATGTAGAAAAGGAATGGCTGTCAGGCTTTTTGCTTATCAATTTATTCCTTCAGCAAACATTTATTATGTAGTAACTATATCTCAGCCATTGTTTGGGCACTGTGTATAAAACAAAAAGATAATTTAAAGTCCCCACTGCACTGTAGCTGTAAGGATGACACAGGGAAATTAAGAAACAAACACAGGATCAAAGTAACTCCAGTAGTTTTTATGAAAGTGTGGTGATATTCGTAATCGTAAATAATAGTGTCAGACACTGCCCCATGTTTCACACCTTGTGTCTCATTGGAGCTGTATGAGACTAGGAACTGATTCCAATGACATAAATATGGCGGTGAGTGTTGAAAGGTTGGTTCATTTGGCCTGATCTCTGAGGAAGTGGCAACTGAGATGCTGTCGAGTGACACGAAGAGGTCTGCTTTGCAACCTCAACCTGGTGTGTGTGCTCCTCTGTGTGAAGCTTAGAAATGAGGCAAGATTGGCACCATTTTATCCGAAGCATTTGAGGAGAATGTGGGGAGAAGCGAGTGGAGACCATATAGTAGCCAACTTTTGCCAAGGCATCCAGGGGCTCGAGGTCTAGGAGGCCCCACTGCCATGCATGCCCAGCCTCCCACACCTTGATGCTTCTGTGACATGAGGAAGCAGAACAGCTAATAACACTCTTTCAGAGGAGGCTGCAGAAGCCCTAGAGAACAAGTACCACATGCTAGATTTGTAGCAGACAAACGCCCTATCGCCTTCCCCGCCTTCTAAAATATGAACCTGTTTTGGGAGTCTTGCATTTTCTCCTTTACCACCAGAAGCCTGAAGCACAGTAATTTCAGGTGTATATTTATCATTGATCACCAGATGGTGCATGAACAAACCATGGTACTTAATCCCCCTTATAAATGCTGAGGTTCAGAAGTGATCAGCAAATAGATCAAGAAGCTAGTAAGCCCAGAGCTGAATCTACAGTCTATATCTGCCCCATTCCAGGGGCCATTGGGCTTCCTTCCCTCACTCTGTCTCTCCCTGGGCACTACACCCAGGATATCAGATATAATGTAAGAGTAGAGCCGTGTTTCCCTCCAGCTTTCTTTCTGTGTTTAGAAATTTCCCCTAACCTTGGGTTGGCCTTGGTGACTAGAGAGTTTCCCCATCTTTACAGGAAGCAACCTGGTCCTACCTTCCAGGACTTGTCCCTCTTGTCAGTCTTTCATTTACCTTGGGCTCTTCACCATCTGTCATCCCAGCCTTACTCTACTTCATCCAGCAGGCTATTCTGTTTCTGGTACAGTGTCCTACGTCTGGGCATCAGGGGCCATAACTCATTCACCCGGGGCATACATGCCAAGTGCCAACCATCTTCCCAACACTTTCCTAGTCATTAGAGGAAGGGATGGATGAAGACACAGTATCTCTACCCTTATGCAGGTGACAGTCTGCTGGAGAATGCAGATGATTTAAACCTCTGTTAATAACTGTCATTAGACTTGTCATCCATTTCCAGAATGGTGTTTTCATCCTATTATTCCAGCAGCACACTCTGAGCTCCAGATGAAATTCCATGGCTTCAGCGAGCTGCATGCTTCTGCAGCTGAGCAGGTAGATTCTGTTCCCCCAACGCTGTTGTTCCTGCTTAAGCTTCACTGTCATTCACCCCAATGCTTTCAGTATGATTCCAGAGACATGTGGGTAAGGGAGGCTGCCAGGCAGACTCCTCCTTGATTCTCAGGAAATTAGTCACATGAACAGTGTGTGTTTATCTTGGCTCCAGAGAGGCTCTGATGTCATTGGATGGAGATGGGAAATATTCATGTATGTGCAGAATTCAATACAAGAGCCTGTTAATAGACTTGTTTTCAACAGAGTTGTCAGGGATGGGGCTAGAACCTGGATGCCCAGGCCTTGGAGCCTCTGCCAGATGAAGTCAGCAATGACTTGTCAAGGCTCATGTATAGAATGTGAGGCCCAGGGAAGCCAAGGAGCATTTGCAAGGACAGGATGGAGCCTGCTGTTAGAGTTCTCTCTCTCGATACAAATAGCTTTAGCCTTCTCTATGAATATGTCCTCAGGCGCTAAAGAGTGGGTGTGGGCCCCTGGAGTTGGACTTCCTATGTGAATTTACAGCTGCACAAACTCTTGGCTAACTTGGCAGTTTGTCCTGTCTGCTTGGGTGAGAGCTGGTTTACTCTCAAGGTGATCTGCTCAGTCTTAGGACTTATGGGATATTTTTAGTAAACAGTGGGATGGCTAAATGAATTTACCATCAATTCACATCAGATAACTGAATTCTTTCTTCTTTCGGGGTCTTGTGATTTGTTTGTTTATTTTTTATTTTTGAGACAGGGTTTCTCTGTGTAGATCATGCTGGCCTCGAACACAGAAATCCTCCTGCCTCTTCCTTCAGAGGTCTGGGATTAAAGGCCTGCAGCACCACTGTTCAAACCTTCCATACCTTTCTGCCTGCTTTGCCTATCCATCTGTTCATCCACTCTAGCATTTAACTACATTCCTTCAGTAGTTGTTTATTAAGTACATATTATGTGCAAGCAGTTAACCTAGGTGGTTCCTTTC
The DNA here is from genome assembly GCA_030556225.1 of Cricetiscus sungorus. NCBI lineage: Eukaryota > Metazoa > Chordata > Mammalia > Rodentia > Cricetidae > Cricetiscus > Cricetiscus sungorus. The sequence continues at coordinate 5,973,930 of JANBXA010000735.1, read as the reverse complement.
CAGACACCATGTGACACCCCCAGTCTTCAGATTTTACATTATGTACCATAGTGAATTTCTACCTCACAAGGAGAGATAGAGGGTTCTTGTTCATGGCAGACCCACACTGACTTTAATTTTTGGTCTTATCTTCATGAGGTTTCTAACTTTTGTATGCCTGTCCTTCCGGGCTAGGCTGGGATCCTTCTAGGCTCATAGTTTTGACATTTGTTTGCTCTGTGTTCAAATCTGGACTCTGCTACTGTCTTATATAGGCCAATTTAGCTTCATAGACTTTTTATTCATCTTTGGAAAGCAAGAATGCCATCACTTAACTATAGTATGGTTATAAGGACTCAGAGAGACAATGTCTTAGATTACTGATTCCAACAGTAAAAAGTGGGGAAACACTCAGGTATCTGTCAACAAATGAATAGATAAACAAGTGCTACACATTTGTATAAGATGCCACTGTATGCAATAAAAGGGAGCAAAACATAAACAACAATGTGAATGCAACCTATATAATTATGCCAAATAAAGGAGTGAGACAAAAAAGATATGTACAGTATAATTCTATACATCTAAAACTCTGGATAATGCAAATTTATGGTGACAGAAGATCAGTGGTCCTTTGTGGATCAGGTGATATGTGAAGTAGATGGGGGAAAAAAAAGAACAAAAAGTCTAACCTTTGGGAGGTGATAGGTGGGTTCACCCTCTTGAATATGCTAACACTAGTATAAGGGTATATACCATTGTCAATCAAATTGTATCTGCACTTTAAATATGTATAGTTTGTTATATGCCAAATACCCCAGCAAGTGAGAAGAAATTGCTCTTCAGCAAGCAGGAAGGCACATCAGTAAACTCTTTCTAAGTCTCTGTGGTTTGCCTTGGGAAGTAATTGAGCCTTCTGGCCAATTACTGTCAGAATGACCTATTCACTATTAATTATGCAAAATAAAAAGAGGAATTGGAGGCAGAGATTCAACAAAATTTAAATGGATGGTACCAGAAACTCCGCTCCAAAAACTGGCTTATTTCATCATCTGTAAATTCCCGACAGTAGTGTATAATATGTAGCTGGCACTTGGTAACTAACAGTTCCAGGGTGTAAGTTTTGGAGTTTGATCAAGACTCAGCAATCAGATCTTGCTCAGGAAAGCTGATTATTCCAGAAGTTTCTCAAACAAAAGAATGAATCCATAGCCTGGGAGTGTGAATGATGTCGGATCTGCCACACTACAGTGTGCAAGTCTGCCTTGCACAAAGGTAGGTGCCTGGATGAAGGAGCTATTGGAAACTGATGCTCATTTGGGCTGTGGTGACTTCAAGAAGTGTATCATTTTATAGATGATGCCTCACAGCTCACAGCTTACCTGACTGTGGTGCAGGGCTCCTTCTGTCTTCATTGGGTATTATTGGGTATTTCCTTTTCTCACTTGTAGTTGGAAGGCTTTATATCTCAAACTTACATAAGAGCTTAGCAGTAGCTTGGAACCTTGACTTCCCTACTACCTTGGGATCTCTGGGAAATGAGAGGGGGGGAGAGAGAGAGAGAGGGAGGGAGGGAGAGAGAGAGAGGGAGGGAGGGAGGGAGGGAGGGAGGGAGGGAGGGAGGGGGAGAGAGAGAGAGGGAGGGAGGGAGGGAGAGAGAGAGAGAGAGAGAGAGAGAGAGAGAGAGAGAGAGAGAGAGAGAGAGATATGCATTCATCCTTACTGGTATCTGAATGTAATGTGGGTACATTTGGGGTTAGGCTGTACAAGGCTTTGAAACCTCCATCTTCTCCTGGATGCCATTACTATATGTGACCAGTCAAGAGTCCATCTTGATGGTTGGGCTGTAAGAAATTGTTGGGCTGAGATACAGCATTGGGTAGTCCTTCTGAAACAGATGGTATATAAAACATGGTTTTGGGTTAGTCACACTGGGAACCCTCCCATAGTTCTGCCACTCTAGTGCTGCACAGAATTTATGATTCAAGGAAGTTAGTTTTTCCTTTCTAATCTACAAAATGAAATGAGTAAGAAGTCTTGCCTCACGGAATAACTAACTGATATCTGGCATTTTAAGGACCACTAAAATTAGTATTGCTTGGCAGTGGTCAGCAGTTGATATGAAAACATTTTTCTAGGCAAGGTCTAACCAAGGAAATAAAACTAAGATTAAAGTCTCCAATTCTCATCCAGAGGTCGCAGAGCAAGAACAATAGAATTCAAGGATATAAGCAGGGAGATACAAAACAGAAATTATGTAACCCACACCTTGCATCTGACAGTCAAGATAGCCTCCAAGAAAGTACAACACATGCCCTGCTGTCAGGCTGTCAGATAACTATTGCTACCACTCTTGTAATGACATCAAGAGAATGTCTTCCAATTTCCAATGGCCACTTGCACCATGAGGATATGAAATAGGTTTTTCCTATTCATTGTAAAGCAAGAGTAAACAAGGCAGTGTTTCTAATTCATAGCAGAACAGTGGCAAGAGATTATGAAACATAATTACTGCCATCATGGCATGTTCCATAACTTTCATGACGTTTGTCCTTTTAATCTACCAAGCCCAGAAAGAGATATCTTACAGGGGTTATAGATGTGTATCTCTGTGTATTTCAGCTTTTCCTTTGTGAAAATATTTTAGGATGCTTGCAAGTTTATGAGTTTATGACATATTAAACAGATTGTTACTTGTATTTTAGAACAAATGTATTTTTTTTCTTTTTCTTTTTTTTGGCAGTAAGAAAGATTAAACCTAGGGCATATGAGACAAACTCTCTTCCACCAAGCTATCACCTCTCTTTTTTTTATTTTTGTTTTTGCATTTACTTTAACATAAAAGTAATTTTTGTAGTTTAAAAATACTTATGGACACAGACACTAGGAATTCTTTCTGAATGCTGGCAGCTATTACAAAGCAATTGGCAAGCTGTATTACTTACAGCTTTTTAATGGTCAAAGATCTCCTCATCAGTTATAACGTTCTTTTTATGTTTCCTAGCTATATTTGCTTAAATTATATTTTGCTCAGTGTTAACATGGTATACCATCTTTCTTTTAGTGAAAAATTATAAGGCTATGCCTTTTGACCCTTTCTTTTCTATCTCTTAAGTAGAACTCTGTAGATAGCACATGTTAGATACTGCATTTTGATTTTAAATAAAATCTGGATACCCATCATTCAAATGTTCGTAGACATTATATATTTTTTATCTATTCTGTTAATGTACAAAGCAAGTGTTTCCAGCTTATTTTGTCTTTTCTCACACATGCAGGCACAAATGCATGCTCGCACATGGGCACACACACACACACACACACACACACACACACACAGAGGGAAGAAGGGAGGGAGAGAGGAAGGGAGGGAGGGGGGGAGGGACAGGGCCTCCTGATCATGTATACATATATCCCATGCATGTGTGGGTACCTGCAGAAACCAGAAGACGGTGTTACATTCCCTGGATCTAGAATTACATTGTAAGCCGCAAGTGTGGGTGCTAACAACCAAAGGGAGTCCTTTAAAAGAGCAGCAAGTCCTCTTAGCCACTGAGCCATCTTTCCGACTCTTTACTCCCTTCATCAGACACAGATAAAAACTCAGACCATACATAGGTCTCCTTCATACTTGGGGTGGGGGTGGGGAGAGAGAGAAGGAGAAGATGAGGAGGAGGAGGAAGAGGAGAAGGAGAAGAAGGAGGAAGAAGAAACAATGAAAAGTATGATTGAAGTTTTTGTTTTCTTATCTATTTTCTAACAATGCTAACAATGTACAAACAGGGCTTAGAACAATGAAGTAGCTACAAAGTCAGAGTGCCCAGGCAGGTAAAGGGGTAAGGGTATGGTGAAGCAACACTAGAGGGCACAGCTGCAGCTTGTCCCTTCCAGGACCCAGTGTGTCACAGTGGGAGCAAGGTTTGAGAAGTGGGGGCATGCGGGGGTGCTGAAGAGCATCCCTCCACAAGAGCCACCTCTATGAGTGACCTTTGTTTCTCCTGAGTGTCTTTCTTTATGATAGTTGACCTCCACATCAGGTTGCTTCTCATGTACTCCTTGAGCAATAGGAAGGAGACCCTGAGCTGTAACGGGAATTCTGTGATCAGTAAAATGTCCAGTCGATGGCCCTAAGCGAGGATATTCCAAAGAGAAAAGTAACCAAGTACCCACAGTGGTTTATCTCCATGGAGACGCAGCAGGAATCACTGAGTCCTCAGATCCTTTCTTTTGTTGCAGCTCTCATGCCTGTGATCCTTCCTTGTCTTAGTGAAAACAGAAGAAAAGTTGTATATAGTACTTAAATGTCAGTGTGGATGTATTGTCTGACTCATGTTTTTTTCCCTACTGATTTTTCACCATAATTCCAGAGAAGTGTTACCAAAGGAGAACATTTGGTCCCAATGCGTAATGAAAATCACTCTTGACTTGTCAATTTTGTTGAGACACAGTGGAGAACAGTGGGATCAGGGACTGGGGGAGGGAGCAGTGGGGAGTTAGTTATTCAGTGGGCACAGGGTTTCTGTGTGTAGAGATGAGCAGTTCCCTTGATGATGGCGTGGGGATGGTTGCACAGCAGTATTGAAGTACTTCAATACTGCTGAGCTATATGTACACTTTACCACAGAAAGTGGTAACTTGTTGTGTGCATTTTACCACAAAATAAATAAATGTAAAATTGAAATGAAATAACACAACAGATAAAATAACTGAAGAATTGGGTCAGTCACCTCAAAGATCCTATGATCTCTGTTGAGAATGAACCAGGGCACATAAACTTCTCTCCCTGTGACTCCAAGGGAAAACTTTTGTCAAGTGCAAGTCGGTATTCATGATCTTCACAACAAAATGTCTGTGTATACTTCCAAATATACACATAACCAAGCCACACACTTAATTTCCACCTTTGGAATTCAAACTGATCTATAAGACTTTCACAATTACAACTCTAAGCCGCCCTGTTTCCTATTCATGGTTTTAGCAAGAATTATAAACTCAAAGACTGAACAGTGACTACATTACAGATATACAGGGCTGAGTGTAATCCTACATATCCATGGAGACTGTGAGAATAATGAGCTTTGAAATCAGGTATAAATTTAAATCCTGGATCCACCTTTACTCTAGAGCATGATAGGCAGCATGTGATTTAGTTGGCCCTTATTATTTATGATCCTATAGTCACAAATTCCCTCCTCATCAACATTTCTTTGCAGTCATCAAATCAACATGCAGAGTGTTTTCATGGCCATTAACAGACATACATAATGAGACAAAAACCAAGGTTATATGTGGCCTTCATACTTGGGATCATACTAAATGATCTGATTAGTACTACATTTTCACATTTGATGGTTTTTGATGGTGCTTTTACTGTTCAAAGTGGTATGAAAAAAAAAATGTGATGTATCTAATTTCCCCAAGGGCAAGAAGGCTGCTATTTAGTGTGCGTGTGTGCGTGCGTGCGTGCGTGCGTGCGTGCGTGCGTGCGTGCGTGTGTGTGTGTAATACTCCAGTCAGGTATGCCTTGAGTTTGATGGGTTAGTGAATCCATAATACATATTTTTAAAGTGTCCTTAAACAGAAATCCCCATGAATCAAGGTAATAGACCAATCAGCTGATGACATGTCAGCAAAAGGTTGTGGGACCCTGGCATCTCCCCACTACTCATTCTTCAGCATTTGCTACTGTGTTTTAGAGCTCAGCTTCTGTGAATGAAAAGAACCCACCACATGTTGCCAAAAATACCCTCTTACATACAAGCACACTTGTCTTTGCTGTGGCAGGGTGCATGGATGTTTAATGATTGGTCCCCTATTTTCCAAAGCTAGAGAAGGAATTCATTTTCTTATGTCCCCATTCAAGCTAGACATGCACATGTGACATAATACAACTCATTAAATGTGAACAAGAGCATCCACATCACATACAAGTAGAAGCATATGAGAAGTCTAACTCAAGCCTCCCTCTCTGTACTGCCAGCACCAGGAAGGCTCCTTCCTCACCTAGCTCTCCGCTTGCCCTCGTAAGAGATACTAAAACTTGAGTGTGTATAGTGTTTTAATATCCAGAAAATATTAAGTCCCTCTTCAGTCCCCAAAGAAAAAGACAGTTAAAGGAAAAAAAAAGGGGGGGGGGGAAATAAGTACTTGTCCAGAGAAGACATATAGACTTTACATAACTGAAAAGATGATTCATCATTGGTCATTAGGGTGGCACAAATCCAAGCCTTGGAGTGATCCCACTTTATGCATCCATGGAAATAGCTGTCATTTTTTGGAAGTGGAATGTATCAAGTGTTGGCAACGCTATGGAGGAATTGGAACCTTTGTGGGAAGGGAGATGAAGCAGCCACCGGGGAGCATTTTGGTTGTCCCTTAGAAAGTTTAAGAGAAACACCACGTAATCCAGCAAGTCCATCTCAAGGTATATAGTTCAAAAAGCTGGACACAGACATCCAAGTAGATACTCAACAAAATGCACTGAGGCATTCTTTAGAGCAATCAAAAGTAAAAACAGCCCAAGTTCCCTCAGCAGGAGTGGCAAAGTGAATGTGTGTGTGTGTGTGTGTGTGTGTGTGTGTGTGTGTGTGTGTGTGTGTGTGTACGTACTTATGTACCTAGAATTCTTACATAGACTCTGAGTATGACTGCTACTCCAGCAATCATTTTGCAGATTTGAGAACAGATGCCATATCATGGTGAGTGCAGAAAAGGAAGAAAGCATTCAATGTCCTGATCCCTTTTACAAAGTATTGACCCACCCTAAACCACTCCCCTCAGGCCATCACTAACTAACAGCCCAGTGCAATTATCATCTCCTGGGTTGTCACTTTCAATAATAGTAATAGCCAATTTGACATTTATACAGCCTTGTAGTTTCCAGTGTCTTTTCATTCTCTACTAACCTTTAGTCATCATGGTCACTTACTGTGGTTTTAGAGGACAATGAAATGGGTAGGGTGACCTTAAAGCTTCTATCATAATCAAGACTCAACATTAAACATCAATGCAGTTCCCTTCTCCCACACTCTAGGCAAGCATCAACTTTGATTATTCTTGAGTAGCTATAATCCCCAAAGTGGAGGCTGTTTTCTCCCTTTAAGGGAGAGCCACTGACCCCCCTAACACTGACTGCTAATTATGTGCAGCTTAGAAACAGGACTTAGATTAAGGCTTGGGGAGTTGTTCTTATAAATGAAGGTGCATAATGTTCGATTTACTTCCTCTTTAGCTTTAGAAAACCAAGCAGCTGGAAGTACACAGAAATTTTAAGTGTTCTTCTCTTCTATATTTTGTCAGGGGATTTAGAAAGGAAACAAGAGAGGAGAAAAGAAAAGGACACAGAGAAAAATGGACCCTTCTGGGGAGATGGGGCTTAGGTCCTGTGAAACAGACTCGGAGACCTGAGATACACATGTGGTCTAAGGTCCACATGGGGATCTGTGCATGAACGTGTCTGACTGTGTGATTGTGGGGACCATGGAATTCAGTTAACAGGCCACTTGTTATCATAGCCCTTGAAGGGCCCTTTGCTCTTCAGCTCACCCACTGTTTTTGTTTTTTCAAAAGTTTGCCAAAGAAATTGTCCATAGAAATTTCTTTTTCATTTTTATTTAAAATTTTTCATACAATATATTTTGGTTGTATTCTTTCCCCTCCTACAGTTCTTCCAGATCCTTTCTACCTCCCTTCCCACCCGATTTGATGTTCACTCACAGCTCCTCTCCCTCAAAAAGACTCACAGGAAAAACAAACAAAAACAAGAATAAAAACAAACTATAACAGATAAAACCAATAAGACAAAAAGCATAGCAAAACAAAACATGCAAAGAAGTTTCTGGTGAAGTCCTAGAACCAGGCTCCTGTACTGCCTTGCAAATGCTGAGTTAAATTTTTAGGAATTGTGCAAATATTGTTTGTATTAATCGGTTAAACATAGTCATTAGAAAAATTTAGTCTTACCAAGTGATAGTTAAACGAATCATCTTAAAAGCAGAGAAGATAAATGGTCCACACTCTCTTCCTGGGTATTTGAACACATTGGCCTTGATGGGAGTTTCACTGTTTGCAATAGGCAGACATGCACTGTTGGGTGTGCCTATGCATCCCTTCTCCTTCCCTCAGCAGAGAGAGCACTGGGGGCCTTAGGAAGCTAGAGCCACACTGTGCTCATCTCTTTGAGACCTTGTAGCACTTTAAAGATTGATTTTATTTCATTTGTATGAATGTTGCTTACACACCACATGGCCTGTGGAGGCCAAAAGAAGGAATCAGATCCCAGGGACTGGATTTACAGGCATCTGTGAGCTGCCACATGGGTGCAAGCCCGTGTGTTCTTCAGGAGCAGCCTGAAGAACTTAACCGCTGCAGCATCTCTCCAGCCCCTCTATAGCATTTTAGTCAGTCTCTCTGGGTTTTGCATCATTTTAGCTTTGTATTTTTGTACTTACACATCTCCACTTGTCAAATGCTCTTTCAGAGTAGTAGAACCTCCAGCAACTTTTGTCCTTGTCCATTATATGTCCTCTACTCTTTCATCAGTTTCTTTCATAGAGTAGCACTTGAATTTGTCTGCTTGATTTCCATCATACAATACCATAGACTTGCAAGATCAGGGGCCAGGAAGGTTGGTTAGTTCTGGTGATGCCTTTGACAAATGGGGTCACCCTCTCATAGTACCATGACTTATCACATGATCTGAGGTCTCTTATTTATAAGGGCTCTCTGCTCTCCTTAACTGCTACCCATCTTTATGATTGCAGGTAACAGTTACACCCTTAAAGATGTCATCTCAAAAACACTCTCACAGGGAATTGGGAATGCACTGTGCAAGTATTGAAGGGGATATTATTTTGCCCATAACATACAGTTAAGAATTGTGGATAACATTGCCTCAAGCTAAAGCCAGATCCCTCCCCATATTGGTTGCTGTATTAATCATTTTTCTATTAGTGTGATAAGACACCATGACTAAGGCAGCTTATAGAAGAAAGCCTTTATTTGGGCTTATAGCTTGTGCTACCTAGTTTTATGTCAACTTGACACAAGCTAGAGTCATTTGGGAAGAGGGAGCACCAATTGTGAAGATATACCTACCGAACTGGCCTGTAGCCAAGCTCCTGGTGCATCTTCTTAATTCATAATTGATGGGAGAGAGCCCAAATGACTGTGGCTGGTGGTCCTGGGTGCTATATGAAAGCAGGCTAGACAAGCCATGAGAATAAGACAGGAAGCAACAGCCCTCCATGGTTTCTACATCGGCTCCTGACTCCAGGTTCCTGCCTTGAGTTCCTGCCCTGACTGCTGAAATAAACCCTCTCCTCCTCAAGTTGCTTTTGGGAATGGTGTTTATCACAGCAACAGAAACCTTAAGACACCATCCCAGAAGGATAAGAGCCAGTCATGGGGGAAGCAGCAGGCATGACAACATGAATTGGATGCTGAGAGCTCATCTCTTGAACCACAAATGAGAGAGAGAGAGAGAGAGAGAGAGAGAGAGAGAGAGAGAGAGAGAGAGAGAGAGAGAGAGAGAGAGAGAGAGAGCACTAGGGAACACTGAGAATAGTGAGGGTATTGAAATCTCAAAGCTTTCCCCAAGTGTTTCCTCTGCATGACTATACCCCCTAAGCCTACCCAAAAGGGCCACCAGCTGGGAACCAAGTATTCAGATGCTCAGCACTATGAGGGGCATTTCTCATTCAAATCACAAGTTATACTGTATCTCCCTGTAGCACTGCTTCAAGATAAATGACTGTCCCTGTCTTACACACAGAAGTACTGATTCTAAGAGGTAAAGTAACTTCCCCAGCTATATACAGATGGTGTTAAGTCAAGTCCAGAATTTGCATACAAACAAACCAACTTAAACCCAGAAACATAGCCATTTTTGGAAGCTGCCATATTGATTTTCCTGTATCCATGGATGTGAATTTTGTATGAAGACAGTATTGAAATTTTTGCCAAAATGTGAGTGGCATGTACACAACTGTGTAAACATCCACTAGACAGTATTTTATTTAAATTGGGATGAAGAATCCCTTGATAGATATAGTTTACCTGAAAGGTAGTTACATTGTGCTTCTTTCCAGTAGTGGGATTTGAACAGGCCCTCTACTATTGGCCCATGTCCCTAATCTCATCCTTTTGTTTTGTATTTTACTGAGATATCAGAATTGGCCTTAAACTCACTCTTCAGTCAAACCTTGAACTTGACATCTTCAGGCCTCAGCCCCTGGTTATGGGTCTTTTTCACCATACTTGGCCATGAACCTTTCCATTAGGACAATAAATAACTGGCAGATAATGTTTAGTGAACTGGAAAGTATTTTCTAACTAAACATTTAGTCTAATATTATACACTTTAAAGTAGCAAGAGTTGAAATGAGAAGGCGAATATAAGAGCTAACAAAAACAGAGCCCCTTGAGGGGTCAGTCTCTGTGCAGATGGTGTCACTAAAAGACAGGGAACATGAGAAGCACCAACACCTCCTGCAGCTGTTTGAGCAGACCTGAGTCCATGGAACACCAAATGACTCATTATGGAGCCTCAGCTAACTGGAGACCTTCTAGTTTGGCACTAAAGCCCAGGGTATTTCCTGCTTCCTGTAGACACACTACCTGGACATACTCCACCCTTCCCCCACCCCTGAACACCCTCACATAATATGTCATGCCATTCAGACTCATTGAAAAGTAACTTGACATATCCTTAGCTGATTAGATAATGCATTCATATATGCCAGTGAACATACACATTAAACCAGATCTGCACCTCAATGCTGTCTCCTGAGTCTGTTTCCCGGGGTTGTGACTCCCTCACCCTTCCCCCACTGAGCCCCCAGTGAGAGGGAGAAAAACCACACAGCAACTTGTGTTATTAGAGTCATAGTAGCTGCTAAGGAGTAGCCCAATTATTTTCCTTAATTTCTTCAAATGCTGGGGCAGGCTTACTGTAAGCTCCTGCAGAGGACCCAAGTTCAGTTCCTAGCACCCATGTCAAGCACCTCACAACTGCCTGTAACTTGGGCTCCAGGGAATCTGACCCCCTCTTCTGGCCTCTGCATGCATGTGTATACACACAGTGTGTATAAACTTATACATATACACCTAAATGAAAAAATAAACCTCAGAGGTGAGAACACTAGTTTATCTTTTAGTGCATTTAGGTTCTATTCCCTGAACCCACACATGGCTCATAATCATCTGTACCTCTAGTTCCAGGGGATCCAATATCCTCTTCTGGCCTTCATAGGCATTGGGGTACAACTTTGTGCACAGACATTCATGCAGGCAAAGCATTCATGCACATAAAATGGAAGAAAATAAAGCTAATAAAAAAAATTCTGGCTTCAAATATAAACATTTTCGTCTCATTCTCTTGTTGGTAGTTATGCTCTACATCCTTAATCTAGGGTCCATCACTTCAGCCAATAATCTTTGGAGAAAACACAACTGCTTGGATGGATGAAAGGGAAGTTTGCTGCCCTTTTCCAGGTCCCCTGAAGCTTCACCATTGTTTTCTCTCACTGCATGTGTCTATCTAGAGCCATTGATAAGGTAGCAAAACAAATGAGGTTTGAACACAGTATGCATTTCCTCAACAACATAAGGCAGCCAGACTTTCTTCCAGGGGTGTAAAGTAAACAGAGTCTTAGATGCTGGGAAGAAACAATGGACAAGGAGTCAACTGTAAATTTCTTTAAAGCCATGCTGGCTAAGAGCTTATTGGTTCTGTGAGTACTTTTAGTATTTATTTGTGATTTTTTTTCTTAGATTTATTTTTTTTTTTTTTTTTTTACTTGTGGGTGTTTTGTCTACATGCAAGTCTATGCACCACTTGCATGCACCACCCACTGAGGCCAGAAGAGGGCACTGGATCTCCTGGAACTGGATTTTAAGTGGTTGTGAAATGCTAGAGAGTTCTGAGAGCTTAAGCTGGTCCACTGCAAGAGCAGCTGTTGTGAGTAGTTTCCCACCAGCCTTGTCCCCCAGCCGTGCCAACCCCAAATAACACACAGAGACATTATATTAGATATAAAGCTATAGGCCAGTTACTAGTTTCTTATCGGCTAGCTCTGCCTTAAATATTAACCCATTTCTATTAATCTAAGTATTTCCATGTGGTCTTATCTTACCGGAGAGAGGGGCTGGAGTTCTCTCTCCATCCTCCGTCTTGACTTCCTCTCTCCTCCTTCTCTACTAGTCTCACCTATCTTGCTTTCCTATTGGCCAACAGTGCTTTATTCATTAACCAATAAGAGAAACATATTTACAGAATGACATCTCCCATCAAGCAGCAAGTGCTCTTGACTACAGAGGCATCCCTCCAGCCCCCAGAATTGATGTTTTGATGGGAGTGGTCTTTGTAGCAGGTGTGACTTCAACATTGTAGGAAATTAGTAGTATCCTTGGTCACTACCCACCGAATTCCCCCAACTGTCCCTCCCCCAGATGTGACATCCAGAAAATGTCTACAGACATTGGGATATCTTGGGGTTACTGGCATCCCAACCTAGAAGCAGTGGACTAGACACTATAGAAAAGTATGGTGTTGACTAATTTGGATAATGAAGGTAAGTCCCTCTTAGCATGTCCCCTGAGCAAAGAAGAAGTTAGGCTGTGTCCTATGGAGAGCAAAGGCCCTGAGGTGGGAGTGAAAATGGCATTCTGAGCAGAAGACTTGGACCAGAGGAGTTCAGTAGGAGTGTGAGAGAAATGGCTATGGAGCTCTAGTGAATACTGTGGCCTTGTATTTGCAGGGAGAGGGGTTTGTGAATGGCTCAGGAGCATGGGTACCTGCCCTAGGTTTTATGCAGACAACATGGTTCTTCCATTGAATAGGAGTCAAGGTCAAAGGCTCAAAGATAAGAGCAGAGTCCAAAAGCAGTTGTAGCCAAGCTGGTCTGGAAAGGCCAGCTGGTCAGGAGGAAGTAAAAATCCTGGAAACATCTTCTCTGCCTTCAGAACCTACATCTGTCAGGATTTGTTGTTGAACTTTAGCACAGGAATGAGCAATAAATGATATGTCTCATGGAAACCATCTCAAATGAGCTTTTACTTCTAAATTTGACTCCAGTCCTGCGGGGATCTGAGCATGATGGAGATGTTTGGGGTCTGCACCGCTGTTTCCCCAGTTGAGTTCTGAGCAAACCAATTAAAGTTATAATGTGAATCTCCAGGGGAGAAGAAACAAGCCGAGGTGGTGGGTTTCTCCTCAGACACTGCTTTGCAACACTTCTTCCCCTGCTGCTTCCATTGAATGGTTCTTCCATTGAATAGGAACCAGTGAATAGGAGCAAAATAAGCTATTGGGCCCTCAGAAGCAGATTGTCCCCATAGCTGTAACGGAATCCGATTGTCTTCTAAATCCCCATATGAGAACCAGCATCTACTGATCATGAATCCTAATGCATCCCCCAAAGTCTGGCCACACCTTCCCTGTCTGTGTCCAGCCAGCCAATCATGAGGCTCCCGTGAGTTATAGATTTCACCTCCCCATGTCAAAGGTGAGCCAAGACTATGCTTCTTGGAGAATGCCAGGCAAGAGCCTTGTCTGTGGTGAGTCCTGGGTGAGGATGCACTTTCCCCAAGCCTTCCAAGTGCTGGCTCATGTTGTCAAGTTCAGAGATTACAATTTAGGAGTGTCTGTCTGTGCCTTGCAGGGTCATTTTTACTTTCTTCCTAAATCTGTCTATCTCCCACTAGAATGTAAATCATTTGGTCAGATTTACAGGCTTCTTTTCTGACTCTGAGGGATGAAAATGGCTATGGTTGTTAATAAAAGTGTCAGATGATTCTGAAGTATACTGATGTTGAAAAAATACCACTATCTCAGGAAGGATTTGTACTCAGTCCAATTACTAAATGTCATAAATAAGGAAGCCATTCTTACCTTTGGTAAAAGAAATTCAGACAATTCAAGGGTTGGTATTGTCTTTTTACTATCTTTAATCATTATCATCATTATTTGTGTTTTTGGTTGTTTTGTTTTGAGACAGTGTCCCTCTATGTAGTCCTGGCTGTACTGGAGTTCACTATGTAGATCAGACTAGCTCCAAGCTAACAGAGGTCTGCTTCTGTCTCTGCCTCCTGAGTGCTGTGACGAAAGATTGTGCCACCTTACCAGACTAGTATTATCATTATTAAGGCATGATTTTTTAAAATGCCAGCTGTCAGCATCCAGGCAAACCTTGGTCTCACCCCTTGAGAACCTGGTAGAATGCATCACACTTGCTCAAATGGCAAGCAGTACCCTGTCTCTGTACACAGGCGCTAAATGTGCTATGTGAAGGACTTTTGATCCTCTTTCCATCCATCTGCAAGACTCTTTTGAATCCCAAAAAAAATAAGAATAAGGGGAAGAGGAAGCACTCTGTAGGTGTGTGCGTGCATGCGTGCGTGTGTGTGTGTGTGTGTGTGTGTGTGTGTGTGTGTGTGTGTGTGTGTGTACAGGTTTGCATGCACCTGTGTTCATGTCCTTGTAGATGCTAGAGGTAAACCTTGAGTGTCTTTTTTTTCTGGTTCTATCTACTTTGTTTTTTAACACAAGGTTTCCTAATTTTACCTGGAACTCACAGATTTGGCAGACTGCTCAGTGAGCCCCAGGGATCATCCTGTCTCAGACTCCCCCATCCCAGGATTACCAGCATTCACCACAATCCCCTACATTTATGTGAGTTCTCAGGGTCAAGTTCAGGTCCTGTACTTGCGTCATCACAAGTGCTTGCCCAACCAAGCTATCTTGCCAGCCCCGGATTTTCTTTTTAATGACATGACCTAGTAAGTATGAAACTCCTACCTCTTGGTGCTTGAAGAGCTGACAGAATACTACACATCCAAACACTTCAGACCTAAGAACCACTCAGTAAATAAAGAGGTCATAGATCCCTTTCTTCCAATAGACAGTGGAGAGCAGTGGATTCTGAGACCAGGCTAATGCATGTGGCTTGCTTTAAGCAGATCTGGGTGTAAAATTGTTCACACCTTAAATCAGGAGCACTCTGTCCTTACAGTTCTCACCAAGGCCTTGGAGTCTCCTGAAGTATCATACACCTAGGGGGAGGAGGAGACCCCTCAAAATCTGGATGGGGTTCAACAAATTCTTCCTTCTCTAGAAATTTCTGCATTTCTTGGAGAAAATAGGAAGCCTGCTGTGGTTGTTGAATGGAAACGTGTGATAGCTTGTAAGACTGTCAGAGCATGGACAGTGGGACAACAGGACACTCTGAGTAGTTATTACTGCACATCACAGGGCCCGACACCTGCCAAATTAAAAATCAGGGTCTTCACAAGCACCCCAGGTGATTCCAGCGCAAGCCCCAGGCTGTGACCTGTCGCACTAAACCAAGTCCTCCACAGCACCAACGATGCTTCCATCGCAGCTGCTTTCGTTAGGACTCTTGAACATGCTTGCTTCTCTCCCAAATGCAGTCATCGACTCTAGCTTCCATCTCCACCCAGGCAGAAATGCTGTCAAATGTGGAATTCCTTCAAACAAGCCCAGCCTTCACAGCTGGGCGAGGCCTTGCTTTGTAGAATGGGTTTGCACATCAGGTAAAGTTCTTACCATCCATTTGGTACCAAGTGAAGCTGTTGCCAAGCTACCTAGCCTAGGAGTGGCATCTTAAACAAAAGTTTCCTGCAGTTTAATTTTCTAAGCCAGTGTGCGATGTTCCCATTGCTTTTGTGCAGGGACAGTATGACTTCACCCAAGGCATGCAGTTTCACAGGACATGCTTACCTGGGAACAAAGCGTCTAGCACATTCAACAGGCTCACTTTTAAAGAATAACACAATTAGCCCCACTATCGGCATGCTAATTGATTAATAGCTTGGTAATGATCCTTACTGATAAAACTCCATTAGGTTTGCTTATTTACTTATAAAATGAACTAGTAAACATGATTGGGCTAAATTAAGCCGTGTGTGGGTTTCCATGTGTTAGTGCCAAATTGAATTTTTGTAGTGTTGAAAGTAGATGCCATAATTTCTCATTTCCATTGGTTTGGTTGATGTTTGTTTGGGGGCTGTCCTGTGATTTTATGTAGAAGTCATGCAGGCTCCATTGACTGGGGACTCAAAAGAGCTGTCCCTTCCTCTAGCTGATGGCTACCTCCTGATGATGCACCTAACTCCGTTAGAACTTCTGACATCCAAACCTCAAGAGATGGAGAAGCCTAAATGACAGGCCTTCTGTAGGCTTTGGAGAAGACTAACTCATCTTTCT
This sequence comes from Cricetiscus sungorus, assembly GCA_030556225.1. Classification (NCBI taxonomy): domain Eukaryota; kingdom Metazoa; phylum Chordata; class Mammalia; order Rodentia; family Cricetidae; genus Cricetiscus; species Cricetiscus sungorus. The sequence goes on along the minus strand of JANBXA010000735.1, from coordinate 5,957,726 downwards.
CCTTAGAGTACACGAGTCACCTACTTTGGAGTGGATCCTGATGACTTGGTTATTTGATTTGGTTATTGGTTATTATATTGGTAATTGTTATGGACATGAACTCATTTGTTTTGAGAACAATTAACTTGCTGAGTAAAGTTTTAAGTTCTCTATTAAATTGTTGGTGACCTTGAAAGAAAGAATTTTAATAGATTCTGTATGTGAGGACTTCCTGGGATACTGGTAGAAATGATGGATTTCAGGGGTGGTCATGAGGAGTGAATTATAACAGGTAATGTTGTTTGTCTATAAAAGAAAGAGCTACGTTCCCACAAAGTAGTCACTGCCTCTGTTGACTGGAGAATGCTGTCTTTATGATGGACCTCAGCACTTTGTTATGGTTTGCATTTGAAATGTCCCTGCATGCTTGTATGCTAAAGGTTTGGTCATCAATGTGTGGCACTAAGGTCAAGTGGTAGAATCCTGGGGAGGTGGAGCCTAGGGGAAGGAAGTGATGTTAATGTGGCAAGCCCTGAAAGAGGACATTGGAGCCCAGCCTCTTCTCTCTGTTTCACTTCCTGGAAGCTATTACATGAATAGTTTGCTGTACCACACACCTTTGCCACAGTCTTAGCCCTGCATCAGCCCGGAGTGACAGGGCCAAAAACTATGAACTGAAAGTTCTGGGACCATCAGCTAAATTTGTCCTCCTTTTACAGTGTTGGTCTCAAATGCTTTTGTCTCAACAGCAGGAAGATTAATGTACACACCAAGTGCTGTCTCTCTGAGATCTCCATCACTGCTGGCCCCACATTCACCCAGTTCTGTGGTGAATCTTGGAATTCCTTTGTCCTTCAGTCTTTAGCTGTGGAGAGCTCCTTTTATCCCATCTCCCAGTGTAGACCCAGCCCAAGATGGGTACCCAAGATCATTCTCTAAGGGAATTTATAATTGAGAAAAGTTAGCCAGTCTGGGACAGACTGTTAAGGGGGAACCTTCAGCTTTAAGGAGTTTCACAGAGAAAGAATAGAGCAAAGACAAGAGGATTCTGTGATGAGAGAGATGGGAAGCTGATGAGAAAACATCATGCCCTTGTAATAATCTGGCATTTCTCTAACAGTACTACATTCTTTGTGACCCATTTTTTTTCTTGCGTAGTCTAAGAGAGGTGATGCCCAGAGTTGACCTCACTGTCTTCACTACCAGTATTGCTATAAGTCCTAATATGAAAACAAGGCCATTAGTTAGGGTTCTCAAAATTAACAGAACTAATAGAAGGAAAGGTGTGCGTGGAGATGATTTATTAGAATTATAGGCTGTGGTCTGTGTAGTCCAACTATGGCTGTCTAGGGTCGGAAAGACCAAGAATCCAGTAGTTATTCAGTCCATGAGACTGGATGTCTCAGCAGTCTCAATGTGCTGCTGGAGTCCTAGGGAATTCTTAGAGAGCTGCTGGTTTTCAGTCCACATTGGAATCCCAAAGAAGTAGGTTCTAATACCAGCCCAGCAAAGGAATACCTCAGCAACAGAGTAGATGAACTTGCCAGTGAGAGTGAGGGCAAGCAGGTAAAAAGCTCCCTCCTTCCATGTCCTTTTTGGTGAGGTGTCACCAGAAGGTGTGACCTAGGTTTAGGATAGGTCTTCCCACCTCACAGGCCTGCCCAGCTGCTTGGGTGTTAGTTGATTCCAAGTGTAGTCAGGTTGACAACCAAGGTCAGCATCATGGCTGTGAAGCATCTCGACTATTCCATCTTGATGAGGTCAGGCTGTGTGGTTCATCACTACGCATTTATGTCATATGTGTCCACTCTCATTTAGTCCTCGTGGTCTTATGATGCATTTGAACATGTTTGTAACTTGCTCAGGAAATGACAGAGTCACCGCTAGTGGTTTATACCTATCTGCCATGTTGTGGAGGGTACAGAAAATGAATGTGGCCAGCATCATAGCAGGCTTGGTTCAACATCCTGAGAGAAGGGCTCTCAGGATGGCTGCTGTGAAGATAATGAGCAGTGATTGGCAGGAGGGTCAGAGAGTTGTTGTTGTTTATATACTCAAGTGTGGCAGGGATTTGTCTTATATTAGTGATTTCTGCTTGCTTCATGATTATGAAAATATTAGGAATGGCTGCAGACAGACACTGCCTTTTTCTCTTCACTTTCACATCTCTCTTTCTGAAGGATTACAAGGATTACATCTTAGAAAAACTTCTTCAAGCAGTGTTGTGACATGGGAGCAAGGCTCACATGCCAATCTGCAGAGACTGAGCAGAGCTTTTACAGCTCTTCACTCAGCATTCCCGGAACATTTGGTCATATCCACCACCCCTAATGCAAAGAATTTAGTGAAAGCATGTAGAGGACAATTTGCAGAGTGAGATTATGATGGTGTTAGAGGACCACTCTATCTCCAGCCCATTGAATAAATATCTTGTTTCATGGGGGCTGCTTATACTGCTCAATGGGAGGTCTTGAAAGCTTCTTCTATGGTGTCTGACTTGTGGAGATTATTTTTTTTTCTTCTCTATAAAATAGCATACTGTTGATCATTAGTGTCCTTACTGTCTGTCTCTTTGTCTGTTTGTCTTTGATTATTAGCATCCTGTCTGTCTGTCTTTGTGTCTCTTTTTATATGTTCCTATTTGTGTGGCTGTGTACACACACATGTGTATGGAGGCCAGAGGTCAACGTGGGTATCTTTTTTCAGTCACAGTCCACCTAAGAACTAAGGATCAGGGAGTTTGCTGTGAGACTGTCTCCTAAGATGGCAGATGCTACCCATAAAACCTCAGCAACATGGCTGCCCTCACCCTCTGTGAGCACCTGTAAGCACTGATACAGATAAACTCACAGGAGCACATGCCTGTACATATAAATATATAACAAATAGATACTTTAATTAAAATATGACTACCCCATTTTCCTCCTTCCCTTTTCTTCCTCGTGTGTGTGTGTGTGTGTGTGTGTGTGTGTGTGTGTGTGTCAATTTATTTCTTTTAAATCTACAAAGTAGAAACTTACCGCTGCTGGGAGAAAAGAGAAAGAAAAAAGAAAACACCACTTAAGCTGGGCCTGTTATTTTCCTCCTCCTCTATCCTGGATGTCCACAGCCTGGGTAGAATGTCTGCCTTCTTTCTTTAGTCAAAATTGGATGTTTGCTACTTTCCCTAGTGTTTAAAAACTAGTAAGCCTCAGAATACATCAGTTACAAGGAACAGCGTTGCAGGAGGTGCAAAGGTGCTGCTGCTGAGTTACCTGTTCTGCGGCCTGCACTGAGTCTCTTTCCCGAGCATGTCAGTGCTGCCTGCATTGCAGACGGCTCAGGACCTGCAGGGCTTTTGACGTAGGTGGAAGCTGAGACACCCAGGCACCTACAGAATGCCAGAGAAAGGTTTGAGAGCAGTATTTAGGCAGGCACTGACACATCCCTTGGCTAGAGAGGTGCCTCCCATGGGACAGCGCCACAGAAAATGGTAAAGTGCCACTGCCACTTCGGGGAGTCGGCTGGGAAAGCCTTGCCCTCTGGCTTCGCCTGTGCATTTGCTGAATCCTCCTTTGATAAGGAATTCCTTTGACTTTCTTTTTCCCTTTCAGAGAGGGATAGCCCCCAAGTGAGGGGCCGTTCTCTTGGATCTATCTTTTAGGGTGCTCTTCTGTGTGTGTGACTGGAAAGATGGCAGTAGACTGTCCTGGGGGGCGCTGGGAGCTCTGGAAGCATCCGGCTTCCCACTGTGAACCCACCTCAGGGTGGCGAGGGGAGGTGGCACTTGCCATGAGTAATGGACAAGTGCTGTGTGTTCTGTCCCTCAGGTGCACCAGTACTATAGCTGCCTTCCAGAAGAGAAAGTCCCGTATGTCAACAGTCCTGGAGAGAAACTGCGCATCAAGCAGCTATTGCACCAGCTGCCGCCCCACGACAATGAGGTAAGGTGTTTGGAGGGCGCTTCTGGTGGACTGACCCTTTAAGAAGATCGCTGCCCTCCCCCAAAAAACCCTTCTGGCAATTGGTATTAAATTTCAGCTTCCTTAATTAGAATCTAAAGAAACTGGCTGATATTTTTGGAGGGCACTTCCCACCCCACCCCCTCAAAGAAAACCCACCCTGGACTGGATTTGACTCCCAAGCCTAGTATGACTGAGTAGTTCAGAAAGCAGGGAGTACTGTTTGAGAGCCCGGACCAATGTTTTTTGACTCGCATGTGTCCTGCCAGTTGCTTGTGGGAGCTGGGAAGATGACTAAGGACGGCTTCATGCCTGGAAGAAACGCTGTGATTCTCTCAGACTTTCAGGATTGTTTCCTGAGAAGTGAATGCACAGGTTCTCCATGTTGAGGGCAGCCAAAGTCCCGGGTCTAGATTGGCAGCTGGACATTTGTCAAGCCAGAGTCCACCTTGTTAGAGTCAGCCTTCTGTATTTTGAAATTGGTATGGATATGGACATTCCTTTTTTCTAATTCCAGAAACACAGCTCTGGAAGCAAACATTTATTTATTTGATTCTGAGTTTGAGTTCTGGAGACTGCCTTTCACTTTAGCCAGGATAACTTGGAACTGTCTCAGCAGCTCAGTGAACTGTCAGTCAGACCTCCTCTTGCCGAGTGCTGGGCTACAGATGAGCCATCCTTCTTGGTCAGCATGACTTATTATTGAAATCACATTGATCCTAAGGAAGAAATCTGTAAGCAAGCTTTTAAAAGATCATGTGGAGGAAATTAGGTTTCCAAGCTGGAAATTAATTTGTAGGCATCTGGTTTCAAAATCAAGAATCCTACAGACCTGCACTATTTAGCTCTCTATTTAAAATAAAAGCATAACTTTTAAATTGAAAGAAAAAATGACCTTTGCAGAGAGGTGGACACTAGTTTCTACTAGCTCATCACATACAGCGTTTGAGTATCAGATGACATATTTATATAAAAGGGAATAATTTTTTCTTTACATTTGTGTGTGTGTGTGTGAGTGTGTGTGTGTGTGTGTGTGTGTGTGTGTGTGTGTGTGTGTATAAAACACTCCCATACCACAGCATGTATATGAAGATCAGAGAACAACTTGTGGGAATTGTTTTCTCCTTCCACCATGTGGGTTCTAAGGTTCAAACTCAAGCTCAGAATATTATGTTTTGCAGCAAGCACCTCTACCTCCTGAGCCATCTTGCCAGCCCAAATGGAAACAATTTGAGCTGCTAATGATGAGAAACTGAGAATGCCAATCACAGTCCAGCCCTTGTCTAGCAAGTGCAAAGCCCCGAGCTTAATCCTCAGCACTGCAGAGCTAAATATATGACTCTGAATAAGTGAGACAATGTCTCAGAAGCTGAAGCAACTCCCTAGAAAGCTGCTCTTTTTTCTCTTACTGCTTATTTCAGGGTTCATAAAACAAACACAAAAGTTGACTCCTTTAAAGATGAAAGCAAGCATCGTAACCGGATGCCTGGATAACTAATCTGGAGGTGAAAATGCAAGTTTTTACAAGCAGGAGGGGTGTGTCTGTTTTTAAGAGCATGCCCATAAAATGGCATCGGTGCAACCATGTTTTCTGGGCTGTTAGGTTTCTGGAACATTCCCCTGAAGACTTTTTTTTAACTGTCACTTGAGGGAGGGCAGTGATCTGGCTTATGCTTGTAGTAGTTCATCCTGCTTATGGTTAACTGTGCTTTCATTAAATAGACACCTTTTGGATTATGACTCCATGTTGGTAGGATGTGATACATGAAAGCCAGTGGACAAGATTCATTCATTTGACATGGTGTCATGGCCTCTTTTGAAGGCACAAGTTGACTCTAAAGCAAATACTTGATCATTCTCTTTTCACTTACATAGAACAATTTAAATAGACATAGTTGCTCTGACTTTCAAATTAGCACACAACAGTCCTAGCTGAAAGGCTTTCTAGTTATTTTCTTTATGAACACTGTCTGAGAAATACAGTCAACATTTCTGATATCTGAATTACTCCAGAAGAAATCATGAGATGCATGGAACCACATTTCTCACAGGAGGGTATAAGTATGGCTTGGGGTGAGCTGTGAGCGTGGCAATAAATGAAATTGAATCTGTAATGAGAGCCTAGTTTCTTTTAAATTACATTTCGTCTTTGTGATGCAGTGATAGGATACCTGGTCCTGGCAGGTATCCTAATACCACTGTGGCCCATTCTGTTTCCCCCTTGTTGGTAAACTCATAAGTTTTAGCATCTCCTGAAGATGCAGTGGTCAGCTTGAATCTAACAGTATGGTTTTGATCTGTTTGAGAGTTACCTTCCCATCTTTGCAGAAGACTGACTTTCCTTTGTGTAGTCATAACCTGTTTTCCTTTTAAATAAATGCATCCAACTTTCTTAAAGTGAGTCATATTTAAAACTAGCATTAATAAATCATAATTCAGAACCATGGCACAATCACCAAAGACCAGAAACAATGGAACAGAGTGGCAGCTCCTGGATGCAGATGCCTTTTGTCCCTCCCTAAATTATTTGACTCTCTGTGTTTTAAAAAGAATGCGGTCTCTTTCGCATATTGTCATATTAGCAGGAGCCAGATGAGTGTCCGCCTGTTCTCACTTCCCAAAGCAGTATGGAGGACATATGATGTGTGCATGCTGACAACCCAAGCAAGACCATTCTTTGGTGCAAGTCTCATTCGATACACACGGATAACACGAAACCTTCAGCTCTTTGTAGTTTATAAGGAGACTGTTCCAGGACATCCCCAGCCCTTTGAGTATCACCCATCTTAGTGCTGGCTTCATCTTAAGGAACTCCAAGCAGAGAGCCCTGAGTGGGGGATTCAGTACTTCCCCTGGACCCATGACACCTTCTCCATGCTGCCCTCTGTGTATTCAGGTTCGATACTGCAACTCCCTGGATGAGGAAGAGAAGAGGGAGCTGAAGCTGTTCAGCAATCAGAGGAAGCGTGAGAACTTGGGCCGAGGGAACGTCAGGCCCTTCCCTGTTACCATGACAGGAGCCATCTGTGAGCAGGTGAGGACGGACTGGGGCCGGGAAGAAGTTCATTCTCCAGTTATTTTATTAGATACCTGTTAGGTGCTCAGCCTTCTTTTAGGCCTCAAAGGTAACAGCAGTGAGCAAAAGACAGGGAAGCATGGTCTTTCTCACATAAAGAACTGTGCACTGGGGAAGACATACAATAAATCAAATCAGTAAAATAGAAAACCTGCAGCAGAGGAGGGCTAGGAAGGACTAGGGAGGTGGTGACAGCTTCAGTCTTAAGGGTCACAAAAGACCCCACTAAGAAGGTGGCATCTGGAGCAGATGCATGCAGAGATGCACAGAAGAGGAGGCATGCAGATCTTGGGCATGAGAAGTAGCTACCATGGAGGTCTTAAGGCAGGAAGGAGGGTGGCTGCTGTGGACAAGACACACTGGCCTGTGGCTAGATCAGGAGGGGTAAAGAGCTGGGATTTGCAGGTGGTGGTCGAGTTCATGGAGAGCCATACAAACAATTGGAAGGACCAGACCGGGCAGAAAGATGAAAATAGAGTTCTCTGGACCATGAATCAGTCTTATCCAGGATCATCCCAAGATGGGTGACATTTAAACGATGGTATGAGGGATGATGCCAAAATTTATTCTGAGTTTGAGGATTCTTTTTCAAAGTCTGAGGAGATACCCCATATCATCTCCTTGGTACATCATTGAGTTGAAGGATCTAGTTACCTTTTGCCTGCTCTGCTGTAGCATGCTTAGGGTGTGGTAGAGAAGCATGCTAAAGCAGGACAGGTATATCACCTGC